>OY757938.1:43872733-44598402 GCA_963585895.1 Sepioteuthis lessoniana
ATATATATATTTTGACACTTGTGGTGTAAAGGTTATCATCATTGTAAATGGAACTGGGGGACCCAAGTTCAAATCTTGGACCAGACTGTTTGCATTTCACATAGCTCTAATATCCTTTGGAAAGGTATGCATCTGACTATTCTTCCCCTGATGGATAAGTAGTAGGTCAGACTGAAGATATTCACCATGGTATGGCAACTGGTCTAGAAGAGGAAAAAACTCTGAATTCAAACCTGTTTAAATTGTCCTTGTGTTGCATCCTGCTGGTGGGAAGGGAGATGGGTTCATACATATATATATATATATATATATATATATATATATATATATATATATATATAGCTTTGAGCTAAAGGTTATGTATAAGTCTTTCAAAACCATTATTGCATTTATCCTGTTGAAAGTGTTTCTACTATAGAATTTATTGTCACTGCATTCATTTGCTAACTTTTATGCAAGCGGAATGACAAATCCTTTTAAGTTATTCAAGAATTACATTTCCCTCTCTTTTTCTCATGCAGAATTTTCTCATTCCTATTCACTTTGACAAAGAATCACTTTCTGAGATTTTGCAAAGACTTTTGTAATAAAATCAGTTTGATTGATGGGCCAGTGATCTTAGTCTCTGTGGTAGAAATATCAAAATACGTCTCAGAATTCTCTCTTTGTGATTCACTTTATTTGGATGTATGATAGAGTTGGAATGAGATGTGGAACAAGAGACAAGGTTTTCTTCATCTTGTCAACTCATACTGATACTCCCTCCTGGCTCTGGCCATTGAGAAAAGTAGGAAAACAAGACTTGAACAGATTCTTGTTTCCCTGATTGCTAACTTCACAAATTTTGTTCCGTTGAAAAATCCCAGCTGATAAAAATATAAAGAGTTATAATGCAATAAAATAGTAATTGGTTTATTTTATCATTTAGAGCCATCCATATGAACTAATATTATTGATTTTAATGGAATGTTAACCAAAATTGGGTCATTTTATGCCGAGCAGTGTAAAAGAGAAGATAACTTACACTGTGTTGCAAAGCGAGAACGTTTATGCCCTAACACCTCAATTAAAAAAAAAATGGTCTCAAGTGAGGAGAATTTGCTAGAGTGGCGTATGCAGATTTTTTTTAAGCAAGTGTACTGACCAAGGATAAAAATGCCACATGCAGGAGAAAGGCAGAGAGTGTAATCCATTCAAGATGTTATTTTTGTTAGAGATTACTGAGATCCATTTCATGCTGTTCTGGATCAGAACAGTATAGTTTCTTAGTTTTTTTGCACAAGATTATAGGGTAGCAAGTATTCCTATCTAATACAAATAATTTGCAAATGAGGAAATCCCCATGGCACAATGGTTAAAGTGCTGAACTGTGGCCTCGAAGTGAGTTCAAACTCCACTCATGCTATTATGTTCTCTCAGAATGATACCCTTGGGAAAAGTAATGAACCCCCTTTTCTCCCCCAACTATAGGTTGAATAGAGTCACTGTCATTGTTCTACAAAGTAGATATGCCAATCAAATGAAGATACCAAGATACCTAATTTGAAAACAGATCTATTTGACCCATAGATGGTACCTTAACAGGTACTACCTAAGTCAAAATGGACTTGACCATGAAGAGGTACTCTATACTCCTTGGAGCACCAGAACTGAAGTCTGACCATCAGATGCAGTTTAAGGTCATATCCTAGACATCCATTTTGGGAGGTGTCTTACAACTCAACAGGGGATGCAGTCAGCAAATTTTTAGCCAATAAAATAGGAATGAATATATTGATAAAATATCTAACTGGACAAAAGAAAAATATCCAAAATTAGTTAAAAATTCTACTGAATTTGTCACAATATTGTATGGTCAAAACTATCTGTTATGGGGAGGGCGTTTCTCGTGGTGTAATGGTTAAACCGCTGTCAAGCTATTACATTCACTTTCAGACAAATAACCTTGGGAATGGTAAGAACCCCCTTATCCTCCCTGCAATAGGTTAGATAGTACCATTATTGTTCTTCTAGAAGGATGGCTTTTGACATTAAATTACCAACAAAGGTTGATATGGCATTAAACAAAGAAACCAAACCAAAGTAAACTGACTGCTATGTTGGTGATGATTATCATCTGGTTGATGAAAGTAAAACAATTTGCCTCAAACCTTCTTTTGTTTGTTTATTTAATAGCATATCAACCTTCTCAGGTGATATAATGTCAAATCCATCCTTTTAGAAGTCCAGTAGTGGTAATATTTAACCCATAGATGGGAGGATAAGGGGGTCCATACCTTTCCCAAGGGTATGAAGAAGTCACTGCTCTAACATGCAGAATAAACAAGAATAACAACACTTACTGGCCTAGCGGGCCCAGCTAGCATCCGTCTGGAAGATAAAAAGTAGAACAGGTTGGTAACTCAATACCAAACCCGTAACACCTGAAATATGACTGAAGCAAGCTGGTGTATGTATACACTAATATGCCCACTCACTGGGCCAGCAACTAATCACTGTCCAGGGAATGGACTTGGCCACCTTTGAATTGTGGAATGTCCCAATGTCCATATAATCTCACTTCAATTTGTAATTCATGGTTACGCATGTGATCATTGACTCATTGCTACTGAGCCTTACGATAGAATTCCAACAGGGTTTTTGTCTGAAAGTGAATGTAATAGCATGACTGGAATTTGAACTTGTGTACTACAATTGTTCAGTAAACAAGACAGTGGAAAGACATGGAAGACGATGATTGACACAATGTTCTGGGTAGATTCATTGGTCTTTCTTTGTTCTTGTAGGAACTAGCTCTTGTCAAATCCTTCAGTGGTTTTTCCTTTCCCAGTCCACACAAAAGCTTGTCCTACTTGTGTCAAGTAGTGAAGTGGAACTGAGGGGTCCAAACTTACCCAATACTAAGCATCCTTGAATTGGCTACCATTTGCAATAAAATATTGTATACTGCTCCCGGAGTTAGTCTTACTGGGTTGCACACTACAGCTGGACTTAATAACAAAAGATGATGAACACTTGTAAAAAAAATATAATTTATTTTCTTCATTTCTCCGGCTTGCTACAAGTTTAGAGTCTAAGATAAAGAGTTGAAGAGGTTATGAGTGCATACAGGGTTTTCACAGGAGATCTCTTCACTTCAATCATTAGCTTGGATTCTGCCTTGACATCTGAACATGACTGCTTTTATAAACACCTCAACTTAAGGTTGACAATTCACATCTGGTCGGGCCACTAAAGTAGTTTCCTTCTGGCTGGCAACATCAGTACTTTTTGCTTCCAGGCTTTTGTCCACTATTTCCTAGTCTTATATCTAGCACATCTCACTTCTCATTTCAATATGTCATGACCACCTGGTTTTTTGACCTGTCAACTTGTCACTCATTTCTTATTTCCCCAAGCCTGTGTCATCTTTATCCATTAAGTTTTTAGCCAGTTAGATGTCTGTCCTTTTAACAAAAAAATCCATTTGTCACATTCCAATCTATCGACAATGCAACAGAAAGGCATGAATCCATTTGGTTTTTATTTGGTTATGCATAAATAATAGAACAGACAGAACTCTATAGTCTTGGTATGGCGACCAGTTTAAGTGAATGAAAACTTTGAATTCAGACTCTGCTAAAAACTGACCTTGTACCACATCCTTCTTGAGGTAGAAGATTTGGGTAAATACATATACACAACAATATGTCAGTCACTTCTACCTTGATAGATGTAACTGCCCACATCAATTGATTCTGAGTTACAGTAATAAATTTAAAAATTGCTCTACAGAATTGACTATTGTTAGTATCAATATCTTAAATAGTTTTATTATTATAAATTTTTGAAACTATTTTGTAGACGCCCTGTATATAATTTGGATATAAAAATTTTATAAATGTTTACTTTGAACTCAAGAAGCTTGGAATACTTTTTTACCTCTGAAGTCCAAGATAGATTCAATTGTAAAATGTGAATTTTATTTTAGGTTTTATTAGATTGATATTATATGAGTCTAAGGAATAGAAAAACCCTTGAATGCTGCATTCATCTTCTGAATGGCATCCTGAAATATCCTTTAGAGTGAATTCAGTATTGCAAGATGACAGTGAAATAAAAACAGTCAAAAGGATGAATACATGCAATTAGCAATTCAAGAGTAAGTATACTTGTTGAAATATTTAATATGAAAGAGGTTAACAATAAAAAAATTGTAGAGAAAAGTGTAGTATATTCAGTAGTGAAGTTTGGCAACAGAACATCATGGTGGTATTATCAAATAAAATGTCAGTTTTAGATGTAGTTAAACGAAAGCAAGGAAAATAAACTAGAAACAAGATTTAAGAAGAGAGAACTGCAGTATATTGTTTGTGTTTCACTTGGTTTAATCATATTTACCCAACTCCTCCGCTCGGGCAGGATATGACACAAGGTCAATTTTTTAAGCGGAGTTTAACAGGTTTGAATTCAGAGTTTTCCTTCTCCTAGACTAGTTGCCTCACCAAGGCTGAAGAACCTAGTCTGCCCTACTATTTACCCATAGCTGGAGGGAGAATAATTGGATTCATACCTTTTCCAAGAGTATTAGTGCAATGCGAAATGCAATCAGTCTCGCCCAGGATTTGAACTCATGTCGCCATGTCCATTTCCTGCGACGATAACCATTACACCAGGGACACCTCCTTTGGTTTCACTTTGTTTATTGTTCTTGGGGAAGGCATGAATCCATCTGTTCTCCCTGCTGCTCTGGGTAAATTGTGTGACAGACTGAATTCTTTCGCCTTGTTATGGCAAACAAGTTTAGTAGAAGCAAGACTCTAAAGTCAAATCAGCTGTACTCCACTTAGAATTAACCTTGTGTCACATCTTGGGGAGGGATGGATAAATGCATACATCTTTGTGACTGTATACTGTATGACCCATAAATAATGGTGTGTCACTCCATTTATGATAAATCAGTGATGTGCCTGATAGTAATGCCCATAACTAATTACACCTGGAGGTGCCCGTGGTGTAATGGTTATCGTCGTAGGAAATGGACATCCTGGACAAGACTGATTGCATGGGTATATTAGTGTGTGTATACACTGGCTTGCTTCACTTATGTTACAGGCTTGGTAATGAGTTACCACACATTTCATTTTTTGTCTACCAGCTGGACGCTAGCTGTGACCGCTGAACCAGTAAGTGTTGTTGTTCTTGTTGTTTATTCTGCCCATTAGAGTAGTGACTTCTACAGAAGGTACACTCAACACTTAACAATATTTAACAGGATCCATACTGTAGGATACCTTGATAGTAATCTGTGATTTACAAGAAAATCGCAAGAGGTGTAATTATAACGAATATACCCATTCACTGGGTCAGCAACCAATCTCTGTCCAGAGAATGGACTTTGCCACTTCAGAACAATGAATGCCCCCATGTCTACATAATCTAGCTTCAAGTCTTGGCTCATTGCTTTTTTATGCAAATAAGTATTTACTCACAACTAACGAGCATTACGAAGGAATTCCAACACCTTCATATAGAAAGATTTACTTTTTTGTTCATGACACATTCTGACAAGTACATTCTTCTGCTTATTTCAGATGATAAGTGTACATTCATAAAGAAAACAAAACTTTTTCTGGTCTATTTCTTTTTTTTTTTTAAAAGTGTGCACAGTGAAAACAATATTCAACAGAAATTTTTTTTTTTTGACTTGGAGTTTCTCACTTATCTTTTCACAGAACTCCATTTCCTACTCATTTTTTGAATCAGACCAGGATGGAATTCAACTTTCTATGGCTTCCAATACCCAAAAGAAACAAAGGAATCAGAGTGGTATCCAGTGAAAAGAACTGAGAACAACTGCACCCCCACCTCCGAAAAAAAAAAGCTAAAAAATTCTATTTGATAACATTTTTGCTTTGTCTCCAAAGAAATAGACCAGAACAATTGTCTCATTCCTTCCTTGTTGGTTGTCCTTATTTAAGGATAATAAAGTTCTTATTGTTATATAAAGCATGTTCATCGATATCATGCTGAATTCTCATTCTTTGCTCCGGCAACTCACAACCATCAAGGTTTGGTTTCATCAACATAAAATCAACCCCTTATGGGTTATTTAAAGCTGAAATTTGATTAATTTGTAAATATTGGATAATTTTCTTTTTAATCAAAATATTGATAAAGAGCAGAAACATGTCTGACTTGTTTGACTCTGATTAGGTTTGATTTTTTTTATAAATCTTTGATTATAATCATAAATATGTTTTCTACTATTACAATCATTTTTTTTTAAATCACACTTTTGTTATTTGTCTATAATAATAATTGCTTGTTTGTACACAGTTATGTAGTATCAAGTATCTCAAATACAAATAATCTGCACACAGGTATATGGTTTCTAATATTCCAATCTAATATGAATAATTTATAAATGGATCTATTTGGGAGCTCAAAAGATACTACCATTCTGCTTCAGTGAACCTAGGAGTAATGTAAATAAGTCTTCAGAGTACTAAAATTAGAGTCAAACCAATGAATGCAGGTTACTCAAGACTTAAGAGAGAAAGAAAGTATGTTATGAAAAAATGCATTGAATTATGAAGTATACAATAAAGAAAGCATAATAATGAAGCATTAAATAATACATTTTTAAATGAAAAAAGTGTAAAAATGAAGCATTTAATAATGATATACTGAATGAAGAAAGCATAATAATGAAGTATTTAATAATGACATATAAAATGAAGAAAGCATAATAATGAAGTATTGAATAATGAAGTATACAATGAAGAATGCATAATAATGAAGCATTTAATAATGAGATATAAAATGTAGAAAGCATAATAATGAAGTATTGAATAATGAAGTATAAAATGAAGAATGCATAATAATGAAGCATTTAATAATGACATACAAAATGAAGAAAGCGTAATAATGAAGTATTGAATTATGAAGTATAAAATGAAGAATGCATAATAATGAAGCATTTAATAATGACATATAAAATGAAGAAAGCATAATAATGAAGTATTGAATAATCAAGTATAAAATGAAGAATGCATAATAATGAAGCATTTAATACTGATATATAAAATGAATAAAGCATAATAATGAAGTATTGAATAATGAAGTATAAAATGAAGAATGCATAAAAACGAAGCATTTAATTATTACATATAAAATAAAGAAAGCATAATAATGAAGTATTGAATAATGAAGTATAAAATGAAGAATGCATAATAATGAAGCATTTAATAATGACATATAAAATGAAGAAAGCATAATAATGAAGTATTGAATAATGAAGTATAAAATGAAGAATGCATAATAATGAGGCATTTAATAATGACATATAAAATATAGAAAGCATAATAATGAAGTATTGAATAATGAAGTATTGAATGAACAAAGCATTATAATGAAGCATTTAATAATGACATATAAAATGAAGAAAGCATAATAATGAAGTATTGAATAATGAAGTATAAAATGAAGAATGCATAATAATGAAGCATTTAATAATTATATATAAAATGAAGAAAGCATAACAATGAAGTTTGAATAATAAAGTATAAAATGAAGAAAGCATAATAATGAAGCATTTAATAATGACATATAAAATGAAGAATGCATAATAATGAAGTATTGAATAATGAAGTATAAAATGAAGAATGCATAATAATGAAGCATTTAATAATGACATATAAAATGAAGAAAGCATAATAATGAAGTATTGAATAATGAAGTATAAAATGAAGAATGCATAATAATGAAGGATTTAATAATGACATATAAAATGAAGAAAGCATAATAATGAAGTATTGAATAAGGAAGTATTGAATGAAGAAAGCATTATAATGAAGCATTTAATAATGACATATAAAATGAAGAAAGCATAATAATGAAGTATTCAATAATGAAGTATAAAATGAAGAAAGCATAATAACAAAGCATTTAATAATGACATATAAAATGAAGAAAGCATAATAATGAAGTATTGAATAATGAAGTATTGAATGAAGAAAGCATAATAATGAATCATTTAATAATGACATATAAAATGAAGAAAGCATAATAATGAAGTATTGAATAATGAAGTATAAAATGAAAAAATGCATAATAATGAAGCATTTAATAATGACATATAAAATGAAGAAAGCATATTAATGAAGTATTGAATAATGAAGTATAAAATGAAGAAAGCATAATAATGAAGCATTTAATAATGACATATAAAATGAAGAAAGCATAATAATGAAGTATTGAATAATGAAGTATAAAATGAAGAATGCATAATAATGAAGCATTTAATAATGACATATAAAATGAAGAAAGCATAATAATGAAGTATTGAATAATGAAGTATAAAATGAAGAATACATAATAATGATGCATTTAATAATGACATATAAAATGAAGAAAGCATAATAATGAAGTATTGAATAATGAAGTATTGAATGAAGAAAGCATTATAATGAAGCATTTAATAATGACATATAAAATGAAGAAAGCATAATAATGAAGTATTGAATAATGAAGTATAAAATGAAGAATGCATAATAATGAAGCATTTAATAATGACATATAAAATGAAGAAAGCATATTAATGAAGTATTGAATAATGAAATATAAAATGAAGAATGCATAATAATGAAGCATTTAATAATGACATATAAAATGAAAAAAGCAGAATAATGAAGTATTGAATAATGCAGTATAAAATGAAGAATACATAATAATGAAGCATTTAATAATGACATATAAAATGAAGAAAGCATAATAATGAAGTATTGAATAATGAAGTATAAAATGAAGAATGCATAATAATGAAGCATTTAATAATGACATATAAAATGAAGATAGCATAATAATGAAGTATTGAATAATGAAGTATAAAATGAAGAATGCATAATAATGAAGCATTTAATAATGATATATAAAATGAAGAAAGCATAATAATGAGTATTAAATAATGAAGTATAAAATGTAGAATGCATAAAAACAAAGCATTTAATAATTATATATAAAATGAAGAAAGCATAATAATGAAGTTTTGATTAATGAAGTATAAAATGAAGAATGCATAATAATGAAGCATTTAATAATGACATATAAAATGAAGAAAGCATAATAATGAAGTATTGAATAATGAAGTATAAAATGAAGAATGCATAATAATGAAGCATTTAATAATGACATATAAAATGAAGAAAGCATATTAATGAAGTATTGAATAATGAAGTATAAAATGAAGAAAGCATAATAATGAAGCATTTCATAATGACATATAAAATGAAGAAAGCATAATAATGAAGTTTTGAATAATGAAGTATATAATGAAGAATGCACAATAAGGAAGCATTTAATAATGACATATAAAATGAAGAAAGCATAATAATGAAGCATTTAATAATGACATATAAAATGAAGAAATCATAATAATGAAGTATTGAATAATGAAGTATAAAATGAAGAATGCATAATAATGAAGCATTTAATAATGACATATAAAATGAAGAAAGCATAATAATGAAGTATTAAATAATGAAGTATAAAATGAAGAATGCATAATAATGAAGCATTTAAGAATGACATATAAAATGAAGAAAGCATAATAATGAAGTATTGAATAATGAAGTATAAAATGAAGAATGCATAATAATGAAGCATTTAATAATGACATATAAAATAAAGAAAGCATAATAATGAAGTATTGAATAATGAAGTATAAAATGAAGAATGCATAATAATGAAGCATTTAATAATGACATATAAAATGAAGAAAGCATAATAATTAAGTATTGAATAATGAAGTATAAAATGAAGAATGCATAATAATGAGGCATTTAATAATGACATATAAAATATAGAAAGCATAAAAATGAAGTATTGAATAATGAAGTATAAAATGAAGAATGCATAATAATGAAGGATTTAATAATGACATATAAAATGAAGAAAGCATAATAATGAAGTATTGAATAATGAAGTATTGAATGAAGAAAGCATTATAATGAAGCATTTAATAATGACATATAAAATGAAGAAAGCATAATAATGAAGTATTGAATAATGAAGTATAAAATGAAGAATGCATAATAATGAAGCATTTAATAATGACATATAAAATGAAGAAAGCATATTAATGAAGTATTGAATAATGAAGTATAAAATGAAGAAAGCATAATAATGAAGCGTTTCATAATGACATATAAAATGAAGAAAGCATAATAATGAAGTTTTGAATAATGAAGTATATAATGAAGAATGCACAATAAGGAAGCATTTAATAATGACATATAAAATGAAGAAAGCATAATAATGAATCATTTAATAATGACATATAAAATGAAGAAAGCATAATAATGAAGTATTGAATAATGAAGTATAAAATGAAGAATGCATAATAATGAAGCATTTAATAATGACATATAAAATGAAGAAAGCATAATAATGAAGTATTAAATAATGAAGTATAAAATGAAGAATACATAATAATGAAGCATTTAATAATGACATATAAAATGAAGAAAGCATAATAATGAAGTATTGAATAATGAAGTATAAAATGAAGAATGCATAATAATGAAGCATTTAATAATGACATATAAAATAAAGAAAGCATAATAATGAAGTATTGAATAATGAAGTATAAAATGAAGAATGCATAATAATGAAGCATTTAATAATGACATATAAAATGAAGAAAGCATAATAATTAAGTATTGAATAATGAAGTATAAAATGAAGAATGCATAATAATGAGGCATTTAATAATGACATATAAAATATAGAAAGCATAAAAATGAAGTATTGAATAATGAAGTATAAAATGAAGAATGCATAATAATGAAGCATTTAATAATGACATATAAAATGAAGAAAGCATAATAATGAAGTATTGAATAATGAAGTATTGAAGGAAGAAAGCATTATAATGAAGCATTTGATAATGACATATAAAATGAAGAAAGCATAATAATGAAGTATTGAATAATGAAGTATAAAATGAAGAATGCATAATAATGAAGGATTTAATAATGACATAGAAAAGGAAGAAAGCATAATAATGAAGTATTGAATAATGAAGTATAAAATGAAGAATGCATAATAATGAAGGATTTAATAATGACATATAAAAGGAAGAAAGCATAATAATGAAGTATTGAATAAGGAAGTATTGAATGAAGAAAGCATTATAATGAAGCATTTAATAATGACATATAAAATGAAGAAAGCATAATAATGAAGTATTGAATAATGAAGTATGAAATGAAGAATGCATAATAATGAAGGATTTAATAATGACATATAAAAGGAAGAAAGCATAATAATGAAGTATTGAATAAGGAAGTATTGAATGAAGAAAGCATTATAATGAAGCATTTAATAATGACATATAAAATGAAGAAAGCATAATAATGAAGTATTGAATAATGAAGTATAAAATGAAGAAAGCATAATAACAAAGCATTTAATAATGACATATAAAATGAAGAAAGCATAATAATGAAGTATTGAATAATGAAGTATTGAATGAAGAAAGCATAATAATGAATCATTTAATAATGACATATAAAATGAAGAAAGCATAATAATGAAGTATTGAATAATGAAGTATAAAATGAAGAATGCATAATAGTGAGGCATTTAATAATGACATATAAAATGAAGAAAGCATATTAATGAAGTATTGAATAATGAAGTATAAAATGAAGAAAGCATAATAATGAAGCATTTAATAATGATATATAAAATGAAGAAAGCATAATAATGAAGTATTGAATAATGAAGTATATAATGAAGAATGCACAATAAGGAAGCATTTAATAATGACATATAAAATGAAGAAAGCATAATAATGAAGCATTGAATAATGACATATAAAATGAAGAAATCATAATAATGAAGTATTGAATAATGAAGTATAAAATGAAGAATGCATAATAATGAAGCATTTAATAATGACATATAAAATGAAGAAAGCATAATAATGAAGTATTAAATAATGAAGTATAAAATGAAGAATGCATAATAATGAAGCATTTAATAATGACATATAAAATGAAGAAAGCATAATAATGAAGTATTGAATAATGAAGTATTGAATGAAGAAAGCATTATAATGAAGCATTTAATAATGACATATAAAATGAAGAAAGCATAATAATGAAGTATTGAATAAAGAAGTATAAAATGAAGAATGCATAATAATGAAGCATTTAATAATTATATATAAAATGAAGAAAGCATAACAATGAAGTTTTGAATAATGAAGTATAAAATGAAGAAAGCATAATAATGAAGCATTTAATAATGACATATAAAATGAAGAAAGCATAATAATGAAGTATTGAATAATGAAGTATAAAATGAAGAATGCATAATAATGAAGCATTTAATAATGACATATAAAATGAAGAAAGCATAATAATGAAGTATTGAATAATGAAGTATAAAATGAAGAATGCATAATAATGAAGGATTTAATAATGACATATAAAATGAAGAAAGCATAATAATGAAGTATTGAATAAGGAAGTATTGAATGAAGAAAGCATTATAATGAAGCATTTAATAATGACATATAAAATGAAGAAAGCATAATAATGAAGTATTGAATAATGAAGTATAAAATGAAGAAAGCATAATAACAAAGCATTTAATAATGACATATAAAATGAAGAAAGCATAATAATGAAGTATTGAATAATGAAGTATTGAATGAAGAAAGCATAATAATGAATCATTTAATAATGACATATAAAATGAAGAAAGCATAATAATGAAGTATTGAATAATGAAGTATAAAATAAAAAATGCATAATAATAAAGCATTTAATAATGACATATAAAATGAAGAAAGCATATTAATGAAGTATTGAATAATGAAGTATAAAATGAAGAAAGCATAATAATGAAGCATTTAATAATGACATATAAAATGAAGAAAGCATAATAATGAAGTATTGAATAATGAAGTATAAAATGAAGAATGCATAATAATGAAGCATTTAATAATGACATATAAAATGAAGAAAGCATAATAATGAAGTATTGAATAATGAAGTATAAAATGAATAATGCATAATAATGAAGCATTTAATAATGACATATAAAATGAAGAAAGCATAATAATGAAGTATTGAATAATGAAGTATTGAATGAAGAAAGCATTATAATGAAGCATTTAATAATGACATATAAAATGAAGAAAGCATAATAATGAAGTATTGAATAATGAAGTAAAAAATGAAGAATGCATAATAATGAAGCATTTAATAATGACATATAAAATGAAGAAAGCATATTAATGAAGTATTGAATAATGAAATATAAAATGAAGAATGCATAATAATGAAGCATTTAATAATGACATATAAAATGAAAAAAGCATAATAATGAAGTATTGAATAATTTAGTATAAAAAGAAGAATGCATAATAATGAAGCATTTAAGAATGACATATAAAATGAAGAAAGCATAATAATGAAGTATTGAATAATGAAGTATAAAATGAAGAATGCATAATAATGAAGCATTTAATAATGACATATAAAATGAAGAAAGCACAATAATGAAGTATTGAATAATGAAGTATTGAATGAAGAAAGCATTATAATGAAGCATTTAATAATGACATATAAAATAAAGAAAGCATAATAATGAAGTATTGAATGATGAAGTATGAAATGAGAATGCATAATAATGAAGCATTTAATAATGACATATAAAATGAAGAAAGCAGAATAATGAAGTATTGAATAATGCAGTATAAAATGAAGAATACATACTAATGAAGCATTTAATAATGACATATAAAATGAAGAAAGCATAATAATGAAGTATTGAATAATGAAGTATAAAATGAAGAATGCATAATAATGAAGCATTTAATAATGACATATAAAATGAAGATAGCATAATAATGAACTATTAAATAATGAAGTATAAAATGAAGAATGCATAATAATGAAGCATTTAATAATGATAACAAAAATGAAGAAAGCATAATAATGAAGTATTAAATAATGAAGTATAAAATGAAGAATGCATAATAACAAAGCATTTAATAATTATATATAAAATGAAGAAAGCATAATAATGAAGTTTTGATTAATGAAGTATAAAATGAAGAATGCATAATAATGAAGCATTTAATAATGACATATAAAATGAAGAAAGCATAATAATGAAGTATTGAATAATGAAGTATAAAATGAAGAATGCATAATAATGAAGCATTTAATAATGACATATAAAATGAAGAAAGCATATTAATGAAGTATTGAATAATGAAGTATAAAATGAAGAAAGCATAATAATGAAGCATTTAATAATGACATATAAAATGAAGAAAGCATAATAATGAAGTATTGAATAATGAAGTATAAAATGAAGAATGCATAATAATGAAGCATTTGATAATGACATATAAAATGAAGAAAGCATAATAATGAAGTATTGAATAATGAAGTATAAAATGAAGAATGCATAATAATGAAGGATTTAATAATGACATATAAAATGAAGAAAGCATAATAATGAAGTATTGAATAAGGAAGTATTGAATGAAGAAAGAATTATAATGAAGCATTCAATAATGACATATAAAATGAAGAAAGCATAATAATGAAGTATTGAATAATGAAGTATAAAATGAAGAAAGCATAGTAACAAAGCAATTAATAATTACATATAAAATGAAGAAAGCAAAATAATGAAGTATTGAATAATGAAGTATAAAATGAAGAATGCATAATAATGAAGCATTTAATAATGACATATAAAATGAAGAAAGCATAATAATGAAGTATTGAATAATGAAGTATAAAATGAAGAATGCATAATAATGAAGCATTTAATAATGACATATAAAATGAAGAAAGCATAATAATGAAGTATTGAATAATGAAATATAAAATGAAGAATGCATAATAATGAAGCATTTAATAATGACATATAAAATGTAGAAAGCATAAAAATGAAGTATTGAATAATGAAGTATAAAATGAAGAATGCATAATAATGAAGCATTTAATAATGACATATAAAATAAAGAAAGCATAATAATGAAGTTTTGAATAATAAAGTATAAAATGAAGAATGCATAATAATGAAGCATTTAATAATGACATATAAAATGAAGAAAGCATAATAATGAAGTATTGAATAATGACGTATAAAATGAAGAATGCATAATAATGAAGCATTTAATAATGACATATAAAATGAAGAAAGCATATTAATGAAGTATTGAATAATGAAGTATAAAATGAAGAATGCATAATATTGAAGCATTTAATAATGACATATAAAATGAAGAAAGCATAATAATGAAGTATTGAATAATGATTATTAAATGAAGAATGCATAATAATGAAGCATTTAATAATGACATATAAAATGAAGAAAGCATAATAATGAAGTATTGAATAATGAAGTATTGAATGAAGAAAGCATTATAATGAAGCATTTAATAATGACATATAAAATGAAGAAAGCATAATAATGAAGTATTGAATAATGAAGTATAAAATGAAGAATGCATAATAATGAAGCATTTAATAATGACATATAAAATGAAGAAAGCATAATAATGAGTATTGAATAATGACGTATAAAATGAAGAATGCATAATAATGAAGCATTTAATAATGACATATAAAATGAAGAAAGCATATTAATGAAGTATTGAATAATGAAGTATAAAATGAAGAATGCATAATAATGAAGCATTTAATAATGACATATAAAATGAAGAAAGCATAATAATGAAGTATTGAATAATGATTATTAAATGAAGAATGCATAATAATGAAGCATTTAATAATGACATATAAAATTAAGAAAGCATAATAATGAAGTATTGAATAATGAAGTATTGAATGAAGAAAGCATTATAATGAAGCATTTAATAATGACATATAAAATGAAGAAAGCATAATAATGAAGTATTGAATAATGAAGTATAAAATGAAGAATGCATAATAATGAAGCATTTAATAATGACATATAAAATGAAGAAAGCATAATAATGAAGTATTGAATAATGAAGTATAAAATGAAGAATGCATAATAATGAAGCATTTAATAATGACATATAAAATGAAGAAAGCATAATAATGAAGTATTGAATAATGAAATATAAAATGAAGAATGCATAATAATGAAGCATTTAATAATGACATATAAAATGTAGAAAGCATAAAAATGAAGTATTGAATAATGAAGTATAAAATGAAGAATGCATAATAATGAAGCATTTAATAATGACATATAAAATGAAGAAAGCATATTAATGAAGTATTGAATAATAAAGTATAAAATGAAGAATGCATAATAATGAAGCATTTAATAATGACATATAAAATTAAAAAAGCATAATAATGAAGTATTGAATAATTAAGTATAAAAAGAAGAATGCATAATAATGAAGCATTTAAGAATGACATATAAAATGAAGAAAGCATAATAATGAAGTATTGAATAATGAAGTATAAAATGAAGAATGCATAATAATGAAGCATTTAATAATGACATATAAAATGAAGAAAGCACAATAATGAAGTATTGAATAATGAAGTATTGAATGAAGAAAGCATTATAATGAAGTATTTAATAATGACATATAAAATAAAGAAAGCATAATAATGAAGTATTGAATAATGAAGTATGAAATGAGAATGCATAATAATGAATCATTTAATAATGACATATAAAATGAAGAAAGCAGAATAATGAAGTATTGAATAATGCAGTATAAAATGAAGAATGCATAATAATGAAGGATTTAATAATGACATATAAAATGAAGAAAGCATAATAATGAAGTATTGAATAATGAAGTATTGAATGAAGAAAGCATTATAATGAAGCATTTAATAATGACATATAAAATAAAGAAAGCATAATAATGAAGTATTGAATAATGAAGTATGAAATGAGAATGCATAATAATGAAGCATTTAATAATGACATATAAAATGAAGAAAGCAGAATAATGAAGTATTGAATAATGCAGTATAAAATGAAGAATACATACTAATGAAGCATTTAATAATGACATATAAAATGAAGAAAGCATAATAATGAAGTATTGAATAATGAAGTATAAAATGAAGAATGCATAATAATGAAGCATTTAATAATGACATATAAAATGAAGATAGCATAATAATGAACTATTAAATAATGAAGTATAAAATGAAGAATGCATAATAATGAAGCATTTAATAATGATATATAAAATGAAGAAAGCATAATAATGAAGTATTAAATAATGAAGTATAAAATGAAGAATGCATAATAACAAAGCATTTAATAATTATATATAAAATGAAGAAAGCATAATAATGAAGTTTTGATTAATGAAGTATAAAATGAAGAATGCATAATAATGAAGCATTTAATAATGACATATAAAATGAAGAAAGCATAATAATGAAGTATTGAATAATGAAGTATAAAATGAAGAATGCATAATAATGAAGCATTTAATAATGACATATAAAATGAAGAAAGCATATTAATGAAGTATTGAATAATGAAGTATAAAATGAAGAAAGCATAATAATGAAGCATTTAATAATGACATATAAAATGAAGAAAGCATAATAATGAAGTATTGAATAATGAAGTATAAAATGAAGAATGCATAATAATGAAGCATTTGATAATGACATATAAAATGAAGAAAGCATAATAATGAAGTATTGAATAATGAAGTATAAAATGAAGAATGCATAATAATGAAGGATTTAATAATGACATATAAAATGAAGAAAGCATAATAATGAAGTATTGAATAAGGAAGTATTGAATGAAGAAAGAATTATAATGAAGCATTCAATAATGACATATAAAATGAAGAAAGCATAATAATGAAGTATTGAATAATGAAGTATAAAATGAAGAAAGCATAGTAACAAAGCAATTAATAATTACATATAAAATGAAGAAAGCAAAATAATGAAGTATTGAATAATGAAGTATAAAATGAAGAATGCATAATAATGAAGCATTTAATAATGACATATAAAATGAAGAAAGCATAATAATGAAGTATTGAATAATGAAGTATAAAATGAAGAATGCATAATAATGAAGCATTTAATAATGACATATAAAATGAATAAAGCATAATAATGAAGTATTGAATAATGAAATATAAAATGAAGAATGCATAATAATGAAGCATTTAATAATGACATATAAAATGTAGAAAGCATAAAAATGAAGTATTGAATAATGAAGTATAAAATGAAGAATGCATAATAATGAAGCATTTAATAATGACATATAAAATAAAGAAAGCATAATAATGAAGTTTTGAATAATAAAGTATAAAATGAAGAATGCATAATAATGAAGCATTTAATAATGACATATAAAATGAAGAAAGCATAATAATGAAGTATTGAATAATGACGTATAAAATGAAGAATGCATAATAATGAAGCATTTAATAATGACATATAAAATGAAGAAAGCATATTAATGAAGTATTGAATAATGAAGTATAAAATGAAGAATGCATAATATTGAAGCATTTAATAATGACATATAAAATGAAGAAAGCATAATAATGAAGTATTGAATAATGATTATTAAATGAAGAATGCATAATAATGAAGCATTTAATAATGACATATAAAATGAAGAAAGCATAATAATGAAGTATTGAATAATGAAGTATTGAATGAAGAAAGCATTATAATGAAGCATTTAATAATGACATATAAAATGAAGAAAGCATAATAATGAAGTATTGAATAATGAAGTATAAAATGAAGAATGCATAATAATGAAGCATTTAATAATGACATATAAAATGAAGAAAGCATAATAATGAAGTATTGAATAATGACGTATAAAATGAAGAATGCATAATAATGAAGCATTTAATAATGACATATAAAATGAAGAAAGCATATTAATGAAGTATTGAATAATGAAGTATAAAATGAAGAATGCATAATAATGAAGCATTTAATAATGACATATAAAATGAAGAAAGCATAATAATGAAGTATTGAATAATGACGTATAAAATGAAGAATGCATAATAATGAAGCATTTAATAATGACATATAAAATTAAGAAAGCATAATAATGAAGTATTGAATAATGAAGTATTGAATGAAGAAAGCATTATAATGAAGCATTTAATAATGACATATAAAATGAAGAAAGCATAATAATGAAGTATTGAATAATGAAGTATAAAATGAAGAATGCATAATAATGAAGCATTTAATAATGACATATAAAATGAAGAAAGCATAATAATGAAGTATTGAATAATGAAGTATAAAATGAAGAATGCATAATAATGAAGCATTTAATAATGACATATAAAATGAAGAAAGCATAATAATGAAGTATTGAATAATGAAATATAAAATGAAGAATGCGTAATAATGAAGCATTTAATAATGACATATAAAATGTAGAAAGCATAAAAATGAAGTATTGAATAATGAAGTATAAAATGAAGAATGCATAATAATGAAGCATTTAATAATGACATATAAAATGAAGAAAGCATAATAATGAAGTATTGAATAATGAAGTATAAAATGAAGAATGCATAATAATGAAGCATTTAATAATGACATATAAAATGAATAAAGCATAATAATGAAGTATTGAATAATGAAATATAAAATGAAGAATGCATAATAATGAAGCATTTAATAATGACATATAAAATGTAGAAAGCATAAAAATGAAGTATTGAATAATGAAGTATAAAATGAAGAATGCATAATAATGAAGCATTTAATAATGACATATAAAATAAAGAAAGCATAATAATGAAGTTTTGAATAATAAAGTATAAAATGAAGAATGCATAATAATGAAGCATTTAATAATGACATATAAAATGAAGAAAGCATAATAATGAAGTATTGAATAATGACGTATAAAATGAAGAATGCATAATAATGAAGCATTTAATAATGACATATAAAATGAAGAAAGCATATTAATGAAGTATTGAATAATGAAGTATAAAATGAAGAATGCATAATATTGAAGCATTTAATAATGACATATAAAATGAAGAAAGCATAATAATGAAGTATTGAATAATGATTATTAAATGAAGAATGCATAATAATGAAGCATTTAATAATGACATATAAAATGAAGAAAGCATAATAATGAAGTATTGAATAATGAAGTATTGAATGAAGAAAGCATTATAATGAAGCATTTAATAATGACATATAAAATGAAGAAAGCATAATAATGAAGTATTGAATAATGAAGTATAAAATGAAGAATGCATAATAATGAAGCATTTAATAATGACATATAAAATGAAGAAAGCATAATAATGAAGTATTGAATAATGACGTATAAAATGAAGAATGCATAATAATGAAGCATTTAATAATGACATATAAAATGAAGAAAGCATATTAATGAAGTATTGAATAATGAAGTATAAAATGAAGAATGCATAATAATGAAGCATTTAATAATGACATATAAAATGAAGAAAGCATAATAATGAAGTATTGAATAATGATTATTAAATGAAGAATGCATAATAATGAAGCATTTAATAATGACATATAAAATTAAGAAAGCATAATAATGAAGTATTGAATAATGAAGTATTGAATGAAGAAAGCATTATAATGAAGCATTTAATAATGACATATAAAATGAAGAAAGCATAATAATGAAGTATTGAATAATGAAGTATAAAATGAAGAATGCATAATAATGAAGCATTTAATAATGACATATAAAATGAAGAAAGCATAATAATGAAGTATTGAATAATGAAGTATAAAATGAAGAATGCATAATAATGAAGCATTTAATAATGACATATAAAATGAAGAAAGCATAATAATGAAGTATTGAATAATGAAGTATTGAATGAAGAAAGCATTATAATGAAGCATTTAATAATGACATATAAAATGAAGAAAGCATAATAATGAAGTATTGAATAATGAAGTATAAAATGAAGAATGCATAATAATGAAGCATTTAATAATGACATATAAAATGAAGAAAGCATAATAATGAAGTATTGAATAATGAAGTATAAAATGAAGAATGCATAATAATGAAGCATTTAATAATGACATATAAAATGAAGAAAGCATAATAATGAAGTATTGAATAATGAAATATAAAATGAAGAATGCGTAATAATGAAGCATTTAATAATGACATATAAAATGTAGAAAGCATAAAAATGAAGTATTGAATAATGAAGTATAAAATGAAGAATGCATAATAATGAAGCATTTAATAATGACATATAAAATGAAGAAAGCATAATAATGAAGTATTGAATAATGAAGTATAAAATGAAGAATGCATAATAATGAAGCATTTAATAATGACATATAAAATGAATAAAGCATAATAATGAAGTATTGAATAATGAAATATAAAATGAAGAATGCATAATAATGAAGCATTTAATAATGACATATAAAATGTAGAAAGCATAAAAATGAAGTATTGAATAATGAAGTATAAAATGAAGAATGCATAATAATGAAGCATTTAATAATGACATATAAAATAAAGAAAGCATAATAATGAAGTTTTGAATAATAAAGTATAAAATGAAGAATGCATAATAATGAAGCATTTAATAATGACATATAAAATGAAGAAAGCATAATAATGAAGTATTGAATAATGACGTATAAAATGAAGAATGCATAATAATGAAGCATTTAATAATGACATATAAAATGAAGAAAGCATATTAATGAAGTATTGAATAATGAAGTATAAAATGAAGAATGCATAATATTGAAGCATTTAATAATGACATATAAAATGAAGAAAGCATAATAATGAAGTATTGAATAATGATTATTAAATGAAGAATGCATAATAATGAAGCATTTAATAATGACATATAAAATGAAGAAAGCATAATAATGAAGTATTGAATAATGAAGTATTGAATGAAGAAAGCATTATAATGAAGCATTTAATAATGACATATAAAATGAAGAAAGCATAATAATGAAGTATTGAATAATGAAGTATAAAATGAAGAATGCATAATAATGAAGCATTTAATAATGACATATAAAATGAAGAAAGCATAATAATGAAGTATTGAATAATGACGTATAAAATGAAGAATGCATAATAATGAAGCATTTAATAATGACATATAAAATGAAGAAAGCATATTAATGAAGTATTGAATAATGAAGTATAAAATGAAGAATGCATAATAATGAAGCATTTAATAATGACATATAAAATGAAGAAAGCATAATAATGAAGTATTGAATAATGACGTATAAAATGAAGAATGCATAATAATGAAGCATTTAATAATGACATATAAAATTAAGAAAGCATAATAATGAAGTATTGAATAATGAAGTATTGAATGAAGAAAGCATTATAATGAAGCATTTAATAATGACATATAAAATGAAGAAAGCATAATAATGAAGTATTGAATAATGAAATATAAAATGAAGAATGCATAATAATGAAGCATTTAATAATGACATATAAAATGAAGAAAGCATAATAATGAAGTATTGAATAATGAAGTATAAAATGAAGAATGCATAATAATGAAGCATTTAATAATGACATATAAAATGAAGAAAGCATAATAATGAAGTATTGAATAATGAAATATAAAATGAAGAATGCGTAATAATGAAGCATTTAATAATGACATATAAAATGTAGAAAGCATAAAAATGAAGTATTGAATAATGAAGTATAAAATGAAGAATGCATAATAATGAAGCATTTAATAATGACATATAAAATGAAGAAAGCATATTAATGAAGTATTGAATAATGAAGTATAAAATGAAGAATGCATAATAATGAAGCATTTAATAATGACATATAAAATTAAAAAAGCATAATAATGAAGTATTGAATAATTAAGTATAAAAAGAAGAATGCATAATAATGAAGCATTTAAGAATGACATATAAAATGAAGAAAGCATAATAATGAAGTATTGAATAATGAAGTATAAAATGAAGAATGCGTAATAATGAAGCATTTATTAATGACATATAAAATGAAGAAAGCACAATAATGAAGTATTGAATAATGAAGTATTGAATGAAGAAAGCATTATAATGAAGTATTTAATAATGACATATAAAATAAAGAAAGCATAATAATGAAGTATTGAATAATGAAGTATAAAATGAGAATGCATAATAATGAATCATTTAATAATGACATATAAAATGAAGAAAGCAGAATAATGAAGTATTGAATAATGCAGTATAAAATGAAGAATACATAATAATGAAGCATTTAATAATGACATATAAAATGAAGAAAGCATAATAATGAAGTATTGAATAATGAAGTATAAAATGAAGAATCCATAATAATGAAGCATTTAATAATGACATATAAAATGAAGATAGCATAATAATGAAGTATTGAATAATGAAGTATAAAATGAAGAATGCATAATAATGAAGCATTTAATAATGATATATAAAATGAAGAAAGCATAATAATGAAGTATTGAATAATGAAGTATAAAATGAAGAAAGCATAATAACAAAGCAATTAATAATTACATATAAAATGAAGAAAGCATAATAATGAAGTATTGAATAATGAAGTATAAAATGAAGAATGCATAATAATGAAGCATTTAATAATGACATATAAAATGAAAAAAGCATAATAATGAAGTATTAAATAATGAAGTATAAAATGAAGAATGCATAATAATGAAGCATTTAATAATGACATATAAAATGAAGAAAGCATAATAATGAAGTATTGAATAATGAAATATAAAATGAAGAATGCATAATAATGAAGCATTTAATAATGACATATAAAATGCAGAAAGCATAAAAATGAAGTATTGAATAATGAAGTATAAAATGAAGAATGCATAATAATGAAGCATTTAATAATGACATATTAAATAAAGAAAGCATAATAATGAAGTTTTGAATAATGAAGTATAAAATGAAGAATGCATAATAATGAAGCATTTAATAATGACATATAAAATGAAGAAAGCATAATAATGAAGTATTGAATAATGACGTATAAAATGAAGAATGCATAATAATGAAGCATTTAATAATGACATATAAAATGAAGAAAGCATAATAATGAAGTATTGAATAATGAAGTATAAAATGAAGAATGCATAATAATGAAGCATTTAATAATGACATATAAAATGAAGAAAGCATAATAATGAAGTATTGAATAATGAAGTATAAAATGAAGAATGCATAATAATGAAGCATTTAATAATGACATATAAAATGTAGAAAGCATAAAAATGAAGTATTGAATAATGAAGTATAAAATGAATAATGCATAATAATGAAGCATTTAATAATGACATATAAAATGAAGAAAGCATAATAATGAAGTATTGAATAATGAAGTATAAAATGAAGAATGCATAATAATGAAGCATTTAATAATGACATATAAAATGAAGAAAGCATAATAATGAAGTATTGAATAATGAAGTATAAAATGAAGAATGCATAATAATGAAGCATTTAATAATGACATATAAAATGAAGAAAGCATAATAATGAAGTATTGAATAATGAAGTATAAAATGAAGAATGCATAATAATGAAGCATTTAATAATGACATATAAAATGAAGAAAGCATAATAATGAAGTATTGAATAATGAAGTATAAAATGAAGAATGCATAATAATGAAGCATTTAATAATGACATATAAAATGAAGAAAGCATAATAATGAAGTATTGAATAATGAAATATAAAATGAAGAATGCATAATAATGAAGCATTTAATAATGACATATAAAATGTAGAAAGCATAAAAATGAAGTATTGAATAATGAATTATAAAATGAAGAATCCATAATAATGAAGCATTTAATAATGACATATATAATAAAGAAAGCATAATAATGAAGTTTTGAATAATGAAGTATAAAATGAAGAATGCATAATAATGAAGCATTTAATAATGACATATAAAATGAAGAAAGCATAATAATGAAGTATTGAATAATGAAGTATAAAATGAAGAATGCATAATAATGAAGCATTTAATAATGACATATAAAATGAAGAAAGCATAATAATGAAGTATTGAATAATGAAGTATAAAATGAAGAATGCATAATAATGAAGCATTTAATAATTACATATAAAATGAAGAAAGCATAATAATGAAGTATTGAATAATGATTATTAAATGAAGAATGCATAATAATGAAGCATTTAATAATGACATGTAAAATGTAGAAAGCATAAAAATGAAGTATTGAATAATGAAGTATAAAATGAAGAATGCATAATAATGAAGCATTTAATAATGACATATAAAATGAAGAAAGCATAATAATGAAGTATTGAATAATGAAGCATAAAATGAAGAATGCATAATAATGAAGCATTTAATAATGACATATAAAATGAAGAAAGCATAATAATGAATTATTGAATAATGAAGTATAAAATGGAGAATGCATAAGAATGAAGCATTTAATAATTACATATAAAATGAAGAAAGCATAATAATGAAGTATTGAATAATAAAGTATTGAATGAAGAAAGCATTATAATGAAGCATTTAATAATGACATATAAAATCAAGAAAGCATAATAATGAAGTATTGAATAATGAAGTATAAAATGAAGAAAGCATAATAATGAAGTATTTAATAATGACATATAAAATGAAGAAAGCATATTAATGAAGTATTGAATAATGAAGTATAAAATGAAGAATGCATAATAATGAAGCATTTAATAATGACATATAAAATGAAAAAAGCATAATAATGAAGTATTGAATAATTAAGTATAAAAAGAAGAATGCATAATAATGAAGCATTTAAGAATGACATATAAAATGAAGAAAGCATAATAATGAAGTATTGAATAATGAAGTATAAAATGAAGAATGCATAATAATGAAGCATTTAATAATGACATATAAAATGAAGAAAGCACAATAATGAAGTATTGAATAATGAAGTATTGAATGAAGAAAGCATTACAATGAAGCATTTAATAATGACATATAAAATGAAGAAAGCATAATAATGAAGTACTGAATAATGAAGTATAAAATGAGAATGCATAATAATGAATCATTTACTAATGACATATAAAATGAAGAAAGCAGAATAATGAAGTATTGAATAATGCAGTATAAAATGAAGAATACATAATAATGAAGCATTTAATAATGACATATAAAATGAAGAAAGCATAATAATGAAGTATTGAATAATGAAGTATAAAATGAAGAATGCATAATAATGAAGCATTTAATAATGACATATAAAATGAAGAAAGCATAATAATGAAGTATTGAATAATGAAGTATAAAATGAAGAATGCATAATAATGAAGCATTTAATAATGATATATAAAATGAAGAAAGCATAATAATGAAGTATTAAATAATGAAGTATAAAATGAAGAATGCATAATTACAAAGCATTTAATAATTATATATAAAATGAAGAAAGCATAATAATGAAGTTTTGAATAATGAAGTATAAAATGAAGAATGCATAATAATGAAGCATTTAATAATGACATATAAAATGAAGAAAGCATAATAATGAAGTATTGAATAATGAAGTATAAAATGAAGAATGCATAATAATGAAGCATTTAATAATGATATATAAAATGAAGAAAGCACAAAATTGAAGTATTAAATAAGGAAGTATAAAATGAAGAATTCATAATAACAAAGCATTTAAAAATTACATATAAAATGAAGAAAGAATAATAATGAAGTTTTGAATAATGAAGTATAAAATGAAGAATGCATAATAATGAAGCATCTAATAATGACATATAAAATGAAGAAAGCATAATAATGAAGTATTGAATAATGGAGTATAAAATGAAGAATGCATAATAATGAAGCATTTAATAATGACATATAAAATGAAGAAAGCATAATAATGAAGTATTGAATAATGAAGTATAAAATGAAGAATGCATAATAATGAAGCATTTAAAAATGACATATAAAATAAAGAAAGCATAATAATGAAGTATTGAATAATGAAGTATTGAATGAAGAAAGCATTATAATGAAGCATTTAATAATGACATATAAAATGAAGAAAGTATAATTATGAAGTATTGAATAATGAAGTATAAAATGAAGAAAGCATAATAATGAAGCATTTAATAATGACATATAAAATGAAGAAAGCATAATAATGAAGTATTGAATAATGCAGTATAAAATGAAGAATACATAATAATGAAGCATTTAATAATGACATATAAAATGAAGAAAGCATAATAATGAAGTATTGAATAATGAAGTATAAAATGAAGAATGCATAATAATGAAGCATTTAATAATGACATATAAAATGAAGATAGCATAATAATGAAGTATTGAATAATGAAGTATAAAATGAAGAATGCATAATAATGAAGCATTTAATAATGATATATAAAATGAAGAAAGCATAATAATGAAGTATTAAATAATGAAGTATAAAATGAAGAATGCATAATTACAAAGCATGTAATAATTATATATAAAATGAAGAAAGCATAATAATGAAGTATTGAATAATGAAGTATAAAATGAAGAATTCATAATAACAAAGCATTTAATAATTACATATAAAATGAAGAAATTATAATAATGAAGTTTTGAATAATGAAGTATAAAATGAAGAATGCATAATAATTAAGCATTTAATAATGACATATAAAATGAAGAAAGCATAATAATGAAGTATTGAATAATGGAGTATAAAATGAAGAATGCATAATAATGAAGCATTTAATAATGACATATAAAATGAAGAAAGCATAATAATGAAGTATTGAATAATGAAGTATAAAATGAAGAATGCATAATAATGAAGCATTTAAAAATGACATATAAAATAAAGAAAGCATAATAATGAAGTATTGAATTATGAAGTATTGAATGAAGAAAGCATTATAATGAAGCATTTAATAATGACATATAAAATGAAGAAAATATAATTATGAAGTATTGAATAATGAAGTATTGAATGAAGAAAACATTATAACAAAGCATTTAATAATGACATATAAAATGAAGAAAGAATAAATATGAAGTATTGAATAATGAAGTATAAAATGAAGAAAGCATAATAATGAAGCATTTAATAATGACATATAAAATGAAGAAAGCATAATAATGAAGTATTGAATAATGAAGTATAAAATGAAGAATGCATAATAATGAAGCATTTAATAATGACATATAAAATGTCGAAAGCATAATAATGAAGTATTGAAAAATAAAGTATAAAATGAAGAAGCATTATAACAAAGCATTTAATAATGACATATGAAATGAAGAAAGCATAATAATGAAGTATTGAATAATGAAATATAAAATGAAGAATGCATAATAATGAAGCATTTAATAATGACATATAAAATAAAGATAGCATAATTATGAATTATTGAATAATGAAGTATTGAATGAAGAAAGCATTACAATAAAGCATTTAATAATGACATATAAAATGAGGAAAGCATAATAATGAAGTATTGAATAATGACGTATAAAATGAAGAATGCATAATAATGAAGCATTTAACAATGACATATAAAATGAAGAAAGCATAATAATGAAGTATGAAATAATGAAGTATAAAATGAAGAATGCATAATAATGAAGCATTTAATAATGACATATAAAATGAAGAAAGCATAATAATGAAGTATTGAATAATGAAGTATAAAATGAAGAATGCATAATAATGAAGCATTTAATAATGACATATAAAATGAAGAAAGCAGAATAATGAAGTATTGAATAATGAAGTATAAAATGAAGAATGCATAATAATGAATCATTTAATAATGACATATAAAATGAAGAAAGCATAATAATGAAGTATTGAATAATGAAGTATAAAATGAAGAATGCATAATAATGAAGCATTTAATAATAACATATAAAATGAAGAAAGCATAATAATGAAGTATTGAATAATGACGTATCGAATGAAGAAAGCATTATAATGAAGCATTTAATAATGATATATTAAAGGAAGAAAACATAATAATGAAGCATTTAATAATGACATATAAAATGAAGAATGCACAATAATGAAGCATTTAATAAGAAGTTTTAAATGAAAAAAGCATAGTAATGAAGCATTTAATAATGATATATTAAAGGAAGAAAAAGCAATAATGAAGCATTTAATAATGACGTATTGAATGAAGAAAGCATAATAATAAAATATTGAATAAGGAAGTTCTGAATTAAGAAAGCCAAATAATGAAGCCTTGAATAATAAATGTAAACAAAATGAAGCATGGGATAACAAAAGCATAATAATAAAGCATTGAATAAAGAAAGCATTATAAAAGAGAATAAGTTGGGCAGAAAGAGAAATTGAAAAAGAAAGAACAATTACAGTTATGTGCAGAAGAGAAAAGCCTGAAATAAAGAAAGTTATTACTCACACATACACACACACACATGCATTTATATATATGTACCAGAAGAATTTATAAACTGATATTTTTTACCTCTAGATAAAAGCCTAACAAGAACTACCACTCTGAGTCTGAGTGAACCTGGGATTAATGGAAACAAAACTGCAAGTTTCATGACTGGAATTTAAAACTTAATCATTGCTCAATATTTTGACTATTATGTGACTCCATTGGAAATTTGAACGCTATAACTAAAACACATTAATTTTGTTTTAAATATCATTAATATATATATATATATATAAACTCTTATTTCTGATGCAAACACATACTTTCAAATATTCTTTTGTGGTGAGTCTTAAAACTTAGCAGAGGTTGATGCCAGCATATTCTAAGCCCAGCTGAGAGGACATCACACCCATCAAGAAAATATTGGTATTTATACTTCAGGAACCAATAGGTTAAATCATTTATTTTGTTAGTACAGAATATTTCTCTAAATACATTTATGTTTATTTTATAGGAGATGAAATGATACATATATATGCATTAATGTTTATTACAAATTTTAGATGAAAGATAAAACCACTGATGTGTGTTGTCTTCTTTGTTTTTTTTTATTTATGTACCAGTGTTCTGAAGGCAAGAATGATCTCAAATAATGTGCAAGAAGTTTCCATAGCTTTTTGTGCTATGGAATTGCCAGATGAACAGAAGGCTTTTAATAACAAATTGCAAAACTACTGCAAGGTTGTGTATTTGTCTATGTGTATCATTTATAGAATATATAGATTTATACTATATTCATAATTGTATATGGATATCACTTCTATATATATGGACATATACACACATGGGTATATGTATAGATCTCATGTATACTATACATGAATTAGTACTATATTTATTATCATATACACATATTGCTACTATATATATGGGCACACGTACACATATTACATAGCCAGATACGGATATGCGAAATGGACATATAATGTTCATATATATATATATACATAGAACATAGGAATCTCGAAACACGAAAAACACTTATGACTTCTTAGTTCAGGTTCAAAACTTTTTATTACCTTTGAGTTTAAAGGTTCTTCAACATAAGGAGAGAGATACACATTCTTTCTATTCTGGCTTTTCCATCTGCCCCCTCCCCCCATCTCGTGTGACACCTGCCCAAGGCCTTGCGAGCTAGCGAAAATCACCCTTCTTCTTCGGACCGCAAGACTCAACTCAACTGACTTTTTCAAAATCTCCCAAAATCCTCCCCGCGTTCTTCCGGTGTATGACGTCACCCGCACTCTGTAGCCCCATTTCCCATCTGGGCTATTGTGACATCTCTGAGTGATACATCTGCTCTGTGCACTCGCACGCATGAACACCCGCATTAATGTTGCACCTAAGTAACCCATGCACTCAGCCGAAAGGTTCTCAGCCTAACTAAACCCAAAGGCATAAAACGAAATCCCTTGGCCATTATATTACACACATACACTCACATATACGTGTATGTGTATCATGTATACTATATATAAATCAATACTATATTCATTATTATATATGTATATCACTATCATATATATGGAAACATGGACACATACATATACGCACACATATATGTGTATGTTTATCATGTATATTAAACATAAATTAATACTATCTTCATTATGGAATACATGTGCTTTAATTAAAGAGGCAACATCACCACACTAATTGGTAGTTCTCTGAAACTAGTAGACAAGTTCACCTACCTAGAGAAGCAGTATCTCATCAACCAAGAAAGACATCAACACATGACTAGCAAAGGCATGGACAGCTATCAATAGGCTATTGGTCATATGGAAGTCAGACCTAACTGATAAAATAAAACAGTTTTTTTCAAGCAGTGGTTGTGTCAATACTGCTATATGGATGCACTACATGAACTTTAACTAAATGTATGGAGAAAAAGCTTGACGGCAATTACATAAGAATGTTGCAAGCAATATTGAACAAGTCCTGGAGGCAGCACCCCACAAAGCAGCAGCTGTATGGCCACTGAGCACCCATCATAAAAACTATCCAAGTTAGACGAACCAGACATGCGGGACACTGAAGTAAGGACAAACTCATAAGCAACATACTCCTGTGGACTCCTTCACATGAACGAGCAAAGGCAGGATGACTGGCTAGAACCTATATACAACAGCTCTGAGCTGATAGGGGATATAGCCTTGAAGACTTACTAGGAGCAATGGACAATAGAGATGGGTGGTGAGAGAGGGTGAGGGAGATCCATGCTGGCGGCGCAACATGATGATGATGATTATGATGATATTCATTATTGCATATGTATATCATTTCTATATATATAATGGATGCTCACATACAAACACATGTATGTATTTATGGATATCATGTATACTATACATAAATTGATACTATAGTCATTATTATATATATATATATATATATATATCATTACTATATAAACAGACACACACATACTCATGAGTGCATTTGTATCATATAGAGTATACATAAATCAATACTATATTCATTATTATACAAGGATCATTAAATAAGTTTCCAGACTTTTTTCGTATGGGCACTTTTATTGATAGTACACACATGAAACTCTAGTCCCTTTCGAAATAATCTCCTCCGGCTGCAATGCACTAGTTGAACCGTTCCAACAACTTCTGGAAGGCCCCATGGAAGTCCTCTTGTGTGAGCATGTCAATAACCTTCATCATAGCCTCTTTCATCTCCTCAATTGTCTCATAACGACAGCCTCTGAGCTTAGGAAATAGCCAAAAGTCACAGGGAGCAAGGTGTGGACAATAGGGAGGCTGAGGAACTGTCTTGATGCCCATCTTGGTCAAATAGTCTGTGACAAGGATGGAGTTGTAGACTGGTGCATTGTCCTGTTGGAAATACCACTGAGCCGATTTGAAGAGTGCTGGCCTTTTTAAACAGAATCTCTTCCTGAACTCCCTTAAAACCTCAACATAGTATTCCTTGTTGACTGTCTGTCCAGTGGGAACCCAGTGCATGTAGATCATGCCAGTGCTGTGAAAAAAAGAGAACATCAAAAGTTTGTGGGTGGATTTGCTCTGTCTGGCCTTCTTGGGTCTGGGAGAGCCAGCATGCTTCCACTGGGAACTCTGTCTCTTGGTCTCTGGGTCATAGCAGTAGATTCAACTTTCACCGAATGGCATTTTTTCCAAGTTTAAAACAGAATTTTATTTCATATCGTTCTTCCTCACGTCCAGATTACATTTTTGAAATTCACCAGCTGTGACAATCAGGATTTAGTAGGGTGTATTCCAATTGCTGCTATAGCTGTTCATTTGAATGTGAAATCATAAAAATTGGTCAGTCATCTCATAAGATGTATAGCAATAACGTACTGAATTTTCAAGAGTCTATGACAATTTTAAATGCCTGTACAAAAAAGTCTGGAAACAGTGAATGCACCACGTATATGTATATCACTACTGTATATACTCTATGATAGAAAATAAAATTGGTCAGCCATCTCATAAGATGTATAGTAATAACATACTGAATTTTCAAGAGTCTATGACAATTTTAAATGCCTGTACAAAAAAGTCTGGAAACATAGTGAATGAACCACGTATATGTATATCACTACTGTATATACTCTATGATAGAAAATAAAATTGAAATCTCCTGAAAATGTGGTTTTTATTACTCAAAATTAAACTGACAGGTAATATATCTAGATAACAATAAATGATTATTTTGAAAGTGTAGATTTCAAAATAAGAGCTATGCCAACTGGACATAAATCCTATGTGCAGACAACCCAAGTCAAAATTGGCATGGCCTTTCCAAGTGTTGAAATTTTATTGTCCCTCTATCTATCTATCTATCTATCTATCCTATAAAATAGATAGGCTCCTGAACATGGTGATAAAATCAGAAACAAGTGTAGAACAAAGTTATGAAAAATACAATCTAAAATACCAAATTCACTTGCTCATTTACTTTTCTCTCATTGGAGCAACGAAAAGAAAAAACTTTATATATATATATATATATATATATTGTAAAAATTGAAAATAAATCTTATAAATATAAGAATATATGAAGATTGAAAAATACAAGTCCTACTAAGGATTATTTAATTCATTGAATTATTAACCAACATTTTTTTAGGCCGTCATCAGGGCATGAAAGTTATTAAATGAAGTGAAAAAGATGAGAAAGTTTTAAAACATTTTATTTCTATTGGTAATGTTCTGTTTCAAATTTGTATGATCTAATTAATGTTTAAAAATTCATAAAGAATATATATATATATATATATATATATATATATGGTCAGATTTTTAAAAAATTATTTTAGTTACACACATGCATACACATACACACATAGATATGTGTGTGTGTGTGTGTAGCAAAAATAATTTTTACCTCACAGTCCCTTTGGTTACTATGTCTGGCAATTTCATTGTTTTTTCATCCTGTCTGGTGATTGTGCTTTTGTTTTTGATTTTCAAAGATACCGAAAACTGTCAGTCACAGTCGTGAAAGAGACTGAAGTATTGATTATATTAGTTTTTATATTGCTCTGCTTACCAGTGTTTGTGCACTTTTTTTTCTTTTTTAATCCTATGCTTTTACTGAAGCAATAGTTTTGTTTGTGTATCATTTATTCTTCATATATATATATATATATAAAGAGAAGGAGAACGTACCTATATATGATTGGTTTGGTTTGGTTTCTTTGTTTAATGGCATAGCAACCCTTGTAGGTTATCTACTGCCAAAGCCATTCTCCAAGAAGAACAGTAGTGGTACTATTTAACCCATAGCTGGGAGGATAAGGGGGTTCATACCTTTCCCAAGGGTATTTGCCTGAAAGTGAACGTAATAGCGCGACTGGAGTACGAACTCGCTTACTACAATTCCGCAGTCCATCGCTTTAACCATTACACCACGAGGACACCCTGCCACCTATATATGAGGTTTCAAAACATTTTCAACCATTAACCTCTTCATAGAATTCCTAATTTCCCATTGACACCCACTCCCAAGTCATCATCATCATCATCATCATCATCAGGTTGTACTCATGTGGATTCCTTTGACTCACTCACACCATCTATTCCTATCGGCCATCACTAGACAGCACCCAGTATCCATGCAGAGATGGTGAATTTAAGTTTTTGTTGGTTGGTCAACGTTAGTGTGTCTAATTGTAGAAGTCATTTGGAGAATGTTACTTATGAGTTCGTACTTACTTCTCCAGCAGGGCCCAGTATGTCTTGTTCATCTTACTTGGATGGTTTGTGAGATGGGAGGCAAATGGCAATACAGCTGCTTTTTGTTGGGTGTTGCTTCCAGGATTTGTTCAAAACAGCACTTACCATTCTTGTTAGTTCCTATCTAGCTATTTCTCTCTGTGTTTCATTAGAGTTCAGGTGGTGCAGCCATATAGTAGTACTGAAAAAGCTACAGGCTGGAAAAATTTCCAAATAGGTTGATATGTAGTTTCTATATACATTATTAAACGGACATGGTATTTTAATATATGTACTTGGGTTATGTTATTTGAGATAATAAATGAGAAGTACAAATATTAACTTTAAAAGAGGAATTTTATTCTTCGTATACAACGCCATGTGTTGGCTAGAAAATGTCCGGCGGTCAACACGTGTGTTTAGTGTTTGGAATCTCTTCAGCAACTGCCTCCTCTTCTGTCTTGGGTCTTCTTCGGCAACTGCTACTATCTCCGCTGACTGGCCAGATGGAGAGCGAGAGCAAGAGAGAAAAGGAGAGAGAAGGGAAGAGAGAAGAGTGAGAGGCGATGGATTCTGGGATAGCATTCCTTGGCCGAGGTGGAAGTAAGGACCAAGATTTCTGTCAAGGTAGTATTGACTGCCCATTTACTGACCTTAGTAAGGGAGGTGATACTACAATACTCCCCTAACAGTAAACGGAGTTTTTGTTTGGTTTTGTTTGTTTGTTTTTTTTGTTGTTTTTTTTTTGTTTTGTTTTGTTTTAATAATAAATATACCCGTTATCCTTTTTCCATGTAACCATTCTACCTGAAGTTCTTGTTTTCATTTTATGTTCCTGCACTTTTTCAGGAGGTAAACTTTCAGACTTTTTATTTGTATTGGTAGTTGCATTTTGTGTACATTTTTGTTTGTTTTCAATGTAAGGTTTTAAACGGTCTATTGAAACTTGTATATGCGTATTTGAATTAGTTTCTATTAGGAAATATTTTGGTGTTCATTCGAGTACCACGTAAGGACCTGAATAGGGTGCTTCTAGCGGTTTTCGAACGCGGTCTATCCTAATCCAAACTTTATCACAAGTTTGAAGTTGATCTGGCACGTATGATTTTTTGTTGATTTTTCTCTGTTTGAAAAGTCTGTCAGATCGAATTTTGCCATAGTTTTGTGCAGTTCTCTTGTAAAATTTTGTGTAACTGTTTCTGTATTTTCCGTATTTATCATTAGTTGTGGCAATAACATTTGTGCACCTGTGACCGCATAAAAAGGGGAAAAATTGGAGCAGTTGGGCATACTTCGAATTCCCATGAGAACTATTGGTAGGGCTGAAATCCAAGATTCTTTTCGGGCCATAATAGCTGCTTTTAAGGTTCTGTGGGCTCTTTCTATAAGTCCATTGCATTGTGGATGATAGGATGTTGTACGTAGCCTATAGAATCCAATAATTTTTGCTAGTTCAAGGAATATTTCGCTCTCAAACTGTTTTCCTTTGTCTGATATGACATGGAGTGAAACACCAAAGCGCGTAATCCACGTGTTTACAAAAGCTTCTGCTACGGTTTGTGCTGTAATATCCGATATAGGTTGGGCTTCAATCCATCGACTGGTTCGATCTATACATGTTAAAACATACCGACATGGATTGATGTAAGGATTGTTGGAGCATTTCGCTGGTGGTAGTGGTCCAATTATATCAATGTGTACAGTATGGAATCTTGATGATGGTATTTCCAACGTTTGTACAGGCGATTTGGTATGTCTGTATATTTTTGTTTGTTGACAAGATGTGCATGATGCACATAGTTCTTTGATGGTTTTATCCATATGTGGCCAGTAAAATCTAGCCTTAATCATTTTGATAGATGATTTTATTCCAGGGTGTGCTATTGCATGCAAGCTGTCAAAGATAGATTTTCGTAGTGTGCACGGTACAAAAGGTCTGGGGTATGACGTTGATGTATCACATAACACAAATTGATCTTTTCCAGATAATGTGAATTTCTTTAAATCTAGAAAGGACTGTATTTCGGTGTCTGATTTTTGTGCATCTGCCAGTGCTGGCAGATCGTATATATCTATTTGTACAGCAAATGTTGGGCGAGACAGACAATCTGCAACTACATTTTGGTTACCCTTCACATGAGCTATATCTGAAATTAATTCTGTAATAATTGCTAGCTGTCTTTGTTGTCTATCTGATTTGGCAGGTTTTAGACTGTGGAATGCACCGCATATTGGTTTGTGATCTGTCAGAAGTAATACTTCACGACCTTCTATGAGGTGGCGAAAATGTAACACTGACAAATATGCTGCTAAAAGTTCACGGTCAAAAGTGGAATATCTCGTCTGTGTTGTCGTCAGTTTCTTTGAGAAGAATCCTATTGGTATTGGATTTCCATTTATGACCTGATGTAAGGCAGCACCTACTGCATATTTGCTGCTGTCCGTGACTAGTTGATACTGTGTACAAGTTGGTTGAGGATGAGATAATTCTGTTATCTCACCAAGTATTTTTATAATGTTAGAAAAGGATTGTTTTTCCAAATTATTCAAGGTAATTAATCCTTTAGGTGTTAATCTCATTCTTTCGGATAAAGGTAAGACAAACTTCGCAAATCCTGGTATTAACTTCCTGTAAAATCCTACCATACCAAGAAATCTGCGTAAGCTTTTAGCATCTGTAGGACACGGAAAAGATTCTATTTCTTTTACTTTGTTAGCAGTTGGTGTGATTCCATTTAAATTAATTCTAAAACCTAGGAAATCTAGCGATGTTACATTGAAAATAGATTTCGATAGTGATATTTTCAGGTTATTTTCTTGTAAAATCCTAAAAACTGTGTCTATATCTTTCTTGTGGGAAGGCTCGTCGTCGCTGAAGATTAAGATGTCGTCTAAATATATAAAGACACAGTCTATCTGTCGGAAGATTCTGTCCATGTACCTTTGAAATGTCGCCGACGAATGTTTTAACCCAAACGGCATAAATTCGTAATGAAAAAGACCCATCGGACAGATAATTGCCGTTTTAGGAATATCATCTGGGTGCATTTTAATTTGATGGTACGCTGAAATCAGATCAATTTTTGTAAATCGCTGTTTATTAGCGAGTTTTGTTGTGAATGAATTTATATTGGGAATGGGGTATCTATCACTTTTAGTGATGCTGTTTAATGCACGGTAATCTCCGCAGCAGCGGTATCCTCCACTTTGCTTAGGTACAAGATGTAGTGGGCTTGACCATTCGCTGTCTGAAGGAGTTATCACGCCTTCATTTATGAGTCTTTTAAACTCTTCTTTAGTCGCCGATAGTTTTTCCGCTGATAGCTGTCTGGATTTTCCAAAAACTGGTAAGTGGCTACCTGTATCAATTCTGTGATAAACACCGCAGTAGTTGTTATTTTTGTTTATATGAGGAGAAATGATTTCTGGGTATTTATCCAGACTGGTTTGAATAAATGATGGTAGTTCTACTTTGTTAATGACCACGTTTACTGGAGATGTCGTGTTTAATATTAATTCCTTTTTGGTAGCTGTTAACGGGTCGTAAATTGTTTTATTTTTGCAGTCGATTATGAGACCAAATTCATTTAAAAAGTCAAATCCAAGGAGTGGATTGGTGATAGCTGCAACCACAAATGTCCAGGAAAATGACCTTTTCAAACTTGGTATCCCAATCTTTAGGTTTACTTGTCCGTAGCATTTTATTTTCTCTCCATTAGCGGTGGTGAGTGATACTGGTGTTGGATTTAACGTGACGCCGTTTAACCTAGACGCTGGTATTATTGAGATACTTGCACCAGTATCCACTATAAATTTTAATGTAGTTGTCCCTAATCGTGTATTGATTTGTAATAGCGGCGAACTCAGGGGGGCAGACATGGTTCGCGCCGTTAGTTTTCCGAGTCTGTTGGAGTTGGTGTAGGTGGACGCGAGCTTAGTAGTATCTTAGTGTTTTGCTTCTTCGACCATCTACACCAAGGTTTGCAAGTTCTTGCTTGCTCGGCAAAGTAGAGGTGTGCTCTGCATATTTTGGCTTTTTGTTCCGGGAAGAAAGGTTTAATACCTGTCGGTAAAATAATATTGTCTTTGCTTTTCTCAGTTTTTTGTGTCCTATGCTGAGCGGTGAACGCTGTCGCGTTGGTATTGTTAAGTAGAGGCATAAGCTCATCCGCTAGCTTTCCAAGTTGAGTTGGACTTAACTCCTTTTGTGAAGCAATGACGGGGGAAATTGTCGCTGGTAGGGCCTGAAGAAATTTGTGTATTACTATTTCTTCTCCGATACCTATCCGTTTTGCTATCGATAGCATTTCTTGCAGGTATGTTGAAGGACGGCCAATAATAGTTGTTGTTGACATTAATTTGTCCAGCAATTCCGGCTTTGTCCTTTCGTGGGCCTCAATTAATGACTGTTTTATTTCCTAGTATTTTTTTGATTCTAAGATTGTTATCGGTATTTTAGCTACCACCTCTGCAGGCAGAGATGATATTACCGTGTAGAATTTTGTTGTTGATGCCGTTATATTGCGCAGGTGGAATTGTGCCTCCAGAATGGAAAACCAGCCATTCACTGCCGTTTCCATGAATTCTGGTGTCTTCATGTTAATTTGCTGTAGAGAAGCTTCTTCCATTTTTATTTATTTATTTATTTATTTTTTTAATTGTTTTTTTTTTTTTGTGTGTATATATACATTTTTATATGTGTATATATATATATATATTTGTTGTTGTTGTAGACGAAGAAAAGAGGAAAAGAATTTTTTTTTTATTTACTTACGTCGTAGGTTCTGTTTTGAAACGTTTGCGACGTGAAGTTGAAAAATTGGTTGAATTTATCCTGGAATTTTCAAAAGTTGCGTCTTATATCCTTTTAGTTGGGGTCACCATTGTAATATATGTACTTGGGTTATGTTATTTGAGATAATAAATGAGAAGTACAAATATTAACTTTAAAAGAGGAATTTTATTCTTCGTATACAACGCCACGTGTTGGCTAGAAAATGTCCGGCGGTCAACACGTGTGTTTAGTGTTTGGAATCTCTTCAGCAACTGCCTCCTCTTATGTCTTGGGTCGTCTTCGGCAACTGCTACTATCTCCGCTGATTGGCCAGAGGGAGAGGGAGAGCGAGAGAGAAAAGGAGAGAGAAGGGAAAAGAGAAGAGTGAGAGGCGATGGATTCTGGGATAGCATTACTTGGCCGAGGTGGAAGTAAGGACCAAGATTTCTGTTAAGGTAGTATTGACTGCCCATTTACTGACCTTAGTAAGGGAGGTGATACTACAGTATACAAAACCTTTAGAGACTGTTGTTCTGTGTACTTTCTCTACGTGAATGTCACTGTTGAATTTTTTAGGGACACAAGTAAATTATTATAACTATAGATATATGCATGCATTGGCCTAGCGGTTAGAGTGTTCGCCAATCGCCCGGGAGACCTGGGTTCAATCCCAGGTCGAGTCATACCAAAGACTCAAAAAATGGTACTTGATGCCTCCTTGCTTAACACTCAGCATTATAAGGTACGGATCAAGGGTAAAGTGGAGCAATCCAGGGAAAGGAGTAGCGCCCTCCCCTACACCTTGGTGTAGTAAGCTATCGAAAAGGGAGCCTTCGGGGCACCCTCGACTATGGTCGCCTACTTTACTTTATATATATATATATATATAGTGACAAAAATTTTGCTCTACTTAGTATTGAGCACTTTTTGCACTTGTAGCTTAGCAGCAATTACGGTGTTTTTTTCTTTTGACCAATCGATTGCGTATCTGTTGATTTTTTTCAATTGGTGTGACAAGATTGGCCTCTTTCTTTTTTTTTTCCAATATATATATTTTTTTCCCCTAGACAGTGATTTGTTGTATATTTTTATCTTCGAATTATTTGCGTTTTTTTTTCCCTTACCATAAGTGCTATTATTCAGTAAGTTATATATATATATATATATATATATAATTTTTAGTGAAAATTTTCAAGAAGGAATCTAGCAGACAAGATAGAAATTTGTTGACAAAACAAAATCACCACTGATAACTTATTAGGTTTGTAGGTTTGGTTTGTTTAGTTTTGTTTTATGGCATATTTAATGCCAAATACTGTTTTTACACATATACTAAATATATGATTTATAAACACATTTTGTAGATACACACAGTTAAACGATCAAACATTTCTATTTCTAACTAAACAATTTAGTATAAGTCAAAGTTAAATGGTTCCAAATATTGCTATGTATAATTAACAATTCAATTAAACATCCATCATTTGTTTACAAACAGACGATCAAACAGTTCTATTGAGCATAAATTATTTGTTTGCACTCAGTTTAAATGTCAAACAGTTCTATTTAACCCATTGATAGGACCCTAGCAGGTGCTACCACTCCAGGCCAGAATGGACCGGGCAGCAGTAGTAATGAAGGGGTACTCCACATTTCTCAAAGCTCATAAAATTGTTTAATATCATATCCAGGACACTCGTTAGGGGGAGGGTTTTTTACCCTTTTGCAGAGATGCAGTTGGTGTTTTCTACAGCTGCTGCCGACTGGGCTGAGATAACAAATGGTCATCTCTGTTTATTCATAGGAATTGCTAATTATAAATAAATCAGAAACATGTATTTAACTGGTTGATTTTAGGGTGCATTAACACTCATTGGGTTATTTATGGTAGTTGTCAGTCATTTTTTGCCAGCAATTATAAGGTCTGAAGTTGCTATTCCTTTTAATGATGCTAGGGTGTATCAAAAATTTTGCAATATTTTTGTATATCCTAGTTTGTAGCATGTATTTCATATGTGCAAAGCAGTTCAAGCCTGGGAAAGTACCTGCTGTGGTTGGCAGTACTATGATAGTTGGTACATATTATGTACATTGCTTTACTCTATGTGTTACTTGAAAACCACTCTTAGATAAAAGTGCAGTGTAGTCTAATTTGGGAACTTATGCATTATGATACCAGGCCATTGACCTAATGAGTAGAGTGTTTGCCAATGGTCCGGGAGACCGGGGTTCAATCCCAGGTCGAGTCATACCAAAGACTTAAAAGATGGTACTTGATGCCACCTTTCTTAACACTCAGCGTTATAAGGTATAGATCAAGGTTAGAGTGGAGCAATTCAGGGAATGGAGTAGCACACTCCCCTACACCTTGGTGTTATAGCTATTGAAAAGGGAGCCTTTGGGTGACCCTCAAACTGGGCCATAGCTCTGCAGAAGCTACAAAAACATTGTTTGTTTGTTTGGGTTTAATGGCATATCAACCTAAGTTGGTTATCTAATGCCAAATTCATTTTTAGACTAATAGAGAGTTCTTTTTCAAACAATTCAGTTTAGTGTAAGTACAGTTTCAATGTCAAAAACAGTTCTTTTTCAAACAATTCAGTTTAGGATACAAAAACAGTTCCATTTCTAACAATTCAGTTTGGCAGAAGTATTCAGTTAAAATGTAAAACAATTCTATTTCAAACAATTCAGTTTAGCATAAGTATGCAGTTTAGTTCTATTTGACCCATAGATAGGACCCTGTCAAGTGCTACCACTCCAGGCTAGAGTCAACCTGGGAGCGATGGCAATGAAGGGGTACACCACATTACCCAAAACTCCAGCATTACAGGAACCTCACTATCAGATTATTTAGTGTCATATCCAGGACACTCGTTTAGGGAGGGGGTCTTACCTCTCTGCAGAGATGCAGTCAGTGTATTCTACAGCCCCAGCCGATTGAGAAATCATTTTTAAAGTCCTGACGATGGTTTATTAAAACAGAAACATTATCACATCGACTTTTTTTCACAATAAGTTCTTCACTGTTGGATTACTTTGTTTTTCACCTTTTCTCCATTAATAGATAGACTGAGGGAGGGATAGAAAGAAATAAAAGAAAGAAAAAAATCTTACCCCTCTGTAGAGATGCAGTCGGTGTATTCTGCAGCCCCAGCTGACTGGGCCACCAGGACACTCTTTAGGGGAGTTTTACCCCTCTGCAGAGATACAATCTGTGTATTCTGCAGCCACAGCTGACTGGGCAATAAAAACATAGTGCAAAAGTTAAAGGTGCCATTGATTGCAATACAGTAACCAGATGGTTCAAGAAATTTTGCTTGGGTTGTGCAGGAACCTCAACAATCAGGCTCAGTCAAGTAGCCCTTGGAGAGTATCAGGTGAGCTTGGCATCTCACAGGCCAGTGTGGTTAGTCACTTTCAAGTCTTTGACAAAAGTACCCAGAGATCCCAAATTGTACATCACATACTACCAAAATATTGCAAAACTTTTGACTCACACAAATCATTTGTAAAAATTTATAGTTTCAAAGAACTATTCTTAACACTAGTAATTTGCATACAGTTGAATGGTTTCAAGTATTTTTTTCTAATCATAATAGTTCTTTTAATAATGATGATTTGTAAACATTTACATGACTCCACTATCCAGAGCTCCAGACCTGGGTGTCTATTATTGGATACAGTTTAGTTTAGTTTAGTCCTACAGACCCGGACTGCCCAGTCTGCTGAAGAGGTTGTAGAATACATTGACTGCATCTTTGCGGAGTGATAAGACCCATCCTCAGTGAGTATCTTGGACATGACAATAAACCATCAGATGGTGAGGTTCCAGTCTTGGAGCTTTGGGGAATGTGGAGTACCCCTTCATTACCATTACTCTTAGGTTCACTCTGACATGGAGTACCTACTAGGGTTCCTATGTGTCAAATAGAAATGTTCAATCAGTTTCTATACTTGAAACTATTTAATTATGTGCAAACAAATAATTATGTTAAATTTAATTATTAGTATTATTAGACAACTATCAAGGGTTGATATGTCATCAAACCAAATAACTTAATCAAACCTTGAATCTTAGAACTGTTTGCCCCATCAGCTGGGGCTGTAGAATACACGAAGTGCATCTTTGCAGTGGACTAAGATCCCCCCCTTCACCAACAAGTGTCCTGGATATGACACTAAACAATCTGATGGTGAGGTTCCAGTGATGCTGGAGCTTTGGGGAGCTTTGTTATCGCTTCCAGATCCTCTCTGGCCTGGAGTGGCAGCACTTGATAGGGTCCTATCTATGGGTTAAATAGAACTAAACTGCATACTTATACTAAACTGAATTGTTTAAATTAGAACTGTTTGACTAAACTGAATAGCTTGAAATAGAAGTGTTTTTGACAATTAAACTGTATACTTACATTTAAACTGTGTACTTATGCTAAACTGAATTGTTTGAAATGGAACTATTTTTGTATGCTAAACTGAATTGTTTGAAATGGAACTTTTTGACATTGAAACTGTTCTTTAACTAAACTGAATTGTTAAATATAGAATTGTTCTGACACTTAACTGTGTGTAAACAAAATCTGTACTTATACTAAACTGAATTGTTTGAATTAGAACAGTTTGAATAAACTGAATAGCTTGAAATAGAAATAATTTTGACAATTAAACGGTGTCTCATCCTAAACTGAATTGTTTGAAATAGAACTGATTATTTGTATAAAAATAGATATGGTATTAAATAACCTTCAATTGTGGATATGCCATAAAACCCAACCAACCAACCAATAAACCAACCAACCAATAAACCAACCAACCAACAAACTGTGGGCAAATTATTTGTACTGGATAGGAATACTTTATATACAACTGTAAATTGTTTGTATTAAAAAAAGTTACTTGATGCTATAATTGTTTCCTAAAGTTATTATTAGTTAGTTTAAATCCTTTAACTGTGTGCAAACAAATGATTAATATTAAATTGAATCATTAGTGATAAGTAGCAATACTTGAAACCATTTAACTGTGTGCAAACAAAGCTCAAACTTGATTAAAAATAAAATTAACTACAAGCTATTCATTAAAAAATCATATATAATATATATCAGGATAAATAAGATTTGGCATTAAATAACCATCAAGGGTTGATATGCCATTAAACCAAATAATTTAATCTAACCAGGACCCTAAAACACATGTCAGCCAGTTGAGTTTTTTATATTTTTATTTCTAAATGTCAGCTTTTAACGGCAATCATGCTTATTGACCTCCTTCTGGCCTGGTCCTAGGTATTTACTGGCTTCACTTTGGCTTTTCTTTATATATATATATATATATATATATATATATATATATATATATATATATATATATTTGAAATATGTGATTTGCTTTTGTTTTTATATATATATATTGATATTATTGATATTATGGTCAATATTTCTGGCTTAAAGAACACCTTTGGCTGTCATTAAGGTTCTTTTCAAGTCATAGATGTTTATAGAATTTATATTATATTAAATAACAAATGAATATAGAAAAGTAGTCTATAATTAGCATTTGATATTTTTCTCCATTGAGAAATGATTATCAAAGCAAGCATTTAGGGGATGTCAGACTTAGGGGACCTCCTTACAAAAAGGATTCAATGATACAAATGATTACAAAGAAACATTTATATTTAAGAGACTTTCCTCTGAAGTTATTTCTGAAACATGATATTGTAAAAAGTGAATGTTTTTTTAAAATTATTTCCCCTAATAATTGAGAGAACAGACTGAGGAAAAAAATGAACTGGAATATTCGTATATCTATCTATCTATCTATCTATCTATCTATCTATCTATCAAGAATGAGTTGCGATAAATATGACTCGACTGAAATTGATAGGTACTTAGATATAAGTAAAAAAAAAATGACTTATGTATGAATGGACAGAGATATATTTAAAAAGCTTTTGCCTGAAGCTCTTAATATGGTACTCTATATGATGTGTGTGTGTGTATATATATATATATATATATATATATATATATATATATATATATTTATGAGAAAATTGATGGAAATCTAGGTTGGAAGTTGTTTTCTTTTTCAACTTAAGCATTTTAACATTCTTACAGTAAAACATATGCTGTTAAAATCAATTTTATAGTTAGAGTAATATATATATATATATATATATATATATATATATATATATATATATATATATGCATGAGTGTGTGTGTGTGTGTGTGTGTGTGTGAGTAACATAAAAAATCAGATAATTATAAACCAATATATTGCCATTATTATTATAAGATAAACATTTAGATATGAATCTGGTTGATAGGTCCTACTTTATTCCTTTTTTGTGAAAAATGTTTAAATAATTTACGTATTACACTTTCTAATAACAGTAGTATTTAAACCACTTTTCTGACATCCACTTTTGTGCCATGCAGTTATTCATTAATACATCATTCTTTTTCTCCTTCATTTATTCTGCACCATGCAGTCATTTATTGCTTTGTGCGATGCAGTTATTTATTAATACATCATTCTTTTTTATCTTTCTCCACTCCTGCAACATATAATCTTTTATTGCATTGTACCATGCAGTCATTCTTTAATCAATCATTCTTTTTATCATGCTCCATTCCTGCACCATACAGTCATTTATTGCATTGTATGATGCAGTTATTTATTAATTCATCATTCTTTTTATCATTCTCTTCTCCTGCATCATACTGTAATTTATTGCTTTGTGCAATGAAGATATTTTTTAATAATTCTTTTTATCCTTCTCTGCTCCAGTACCCTAGAGTCATTTATTGCATTGCTTTTTGCGGGTATTCATTAATTCATCATTCTTTTTCTCCTTCTCTTATCCTACACCATGCAGTCATTTATTGCATTGTACGGTGCAGTTTTTTTTTCATTCATCATTCTTTTTATCGTTCCCCACTCCTGCACCATGCAGTCATTTATTGCATTGTGCCATGCAGTTATTCTTTAATTCATCATTCTTTTTATCATTCACTTATCCTTCATGATGCAGTCATTTGTTGGCAATGTGCCGTGCAGTTATTCTTTAATTCATCATTCTTTTTATCCTTCTCTTATCCTGCATGATGCAGTCATTTGTTGGCAATGTGCTGTGCAGTTATTCTTTAATTCATCATTCTTTTTATCCTTCTCTTATCCTGCAATATGCAGTCGTTTGTTGGCAATATACTGTGCAGTTATTCTTTAATTCATCATTTTTTTATCCTTTCTTATCCTGCATGATGCAGTCATTTGTTGGCAATGTACTTGTGCAGTTATTCTTTAATTCATCATTCTTTTTATACTTCTCTTATCCTGCATGATGCAGTCTTTTGTTGGCAATGTACTGTGCAGTTATTCTGTAATTCATCATTTTTTTATCCTTTCTTATCCTGCATGATGCAGTCATTTGTTGGCAATGTACTTGTGCAGTTATTCTTTAATTCATCATTCTTTTTATACTTCTCTTATCCTGCATGATGCAGTCTTTTGTTGGCAATGTGCTGTGCAGTTATTCATTAATTCATCGTTCTTTTTATCCTTCTCTTTTCTTGCATCATGCAGTCATTTGTTGGCAGTGTTCTGCGCAGTTATTCATTAATTCATCATTCTTTTTATCCCTCTCTTTTCCTGCACCATAAGATTATTTATTGCATTGTTCCAAGTTGTTATTCATTATTTCATCGTTCTTTTTTTTCATTTTTCTCATTCCTACACCATACGTCTTTTATTGTATTCTGTAGTAAATACTCATTAATTTATAATTCATTTTCTTTATACATATACTATTGAGTTTTATTGGATGATTGTATCTTCAGCATGGAATGACTCTGGCACAGATTTCCTTGACCCTCTTTCACTACCCCCCCATCATCCAATCACTCTCAGCAGGTATTCAATGCTACATCTTATATCAATGCAGAGCCATTTTGATAGGTTCTAGCTGGTCGCCCTACCCTTGCTCGTCCATGAGAGAGGTTCCACATGAGTACATCACTTATGAGCTTGCCCTTACTTCTCCAGTAGTATCCCACATGTCTTGCTTGTCTAGTTTGGATTGTTTTCGAGATGGTTGGTAAGTGTCCACACAGCAGCTGCTTTGTGGGATGCCGCCACCATACTAGTTCAATACAGCTCACAGCATTTTTATGCAATTGCTGTCAAGCTTTCTCTCCATACACTTGGTCAGCGTCCATGTGGTGCATCCATACAGCTGTATTAACACGACTGCTGCTTGGAAAAAATTAGACCAATTTTTAGACTTATTTTCTTTTTGGTTTAGTGCTGCTCTGCTGGCCAACATTTAAGCACTTTTTCATTAACAAAAATATTTTTAAACAATTTGTTCATGCAGATATTGGGTTATGTCATAAATAATTTCAGTTTTTTCAAAGCAACTTGTATCTAAGCATTCAAATTTCCAATTCTTTAAATACAACTGGAAATTACTCAATTAATGGGTGCTGTCATTGGTTATTTTTATTTCAATCATGAAAGAGATCATTTTATTATTTAACCTATGATTTCACACCCCTAAAATGGAGACATTGAAAGTGCATATTCAACATTAATGTTGTGAGAGTTTAAGAATAACAAAAGCTCTAGTGAAACAGCTAAGAAAATTTGTAGTGTTTGCGAACAAGGTATCATTATTGACCAACCAACTCCAAAACTGGTTTTCAAAGTTGCATTTTGGTGATATTTCATTAAGAAATGAATCCAGAACAGAATACTCATCAAACCTCAATCAAGATGCTTTGAAAGAGTAGGAATGTAATCCATGCAAATGTACTCAAGAATTAGCACTTGACCACATCATGTCCTAATACACAATCTGCTACCACTTGAAAAAGATAGGAAAAGTGAGCAAGCTGGATGTTTGACTTCCTCATACTCTCAGTGAGAAGAATAATGAAGAACGCATTTCTATAACTGTTGTATAGTGGCTCATACTACGTGACTTCTGGTATCACGGAGGTATAAAAGACATTGTGTTTCTTAAGCATGAGTGTTCTACAAGATCTCGGTCAGTTGTAAGACCTACTTCAAATATAACACTCACAGTGTGAGACTTATGATATTTGTTGGACTGTACCACTTCAGTTAATAAATAATTAACTCTTTATTTCACTGTGTATCTCTTCCTTACTACAATAAAACAATAGCAATAAGTCTTCATTCAAAGCAGAGAAATTATTTGTTTCTCAAGAACATTGTTACAGGTGATAAAAATTAGATCCTTTATGACAATGTTCAATACAAAAGGTAGTGGATTAATAAGGATAAATCTCTGCTTCCTGCTCCAAAATGGAAGCTTTATAGAAGAAAAATTATGCTACGTGTATTATTGTATTATTCATTGTGAGTTTTAAAACCACAATCACTCACTTGATACAGACTTATAGTCTTGACAACTGCAACATGTGCATAAAAGTCTCAGAAAACACCAAGCACTCTTCAATAAGAATGTTGTATATTGACCTTCAACCCAGCCAAACATGCCATTCCAAAGTGATGCACCGGAAGGAAGTGACACATTCCGATAGCAGTTATGAGAAGAAATCGTGTAGGCGGGCTGGCTGAAATATGGGACAAGGTAAAAATCCCATGGTACACTCATAGACTGATGCACCAGAAGAGAGTGACCTGTGAACTGCATGACAGTTATTTCCACTTGATGACGAGCAAACTTGTCATTCCAAAGATTGAGTGGGCGATTGAACAATTATATAACTTGGTGAAGACAGGAAGGCAATGAGTTGGAGATCAGATGAGTTAGAGATGTTATATTCTGAGTTGTTGATATCTGTGATACAAATGTTGTGGGCGAGAAATGCGTATGGTTGCAAAACAAAGAACGTATAGATACTCACAATAACACAGTAATGACGTTATAGAAAATTTTATAAATAGATTAAGCACAGAGAATTGAATGGAAAAATATGTTCATAGTTAAAGAATGTATTCAGGGTGATTGTTACAAAGTTCATATACTGTACTTGTCTCGTGGTGAAGGGATGGTTTTCTGGAAAACAAGGGCAGCGTTCCTAAAGGCGGCGATCGTTTGAAGTATCAGATGACGGCGCCGGTCAGTAGCGTGGAGTCTGGTAGCACGAGTAGTGTGAAGGAGCAAGTCTGACAAATAATTATTTGGTCCGTCTATTTATACATTTTTTGTAGGCTCAGAAACGGCAATTTTGTGCCCCGCGGGAAGTGTTCCGATTGGATATCAATTAATGTACTTTTTTTTTTTGTTAATTTATCGCAAACGGAAGTTTTGCGTGGAGCTGATGCGTGAACGACTAACTTTTCATTTTGAGTTGAGAACTCGAAGTGGTAACTTCCGTTTTTTTTTTTTTTTTTTTTTTTTTTTTTCGAATCAAGGCAAGATCTCGTCTTGTAACAGTTCCCCTAGATCTTACCATGATTTGAGGTTGCTATGTTGTTAGTGCTTGCTTGCGTGCGTGTTTTGTTTTGTTTCTGTTTGTTGGTGTGTGTATTATTTATTTTGTTTTTGGCACATAACGAAGTCTTGAAAGCGTGCTGGGAGTTGCCCGCGTGTTGTTCGTTTCGTTGGGTTTTGGTTTTGGGTATTATCTCCGGAACTGCAGTCATTTGCGACAAGATGCTCCCCTGACGAAAGTGTAGGGAGTCGTGACAACGGGTGCTGGGGAGGTTGCTGGGGTGGACAGGGAGGTAAGAGTGGTCGTGTCGACGGGTGATTGGGAATTTGGTGAGGTGGGGATAGAGCTGGAGGTGGGGGTGGTCGATACATGTGCTGCAGGTTATTTGGTCGCGGTACAAGTCGATGGACGTGTCCTCGGTGAACCCAATGCGTTTCACCGTTTTCGTTTTTTACTTGGACCACCAAACCGTTCATTTTGGTGACCTCAAAGTCACCTATCCAAGGCAGGTGAGACGAGTGGGCTGTTGCGGATTGCGGTCGGTGGAGTAGCACCTTATCACCGACTTGTATCGAGTCTTTAAAGATGCTGCGGTTCAGTTTGGCTTCCATTTTGTGGTCAGCCTCGTTGTTCGCCAAGGCGACTCTTTGATGCACCTGTCGGAGCAAAGCGTTTATCTGCATACCGTAAGTACCCGGGTTGTTATTAACGATGTCTTGGCAGGGGATCTTCGGTAGACCAATGTTTGGTTGGCGGCCGGTGATAATGTAATGCGGGGATGCACCAGTGGTGGTGTTGGCTGTGGCATTCATTGAGAAAACTGTCGATTCGAGAACGTCCGTCCATTTACAGTTTCTGTCTTCGCAGATCATGTAAAGGGCGTTTTTTAAGGTCCGGTGTTGCCTCTCAATGTTCCCCGAGCTTTGTGGTCGCCACAGGCAGTGAAGTTCCCGGGTGATCGAGGTTAGGTCACAAAATTCCTTGTAGACCTCACCCGTGAAGTGGGTTCCTCGGTCGGAGGAGACGATGCAGGGAATCTCGCGGTGACGAAGAAAGAACTGGTAGAGTCCGCGGGCTGCGTCGATTGCGCGGTCTCTGGCACATGGCATGGCTATGAGGTGGCGGCTGAAGCTGTCTAGAATAGTGAGGATGTACCGCTTACCCTTTGAGAGGGGCATTGAGACAAAATCTATGTAGACAACCTCGAATGGTTTTCCGCATCTCCTGCAATGGCTCGTGGACCAGTTTCGGCGCATGCCGTAATTTCCCTTGCGTTTAGCGCAGGTTTGGCATGACTGAACTTACGCCCTGATATCGCGATTTTTGAACTCCCACCAGTAGCTGGATAGGTGTTCCTGCATGCGGGAGATCCCTGAGTAGTTGACACAGTCATGGGCTTGGTGTAGATATTTTGCCCGTAGCTTGTAGGGTACTACCAGTTTTGGTGTGTTTGTAGTGTCCCTGATCATCAATACAGATGTACCAGGTACGATGATCTTTGGGGTCGAGTAGGGTAGCGTCCGGTCTTGGGGTTGCCAACTGAAGAGCTCTGATGATTTTTGAAAGTGTCATCAGAGGCTTGTTCCGCTGCAATACCCATGTGGTCAGCTATCTCTTCAACCAGGATGGTCGATGTGGCATGAAACGCGAGGAGTGCGTCGATGGCTGAATGTTCCGTGTTGTGTGAGTCCCAGGGAGCAGCTGGGAGCTCTTGATTTCGCCCAGGCACCAGGATGGAACGTAGATGTTTAAACTGGAGCCTTGGAGTTTGAAGCGCTTCCCTGCAGGTGTCGGGTCTGCCGTAAGCTTGTCCTTGCTGTGGCCATATCTCCGACTGAGCATGTCTGCCCAGACATTTGATTCACCTTCTACATATTCCAAGACGAATTTGTAGCACGATATTTCCTCCTGCCATCGTCGTATCTTCGCATTGTTGAATTCACGCTGATCCAAGTACGTGAGAGATCGATGATCTGTGAGGACGACGAAGGGACGACTACGCAAGAAGTAATCGAATTTGGTGATGGCCCATTTTATCGCATATGCCTCGCGTTCAGTTGTTGACCAGTTGCGCTCCGTCGCGTTAAAGGTGTGTGAGGCCACTGCTATTATTTTCTTTTGGCCGTGTTTATCCTCTTGCATGAGAATGGCCCCACATGCGATATCGCTGGCGTCGGTGGTGAGGGTAAAGAGTCCCGTGAAGTCGGGGAATGAAATGATTGGTGGTGAAGCGAGGCGCTTCTTAATTTTATTGAAAGCCTTGTTGGCCCCTTCGGTCCAGACGAATGTCCGTCCGGGCTTGTTTAGTTCGTTTATGGGGGCCATTAGATTGGAGAACATGTCGGTTCTGATGCTCTCGTTAAGGCGTGTCTCGATGAATTGCCGAATCCATACGAGACGTCCGATGAGACTTTGTAATTCCTTTCTCGTTGTCGGGGGTTTCATGTCGATAATGGCGCGGACATATTCGGGATCGGCCTTGAACCCGTCGCTATTCACGACGCGACCGAGAAATTTAGCTTCGGACGCAAGGAAAATGCATTTTTCCGGGTTTAGTTTTAATCCGAACTTGCGTAGAGCAATAAATAATTGCTCCAGCTCTGTCACATATTCCTCGAAGGTTTTGGCATGGACAAGATTATCGTCGATATATGACGATATGTTCGCGCGTGAGGCCACTGTGTCGAGAGCCTCAGCTATGCATCGAGAGAAGATTTGTCCAGCGGATGTTAGACCGAAGGCCTGACGGGTGTATTGGAAACAGCGTCCTTTCCAAGTAAAGGCCGTTTTATGGCGGTCAAGTTAATCAATAACGATTTGCCAATAGCCATTGCGGAGGTCGAGTGTTGAGAAGTACTTGTTACCTTCGCTAATCTTGTTGAATGTCGAGTCAATGGTAGGTATTGGGTATGGGTCGAGATCGACAAAAACCTTGTTGAGGGTTCTCTTGAAATGTGCGACCACTCGAATCTTTCCGTTTTTCTTACGGACGGCAAAAACGGGACTGTTAAATCCTTTAGGGTCGTTGCAAGGTTCGATAACGCCCTCACTTGCCATGCGAGCAATTTCCGCATCAACGTCATCCTCCAGCGCTTGGGCTATAGGGTGCTGTTTTTGGCTCCTGGACTGGCCGTTGGTTGGTATGCGTATGAGTTTGATGAAAGTGCCCCTTCTATTGTCGTCGGTGGCAAGAATGTCCGCATAGCTGATGAGTAAATCGGCGGTAGCTTCTAATTCACTACGGCTACGATAGTCTGGAAGCGATAGGCCTACGGTTTGTTTAAGCCAATGGAGTTTTGGTTGAGAGTCAACCCGTTAGGCGATGATCTGACTGTGGCTCGTGGTTCCTCATTGGAAATGGTTAGGGCACCGTGTGAAAGGTTGTGGGTCGGTTTTATCCTTGGATGGAAGGTTGTAGAGAGCGGAACAGTATGTTTTAGCTTGCCAGATGGGAGTGTGCGCGCAAGTTCTACAGTAGCCTTCTGGTTATCGATAGTATAGGATAACAGTGTGTGGTGGCCGAGTATGTTCTGACCGATCAAGATGGGAATGTCTGATGTCGTGATCAGTGTGTCGACGTTGCAGAAAGCGGGGGAAGTATCGTCACCCAAGGTAATATCGCAGGTGAGCTAGCCCAGAATAGAGATGTTTCCTCCGATTCCCTTGACTCGGATGTTGGATTTGGACATGTGTCTTCTTGCATCTTCAGGTAAGCGAGAAATGGGAATGATGCAAGTCGTGCATCCGGAATCCAACATGCATACACTGGAGAATGTGATGCCGTTGTTGCGGAGGTTGATCTGAACAAGGGGCGATCGGAGATCAGGTCGGATTTGGAAGTTAAGTGTGTGATGATGCTGAGTGGATACAGGGACCTGGGATCGAGTCATCACATCTCGTTCGGTCCCAACTGAAAATCCAGTTCGTCGAAGCGCGTCGCGTGATCATAGTTGTGCTGATCACTATCTGTTCCAGCTAAACCGGTGTCAGTGGTCGCTATGTGTGCTTGAGCATGAGGAGGGTGAAAATATGGGCACCTGTTGCCCTTAAAGCATGCGCGGCCTCGTAAAAAGTTTTTGCATATTGCTTGTTGGCTGGGTTGGCCAGCGCTTCTTTGTGCCCGGTTGTGCTTCATGTTGGAGGGGGGGTTCGATTGTTCCAGTCAACAATAGATGGGTTCCGCCTGTGGGTTTGCCGCAGTTGCTTGTTCAGATCCAGCAACTGTAGCTGTACGTTGGCTAATATCTTGTCACTTTCAAGGCTACGAGATTTGTCAGAGTGTGTAGGTTGGCTCGCCATCAGCGCAGTGGTTTCAGCGGCGGTGGTGATGTCCGTTTTGATACCACGATCAAGATAGCGTTGCGCATCGCTGGCTATACCACCCGCTGAGTAGTGTCTGTCCATGGTTTTGACGAGGTGTGGATAGATGTTAGGTGCCCATGCCTTGATGAGCATGGCCCCCATTAGGGAAAACGCAGTTTCGGCCGTCATCTCAGCATTTTGTCTGTCCGACTTGAATTTAGCGATGATGTGGACTGTGGCCTCTCGGATTGTGTTTTCAAGTCGGCCTGCAAAATCAGTGAGTTTCTCTCCCTCATATCGCTGAAGGTCCCATGCTCGGCTTAGGTACTGAAAGTTTGTCATTTGGCTCCCGTGGGTGGATATAAGGTAAGCCTTTAGTTCCTCGAACGTGGACGTAGGCTGTCTTGAGTCCTCCATCTGCTGGAAGATGCCTTCGTTCAGTAGTTGCGTTGCCAGCTTGACAAACTCCTTCTCCATTGCAGGATATTCCCTTAATTCTGGCTTAACATGTATGGTGTAAGCCTTATTAAGGTCGGTAATGAAGCGGTTTACATCGCTGCCCGGTTCAAAGGTTCGGATGTCGCAATAGAAGCTCATAGTTTGTGGTGTGTTGTTGCAATGTGTGCGATCGATCGTGCGCGGTAGTTTGCAGAGCAGTTAAAAGTTCGTGGAGGTCTGTTTTCAGTTCACTAATGATTAATTCTGCTAGCAGGTTATCTGCAAGCTCCATGCCAATTTTCGTTTGGAGAATCGTTGCTTTTTGCTGTTTTGTAAGTTCCAAAATTTCTGATCGAGAAAGGCCGGAGTATTCCATACTTGTTTTGCTGCACGCTTGACACCAGTGTTATATTCTGAGTTGTTGATATCTGTGATACAAATGTTGTGGTCGAGAAATGCGTATGGTTGCAAAACAAAGAACGTATAGATACTCACAATAATACAGTAATGACGTTATAGAAAATTTTATAAATCGATTAAGCACAGAGAATTGAATGGAAAAATATGTTCATAGTTAAAGAATGTATTCAGGGTGATTGTTACAAAGTTCATATACTGTACTTGTCTCGTGGTGAAGGATTGGTTTTCTTGAAAACAAGGGCAGCGTTCCTAAAGGCGGCGATCGTTTGAAGTATCAGATGACGGCGCCGGTCAGTAGCGTGGAGTCTGGTAGCACGAGTAGTGTGAAGGAGCAAGTCTGACAAATAATTATTTGGTCCGTCTATTTATACATTTTTTGTAGGCTCAGAAACGGCAATTTTGTGCCCCGTGGGAAGCGTTCCGATTGGATATCTATTAATGTATTTTTTTTTTGTTAATTTATCGCAAACGTAAGTTTTGCGCGGAGCTGATGCGTGAACGACTAACTTTTCATTTTGAGTTGAGAACTCGAAGTGGTAACTTCCGTTTTTTTTTTTTTTTTTTTTTTTTTTGTTTTTCAAATCAAGGCAAGATCTCATCTTGTAACAGAGACAAGATGTGGTAGAGAAAGCCACCACTCAGCAGAAAGCTGAGCCCCCGGCCCTCCAGTTGAGCAGCCCTGGAGAACAAGAAAGACACAACGCTGATGGCCATAAGAGTGGGGGTCAATATATTGCTGTTCTGTTTGGTCTGCAACTCCCTCTCACATGCAAACCTTACAATAAAGTGAGAGGTATATTTTTTTAAGAAGTCTTCGCTCGTCTTTATTATTGTGTCAATATGTATTCTTCATGTATATGTGTATAGTTTTAGCATATGACAATACAACAAGAAGAAACATTGTGTTTTTCCCTGATACTGCAGGGCCACATTCAGTAAGAATCATGCAGGAAAAATCATTGCATTTCGGCTGGTCTGTTCAACCCCATCCACCATATTCAACAGACCTTGCACCAAGTGATTTCAGTCTTTTTTGTTCTCAACCAATTGCTTTGAATGACAAAAACTTTTCTCAACAAGATCAGGTGAAAAAGTCTATGGAAAACTTCTTGAATGGGAAACCAGATGAATTTTACTAACGGGGAATCAATACACAACCTGGTAAATGACAAGAAATGATTCAAAGTAATGGGAAATATATTATTGCTTGAAATTAATTCACTGTTAAATTATTCATAAATAGATTATGTTTGACTAAAATGGAAATTATTTATAACTCAATGCCCAATATTGTGTGTGTGTGTGTGTGTGTGTGTGTGTGAAAAGAAGAGAGCTTTTGAAATCAGATTGCATCAAAGCACAAATTTATTTACATTCTTATGATGCTCAGCCATCATTGAAACATGTCATTATATATATATATATATATATCATCGTCATCATCATGTGCTGCTTGCATGGATTTCCTTGACCCTCTCTCACCACTTGTCTCTATTGTCCATCACTTTTGGCAGATCTTCCATGCTACATCCTGTATCAGTACAGAGCTGTTGTAGATTGGTTCTAGCTAGTCCCCCTACCCTTGCTCGTTTGTGTGAAGGGGTCCACAGGAGTACATTGCTTATGAGTTTTTCCTTACTTCTCCAGCTGTATCTCACATGACTTGTTTGTCTAATTTGGACGGTTTTTGAGAGGTGTGGTAGATGGTCATATATATATGAGGATCATTAAATAAGTTTCCAGACTTTTTTTGTATGGGCACTTTTATTGATAGTATATACATGAAACTCTAGTCCCTTTCGAAGTAATCTCCTCCGGCTGCAATGCACTTGTTGAACCGTTCCAACAACTTCTGGAAGGCCCCATGGAAGTCCTCATGTGTGAGCATGTCAATGACCTTCATCATAGCCTCTTTCATCTCCTCAATTGTCTCATAACGACAGCCTCTGAGCTTAGGAAATAGCCAAAAGTCACAGGGAGCAAGGTGTGGACAATAGGGAGGCTGAGGAACTGTCTTGATGCCCATCTTGGTCAAATAGTCTGTGACAAGGATGGAGTTGTAGACTGGTGCATTGTCCTGTTGGAAATACCACTGAGCCGATTTGAAGAGTGCTGGCCTTTTTAAACAGAATCTCTTCCTGAACTCCCTTAAAACCTCAAACTAGTAACCCTAACCCTAATCCTTTGGCGAATCAACTCTGGTGTATTGACTTCTTTACTCCTCCCACACCTCTCATCATCCCTCACAGACTCCCTGCCTTCCTTGAATCTCTTATGCCACTCAAAAACTGATGCTTGATTCATGCAAGACGCTCCAAAAGCAGTCTGAATCATTCCATACGTTTCTGTGGCATCATTTTTTTCAAGTTTAAAACAGAATTTTATTGCTTATCGTTCTTCTAAAGTGCCCTCGCGTCCAGATTGCATTTTTGAAATTCACCAGCTGTCACAATCAGGCTTTAGTATGGTGTATTCCAATTGCTGCTTTAACTGTTCATTTGAACCTGAAATCATAAAAGTTGGTCAGTCATCTCATAAGATGTATAACAATTAGATACTGAATTTTCAAGAATCTACGACAATTTTAAATGCCTGTACAAAAAAAGCCTGGAAACTTATTGAATACACCACGTATATATATATATATATATATATTGCTATGATTAAAATTTGATGCTAAAAGCACAGAGCCCTATGCAAAAAAAAGTAGAACAATATCTGAATATCTTAAACTATGATAAAGAAAAAAAACCGGATAAATCACATGACTCTGAATTTTGATTTGCCATCCTTCAGGGATGGGTCATTATCGATGCACACACACACACACACACATATATATATGTGAGTGGTTGTTGTTTTTATTTTATATATATATGTGGTTGTCGTTCATTTAATCATGTTTCATTAAATAATAAAGACACATTTTGTCTGTATAATTTAATTAAGATCCTTTCGAATTTCCTGATAAGGGTCTTGGTTTCAGGTTGGAATTGGTGGATGAATTTACCAAAATTGTCCTGAGTGGTTTCAGACCCATCATTGGCCATCATCAGGGGTTGCTTGCATGTGTAAAGGGTGTTGTTTTTTAAAATAAGTTTTGAAAGTTTTTTTTTATAACATAGCAAAAATATGCAAATGTAGAGTTGCTGATGAATTTAAACACAGAATGCTATCAACAGAAATAGAATACTATCAAGGAATACAGAATATTAAAAAAAAACTATTTTCATAAATTCATGCACCAATTCCGACTTGAAACAAAGACACTTATTAGGAAACTCGAAAGGCTCTTAATTAAATGATACAGAGAACATGTGTCTTTACTATTTAATGAAACATGTTTATATATATATATATATATATATATATATATATATATATATATATTGTAAAGGAGAAAACAGTTGAAAGATCATTTTACTTGAATTCAAAAATCTACTTTTTTAAAAGTATTTTTTGATAATACTCTTTAATTCTAAATATTCTTTTTGGTTTAAGCTCTTTTTTTATTAGGGAGAGTTTAGCAATAATTGATTCAGTCAGATAAAGTAATTGCCCATATTTTGCTGCATTTAATACCAGTTTATGGTTTGCCTGAGTAAAACAACAAATAAATCAAATTTCTTGAGATCCCCCTTTCTATATGAATTGTACAACAACAAAAAACAGTAAGGTCAAAGGTCTGAACTGTTATTACAATGATAATGACTTATCCCCAAATTGGATCAGCCAAAATGTCATGGTAACAACAAAAGCAAAAGAAAGCAATTGATCAATAGTCTGCACAACTCTTGGAATGATGATGACTCATCCCAAAGTTGGATCAGCTGAAATGTCATGGTAATAATAAAAAGAAAAAAAGAAACAAAAAAACTGCAACTGATCAATATTCTGAACAATTCCTGAAACGATAATGACTCACCCCAAAGTTGGATCAGCTGAAATGTTATGGTAATGACAAAACAAAACAAAAAAAAACCCAAAAGGCAATTGATATATAGTCTGAACAACTATTCAAATGATAATGACTCATCCCAAAGTTGGATCAGCTGAAATGTTTTAGTAACAATAAAAGTAAATGAAAGCAATTGATCAATAGTCTGAACAACTCTTGAAATGAAAATGACTTACCCCAAAGTTGGATCAGTCAAGATGTCATGGCAACAACAAAGGGAAAAGAAAACAATTGATCAATAGTCTGAACAACTCTTGAGATGATAATGACTCACCCCAAAGTTGGATCAGTTGAAATGTTGTGGTAATGAAAAAAGCTAAAAAAAACAAAAACAAAAAACAATTGATCAATAGTCTGAACAACTCTTGAAATGAAAATGACTCATCCCAAATTGGATCAGCTGAAATGTTTTAGTGACAATAAAAGCAACAAAAAAAAATAACAATTGATCAATATTCTGAACAATTCCTGAAATAATAACTCATCCCAAAGTTGGATCTGCTAAAATGTTTTGGTAACAATAAAAGCAAAAGAAAGAAACTGATCCATAGTCTGAACAATTCCTGAAATAATAATGACTCATTCCAAATTGTATCGGCTAAAACGTCATGGTAACAATAAAAGTAAAAAAAAAAAACTTGATCAATATTCTGAACAACTCTTGAAATGATAATGACTCATTGCAAAGCTGGATCTGCCAAAATGTCATGGTAACAACAAAAGCAAGAGAAAACAACTGATCAATAGTCTGAACAACTCTTGGAAGATAAGCACTCATCCCAAATTGGATCAGCCAAAATGTTTTGGTAACAACAAATGCTAAAAAAAATCTTTATGAAAAGCAATTGATCAATAGTCTGAACAACTCTTGGAATTATCATGAGTCATCCCAAATTGGATCAGCTAAAATGTCATGGTAACAATAAAACTAACAAAAAGGATTAGAACAATAGTGTAAATAACTTTTGGAATGTAAATGATTTATTTGAATGTTCTGCGATAACATCAAGGTAACAATAAAATCAACATGATCAATAGTCAGTAATATCTTGGAATGATAATGATTCATCCCAAACATCCTAGAATGGATTTACAAAAATTAACCGAAATGAAAGTTGCAAAAAAAAAAGATCATCAGCCTTTGAACGCATCATGAATTATTTGTGTTAGCCATCCATGATGATACTGATCCTATTTACCAACCCTTCCGCTTGGGTAGGATATGACACAAGGTCAAATTTTTAAGCGGAGTTTAACAGGTTTTAATTCAGAGTTTTCCTTCTCCTAGACTAGTTGCCTCATGAAGGCTGAAGAACCCAGTCTGTCCTACTATTTACCCATAGCTGGAGGGAGAATAATTTGATTCATACCTTTCCCAAGGGTATTAGTGCTATGTGAAATGCAATCAGTCTTGTCCAGGATTTGAACTCGTGTCGCCATGTCCATTTCATTATGACGATAACCATTACACCACGGGCACCTCCATGATGATACTGATGCTTCTATTTTGGAAGAAGTGAAGAATTTTGATTAACATTTGGAAATTATCTTCATTATATTGCGATGATTAAAAATACTGCCCAGTGCAGACCCCACAAAATGGAAATTGATTTATTCTCAAATTTTGAGTATTAAATGGGATCCTTGATGTTCATTTTTTGCAAAAGATTGTTACAGAGGCAAAAATAAAGTTCTAGATCCTCTGTGTTTATCCATTGATATCAATGATATTTGAAAATTATCATTATTCAATAAAAATACTTGATACCATACAACCTATATACAATTATTTAGTTTCAACTGACTAATAATAATTCTTACTAACTCAAAGTTATAATTGTTTACTATTCTTAATACAAATAATTTTTTTTGTGGAGTGAGTCCACAGGGTATAGTTGCTAACATTCTAAAGTAAGACACTTGTAAGCATCATACTATTATGTTCATTTTTGGACTAATACCCTTGGGAAAAGTAAGAACCCTCTTATACTCCTAAGCAATGGGTTAACTAATACCACTGCAGTTCTACAAAGATGGCTTAAAATAAATCAGAAAAGGTTGATATGCCAGTAAATAAAGAAACCAAACCAAACAAGTAATTAGCACACAATTTTATATTGATCCTTCGTTAAGTAATACTAATAATTTATTGATCGTTCCTTCTCTAATTCCTTATCTAATTTCAGATTACAAAATCAGAAAGGAAGAAAATGAAGAAAAACAAAAGGAAAATTCTTTCACATCGATACATTAGTTTAAAAAAATATTTTGTTATCTTCTATAACAAAGTGATTTTACTTTGTGGGGAGGAAAGGTGTGTTATATAATTAAGGAATGTTTTTTTTTATATTAATCTTTTTTTGTTAATTATATTTTATTATTTAGTTCGGTATGGCTTTGAACTATTCGGATTAAGAGTCCAGGTGCATGGTCAATTGGCGCGCAAAGGATATGACAAACACCTTTTGTCATAATAAACCCTCAGACAGGAAATGGGACTGGAGTGTGGATGACGTCATGCCTGGAAGAGATGGTCCTGAGAATTTGAGGATTTTGAAAAAGAGTCAGTTGAGATTGGACCATTGAGGCAGGAGTTGAATTTTGACCGTTGAAAGATGTAGTTAGGGTTTTTCAGATCTCTACCGACAGAGATCTTAAACATTACAAGATGCACCATGTATTGGGATGGGGTTAGCATAGGCTTTTAAGAATTGTCTCTCTCCTCGTGTCGCCATGGACCAAAGTCAGAAGTTAATAAAACTGTTCGTACCTGAAACAACAGAGTCTGCCTGCATTGTATTTGTATATGCATTTGTTTTTGCATATGTATATGTATTATGGCTATGAGTAGTATGCAACAAAGGCATGAACTCCTTTATCTCCCCTTGTTATAGGTTAAAGAGTACCATCATTGTTTTTCTACAAGAATGGCTTTGGCATTTAATAAATTAAGAAGGTTGATATGCTATTAAACAAAGAAACTAAACCTAATTTTCAAACAGATCTTTTTAACCCATTGATGGGACACTTGCAGACACTGTTCAAACAAGGACAATTATTCAGTGTATCTGTGGCACAATAATGTATTATTTTTCTATTATCAGTTTTTTTGGTTGGTTGGTTGGGTTTTTATGGTATATCAACTACTTATGGGTTATTTCATGCCAAATCTTGTTAATGTATATATATCAAATATATATGAATTGTAAGCACGTATTTTGTTGTTTAACATTTTTAGATAAGCCAGAACTCATTTGTTAGTACACAGCTACAATAGTTTTAAGTATTACTGTCTAACACTCGTACTTCTATCTAATGTTAGTAATTTGTTTCCACACAGTTAAGTGACTGCAAGTATCAAAAATATATCGGCCTTCATCTTATATAGGAGGCCAATTCTTTTCAGAAAGTTTAATATCTGCTTAGAGTCTATTTTTCTAAATAGTTCCTTCATGTTGTCAACATTATAAAATCTTTGTCAAATGTTGGTTAGTTTTGTGCATGTATTTTTTATAGTATACTGATATTATTAGTTTCATCAAAAAAGTGTGACTGGCTCTGCACAAACCTATAAACCACTCAGCTGGTTTTATGTCGGGGAATTCCCCATGGCCTAGTGTCTAACATGCTGAACTATGACATCATAGTAAGTTTGAATTCCAATTGTGCTATTATATTTAATTTCAGACTAATACCCTTGGTTTGGTTTGGTTTTATGATATATCAACCATTGTAGGTTATTTAATGCCTAATACTGTTTCTACATATATATCAAATATATGATTTGTGAACACATTTTGTTGATAACATTTTAAAATGAGCCTGAGCACATTTTTTTGCACACAGTTAAAAAGTTTCAAGTATTGTTATTTAACACTAATTGTTCTATTCAACACAATTCATGCATTTGCACACCGTTAAATGGTCCCAAGTCTTGTTAAGTATCACTAACAATTCAATTAAATATGTCATTTGTTTACACACACTTAAATGATCAAATAGTACTATTTCAAACAATTCAATTTAGCATAAGTTATTTGTTTGCACTCAGTTTAAATTTCAGTTTTATATGACCCAAATATAGTACCCTATCAGGTGCTACCACTTTCGGTCACAGTAGACCTGGGGGCAATGGCAATGAAAGAGTATTCTGCATTCCCCAAAGCTCCAACATTACTGGAGCCACACCATCAGATTGTTTATTGTCATATCCTGGATACTTGTTGGAGGGAGGGTTCTTACTCATCTGAAGACATGCAGTCAGGGTATTCTACAGCTCCAGCTAACTGGGTGAAATATCCTTTGGAAAGGTCTGAACTCCCTATAAGTTAAATAATACCATGCCTGTTTGTCTGCAACAGTGATTCTGGCATTAAATAATCTTTGAAGTTTGATATGCTATTAAAGAAAGAAATAAAATCAAACAAACGTGTTGTCATTTGTTGAGCTTGTTATGGTTAATAGTTGTCAATGATATCAACGAAGAAACACAAGTGATCTGGAACTGTATTTTTGCCACTGTAACACCCTCTTGGAGAAAAAAAAATAACAAAAACATCAAGGGTTCTGTTTAAGTTGGTTGGTTGGTTGGTTGGTCGTTGTTTGGGTTTTATGGCATATCAACCTTTGTAGGTGTTTCAACGCCAAATCTATTTTTATGCAAATTATCAGTTCTATTTCAAACAATTCAGTTTAGCATGAGTACACAGTTTAATTGTCAAAAACATTTCTATTTCAAGCTATTCAGTTGAGTCAAACAGTTATAATCCAAACAATTCAGTTAAGCATAAGTACGCAGTTTAGTTCTATTTAACCCATAGATAGGGTCCTATCAGGTGCCACCATTCTGGGCCAGAGTGGACTGGGAGCAATAGCAATGAAGTAGTGATCTGCTTTCCCCAAAGCTCCATCATTGCTGGAACCTCACCATCAGATTGTTTAGTGTCATATCAGGACACTCGTTGGGGAGGGTCTCACCCTTCTGCAGAAAAGCAGTCGATGTATTCTACAGTCCCCCAGCTGACTGGGCAAGGTTCTGTTTAAGAATTAGTCATTTGCTTCTCTCAGTGACCTTCATCACCTTTAGCTTTTCTTTCTCGCAATAGCTTAAATAAAAACTCATTGGGAATTGTATAATGAAAAATCAGAAACTGTGAGAAATTTATGCACTAACTTTGTGAATCACTTGATTTTCCATGTTTCCATCTCCGGTATTTCATATCCTTCACTCTAAAGTAACATGATGTGAAGATATCTTCATTCATTTGTATTGATTTATAATCTTGACCTTCTCCTTTAGTAAAAACAGTTTTAGACCTTCACTTTTCAACTGTGTAAATGAAAGACAATTGATATAAGCAGACTCAGATAATGAACAGGATCAGATAAATATGAACTAACACAAATAAACAGACATACATAAATTGATAATATTTGAGATAGATATTGATAGTGTACTGAGATAGATATGTTTTGATTGAACAACCTATATAAATAGACAAGATAGATATAAATGGACTTAGATAGATAGATAGATAGATATGAACAGACTGAGATAAATATAGTGTAAGTTCAGATTGAACTAGCTATATAACTAGACAAGGCAGATCGATATGAACAGACTTAGATAGATTGATAGATAGATAGATAGATATGAACAGACTGTGATAGATATAGTGTATGTTTAGATTGAACTAGCTATATAACTAGACAAGATAGATCGATATGAACAGACTGAGATAGATATAGTGTATGTTCAGATTGAACTAGCTATGTAACTAGACAAGATAGATAGATATGAACAGACTTAGATAGATAGATAGATAGATAGATATGAACAGATTGAGATATATATAATGTGTGTTCAGATTGAACTAGCTATATAACTAGTCAAGATAGATAGATATGAACAGATTTTGATTGATTGACATATGTGAACAGACTGAGTTAGATATAGTCTATGTTTAGATTGAACTCGCTACATAACTAGACCAGATAGTTTGAACAGACTGAGAGAGTGATATGTTCAGTTTGAAGTAGCTATATATCTCAATATTATGAACAGACTAGCATAGATAAATATACTCGTAATATAAGAAATACGCTTGCTTAATTTTTCAGCAGAGTCTGCTTAGAAGCATTAAGTTAATTACTCATGCATAAACATCTGCAACTAGCAATTGTCAACACCTGATTGCGAGATGTGTCATTGATGCATGCACTGTATTAATCTGCCATCATTATTTTTATTTATTGAAATTGCTGTCAATTCTGAAATCAATTTCTAAAATCAATTCTTAATCAATTCTTAATAACATTGTCATAAGTAATGAATAACTATATTTATTTGTTTGTTTCAACCAATTCTACCGGGAAGTTGTTTTCTTCATTAGTTTTCTTGAGCAATTGTGTATGTTTTTTTGGGTGAAGTTGCTCATCCCATACCCACCTGGTTTTGAATTCAGAGACTTTCCTTTTAGACCAGTTGCCTTACGAAGGCTTAAGCAACCAGTTTGCCTTCCAATTATATATAGTACAAATATATCTTCACAATCATTTTAAACAGCTAAATCCTACATAATCTTAAACAAATCTATTTGAGTCATAGATGAGGTTTTAACAAATACGATCACTCCAGGTCAGAATGAACCCAGGAGTAATAGTAATAAAGGGCTACTCCATACTTCCCAGAGCTCTAGGACTGGAACCTCATTTCAAGATGCAGTTAAAAGTCATATGCAGACTATCCTTTTTTTGGGTAGTGGGGAAGTTACCCCACTGCAAGGGATGTAGTCAGTGTATTTTGTTGACTTATGTTTACAAATCATATGTATCTTATATGTATATATAAATCGGATAAGGTATTAAATAACCTACCATGGTTGATATGCCATGAAACCAAACCAAACCAAACCATCTTGTGGACTTGCCAAGAATGATGACCAATAGGGGTAGATCACAAAAGAATTTAGGGAATCCATGCTTTTGATATGACTTGGTGATGAGATATTAAGTTCCAAAATTTAATCCGAACAAAGATTTGGCATTTGAGGATTGAAGTCACTACTTGATTCTTAATAATTTTCGAGTCTCACTTTTCTAATCTTTTGACAAATATGAAGCACACCAAATATGTCCATCTGTCAGGTTTTCTATTCAAGTCATTGGCCTTTAAGACAATGGTCAAGAAGAGGATACTACCTTTAAGGAGACCTCATCTGGATGTCTCATGATGCATGAGAGTACATCCTTGACACAGAGACTGGCCATTGACATCATGCAAGAGAATGCAGCAGCCATTTCTCTGACATGTGGAACTCAATTCTGTCTTAAGAAAAAAACAAATTATCTTCTGATATTTCATTTTTTTCATAGTTTTGAAAACTACAAAAATTTCTGTCATCAAAAAAGTTGAAATAGAAATCTAATGGAAAAAGAAAAATCCAGTAGCACTTTTGTTTTTAAATAACTGAGATGCTGGGTTTTCAAGAAAAAAAATTACATTTTCATTATTCCCTTTAAAATGACCAATGATATTGAGCAGCATTTGTGGAAAAATTTCAGTCAGTTTTTATATAAAATTGAATAAAACTTGAGAAATTTTATAAGACATGGCCCTGCAGGCTGGGGCTGCAAAATACACCAACTACATCTCTGCAGAGGGGTAAGACTCCCCAAAGAGTGTCCTGGAGATAACACTAAACAAACTGATGGTGAGGCTCCAGTAATGCCGGAGCTTTGGGGGAATGCAGAGTACCCTTTATTGCCATTGCTCCCATGTCCACTCTGGCTTGAATTGGTAGCATCTGATCTAGTCCTATCTAAGGGTCAAATAGAACTAAACTGTGCACTAATGTTAAACTGAATTGCTTGAAATAGAACTGTTTATATGTATGAAAATGGATTTGGCATTAAATAACCTACAATTGTTGATATGCCATAAAAACAAACCAAACTTTTTAAGACAACAAGAAAAAAGGAATAAAACCTATTTTGTGGGGTTGTAATAAAACATGTTTAACAGAAAGAGTGCTGTCTATATATAGTTTTAATTACACAGCTATATGGTTGTCTTTAAGCAAGTTAGAAATATAACTTTAAGCCTATTGAATTATTAATTTTCATTGACATTTAGGTAATACTGTATATACTTGTCTATCATGCAACTTTCTGAGACCTGAATTTTATCTTACTTTTTGGGGGTCACAGTGTACATGAGATGCAAACTTGGCCAACTATTTACATATTGACAGTTTGTATCACACGTATGGTATGACCCTTTAATATTAATATCTAGGTCTCAGAAAGTCACATGATATGAGAGTAAATGTGCTATTTTTGTTGTGTAAGGATTGTCATTTATTAAAGAACTAATATCTCGTTTTTGGGGGTTTTTTTCCCCTTATTTTTAAATATGAAGAAGTTCTGAAAAAAGATGAATTATAAAATAAACCAAATATATAACTATGAAAGCAATTGCTAATAGTTTTTTAAAAATCTTTTTTAATGAAATTTTTTATCGCTAACATAGATGACAAAATATCTATTCTCTTTTATCTCATTGCCTCAGTTCATAAAAATTCCTCATTCTTTTAGTAAAATTGGTTAAACGGTTATTTATCTACATTTAGTCTAAACAGTTAAAAATAGAATCTTTTAATCTTTTATTTCTTTAAATATGAAAAAGAAAGTAACCTTATCAATACATTATAAAGCTTACTAGTAGAAGTCATTAAAAAGCAACAAGAAGAGGATTCCTTGTGGTGTAGTGGTTACCATGCTGGACAGGGTCAATATTGTGAGTTTCAATTCCAGTCACACTGTAATGTTCACTTTTGGACCAATACCATTGGGAAAGGCATGATCTCCCTAATTCCTACCCCAGCTATGGGTTAAATAGTATCACTGCTGTTCTTCTACAAGGATGGTTTTGGAAAACCAAACCAAACCAAACTAAAAAAAAATCCCCCAAAATATCCTCATCATTTGATTTGCCCATAGATATTCCCAGCTAGCAATCCCCCCCCCCGCCAACACACACAGTAAGGTAAAATGTAAACAAGCGAAAGCTACTAGATAATGCCTTATTATTCTTGAGCTGACATATGCCGACTGATGGCTGAGTGGTATGATACTAAGACTAATGTAAATTTAGGTGGGTTTCAATCCTAGCTTGAAGCATCCTGCATGTCTAGTCACACTAATGAGTTGTGATACAATGAAACAGTCTGTCTGTGGATGACAATATATATATATATATATATATATATATATATATATATATATATATACCCTAAAACTAATAGCCCAGTCGGTCAGGGCTATAGAATACACTGACTGCATCTTTGCAGATGAGTAAGACGCCCACAATGAATGTGCTGGAGATGACACAAAACAATCTGATGGTGAGGCTCTAGTAATGCTGGAGCTTTGAAGAATGTGGAATACCCATTCACTCCCATGTCTACTTTGACCCAAATGGTTGTACCTGATAGGGTCCTATTTTGGGGTCAAATAGAACTGTTTGACATTTAAAGTTTGTGCAAACAAATGGTTTATGTTAAAGAAAGTGACTCCATATTCCCCTGAGCTCCAGAACTGCAGCATCTTCACTTGATACAGTTAAGTGTTATATCCATGACATATGTATTTCAAGTTTCTTTTCATATGTATAAATATCAGCTGGCAATCTTTAAAGCCGATAACTCCTGAAACATCAATAATATCACACAAATGACAAAAGATACCACTGAAAATTTTTTAAATGACAAACATTTTAAGATGTAAATTTTTAAAGTTCTCTTAGTTGTGAAGCATGTGAAGAGTTTGTGAATTTGAGGTGTTTTCAGCAGACATTGTTCTGATTATTACATAGTTGGCAAAATTTAATAGATTTTATGGTGGGTTTCTTATGGATTACTTTTTTATTTAGCATTTTTTCCTATCTTATGTCTGAGATTATTCTGACATCATATTTCTTGATTCTTGAATAATACCTTTTAAGATGAGGTTTAATTTCAAAAAGTCCAAACAGTTTGTAATCCTTTGAGCGAGTGGCGAGAGAGAGATTTCTTGAATGTTGTTATGAAAAGAAATCAATTCAGTTTCTCTTGGTTTTAGTTTTAGATTTGGTTGGGTTCTATGACACATCAACCATTGTAGGTTATTTAACCTCTTTATACATATATAATAAATACATATGTTTTGGTTTGGTTGGATTTATGGCATATCAACCATTGTAGGTTATTTAATGCCAAATCCTTTTCATACACATATATTAAATATATATGATTTGGTTTGGTTGGGTTTTATGGCATATCAACCATTACAGGTTATCTAATGCCAAATCCTGTTGATACGAGGTGTATATGATAAGTTTCCAGACTTTTTTTGTATGGCATTTAGAATTGTCGTAGACTCTTAAAAATTCACTATGTTATTGCTATACATCTTATGAGATGACTGACCAATTTTTAGGATTTCAGCTTTAAATTAACAGTTACAGCAGCAATTGGAATACACCCTACTAAAGCCTGATTTTCACAGCTGTTCAATTTCAAAAATGCAATCTGACACTTTAGAAGAACGATATGTAATAAGATTCTGTTTTAAACTTGGAAAAAATGATGCCACAGAAACGTATGGAATGCTTCAGATTGCTTTTGGAGCATCTTGCATGAATCAAGCATCAGTTTTTGAGAGGCATAAGAGATTCAAGGAAGGGAGTCTGTGAGGGATGATGAGAGGTGTGGGAGGAGTAAGGAAGTCAATACGTCAGAGTTGATTGGCCAAAGAGTTAGGGTTAGGGTTATGATGTTGAGGTTTTAAGAGAGTTCAGGAAGAAATTCCTAGGGAAGAGGCTACCATTCTTCAAATCGCGTCAGTGGCATTTCCATCAGGGCAACTGAAGTCCACAACTTCATCCTTGTCACAGACTATTTAACCACGATGGGCATCAAGAGAGTTCCTCAGCCTTCCTATAGTCCAGACCTTGTTCCCTGTGACTTTTAGTTATTCCCTATGCTCAGTGGCTGTCATTATGAGACAATTGAGGAGATGAAAGGGGCTGTGACAAAGGTCATTGACATGGTCAAAAGAGAGGACTTCCATGGGGCCTTCCAGAAGTTGTTGGAATGGTACAACAAGTGCATTGCAGCCGGAGGAGATTACTTCAAAGGGGACTAGAGTTTCATGTGCGTACTATCAATAAAAGTGCCTATACAAAAAAAGGCTGGAAACTTATTGTATGGACCTCGTACCTATATATCAAATATATATGATTTGTAAATACATTTTGTTGATAACATTTTTAAATGAGTCTGAGGTCTTTTTTGCACACAGTTAAATGGTTTCAAGTATTACTAAAAATTTAATTAAACATCAGTCATTTGTTTGCATGCATCTAAATGATTAAACAGTTCTTTTTCAAACAATTCAATTTAGTATTAGCCATTTGTTTGCACTCAGTTTCAATGTCAAACAGTTCTATTTGATCTATAGATTGAACTCTATCTGGTGCTACCATTTAGGGTGAGAAGTGACCTGGGAGCAATGGCAATGAAAGGGTTACTCTGCATTCCCCAAAGTTCCAACATTACTGGAACAGGGGGCTTACTCTTCGGCAGAGATGCAGTCAGTGTATTCTACAACCCCAACCAACTGGGCTGATTCTTGGGTGGGTTGTACCCCCCTGCAGAGATGCAGTCAGTGTATTCTACAGCCCCAACCAACTGGGCTGATTCTTGGGTGGGTTGTACCCCACTGCAGAGATGCAGTCAGTGTATTCTACAGCCCCAACCAACTGGGCTGATTCTTGGGTGGGTTGTACCCCCCTGCAGAGATGCAGTCAGTGTATTCTACAGCCCCAACCAACTGGGCTGATTCTTGGGTGGGTTGTACCCCCCTGCAGAGATGCAGTCAGTGTATTCTACAGCCCCAACCAACTGGGCTGATTCTTGGGTGGGTTGTACCCCCCTGCAGAGATGCAGTCAGTGTATTCTACAGCCCCAACCAACTGGGCTGATTCTTGGGTGGGTTGTACCCCCCTGCAGAGATGCAGTCAGTGTATTCTACAGCCCCAACCAACTGGGCTGATTCTTGGGTGGGTTGTACCCCACTGCAGAGATGCAGTCAGTGTATTCTACAGCCCCAACCAGCTGGTCTATTACAAAGGTTTGACATGCTAACTAGCAACCAACCAAACCATTGGAAAAAAAAAACACACTTTTCTTTTAAAGAAGTTCCTTTAGTCTTTGCTTGTAATGCAAATTTTTTTTTTGCCTCACTCTTTAGAATTTTTTTGATATGTCTTGTACAAGATTTTGCTGGCGTTTGCTATTTTTATTATCTAAGACCTCCCCCACCAGTGAATTTCATTGCTGTAAGATGTAATTCTATTTCATTTATTTATTCTTTTCATTCTTTTTCCTTCTTTACAAAAATTTCTTGGCATTTTAGCAATGTGATTTTATTCATTAGCTTTCTCCTTTTTTTCAAGGTTTACAAAATATTGAAATTTGCAAGTTTATCTTATATCGTTGTTTTTGCTATATAAATTATATCTTGAATATGCATCCTGTGAAGATATCCATTTCTTTTTGTTTTGTTTTTATCCATCTTTAATTCAGTTGTTTTTATTTTGTCTTTTTATACATTCCAAAATGTTTATTTTTAACAAATAGATGTTTTTATGTCTTTATAATATAGTAGGAAGCATAGATTAAAAAAAACAAAACAACAAAAACATTATTTTTTTAACATGTAACTGATCTTCTTGCAAATCATCTTTGTTAACCGGAAGTGCTTAAAATATACGCACACATCTTACAGATCCCCTTGGATTCCTGTTCTAACTGCAGTCCATGATTATATTGATGCTTCTATTTAGAGGAGAGCAAAGGATTCTAATTAGCATTTCCATGATTATATGGATACTTCTATCCAGGAAACAGAGAAGGATTCTAATTAACATTTCATAGTTAACAGCTATCTATGATTATATTGATGCTTCTATTCAGTAGTGAGTGAAGGATTCTGATTAGCATTTCATAGATAACAGCTATCCATAATTATATGAATACTTCTATTTAAGAAGGAGTGAACGATTCTAGTCAACATTTCATTGTTAACTGCTATGATTATATTACCCAGTTGGTTGGAACTTTTGAAAGGACCAACTGCTTCTCTGCAAAAGGGGTTAGATCCCACCCACTCAATGAGAGTCCTGGAGATGACACTAACCAATCTGATGGTGAGGTTTCCGCAATGTTAGAGCTTAAGGGAATGTGGAGTACCCCTTCATTGCCATTGCTCCCTGGTCCACTTTGGCCCAGAGTGGTAGCGCCTTATAGGGTCCTATCTATGGGTCAAATAGAGCTGGACTGTATACTTATGCTAAACTGAATTGTTTGAAATATAACTGTTTTGACATTTAACTGTGTGAACAAAAAACTATTCTTATACTAAACTGAATTATATGAAATAGAACTGTTTATATGTATGAAAATGGATCTGGCATTAAATAACCTACAATGGTTGATGTGCAATAAAACCAAACCTGATAAAACCATACTTGATGCTTGTATTTAGGAGAAAGTGAAAGATTCTCATTAGAATTTTATAGTTAACAGCTATCCATGATTATAAGGATACTTCTATTCAGGAGGGAGAGAAGGATTCTAGTTAACATTTCATAGTTAACAGCTATCTATGATTATATTGATGCTTCTATTCAGGAGAGAGTGAAGGATTCCAGTGAGTGTTTGGTTTCTTTGTTTACCAGCATATCAACCTTTATGGGTTATTTAATGCCAAAGCCATCCTTGTAGAAGAATATTAATGGTACTCTTTAGCTCATAGCTGGGTAGATAAGGATGTTCATACTTTTCCCAAGGGTATCAGACTGAAAGTGAACATAATACCGCAACTGGAGTTTGAACTTGCTTACTATGATATTGCAGTTCAGCACTTTAGTCACTATCCTGTGGGAATTAACCCTAATTAACATTTCTTCATTAATGACTGTCCATGATTATACTGATGCTTCTATTTAGGAGAGAGTGAAGGTTTCCAATTGCTATCTCATAGTTAATGGTTGTCCATGATTATATTGATGGTTTTATTCTGGAGTGAGTAAAGGATTCTAATTAGTATTTTTTAGTTAATAGTTGTCCATGATGATTCTGGGAATTCTTACAGACTGTCGCTGTGTCAGTACTACTATATGGTTACACCACTTGGACTTTAACAAAAAGTCTAGAGAAAAAGCTAGAGGGAAACTACATGAATCTGAACAAATCTTGGCAGCAGCATCCTACAAAACAATGGTTATATGGCCACTTACCTTCCATCTCACAAACCATCTTGGAAAGATGAGCAAGACAAGCTGGGCACTGCTGGGGAAGTGAGCTACATTCTATTATCTTGACTCTTCAGCATGGACACATCAGTGTTGACTGACTAGCAAAAACTTACATTAGCTCTGTCTAGTGGACTTTCTAAAAGCGATGACCAATAGGTATGGATGGTGAGAGAGAGTCAAAGGAATCTGTGCTGTCAGAACACCTGGATGAGGATGATGGTTTAGGAGAGAGAGTGATGAATTCTTACTATCATTTCATAGCTAACAATGGTCCATGATTTTATGGACACTTCTATTTAGGATGAGTGAAAGATACTAATTAGCATCAATAGGTATGTCCATTACTTTAAGAATTTTGATGAGTTAAAAGATAATGTTCAGCATGAATGAAGACCCCTTTAAAATTATCATTCAGTTTCAAATTGGACTGGAAATTGTTTTATTCTCTAAAAATATTTAAAGAGTTTTGCCCAAATAAAATCTCACTATAATGTCCTATTTTTCTGTATTATAGTTTTGTATATATATATATATGTATATATATATGCTCCCCCATGGGGGTTGAGCTCTCTGGCGAAGGAATTGCCAGCCGCCACTAGCGTAATGCAAAGCTCTTTGAAAGAATTGAGCACTCTGGTAGCCGATAGGGTATAAAAAATGTAAACAAAGGCTGCTGCTGCTGTTTCTAAGAATAAAAATACCTTAAAATCCTCTTAGCCAACGTGGTCCGCTTGGTGGACGAGTGGTCTGAAACACAGTCTAACGTTAATTTGGATCGGTTTCGATCCCGGCTTCGAGCGTCCTACGTGTCTAGCCACACTGAAGAGTTCTGATAGAACGAAACAGTCTGTCTGTGGATGACTATATATATATATATATATATATATATGATGTGAATTTTAGTAATATATAGATTATTATTTCAGACTTGCATTCTTATCTTGACCTTGTTTATAAAAATATTCTTTTATGACAATGTTTTTCTTATTACACAAGGATTCAATCAAAAGCTGTATCCTTATCTTTATTGTTTTTATCCGAATTTTTCTTGCAGATACGATGTTGTTATTATACAAAAATACTTTTAGTTTTGAATTCTCATTTTGATTGTGTTTATTAAAATGTTTCTTTGATCAGATAACAGACAATGGGTGGACAAGCGATCATTACTTTTTCAAATTTGCAAGGGCCAAGGCTCTAAGAGAGTATAATGATCAGACTCTTTGATTGTTTTAAACCTGCAGTAGATCTAAAAACCAAAAGAAAAAACAAACAAACAAACAAACAAACGGGTTCATTGTATATAACTTGAGTTTTAATAAGGTTATATGGTTACAGTAGCACAAAGTAAACCCTGATCTGATCTCTGAGATAAATCTTAATAATATTAAAAGTTGGTTTCAAAATAATTCCTCTTATCATAATAACTTCTTTTTCTGTTATCTTTCAGATGATTATATTGTACAGTACATACAAGTAAGTTCTTTCTTTCTTTCCAAATATGACAGTCTTATGAAGAAATATAATTTGGTTTCTTTGTTTATTAACATATCAAACTTCTAGGGTTATTTAATGCCAAAGCCATCTTTGCAGAAGAACAGTGGTGATACTCTTTAACCTATAGCTAGGGGAGATAAGGGAGTTCATCCTATTTACCAACCCCTCCGCTCGGGCAGGATATGACACAAGGTCAATTTTTAAGTGGAGTTTAACTGGTTTGAATTCAGTTTTCCTTCTCCTAGACTAGTTGACTCACCAAGGCTGAAGAATTCAGTCTGTCCTACTATTTACTCATAGCTGGAGGGAGAATAATAGGATACATACCTTTCCCAAGGGTATTCGTGCTATGTGAAATGCAATCAGTCTCGTCCAGGATTTGAACTCGTGTTGCCGTGCCCATTTCCTATGATGATAACCATTACACCACAGAATAAGGGAGTTCATACCTTTTCCCTCTAGAGTATTAGTCTGAAAATGGACATAATGGTCTCTCGTTGGTTGACTGTAGTCGAGGGTGACTTGAAGGCTACTACACCAAAGTGTAAGGAAGGGCGCTATTCCTTTTCTAGGATTGGCCCAATTTACCTTTGATCCGTACCTTATAATGCTGAATGTTAAGCAAGGAGACATCAAGTACCATTTTTTGAGTCTTTGGTATGACTTGACCAGGGATGGAACCCAAGTCTCCCGGGCCATTGGCAAACACACATTGGCATAATGCTTAATGGACACTACTGGACTATAATGTCACTGTCCAGTACGTCTGCTACAGAGACTCCTCCTTGAAGAAAATTGTACATCCAAAAAGGCTCTTAGTATTATTCATCATAAATAAATCTTGAATTTGAAATTATTGACAATTGATGAGGAATCTTTAACCATCATACAACCCAGTCAGTTGCAGAAGGATAAGACCACCCCCACCCACCCAATGAGTGTCCTGGATATGACACTCAACTGCATCAGATGGTCAGGCTCTATAGTCCTGGGATTTTGGGGAATGTACAGTACCCCTTCATTGCCAATACTCCCAGGTCCACTCTGATCCAGAGTAGTAGTACCTGTTAGGGTCTCATCTATAGGTGAAATAGAAATATTCAACCCTCACCTATGCTTGAAACCAATTAACTGTGTGCTATTTGTTAGCAAATTATATGCATAATTTTGAGTAGAATTACTAGTCTCAAATAGCAATACTTGAAGTGATTTAACTGTGTGCAAATAGAACAATTTTAGATAGTAATACTTGAAACCATTTAACTGTGTGCAAAGAAATGAGCTCTGGCTCATTCAAAAATTGTTACCTCTAAACTAATCATTTACAAATCATATATATTTTATATATATGTATAAACAGGATTTGACATCAAATAGCTTACAAGGGTAGATATGCCATAAAACCCAACCAACCAATCAACCATCATATGATTTATTTTGAGGATTTGATTTCATATTTCAAAAAAATTTCTGTACTATTATTAATCCACTCTGTAAAAATACCATACAGTATTACCCATTTGTAAGTACACTCCGAACAATTTTTTTATACAAAGTTTTTTTCTGAACTATCGATACAATAGTATTAGGTATCATTTTTTCCCAAACTCTACAGTACTGAAATTCTGTAACCAAAAAATATGAATACAAAATTTTTTTAAAAAGTTTTCTTCTTAGGCGATAATATCAAAATATTGTTATTTTTACTGAAACATTATATAGAGAAAACCACTTGTTTGTGTTTTATAGAATATCAACCCTAGTTGATTATCTAATGTCAATTCCTGTTAAAACATTCATATTATTTATATATGACTTGAAAATTGCAGGTAACAGTTTGATTGTAGGTAACAATTTTTAAACAAGCCAAAGCTCGTTTATTTGCGCACAGTTAAATTTTTTCAAGTATTGCTACCTAAAACCAATAGTTTCATTTGTACACTGCTAAATGGTTTCAGGGATTGTTATTTAACAATAGTAATTCTGTTCAACATTATTTATTTGTTGACTCACAGTTAAATTGTTCTAAGTATTGCAATGTATTACTAATTATTCAATTCAATAGTCATTTATTTGGACGCAGTCAAATGTTTTCAAATATTGAAACTGGTTGAATATTTCTATTTGACCCATAGATGGAACTCTAAAAGGTGCTACCACTCAGGATCAGGGTAGAAACTGGGAGTAATGGCAATGAAGAGGTACTCCACATTACCCAAAACTCCAGGACTAGAGCCTCATCATCAGATTATTAATGTTATATCCTGGGCATTCATTTGGGTGTCTTACCACTCTACAGTGATGCAATTGACATATTCTACACTCCGAGCTGACTGGGCTGAGAAAAATCTGATATTATTGGAAAGTGTATTGCCAATAAATAACTACACCCCTAAAAATTTTTATAAAAATGTTAATTTTCTTCTAAATTAAAGATAAAAGGATTTTATTACATCTAGTTGAATATTTTACAACCAAAACTGATATTATTTGGTACAGTATTGTCCATAATGTCCTATTTTAAACAGTAGTGGTACTATTTAACCCATAGCTGGGAGGATAAGGGGGTTCATACCTTTCCCAAGGGTATTTGCCCGAAAGTGAACGTAATAGCGCGACTGGAGCACAAACTCGCTTACTACGGTTCCGCAGCCCATCTCTTTAACCATTACACCACGAGGACACCCCAATAAAACCGGACATTGGCCTAGCGGTTAGAGTGTTCGCCAATGGCCTGGGAGACCTGGATTCAATCCCAGGTCGAGTCATACCAAAGACTCAAAAAATGGTACTTGATGCCTCCTTGCTTAACACTCAGCATTATAAGGTACGGATCAAGGGTAAAGTGGAGCAGTCCAGGGAAAGGAGTAGCGCCCTCCCCTACACCTTGATGTAGTAAGCTATCGAAAAGGGAGCCTACGGGTCACCCTCGACTATGGTCGCCAACTTTACTTTTTTTTACTATTGTCCATAAATAAGTACACCCTAAAAATCTTTTTTATTAAAAACTTCACTTTCTACTAAACCAAAGATACCAGTATTTTAATCATTTCTAATGGAAAATTATACAATCAAAACTGATATTATTTGGTAGTATTTACAACTAAACTCTACAGCCTTGAAACTCTATCACCAAAATTAATATGTAACAGTCCAAAAATAATTGTTAATATATATAAATATATGTATATATAAAATAATGTTAAATTCTATAAAATAATTATATTTTAAAACCAAAATTGATTTTTTCTTTTTCTTGAGGGTTTTTTGTCTTTTTACGCTAAGTTTTTCTTTAATCTTTTCACAGAACTCCATTTCCTATGTGTTTTTTTGTCAGATCAGAATGAAATTCATCTTTCTATGGCTCCCAATACGCAACAGAAACAAAGGAAACAAAATGGAATTCAATTAAAAGATCTGAGAAAAATTCCATATCAAAAAGAAATAATAAAAAATTCTATTTGAAAACATATTTGCTTTGTCTCTGAAGAAATAAACCAAAACACACATCTCCTTTCTTATGGTGGTATACAATACACCTGAAGATTGCTGGAGAATACACTGGTTCAGACAGCATGTGGACAATATATATTGTAAATGTATTGCAAGTAATTTTACTATTTTGATAAATAAAACAAGCAAATGTATAAGATAAAATGATTGCTAATATTCTATAAGAAAAATGCATTGCTAGCAATGTATTACTGAAAGAATTGGTTATTGTTTATGATTTTACTGTGAAATGAATTGTAAATTATTTTACTACACTGATGTAATACAGCTATTATATGTATAATGTAAATGCATTACTAATAATTTTACAACTGAAATAGATTGTAAATGATTTTACTATACTGAGTAATACAGCTATTATATGTATTATAGGACTTTACACTCCTATAATTTAATTTGGGTGGTATGCCACTTGTTCCTGCAACAAAGATGGCAAACACACACATATTCAGTCTCGGGAAACCATTGGCCAGGAGAACCACGTGACCTGCGTAAAACTACGTCCGCATAAATTTCATCCTGCGTTTTTTTGAGCTGATTCCAAGACACATATTTTCTATAAATACGTCGTCTTCAAACACTCTTCCTCTTTTACTCAATTTCCATTGCAGCGGCAACACACTCCCTCCAGTGTGACTCAATTTCCCCAACAGACGTCAAAAAGCAACAGCATGGATGGGCCTCGCAAGCATTCATTCCTTCAAAATACTTTAACTAACTCTGCCTCAGAAACACCGACTGTTTCAAATCATAGGAAGAAACGAACATTTTAAAATATGACTTCAGTATGAATAGGACACTTTTTCATTTAACCTTTCAGTAGTTGTAGTTGTGTTAGTTACACACACACACACGCACATATGCACACACGACTATTTTTAATGTATCAATGTATGTTTTATTATAGATATAAATTTGTTTTGTTTGTCACCTTGTTTTGAGTGTTCCTCTTGTTTGCACCGTTTCATATCCTTTACTCAGTCGTTTCATATTTTATTCATTTAATTCACTTACAATACCTGTTTTCATATGCCTATTTTATCCTTCACCGAAACATTAAACATAAACTTTATTAACATTAAATTTTGGGGGACTAAACATATCTACCATAAATATATGTCCCCCTACAGTATAATGTCAAGGCATTACTAAAAATTTTAATATAGAAATGGATTGTAAATGATTTTACTATACTGAGTAATACAGCTGTTATATGTATAAAATCAAATGCACATCTAATAATTCTAAAACAGAAATTGATTGTAAATGATTTTACTATACTGAGTAATACAGCTGTTATATGTATAATGTAAATACATTACTAATAATTTTAATATAGAAATGCAGTGTAAATGATGCTACTATAGAAATGCATTCTAAAAGATTTTGCTATTCTGACAGAATTAAGCTATTATATGCATTATTTTTAAAAGCAAAGTAAGAATTTTAAAAAATGATTACAAACATATGAGCCGTCCACATAACGAAATAAAAATACAAGCCACCATTCAATGATTTTAATGCAGCATTTAGAGTTCATTGTAAACGAGAAGATTTGTTTTGAATGTATTTGTTTTTTTCCTTTTCCAAATTGTTGAACTTAACAAAGAATATTTTTTCCTTTCTTGTAAACCATAGAAGTTAATGGAAATTGTAAAGTGTAAAATTTGCTGAGAGAGAAAACGATTTATTTGGGAGTTTCCTCTTAGAAATTATGGCTTGCATGTAAATTGGCATTCAGGGATTACATTGTAAGAATCTCTGTCCTTGGAAGCACTTAAATTGTGTTTTTGTTTATCTTTTGGTTGTTTTGTATTTCAAGAAGAGAAAAATATCTAAAATTTGTTGTGAATTCAGGGAAATTCAGAGATACTGCTGTGTAGGTGAATCAAAATGATATATCATTGTCTCAAAAGGAAAGATGCTGCAAGATTTAATATATCAAAGAATATTTGTCAGGTTTATGACAGTCTTCATGGCCTCCAAAGATATAGGCTGCAATTTTGCTTCCATACCAAATAAGTTTTACTTAAAAGTTGTGTTGAGTCACTTATGGTGTAATCTTTATTTTCACAGGAAATGGAATTGGTAACCTGAGTTCAAAAATCAAACAAAGCTGTTTGCATTTCGTATAGCACGAATACTCTTGGAAAAAGAATGAATGGAATAATTCTCCCTCCAGCAATGGGTAAATAGTAGGGCAGACTAGGCTCTTTAACATTTGTATAGCAAGTGGTTTAAGAAACGGAAAACTCTTAATTCAAACCTGTTAAACTCCACTTAGAAAACTGACCTTGTGTCACATCCTCCTCATAGCAGAGGAGTTGGGTAAGTAAAGAATTGACCTTGAGTCACATCCTGCTTGTAATGGGGGTATTTAAGTAAGTGTTGAATTGACCTTGAGTTGGATCCTGCTTTTAGCAAAGAGGTTGGGTAAATGAAAAATTGACCTTGAGTTGCATCCTGCTCATAGCAGATGGGTTGGGTGAATAAAAATATTGACCTTGAGTCACATTCCGCTCCATAGTTGAAGGGTTGGGCAAATAACAGATTGACCTTGTGCCTCATTTGGCTCAAAGGGGATGGGTAAATAAAGAATTGACTTTGAGTTGCATCCTGCTTGTAGTAGAAGGGTTGGTTAAATAAAGAATTGACATTGTACCTCATTCAGGTCAAAGCAGAGGGGTTGGGTAAATAAAGCATTGACCTTGTGAATCATTTGGGTCATAGTGGAGGGGTTGGGTAAATCCATACTTAAAAGTTGTTTGGCATAACAGTAATCATCTTTAGAAACAGAATACAGCTGGTTTGAATTTAAAGTTTTCCTTCTCATAGACTGGTTGCCAAATAAAGGTTAAAGAGCCCAGTCAATGCAACTATTTACCTATAGCTGTGGAGAGAACAGATGGATTCATGCCTTGGAGTTGGATATATTCAAAAATTTTGCAGTCTTGCAGAATCAAAATGTCATTTCACAGTCTTAAAAAAAAGATGCAGCAAGATTATATATATATATATATATATATATATATATATATATATATATATATATATATGTATTTGACAGATCAAAGAATATTTCTTAGGTTTATGACAGACTTTATGGCCTCCAAACAGATAGGCTGCAATTTTGTTTCCTCATCAAATAAGTTAACGTAAGTGTATACACACAAATATAAATACACACACACACACACACACACACACACACACACACATATATATAAAATATAATTGATATTACGGATATAGCCTATATATGTATACATGCATGTAATATATGATAATGTATTGAATAAATGTGAAAAACAATCAGTTAAAAACACTATTGATATTTATTATTCAAAACCATTGGATAGTATCAATCACATGATTAAAGATTTGTAAAAACTTCAGTTCAAAACTCAGCTTATGTATTCATAGCAAGTTTCAGAATTTTGATACACATTTGTACATACATAGATATTATAGGTATAATTAAATTCATACACACACATGTACATATATACATATGTAATTCTTTCAGTAAATAAGGTGAATTTTGCTTAATGTGTTGGTAATAGGAAGTAGTTTGCAGTTGAATTTTTTCAAGGAAACCTATAGTGATGGGTTTGTTTATGTCCTAGCATGACCTTCTTTACTGACAGCTACACCTGGAACTTTTTCTTAACTGGAGAGTCAGTTTATTTTCACTCACTGGACTAGGACAACTTAGGCTCGAAGTGACAAACCCATTTTTAGCCCATTTGTAAACCTTTTTTTTTTTGCTAAAACATCCTTTTCTATGTATGTCATACATTCTTCTGTGAATATCACATGGTTTACACTTTTCAGCTACCAGAAATTTTATGACAGACTTCTGTTCAAACCTGGAACACTTTGTTTGATTTGCCATCATTTGCTCATGAGTAGCCTCAAAGGAAATATTTTGGTGAGATTAAAATAAATTTTGCTGTAAACCATTTTATTTTGCTTTTATAAAAAAAATTCCCCTTGTTTATTGAATAGACCTTGAATATATTATAAGTCCCTTCTCATTCAAAAAAATTCTCCTTATATATTAAATGGCCCATATATGTATTATCGGTCCCTTCTCATTCAAAAAAAATTACCCTTATTTATTAAATGGCCCTTGTATGTATTATAATTGCCTTCTCATTCAAAAATTTACCCTTATTTATTAAATGACCCTCGTATGTATCATTGGTCCCTTCTCATTCAAAAATTTACCCTTATCGATCAAATGGCCCTCATATGTATTATAGTTCACTTCTCGCTCAAAATTTCCCCCTATTTTTTGAATAAACTTCATACATAGACAAATATAGTTAAATACCTATAATTATTAGTTTATACATTGATATAGTTGCACATTCATTCATTTTAAACATCATTAAACATTTGAAATATTTTCTCTATTTTCTTCATATATATATATCTATATCTATATCTATATCTATATATATATATATATATATATATATATATATGTATATTTACATGGGTAAATCTATTTTATTATTATATAATTATTATCATGACACTGATTTCATTGGCAACATGGCTAATATGCTGAACTTTGACATAGTTTGAACTCCAGTCCTACTATTACATTCACCTCTGGACTAATACCCTTAGGAAAAGTATGAACCCTCTTATCACCTTCACAATAGGTTAAATAGTATAACTGCTGTTCTTCTATAAGGATGTCTTTGGCATTAAATAACACATGAAGGCTGACATGCCATTAAACAAAGAAACCAAACCAAACCAAACCAAACCACTGGTTTTATTATCATAGAATTGTTATTAGGCCTCTGGTTTTATTACTATCGAATCATTATTAGGTGTCTGGTTTTATTATAGAATTATTCTTAGGTCTCTGGTTTTATTATAGAATTGTTATTAGGTCTCTGGTGTTTTATTATTTAATCATTATTAGGTCTCTGGTTTTATTATAGAATTATTCTTAGGTCTCTTGTTTTATTATAGAACTGTTATTAGGTCTCTGGTGTTTTATTGAATCATTATTAGGTCTCTGGTTTTATTATAGAATTATTCTTAGGTCTCTTGTTGTATTATAAAATTGTTATTAGGTCTCTGGTGTTTTATTGAATCATTATTTGGTCTCTGGTTTTATTATCATAGGATTATAATGATTATAATTCAAACATTAATACTCTGAAGAATCATTATGACTTGTTCAGCAGTCTTTAAGTGATTCCTCTTAATTTTTAGTATCATTGTTTCATTAACTTGTGCTGCCCCTCCCCACACTCCTGCCTGAGCATGACAAATTTTCTGAGGATTGTCATTTGTCTGTCACAGCTATTGTGCTGACTTTGTGTGAGGTTTTTCTTTCTTGTGATGTTCTGAAGGATTGGCTTCTTTCACCTTCCATCTAGTCTATAATTTAAACACTGGCTAATCACTATGGGAATTTAATTTGAAGAAGATGCAGAATAAAAACATTTCTCTCAAGAGAGTTTATCATCCCTACTCCTGGACATTCACTACTTTAACTGCTTTCATCACCATTTAGAAATTGTCTTCAAGCATTATTTGATTCACTGTCTGAATAAGAGGACCTGAGGCAAAGGAATTTCTCAGGAGAGATCTTGTCAAGCACTCTCCAAAACAATCACTGTTTTCCCTAACATCTAGGAATTGTCTTGAATCACTATCCAATTCACTATCAGAGTAGGAAGGTCCACAATTAAGAAATTTTGCTCACAGTAATCAATGATTATACTGCCTTTATCAGATTCATTGAAAAAATATCTTATTAATTTTTAAGAGGACGGGGGTTCAATTTGCTATGTACTTTAATACTAACATTTATAATAGTAATTTAGTAAAATATGCAATTTTAATTTGCTATAGTCATTTGAGAGTAACACATGCAATAGTAATTTAATTGTAAAATTTGCTATAGTAATTTGACAGTAAAACTAGCTATAGTAAATAGAATTTAAAAATTGTAATTTGATGATAAAACTTGCATTAGTCATCTGATAGTAAAATTCATAATATTAATGTAATAGTAAAATGTAATAGTAAAATGTAATAGTAAAATGTAATAGTAAAATGCCCAGCATCAGACATAAAAAATTACACTCTCAAAATGTGACTACACATGCAGATTTTTTAACACCTGCTTAATTGCATGGATTGGCCTTATTTTTTGAAGGTAATACTTAGACATGATTTTTAATATAACATATAACTTTAGGACAATACCAGGTAACACCTAGTAATCTTACTTTGTTGGTTTGGTTTGGTTTGGTTGGTTTTATGGCATATCAACCATTGAAGATTTTTTAATGGTAAATCCTCGTTATACATATATATTAAATATATATGATTTGGTTGGATTGAGTTTTATGGAATATCAACCTTTGATGGTTATATAATGCCAAATTCTCTTTATACATATATATTAAATATATAGGATTTGGTTTGGCCGGGTTTTATGGCATATCAACCATTGTTGGTTATTTAATACTAAATCCTGTTAATACATATATATTAAACATATATGATATGGTTTGGTTGGGTTTTAAGGCATATATACCATTGAAGGTTGTTTAATGCCATGTCTTTTTCATACATATATATTAAATATACATGATTAGTAGATATATTTTGTTGATATTTTCAAATGAGCCTGAGCTCATTTTTTGAACATAGTTAAATGGTTAAGTATTTCTATCTAATATGAATAATTCTATTTACAAGGAATCATTTGTTTGCACACAGTTAAATGGTTTCAAGTATTGTTATGTAACAGAAACAATTTAACATCAGTCATTTGCTTACACACATTTAAATAGATATACATAATTTTTAAATGAATAGTTTTGGGGTAACTTCATTTTTAAATGAGTTAGAACTAATTTGTTAGCCTACAAGTTTCTGTTGTTTCTACACAGTTAAATGGTTTCAATTATTACTCTCTAATAATTTGATTACCCATCAGTCATTTGTTTACACACAGTTTAAATGTCAAACACCACTCCTGGTTAAAGTGGACCTGAGAGCAATGGCAATGAAGGCGTACTCTGCATTACTCAAAGCTCCAGGGCCATCAAATGCACTTTAACGCCATATCTAGGACACTCATTGGAGAGGTGGCCTTACCCCTTCTGCAGAGATGCAGTCTGTGTATTCTACAGCTCCAGCAGACTGAACTGCTTACTTTGTAAGCGTATTAGCCTTTACAAGTGGAAAGTGATGATGGCTGGATTTACTCCTTTAGGATTAGACCTACTTTAGATATTAAAGACACTGTCTTGGAAAATGTTTACAGTTTTTTTTTTAGAAACGTTATTTTCCTCTAGTTTTGATGTTATAAGTTCAATAATGAGATTCAGAATGTAAGATAGAAAGAAGAGGAGAACAAATGGAAAGGAAAAAAGGAAGGATGAATGGTGTTACATCTTCAAGGTAAAGCTGCAAAAATTACTATCTCTCTTGGTTAGAGTGGACCTGGGAGTAATGTCAAGGAAGAGGCACTCAACAATCACCGATGCTTCAGGACTAGAGCTTCACCATCAGATGGTTTTGTGTCATATTGAGGACACTAATTGGATTCGCTGGGTAGCGGTCCTACCCACTCTGTTAAACTTAATAAATGTTCTCATTTTTTTTGTTCACAGTTAAATGGTTAAGTATTTCTATCTAATATGAATAATTCTATTTACTATGAATCATTTGTTGGCCCATTGTTAAATAGTTTCAAGTATTCCATATTTGCCAAACTCTCTGCTCAAGTAAGATATGACATAAGTTCAATTTTTTTTAAGCGGAGTTTAACAGGTTTGAATTCAGTTTTCCTTCTCCTAGACTAGTTCCCTTACCAAGGCTGAAGAACCCAGTCTGCACTACTATTTACCCATAGCTGGAGGGAGAATAATTGGATTCATACCTTTCCCAAGGGTATTAGTGCTATGTGAAATGCAATCAGTCTCGTCCAGGATTTGAACTCATGTTCCTGTGTCCATTTCCTACGACGATAACCATTACACCACAGGCATAGTTTCAAGTATTAATATGTAGCAGAAACAATTTTACATCAGTCATTTGTCTACACGCATTTAAATAGATATACATATGGAGAGGGGCTTAGTAGGTAAAGTGTTTGCCAATGATCCGGGAGACCTGGATTCAATCCCAGTTTGCATCATACCAAAGACTTTAAAAATGGTAGTTGATACCTCCTTGCTTAACACTCAGCAATATAAGGTACATATCAAGGGTAAAATGGAGCAATTCTGGGAAAAGAGTTGTGCCCTTCCCTATACCTCAGTGTAGTAGCTATTGAAAAGGGAGCCTTCCGGTCACCCTCGACTAAGGTCACCAACTTTACTTTTTTTATGGGGAGGGGAAGAAGAGTTAGTTTCATGCCTTTTCTTAAGTCATTAACACAAAGAGAAATGCAAATAGCTTGACCAAGATTTGAAATTGACTCAGAGAGTCCATTCCCTAAGACGGTAACTGCTACACCTCCATTTTAGGTGTTATTTTTAAACTGCCTACTTATGCTAAACTGAATAGTTTTTACATTTAACAGTGTTTAAATAAATGACTGATGTTTAATTGAATTGTTTGTGATACATAACAATAATTGGAACCATTTAATTTTGTTGACTAAACTGAATAGCTTGAAATAGAACTGTTTTTGACATTAAAACAATGTAATTATGCTAATAGAACTATTTTGACCTTTAAACTGCCTACTTATGCTAAACTGAATAGTTTTTATATTTAACTGTGTGTAAATAAATGACTGATGTTTAATTGAATTGTTTGTGATATTCATTAAATAAGTTTGTTCTGATGAAATTTGAGTTATAAAGCAGCTACTGCCTGTTAGTCATCTTTCAAAGCCACACTGCTTACTGACTTTCCAAGGCAAGTGCTGACTATAGCAATGGCCAAATTTTGTACCTAAAAACTGGGCAGGCAAAATTAAGGCCAATGACGAGTGACGATAATAACAATGACTCAGAGATTCGGAAAATAAAGGTTAAGAACAGGAAGGAAAGAAACCTCCTTGTCTTTAGTCAATAAGTGAGTGAACACTGTCTGTCTGTCAAAAAAGCTGTCGGAAGCAGGGATTTGAGAATAAAGTGTTGTGGTGTTTAGGGGTCAAAATGAAGGTACACAGAGAAAAGAAGTAAGTTGAAACAAATATTACAATAACAGTACAAATATACAGAATATAGGTGTTATATAATGGTTAGGAATGTCAAGCAGCTTGGAGGTTATCTCTCCGAGTGTCAAGTAGAGTCAGCATATATTGAGGAGGAATAGTCTATTACCATGTAGGTAGGTACCATAACATAAAGCAAACGCAGGGCTCATGTAGACACGTGTAAAAAGTCCAAAAGAGAACATAGTACAACTCACAAAAAGGTTGAACCCCAACAAAGTTCAGTAATGCATGACAAAAAAAGACACTTTCTTGTGTCTTAAACTCTCTTCTTTTTTATAGTCATTTCTTCTCTGTCTTCTCTCAATGACCTGCTCTTTTGTACTTTCCCTAAAATTCACACTTATTACCAGTTGGCTGGGGCTGTAGAATACTGCTGATTGCAGAGGGATAAGACTCCCTCACCCAACAAGTGTCTTAGATATGACTCTAAGCTGCATCTGATGGTGAGGCTTCAGTTCTGAGGCTTTGCGAAATGTGGAGTACTCTTCCAATGTCATTACTCCCAAGTCCACTCAGACCTAGAGTGGTAGTTCCTATCAGAGTACCATCTATGGGTCAAGTAGAGCTGTTTAACAATTTAACTGTGAGTAAACAAATGGCTATGGTTAAATTGAACTGTTAGTGTTAAATAGCAATGCTTGAAACTATTTAACTGTGTGCAAACAAATGATTAATATTAAACAGAATTATTTGAGTTTGGAATACTTGAAATTATTTAACTCTGTGGAAACAAATAAGCTCAGGCTTGCTTAAAATGTTACCCACAAACAATTTGTTTAAAAATCATATGTATCTAATATATATTTGTATAAACCGGATTTGGCATTAAATAACCTACAAGGATTGATATGCCATAACAATTAATTGACCAACCAACCAGTGTTTCCTTATGAACTCCCCATTTTTTTTTTAGACTGCCAGTGTCATTCAGACAGCTTTCCCCTTTTTTCCAGCATACCAGTTCTCACCAATGTGAAAAAAGCAAAAAGGAAAAATTTGCTTGTCAGAAAAGCTTCTTTTAATCAAGGAATAATTTTTTTATACTTAAGACTGAATTATTTATTTTAATAAACAATTATCTTTCCAATTTTTATGGAGCTTATTTAATTGTGGAAAATGTTTATCTATCAATACTGGAGTAAAGTAGAATATGCCAACTGCATCTCTGTAGATAGATATGACTCTAAACAGCATCTAATGGTGACGTTCCAGTCGTGGGGGCCTGGGGAATGTTGAGCATCCTTTTTTTGTCATTAATCAAAGATCCACTGACTTAAAATGGTAGTATCTGTTAGTGTCCCATCTATGTATGAAATCTGGCCAAGTCAGCTGGAGCAGTAGAATACACCGACTGCATCTCTGCAGAAGGGTAAGACTCCCCCAATAAGTGTCATGGATATGACACTAAACAGCATCTGATGGTGAGGTTCCAGTAATACTGGAGCTTCTGGAAATGCGATGTACCCCTTTATTGCCATCACTACCAGGTCCACACTGGCCCGAAGTGGTAGCATCTCATAGGGTCCTATCTATTGGTCAAATAGAAGTAAACTGTGTACTTATGCTAAACTGGATTGTTTGAAATAGAACTATTTTGACCTTTAAGCTGCCTACTTATGCTAAACTGAATAGTTTTTACATTTAACAGTGTGTAAATAAATGACTGATGTTTAATTGAATTGTTTGTGATACATAGCAATAATTGGAACCATTTAATTTTGTTGACTAAACTGAATAGCTTGAAATAGAACTGTTTTTGACATTTAAGCAGTGTAATTATGCTAAACTGAACTGTTTGAAATAGAACTGTTTATATATATATATATAAAATGACTTGGCATTAAATAACCTACAATGGTTGATGTGCCTTAAAACCAAACAAAATTAAAACTATGGGTCAAATATAACTATCTAATGATTTATTATACCTGAAACCATTTAACTATTTGCAAAGAAATGAATAATCCCAAATAGAATTAACTGTATTAGATAACAATACTTGAAATCTTTTAACTATGTGCAAACAATAAATAGCAATACCATTTACCTGTGTGCAAACAAATGAGATCTGGCTCATTTAAAAAAAGTTACCAACAAACTATTCATTTACAAATTATATGCATATATGTATAAACAGAATTTTGCATTAAATAACCCACAAGGGTTGATATGTCATAATATTCATCAAACCAAATAATGCCAACTTTTTTTTTATTATGCTTTTATTGTATTGCATATGATATTTCTTTTTCTTCTGTGGGGCTGTCCTCGTGGTGTAATGTTTAAAGTGATGGGCTGCGGGATTGTAGTAAGCAAGTTCGTACTCCAGTCGTGCTATTACGTTCACTTTCGGGCATATACCCTTGGGAAAGGTATGAACCCCTTTATCCTCCCAGTTATGGGTTAAATAGTACCACTACTGTTCTTCTAGAAGAATGGCTTTGGTATTAAATAACCTACAAAGGTTGATATGCCACTAAACAAAGAAATCAAACCAAACCTTTTCCTTCTGTTTTTCTTTTGCTATGGAATTTAGTGCTTAGTTTCTTTGAGAAGCCACAATTTTTTCAAAGACTTCTTGGATCTTCAGTAATGTTAATCAGATTCTGTCATATTCATCACTCTCCATCTTTCACTCTCTCATAACAGTTGGAATATTACCTGATGATCATGAATATGCTGGGATACTACTGGAGAAGTAAGGACAAAGACATAAGCTATATTTTCCTACACATGGACATATCAGTGTTAGCTAACCAGCATAACCTCATATACATTAGCTCATTATAAACATTAGATGTCATACAGAGGACTTGCCAAGTGCAACAGACAATAGGGATTGATGATAAGAGAGTTTCAAGGGAATATGTGCTGTCAGCACAACTTGATGAATGTTCATGTTATATTGCCTGTATGTATTTTCTCCACTCTTCCAAGATGTGACACAAGTGTTATATAACATACAACATGGATTTTCGATTTGTTCCTAGTGACCCCATGTGCTATGACAAGCTGTCACATTGTGATTAGTAAACAGGGGGATGGCAGTGCATTGGGGCAAGCCAGTTGAGTAGGTGTGTAACCAGAAGGAGACCACGTGATATGAGAACCACACGGTCAGATTTAGACAGAGTCCAGAGAATTGGAAGTTGAGCCAGGGATAGGCAGCCAATCAGAGGTGTCTTGGACACCTCTGATGATACAACTTGCAAGGGGGTGCAAGTGTTGGCATCCCCTGGCTCCTGGAAGAAGATATAGGACAAGAAGAAGTCTCTTCTCTGAGTAAATGTCTTTCCCTCTATATTTCAAACTAACAACAAACTGTGTGCCCCGTTTGAGAATAAAATGAGAGGTATACTTTTATATATATATGTTCCTCATTGTTCATAAAGACACAGGTGAGTATACAACACAAAGACAATTTTTAAATGGAGTAAAGCTGGTTTGGATTCTGTTTTACTTCTTCTAGACTGGTTGCACAACCTGTTGTCAGGGTTTAGAACACATTTATTGTATCTCCTGCAGAGTGGTAAGACTCCCCACTCCAAAAAAAAATCAGTGTCCTAAGTATAACTCTGTATCTGATAGTGAGGCTCCAGTTCTGGAGATCTGGAGAGAGTGGAGAGCCACTTCATTGCTATTACTCCCAGGTTCACTCTGACCCTGAATGATAGTACCCGTTAGGGTTCCATATATGAGACAAATAGATCTCTTTCAAAATTATTCACATTTGATGGGACAGTGTTTTAAAAATAAAACGTCTAAGGAAATGACTATTCTAAAAATGTGAATATGAATGTGATTCCCTAACTTCTTGGTATAGAATAACCCTAGATAAGTTAGCAAGCCATTAAAACTATTTCATCAATCATAGACCAGTTACTTTACAAAGGCTAAATATCTCATTCTACCCTACTATTTACATAAATCTGATAGAGAGAAGAGATGTATTAATGCCTTTTCCAAGGTCATTAGTGCAACATGGAATGGAAGTTGCCTTGTCTAAGAATTGAACTTGATTTGCCAAGTTAATTTCCTATGATGGTAATTGTAACACAACACTGACAGTACACACACACTCAGGTAAGTAAGAAGAATCAGTGTTTAATGTTTTTATTATAATGTTGATTGAATTTTTTTTATTAGATAATTGTTTCTGAAGTAGTATCTGCTTACAATAAATACAATCTTTGAAATTGAATTTATCAAGAATCAGATATAGAATAGCTTATAATAAATTTTACCACCATCAAAACCAATTTTCTCTTGAATTAAAATGCCTTCCCCCAACTGAGAATTTTCCAAAACAATGCAAGACAAAAGAAAATAAATATTTGTCTAAAGAAAAACATTGAAATAACATGATTTTAGCAAGTTTAATAAAAACAAGATACTTGGATTCAATTGTCTGCCCTTTTTCTCCGGCTTAGAATATACAGACTGTATCCCCTGCAGAGGGGTCAGATAGCTCCTGAAACAAAAAAAGGTGTTCTGGGTATGACACTAAACTGCATCTGATGGTTAGGCTCTGCTTCTGGAAACCTGGACTGGTAGTACCTGTTAGGGTTCTATTTATGGGTCAAATAGATCTATTTAAGAATTATTCACATTTGATTGGAATACTTCATACCATATAACAGTAAATTATTTGTATTAAGAATTGTTTCTTGAAGCTCTAATTGTTTACAAAGGATTATTATTAGTTACTTGAAACCATATAACTGCATATAAACAAATGACAATCATTAAATGAAAATAATTTAATAATGAGCAGTAATAGTATTTAACCCATAGCTAGGGTAGGATAAAAGCTCTCATGCCTTTCCCAAGTGAATGTAATAACACAACTGGACATTAAACTTGCTTACTTCAAAGCCACTGTCCAGCACTTTAGACATTATATTACAGGGACTCTTCTCTAATTATATTAGATAGAAATACTTGATGTCATATAACTATCAACAATGAACTCTTAAGAAACAACTTCACAAAATAAATGTATATTGCAAATGTATAATGAATACAATTCTCTAACCTTTGGACAGGTTGACATGACAAATTCATCAATCAATTATTAGATTTGTATTATTTAAAGAATTAAGATAGTTCCAACCTTACTATCCTGCCTGCCAAAATGATGGTATTAGCACCCAACAGATAAGGCACTAACCATTTTTCCTTTATTAGCTGAATATACCACCTTTATAGAATATACTTTAAACAAACTAGACTGAATTATCAAAATTAATGGTAAAATTTCTCCCAAATCATACAGAAGAAAATATTCTGGAATAATCCAATATTAAGGAAAAAGTTATAATTGCCATCTCACCAGGTTTTTATATCATTAAAAGACTTTGGAAATTTACTTGTTTTCTTCCAGGGGGAGTGTCTCCATGGCATAGTGGCTAGCATGCTGGATTGCGACATTGAAGTAAGTGTGTTCAAATTCTTGTGGTGTAATAGTGTTTATTTTTGGATTAATACCCTTAATCCAATTAAGAATAAATAAGATATACCCTTAGCAAACTAGATTAAATTATCTAAATTAACAGTTTAATTTTTTTCCCAAGGATACGGAGAAAAATATTCTGAAATAACTCAAGTTTGAGGAAAAATAAAAGAATGATCTTGTAGTTTTTATTCCTAAAATACCAGCTGGGTGTAGACATACAAATTGATTAACAGTCAAAGTTGTTCTCAAGAAGTGATCAGGCTTACCTAACTAAAAAGGAAAATAGCTCCAACAAAGGAACTGTCAGTAAAAACAATGGAGAAGATCGTCAAACTTATTTAAAAAACAAACAGAAAAAAAAGGTTAAAATATGCTCAAGAGAAACATAACATGTGGACAATTGGGTGAAAGTGATATTTATCATATTTACCCAACCCCTCTGCTCGGGCAGGACACAAGGTCAATTTTTAAGTGGAGTTTAACAGGTTTGAATTCAGAGTTTTCCTTCTCCTAGACTAGTTGCTCTGCCAAGGCTGAAGAACCTAGTCTGCCCTACTATTTACCAATAGCTGGAGGGAGAATAATTGGATTCATACCTTTCCCAAGGGTATTAGTGCTATGTGAAATGCAATCATTCTCGTCCAGGATTTGAACTTGTGTCGCCGTGTCCAATTCCTATGATGATAACCATTACACCACAGGCACTTCCTTGAAAGTGATATTTATTGATTAACCGAGAATCTGCATAGGCCAAAGTGATAATAATGGAATGTTTGTCAAGGATCATTGAAATGAAACCTATAAAAATAACTGCTAGAAAAAACTAGTAAATTTCCTAAGTTATTTATCATATGGGGTTGTGTGTCATTTTAAGGACATGGGGAGATGGCAGCCATTACCTCAACTATCAATGAACATGTGTACATTGAAATCTTTGATGTGTTTCTCTTTCCATCAATAGAAAATTGTTTTGTTGAGTATGAAGTCTTTCATGAGCGGGTAGACGTTCAGTGTAAATGTAATACTCAACTGGAATCTTTCTTTACACACAAGTGGTTCAGTATAACAAATTGTTATTTCTTCCTCTAGCCATATAACCATTCCTCACCACAAAACTAAGGTTATGACTTTTATCAGTTAATAAAAAATCAAGATTAAAAAAAATTCTTGTTGTGTTGACGTTAGTAGTTTGGTTTGTGTTGTATTGTGGTAAGGAAGAGATACACAGTGAAATAAAGAGTTAATTATTTATCAACTGAAGTGATACAGTCCACCAAATATTATAAGTCTCACACTGTAGGTGTTATATCTGAAGTTGGTCTTACTACTGAGTGAGATCTTGCAGAACCCTTGTGCTCAAGAAACACAACGTCTTTTATACCTCTGCGATACCGGAGGTCATGTGGTACAAGCCACTATACAACAGTTTGGTTTGGTTTTATGGCATATCAACCATTGTAGGGTACTTAAAGCCAAATTCTTTATATATATATATATATATATGTTAAATATATAATTTCTAAATAAATTTTGTTGATAACATTTTGAAATGAACCTGAGTTCATTTTTTTTTCACACAGTTAACTGGTTTGATTTATTTATATCTAATATGAATAATTCTATTTACTATAAATCACTTGTTTGTACACAGTTAAATGTTTTCAAGTATTGCTATTTAATGATAAAAATTCAGTTAAACATCTGTCATTAGTTTACACACAGTTGAATGATCAAACTGTTCTGTTTCAAACAATTCAGTTTAGCATGTCAACTAAGTTAAATGGTTCCAAGTATTGCTATTTATCACTAACAATTCAATTAAACATCAGTCATTTGTTTAAACACAGTTAAATAATCAAACAGTTCTATTTCAAGCAATTCAGTTTTGCATAAGGCATTTGTTTGCACTCAGTTTAAATGTCAAAGTACACAGTCTAAATGTCAAACAGTTCCATTTGACCCATAGATAGCAGACCTGGGAGTGACGGCAATGAAGGGGTTCTCCCCATTCCCAGAAGCTCCAGCATTATTGAAGTCTTACTATCAGATTGTTTAATGTCATACCCAGGGCACTCGTTGGGTGAGCTTTTCCCTCTGCAGAGATGCAGTCAGTGCATTCTATAGCCTCAGCCACCAAGGCCAGACATTTGCCATACAAGACACAGTCACCAGGGAGCTATAAATTTTGACCACCTGGTGTTGTTTATTACATGATAAGACCTCACAAAATATAGCTTAATGTTATTACTTAGTTGGTGATATTGACTAAATATCACCTGCTAAGTGCTAGGGAAAATATTTAGTTGAGTTTTCTCTCACCAAGGTCCAATTATACACTTACACTAAATAAACAGAAGGAAAAACTAGATAATCTCATTTACACTGATAGAAACGTTTAATATATATATAATATACATACAAAAAGTATTGACAAGAATACACACACATATCCCAATAGATAAAATATGAAGATATTGTTCTATGAACAAGAACTAAATGAAAGGAATATGAACATGGTAACATCTTCCTTGATAAAGATGAGTATAATGGCCATGGCTGGAAGAAGAGACAACGTCTCCACTGTTCAAAGAACTGAGACAAAAAAGAACATTTTCACTGTTCAAAGAACAAAGACAAAAGAGACTGAGATTGATTCTCAGATTCCTGTGTAAGACCATCCATCTCAAAGCATGTCCACTTTTGCAAGAAGACAATAAATGTCTCCCAACAATCCTGAATAGAGAGAGAATTTTCTGCTAGTTTTATAATTTATCATGAGAAAACCTCTGATGAAATAGTTATTTGAATAATTTTTGTTATCTTATTCTGAGAATTTTAATAATGGTATATACAAAATTGTGTACTGCTCTTTAAAATTAGTCTATATTAACAGGGTTTTTATAGATTTTTTTTGTAAAAGGATTGATGCGATGAGGGTTGAAGTTGTTTTTTTTTTTAAAGTAGATTTATATCTTATTTCTTTCATCTATTAGGAGAGGGAGTCATCATAGTCTTTACCAAATTTTTTTTTTGATAGGAAGAACTGACCCCAAGATGAATTGTTTTTTAAAAAATGATTTATATCTTTTTCATAATTGTCTTGTATTTATGTAGGTTTTTTTTATTTGAGATGAGTTGACAGATTTTATAAGTACATTCTTTTTTTTTTGCTCTGACTGATCCCAATATGAATAAAAGGCTCGAAAAGTACATTCATGTCTTTTTTTATTCAAAGAAATGACATCACATATTTTAAAAGTATAGAATTTTTTTTGAGAAATGATGACCTCAAGATTAAGAGTTAAGAAATATATTATTCATGACTTTCTTTGTCTTTTATTTATTTAGTCTCCTCACTAAATAAAAATTTTACAAGTATAAATTTTTAAAAAATGACTGACTAAATAGGTGAATAGAAATTTGATTTATTTTTCTCTTTGTCTTTAGTATATTCAGATAGACCATCATATATTTGAAAAATAGAAACTTCTAGACTTAATAGAATTTAAAAAAAATATCTATCTTTGTTTTTCATTTATTCTAAGAGAGAGAGAGAGACAGAGAGAGAGAGAGAGAGAGAGAGAGATAGACAGACAGGGACAGATACAGTAACATGATAAATTGTCTATGAATACATCTTTATTAAAAATAACTGTCTCTCAATCTATCTATCTATCTATCTATCTATCTATCTATCTCTCTCTCTCTCTATATATATATATAGATAGATAGATATAGAAAGAAAGAGAAATACACAGTGAAAAAACTGAACTATTATTATTATTTATTTGTTATAGATCCTTGGGCATCTCCCCTTTTTACTATCTTCTCACATCAACCTTTAAAAAATTTTTGTACAGAACATATGTGCTATTAATACAGTATCTATATAGAGATCAAATTCTGTTAAGTAATTCAACTGACAGTTCCCCAAAATGCCAGCTTAAATTCTTTTTCTTATCATTTTTTTCTGAAATCATTGAATCTTAACATTTTTTACACTGTTTCCATTTTTGATCTGATTAGGCAATTTGTTCCAAAAATATATTACTCTATTAGCAAAAACATCCAATTGGTTAGTAGACTTAGTTTTTAAAATCTGTCTCAACATTAAATTGAGAAGAAATATTTAAAAAATGACTATCATATTCAGAAATTCCATTAATTATTTATTATTAGAGTTTCAATGGGTATTTTTAGATATTATAATATCCATTTTCTTTGTATAATATGCATTTTCTTTGTATAATATCCATTTCTTTTGTATAATATTCTGCAAGAAAAAATAAAATCCGGGTATTTTTCGTTTTAGAAGAAAATTAGTTTTTACAAAAAATTGTCATAAGTGTACTTTTTCATGAGTTATACAGTCTACAAGTGTTTCTTCATCATCATAAGGGGGGGTGTCCTCGTGGTGTAATGGTTAAAGTGATGGGCTGCAGAATCGTAGTAAGCGAGTTTGTACTCTAGTCGCGCTATTACATTCACTTTTGGGCAAATATCCTTGGGAAAGGTATGAACCCCCTTATCCTCCTAGCTGTGGGTTAAATAGTAGCATTACTGTTCTTCTAGGAGAATGGCTTTGGCATTGAATAACCGACAAAGGTTGATATGCCATTAAACAAAGAAACCAAACCAAACCATCATCATCATAATCTAGTCTTGCCCAATTGGCTGGGGCTGTAGAATACACAAACTGCTTCTCTGCAGAGAGGTAAGACTCCCCAACAGGTGACCTAATATTACACTAAATAATCTGATGGTGAGGTTCCAGTAATACTGGAGCTTTGGGGAATGTGGAGTATCCCTTTACTGCCATCGCTCCCAGGTCCACTCTGGCCCAAAGTGGTAGCATCTGATAGGTTCTTATCTATGGGTCAAATAGAACTTAACTGTGTACTTATGCTAAACTGAATTGTTTGAAATAGAACTTTTCAAACATTAACTGTGTGTAAACAAAACACTATATACATATTAAGCTGAATTGTTTAAAATAGAACTGTTAATGTTTAAAAGTAGATTTGGCTTTAATGACCAACAATGGTTGATGTGCCGGGAAACCAAACCAAACCAAACCAGACCATAACCTAGTCAGCTGGGGCTGTAGAATAAACCTACTGCATCTCTGCAGAGGGGTATGACCCTCCCTCATGCGTGTCCAGGATATGACACTGAATACTTGGATAGTGAGGTTCTTGTAATGTTGGAGCTTTGGGTAGTGTAGAGTACCACTACCAATTGCTCCCCAATTCACTCTGACCCAGAGTGGTAGGTCCAATCAATAACTGTTTGACATTTAAACTGTGCACAAACAAGTGATTTAAGCTTAACTAAATTGCTATAAATAGAACTGTTTGATCACTTTACTGAGTGTAAACAAATGATTGATGTTTAATTGAATTGTTAGTGATATATAGCAATACTTTGAGTCATTCAACTTTGTTGACTTATGTTTACAAATCACATATATCTAATATATATGTATAACCCTAACCCTAACCTACAACAGTTGATTTATGATAAAACCTAACCAAACCAAATATATATATATATATATAAAAAAAAGATTTGGCATTCAATAATTGACAATGGTTGATAAATGCCAGAAAACCAAACGAAACATTATTGTCAAGGTATGTCAACAGCACAGATTCCTTTGACTCAACATCTGTCCCTATCAGTCATCACTCTTGCTAAGTCCTCTAGATAGCATCTTGTGTCTACACAGAGTTGATGAATGTAAGTTTTTGCTGATTGGACAATTCCGGTGCGTCCATTTGTAGGAGTGTAGAGAATATTGCTTATGAGTTCGTCCCTACTTCTCCTCCAGTGCCCATCTAGTCTTGTGTGTCTTACTTGGATGGTTTGTGTGATGGGAGGTAAGTGGTCGTACAGTAACTATTTTGTAGGGTGCTGCTTCCAGGATTTGTTCAAAACAGCATGCAGCATTCTTGAGTTGTTCCCATTGTGCTTTTTCTTCAAGTGTTTTGTTAAAGTCCAAATGGTGCAAACTTACATTAGTACTGACACAGTTACAAATTGAAAGCATTCCCCTTTCATTTTATCCAAGAGATATGGTCAATAACCATTAATTCAATAACCTGTTAAAAAGTGAGTTTGAATTCATGTCATGCAGTTAGATTTCATCATCATCATTATCATCATGTGCTGTTAGATTTACTTTTTGACAAATACGCTAGGGAACAGTATAAACCCCCTTACCCTTGCAGCTATGGGTTAAATAGTACAACTACTGGTCTTCTACTAGGATGGCTTTGACATTAAATAACCCACAAAAGTTGATTTGCCATTAAGCAAAGAAACCAGAAACCTTTTAATAGCAGTCCATGCTTTTCCTATGTATATGTTGACAGTACATGAGATATTGCAATTGATATATACCTGCGACTTGATTGGTATATAGAGAAAACAATTCTATTCTAATCCATCAAGTTGAACTAAGAAAGAGATTTTAAATAACACTGGTTTACAAAAACAAATTTTTGGTCTGAGGCAAGAATGGGGATATGTGTTTTTTGTTAATTTGGGTGTGCTGAATTCAAATTTATAAATAGTTTTGCTCTATCTCCTCTAGTTTTCTGGCTTTTAAATAGTCTCATTTTAGTATAAACAGAGAATATATGTGCATATTTCAAGAGTTGCAGCAGCTTATAACAGATAAAACAGGATAGATAAAGAACACTGATTGAATCAATATACTTGGATGACAATTACACAATTCATAGTACCACAGACAGTCAAAAGTGTGTTTTCTTAGATCTTGTGTATTTTGTCTCCGGGATGTCACGCAAGAGCATCCAGCAGAAGTCTCCCATCATGCCGGGGTTCCATTTGCCTTCATAGTTGCTCTCCATCTTCGTAATGTCTTGGTGGAATCTTTCTCCATGCTCTTCACTCACTGCTCCAAGGTTTGGCAAGAAGAAGTTGAGGTGGGAATGGAGAAAATGAATCTTGAGTGACATTCAGCACCCCATATCATCGTAAGACTTTACCAACTTCTCAATACAGGCTTGGTAATCTGGTATGTGTGTGTTACCAAGGAAGCCACTACAGACTGACTTGAATGCTTCCCATGCTCTCAGTTCCTTTAAGTTAAGAAACTTCTCAAAATCAGTATCCTTCAGCACTTCTCAGATCTGAGGTTGGACAAAGATGTCCTCTTTGAGCTTAGCAGCACTAAGACCTAGGAACAAAGTTGACAAGTGTTGGAAGGCAGCACCATTTTTGTGCAATGCCTTCATAAAATTCTTCATCAAACCAAGCTTGATGTGAAGAGAAGGAAGAAGCACCTTATTCATGTCCACCAGAAGATTCTCCTTGTGGCTGTGTTCGCCAGGAACAAAAGTGCTTCTAGACCCCCGGTCTTTCTGCTTGTAATGCTGGGATACAGCTCGACTATGCCAGAGACAGAAAACAACAGTACTTTGTGAAGCCCACTTGCATACCCATAAGAAGACCAATGACCTAATTTGTTCCGATTCCTGAAACTGGTGATCCTTACATCTTCTTGGACTAGGTTCCACTGTTTAAGCTGAGAAGCCAAGAGCTCTGACAGCTGTTTTGACAGATACAAATCACGAACAAGATCATTCTGGTCTTCTTGCGTGATCCAGTGTAGCTCATTGCCACTTGTTCCAGAATATGTAGACTCAATATCTTCCAAAGATATTGACTCAGCAGAATCCTCCCTTAAAGGCATTTCTTTATCTGATGAGGAAAGACAATCCTTATTTACTGGAGGTAAAGATCATCTAAATGGGGAACGGATCTCATAGCAGATCGAAGGTTGGGATATTTGATCTTTTTCCTAGAAGATGCATTGAAACCAGTTATAGTAGTTAAACAAAAATAACAGTCATCTGCATGGTTTTGCGGCTCTCTCCAAACCATCTGGACTGCAAAGTTGAAAGCTGCTTTCTTGCCATTAAACCATGCAGTTAGTCAATTGTAGCAGGGTTTACAACAGATGTGTGGAGCCCAAGATTTGTTCTGATCACCAATTTTACAGTCAAAATAGTGAAAGTTGGCGGTTCTGAGGAAGGAAGTGATAGTTTGATGCTGTGCAACTGTTGTGAAGTCCCCACATATGTAGCAGAAAGAATTGGCCTTGTTGAGGCATCCACGTCATTTTGACGTGCTTGAAGCCATTGGAGAATCTGAAAATATAACAAAGTAAAACTAAATGTGCATTTGAAAATGTAATACTAATATTTAGTAACCCAAAAGATGTGTAACACGATAGTTGAGGGACACCAACCTCCTCCGCCGCCTGCAAGACAACCTCTTCCAATGACTGCCAGAGTGTGGATTGAGACTTGCTGCCTTAACTGTCAAAATCTGTCTTGATATATATATATATATATATATATAATGTAATGCTATCACTTACATTTAGTGCATGATAACTAAAAAATAAGCCATTAGTCTCACAATATTAGAATTAACTTGTATATGCACACAATGCATATCTAAAAAAGTAGAGGTGATGAGTAAAAATGGATTTCAAATTTGAATTCAGCACCCTCAAATTAGGTAAAAATGGGTATTTTTGTGCTTGCCTCAATTTCTTTGTAAACCAGTGTAATGTAATAAAAGTTAGCAACCTCAATCGAGGATGACCTGAAGGCTCCTTTTTCAATAGCTTCTACATCAACGTGTAGGGGAGGGCATTACTCCATTCCCTGGATTGCTTCACTTTACCTTTGATCCTCACTTTATAGTACTGAGTGCTTAGCAAGGCGGCATCAAGTACCATTTTTCAAATCTTTGGTATGACTCGACCTGGGATTGAACTCCAGTCTCCCGAACCATTGGCAAAAACTCTACTTATTAGGCCAATGGCCCGGCCCATGATGGTATAATCAGACCTAAATATTCTCATTGTCTGCGTTTAAAATAAATATATAATTTTTCCTGATTTTTCTGAGACTTTCTTTGATGTTTTATTAGAAATATGATTTTCTTATCTGAAAAAATGGCCGAGAAAGTAACAATGGAATTATCTAAAATCAAATTCATAGTTATATGCTTTTTATCATCTTTTATCATCTTTTTGTTGATCAGGAACAAGGCAGCAACTATTTCAATTTAATATTGAACAGTTAGAAATAAATAAGAAGTATCTGACAGTATATTCCCAAGGCAGCCAAACGATATGGCTGATTGTTTAGTGACAATTTTGTTCACTTTATCTGCTCTGTTTGATTTGTCTTATTGGCTCAGTTGGCTGGACTGTAAAAATTCTGTCTATGATATGACTCTAAACCATCGGATGGTGAGGCTGCATTCCTGGAGCTCGGGAGAATGTGGAATACCCCTTCATTGCCATTACTCCCAGGTCTACTCTGATCCAGAGTGGTAGTACCTGTTAGGGTTCCATCTATGGGTCAAATAGAACTAGTGTCTTGGGTATGACACTAAACTGCATTGAATGGTGGGACTCCAGTCCAAGAGCTTTAGGAAATGTGGAGAACTTCTTCATTGCCATTACTCTCAGGTCAACTCTGATCTGGAGGAGTTGTACCTGTTAGGGTCCCATCTAAGGGTCAAATAGAACAGTTTGACAATTGAACTGTTTGCAAAAAAATGACTGATTTTGAATAGAATTGTTAGCGTTACATAGGAATAGTTGAAATGATCTAACTTAGAGCAAATGAATGAGTACAGTTGAATAGAATTATTAGTGTTTGACAGCAATACTTGAAACCATTTAACTGTGTGCCAATAAGTGAGCTTTGGCTTGTTTAAAATGTTACCAAAAAACTTTTTGCTTACTAACCATATATATGTATAAATAGGGTTTGGCATTAAATAACCTGCAAAGGTTGATATGCCATAAAACCCAACTGACCCATTTGTCTTTGTGTCTTGTTAACTAAACAGGAATTTCATGTTGATACTAAACAAAGAATAACTAGACCTGAAGGCAGCAACCCACAAAGCAGCAGCTGTACTGTCACCGACCACCCATGACAAAAACTATCAAAGTTAGTCGAAGCAAACATGCAGGACACTGCTGGAGAAGTAGGGACAAGCTCATAAGGGATGTATTCCTTTGGACCCCTTCACATGGACAAGCAAAGACATGACAACCAGCTAGGACCTACATACAGCAGCTCTGTGCCAATACGGGATGTAACCCTGAAGACCTGCTGGAAGCAATGGACGATTGGGAGGGGTGGCGAGAGAGGGTCAGGGATATCCATGCTGACAGCATGATGTGATGATGGTGATGATGAAATATATATATATATATATCAACAAAAAGTGATAATGAAAACTGAGGGAGATAAGAATGGCCTTTTAAATTTCACATAACGCTAATGCCCATGGGAATCTATCTATTCTTCCTCCATTTATGGGTAAATAGACGAATAGTATGGTAACTAGTCAAGGAGAAAGAAAACCCCGAATTCAAACTGCTTAGAAATATGCTGGGTCTTAGAATATGCTGAGTGTATTCCCGGCAAAAGAGTAAGGTCTGCTAAAGGGGAATGTCCTGGGTATGATAGTAAACTGCATCTGATGGTGAGGCTCCATTTTTAGAGTTTGGGGGAGTATTGAGTACCTATTCATTGCCATTACTGCCAGTTCCTCTGTGACCAGGAATGTTAGTACCTGTTACGGTTTATCTGTGGGTCAAATATACCTGTTTAAAAATTATTCATATTTGATGGAACCATGGTGAAACAAAATAAAAAAAAAACTATCAAGAAACCAGTTCACAAAAAATGTAAATATGAATGTATAATGAATGTGATTCCCAAGGCTTTTGGTATAAAGATAACCTTGAAGAGGTTGACATGCCATTGAAATTAATCATGAGTCAATCTGCTTAAAGCCAGATCTTGTGTTGGACCCTGGTCATAGCAGAGGGGTTGGTTAAAAGCATACTTCCATGGCAGTATTAAAATGTTTTTCTAAATCTCACACACACACACACACATATATATATATATCTTTAAGAAAAACTAAAATCCGGTCCCTTTAGGTTTATGAATTTATTTCCATCCTGCTATGAGTATTGTTTTTGAATCTTTTCTAAAAGCTGAAAAATTCTTAAAGCCCTAACAATAGTTTAGAAGAAAAAATAAAAGCCTAAAGCTGCCAAAGCTACCACCCCCCACAAAAAAAAGAGAGAAAAAAAAAAATGATGAAATTAGTAGCCTTCCCCACCCCGTCTCAAACAGTAGACCGTCTCCAAGCATACCAAAAATTCATTAGAAAATAGACGCTAAAAGGAAGAGGAATGATTTCAACTCACACATGCCAACAGAGAAAAGAATGTTTCAATATTGGTCAGTATGTCTTTAGGTCCTATTAATTTAAAATGCTGAATTTTACAAAATGTTATGCTGTATTTTGTTTGTAAAATATTGCTTAAACCGTGCGTTTTAAATGTAAAGACACGCTTACTATAAACCCAAATTGAATATATGACTCTGCCCAAATGTCAGCGAACACGGCAAAACGTTTTTGAATCTTTTCTAAAAGCTTAAAAATTCTTAAAGCCCTAACAGTAGTTTAGAAGAAAAAGTAAAAGCCTAAAACTCCCAATGCTACCACACCAAAAAAAAAAAAATAAATAAAAAAAATTGTCATTTGTAAAAGCTCTATAATTCCTAAAGCCTCCTCGGCTCCCAACGGTAGTATAGAAGAAAAACAAAAAGCCTACGAAAATGTCCCAATACTGCCACAAAAAAAGAAAAATTTCAGTACCAGTGAAAGTCTGTCAAAAGTACCTTAATCCTGGACTTAAACTAAGTTAAAACTTAAGAAAACTTAAATTAAAATTCCCCCCACTTTTTTTTTTTTTTTTTACGTACACATGGGAAGCAGCATGATGTACGCAAAGGTATTTGAATAAACCCATTGACGACTAAACTCAATACCTAAACAGGTCCTGGACGTGAGTTTGACGACTTAATGCTCAGGATCTTTAGTTCGATCGGGGAACTACTGCTGCTCCTCTATAAGAGTGGCTTCTATAGAAGAGAATAAAACAGCCATCGAAAGATAACCATGACCCACACTCAAACCACACACACAAACCGCATCGCTCTTCGCGCGGGTAAAAAAGGGGTGCGTCCTGCTGAGGTTGGAGCCCTGGCCTCAGTGTTCGAAAAATCAGCTACAGAGCTCAAACAACAAAAACTACTAAAATGCAAGCAAACACTACAAATAGCGACATTTAACGTAAGAACCTTAAATAGAATAGGACAACTACTAGAGCTAATCGCATCGGCCGTAGAACATAAGATAGACGTAATTTGCATACAAGAACACAGATACACGCACACCGAAGATATCAAATATCACAAAACTGGCAATGGATGGTCGCTCGTCACTGTATCGGCATGGAAAAACACTGTCAACGCCGCAGTAGGAGGGGTAGGATTGCTTATAGGACCAAGAGCATTAAAAACGCTAAATAGCATTGAGAAAATACAATCTAGGATGATGGCAGCTACTTTTAACGGCAACCCCAGAGCAACAATCATCTCCTGCTACAGCCCTACCAATGTTAGTGAAGAAACTGAACTAGTCACCTTCTACGATGAGTTATCCTCATTAATGTGTAGCATCCCGAAACACAACATGTTAGTCATTGGCGGAGACATGAATGCACAAATCGGGAAAAACGGAAACAACAAATACAGCCTCCACAACACGTCAAATACGAATGGGCAACATCTAACAGATTTCATGATAGAAAATAGATTAGCTTACAAACTACCAAAAAAGGGAGGGCAAACTATGGACATACACGTACGCGAACAATACTAAAGCACAGATAGACTACGTCCTTATAAATAAGAAATGGAAAAATAGTGCAATGAATTGCAAGGCATACTCCTCTTTCGAGGGAGTGTCCTCCGATCACCGAATAGTCACGGCGAAAATACGGCAAAGCCTACAAAAAAATACCAAACGAACAGCGACCACCAAACGCTATGACTGGGTCCTTTTGAACAACAGAGATATAAGAGATAAATACGTATTAAAATTAAGAAACAGATTCAAAACACTACAAGAGAAGACGGAAAAAAGTACACCAAACGACGAATATGAACATTTTGTCAATGCGCGCCTCGAGGCAGCAGCGAAATACATTCCAACAAAACTCAAAACTAAATATAGAGTCCCATGGGAAACTTTAGCGGTGAGTGAAAAACGTGCACTAGTGAAAACAGCCTCCAAAAACTATCGAAAAAACCCAACAAACACAAATGCCTTAAAACTAAAAACGGCACAATATCAATTAGCAGGCATATATATAAAGGAACAGACAGAATACATTCAAAATCAGATAGATAAGATTAGAGACTCGGTGGAAGATAGACAATCTAGGATAGCCTGGCAAACAATAAACGAAGTGAGCAGAAGAAAGAACACAGCCAAAGCAAAACTGAAAGCAGCAAACCAACAAGAAAGAATAAAACTGTGGAAACAGCACTTCGAAAACCTACTAGGAAACCCACGGAAAATAACACATGAACCAATCACCAGAATAATTAGTAAACAATTAGACATTAAACTAGGACCGTTCACACAAGAAGAACTCGACTCAGTTCTCAGAAAAATTGAAAATAGGAAAGCTGCAGGGCTGGATGAGATTCCCCCAGAAGTATGGAAGACCAGACAATTCGACAACATACTGCTCTGACACTGCAACGCAGTATACAATCAAAAATCTGATAGATAGATGGATGAAGGGATGCATACTCCTCTTCACTAAAAAGCGAACCTTGGATTAGCCAAAAACTACTGAGGCATAACACTCACATCCATAGCAGCCAAAATCTACAATGCCCTACTACGAAACCACATAGAACCCAAAATCGACAACATACTTAGGAAAAACCAAAATGGCTTCCGAGGAAATAGATCCACGACCTCACAAATATTAACCATCCGTAGAATCCTTGAAGGTGTACGGGCAAAAAACCAACAAGCGATATTAATATTTGTCGACTTTACCGAGGCCTTCGATTCCATTCACAGAGGAAAGATGGAACAAATCTTTCTAGCGTACGGCATACCTAAAGAAACCATAGCAGCAATAACGATTCTCTATAGAAACACCAAAGTAAAAGTACGATCACCAGATGGAGACACAGAATACTTCGACATTGTAGCAGGAGTACTGCAAGGGGACACGCTGGCTTCGTTCCTCTTTATCATTTGTCTAGACTACGTACTTAGAACATCGATTGACAAAATCAAAGAGAATGGCTTCGAGCTGCCGAAGAAAAGAAGCAGAAGGTACCCCGCAAAAACAATTACCGACGCCGACTACGCCGATGACATAGCGATACTGGCAAAAACACCCGACCAAGCCGAAACACTACTGCATAGTTTGGAATGAGCAGCCGAAGGCATAGGCCTCTATGTTAATGCACACAAAACGGAATATATGTGGTATAATCAAACGGGGGACATCTCCACTCTAGACGGAACCCCTCTTAAACTAGTAGAAAAATTCACTTACCTAGGAAGCAGCGTCGCATCAACCGAAAAGGGACATCGACATGAGGTTAACGAAAGCATGGACAGCTATCAATAGGCTATCGATTATATGGAAATCAGACCTAACCGATAAAATGAAACGCAGTTTCTTCCAGGCAGTGGTCACATCGATACTGCTATATGGGTGCACTGCATGGACTCTAACAAAACGCCTGGAGAAAAAGCTAGACGGCAATTACACAAGAATGCTGCGAGCAATCTTGAACAAGTCCTGGTGGCAACACCCCACAAGACACCAACTGTAGGGCCACCTGCCCCCTATCACGAAAACTATTCAAGTTAGACGAACCAGACATGCAGGACACTGCTGGAGAAGCAGGGACGAACTCATAAGAGATGTACTCTTATGGACCCCCACACATGGCCGTGCAAAAGCAGGACGACCAGCACGAACATACATTCAGCAGCTATGTAAGGATATGGGATGTTGTCCTGAAGACCTGCCTGGGGCGATGAATGATAGGGAGGAAATGCGAGAGAGGGTCAGGGATATCCGTGCCACCAGCATGACATGATGATGATGATCTTCATTTCTAATAGATATAATGAATACAGCCAGAATGGGAACAGGAGGGAAGGGTGTGAAGGAGGGAGAGGAGTTACCTCCTCTTTCAGCCAACTCTGATTTTTCTTTCATTTCTGACTCTGGAGTTACTGGACTGAAGAATATATATATATATATATATATATATATATATTTGTTTTCTAAAGTTTTGTATGAAGTGAAAACAAGAAAATTGGAGAAAAAGGTTATATCAGAAAAATCTTGAATAATTTCTGGTTTTCTTCAGTATATATTTATCCTCCCATATAATAAAGCCTTGTCAACTGGGGATTGAAAACACACCGACTGCTTCTCTACTGAGAGGTAAGATCCCCTCCTAACAAGTATCCTGGATATGACACTTAACAATCTGATGGTGAAGCTTCAGTAATGCTGGAGCTTTGGGGAATGTAGAGTAACCTTTCATTGCCATCGCTCACAGATCAAAACTGGCCTGGAATTGTAGCACCTGAGAGAGTCCTATCAATGGGTCTAATAGAACTGTTTGACATTTAAAATGTGAGCAAACAAATGACTTATGCTAAATTTAATTGTTACAAATAGAACAGTTTGATCACTTAAGTGTGTGTAAACAAATGACTGATGTTTAATTGAATTGTTAGTGATACATATCAATACTTGGATTTATGGCAAATCGAATTGTTAGAAATAGAACAGTTGGATCATTTAACTGTGTGTATCTACAAAATGTGTTTTCAAATCATATATATCTAATATATATTTAAAGAGAGGATTTAGCATTAAAAAACCAACAATGGCTGATATGCCATAAAACCAAAGCAAACCAAATCATATATATTTAATATATATGTAAAATGAGGATTTAGCATTAAATAACCAACAATGGTTGATATGCCATAAAACCAAAGCTAACCAAACCATCAGATAAAATTGATTTGACAAAAGGAAAAAAGGTAAAAATATATGGTTGAATAAAAGCTCAATTTTTGGTCATGACAAACAGAAATTTTGGTAGAGAGACTGAATTAATTTGTTTAACAAATCATTGGATAGGAAGGAAAAGCACAACTTGTTATTTACTAAGCTTTGTGGAGTCTAGACCAGATGCCATAGGTTACTTACAGTATTTGTTGTTAGTAAGTTGTCACCCATCTAAATATTGAGTAGGGTCAAGGTTGCTTAACTTCCTTCTTTTCTTGTTATTTACTAAGTTTTGCTGAGCTTGGCTCATCAGCCTTAGCTTACTTTCAATATCTGCTATTAGTAAGTTGTCACCCATTTAAGTATTGAGTAGGGTCAGGGTTGCTTACCTTCCTTTCTTTTTCTTGTTCTTTACAAAATTTTGCTGAGTCTGGCTCATAGGCCTTAGGTTACTTATAGTACTTGTTGCTACTAAGTCGTCACCCATCTAAGTTCTGAACAGGCTCATCTTTGCTTAATTTTGGTCATGTTAGTGTTTTACATATTTATTATAGTGAAAATTGTTTATCATTCAGTTACACGAAAGTATCTCTAAATTTTGGCTTTTTTATTTGCTCTTGGGTTTTAGTCACTGCTGCATTTTCTCTCAGTGATTCTTTGAATGAAGCCAGTGTTTTCTGTTGAGTATTTTTCTAAAACAGTGTATTTGATCATGTTAAAACTTGTTTCTCTCATAAGGCGTGGGCAATTCTCTTTGATTTGACAATGTGTTTTCTTTTCTCTAGATAAAATAAAATAGATTTTGCCTTTCAATGAACCAAAGATAAATATATTCTTATATACTGATATTAAATGGCTTTTTGGATTTATTTCTCTGTCATTTTATTTTTAAAAACTCTTTTGCTTGTGTGTTTCTTGTGCATCAAGTTCTAATACGGGTAGATTAGTCTTTAGATAAATGTATTATTGCTTAGTATTGACATATGTATTCTTTTATGGCAACAATAGTTGGTAATACTAAAGATTTGGTCAGCATTTTGTTGAACGTCAGAGCACTTAACAGATTGAATACACTTGTCATTTTATCTAATGTACATTTTTACTTAGATCAGCTCTTTTTTTTTCTTTTCATTCTCAACTCTCATTTTTTCCTTGGTCTTTTCTTTCTTTCTCTTTTTTTTTTACTTTTATTTTTTTACTCTTTACTTTCTTTTTATTCCTTAACCTCTCTCACTTTCATTTTTTTTTCTTGCCCTGGGGCTTTAGAATATGCAGACTGCACCTCTGCAGAGGAGTAAGATTCCTCCATTTTGACAAGTGTCCTTGGAATGAAGTTGAGCATGTAGAGAAAAAAAAATGCTGATCTAAGTAAAACTATATATTAGATAAAATGACACTTGGGAATGTAGAGTACCTCTTCATTGTCATTATCCCCAAGTCCACTCTGACCCACAGTGGTAGCAGCTCTTAGGCTCACATATGTGGATCACATAGAACTGTTTAATCATTTACTATTCTTGAAACCATTGAACTGTGTGCAAACAAATGATCACTATTAGATTAGATAGGAATACTTGACAGATAAAATTATTATTATAAAATAAGTGTACTTAAAACCATGATAGAAAAGCAGCTGGCCTTGATGAAATACCCCCACAAATATGGAAGACCAGGCAATTTGGTGACATACTGCTCCAACACTGTAATGCCATATATCATCAAACCACAATTGACAGATGGACAAAGGGATGCATCCTCCCCTTCCCTAAGAAGGGCGACCATGGATAATCCAAGAACTACCGAGGTATAACTCTTACATCCATAGTGGCCAAGATATACAATGCTCTACAACGCAACTGCACAGAACCCAAAATTGAGAACATACTTAGGAAGAACAAAAATGGCTTTTGGAGAAATAGATTGACGATGTCACAAATTTTGACTATCCATCGAATTCTTGAAGGTGTACATGCAATAAACCAAGAGGCAACAATATTATTTCTTGACTTTTCCAAGGTCTTTGACTCCATACACAGAGGAAAGATCGAGCAAATACTACTCGCCTATGGCCTATCCAAAGAAACTGTTGCAGCCGTAACGATGCTATATAGAAATGCAAAAGTAAAAGTCTGTTCCTCTGATGGAAACACTACTTTGACATTGTAGCAGGTGTACTGCAAGGAGACACATTAGCCCCATACCTCTTTATCATCTGGCTGACTACGTACTTAGAATGTCTATTGATAAAATGAAAGAAAACAGTTTCAAGCTGACAAGGGAAAGAAGCAGACGGTACCACACACAAACAATTACTGATGCGGACTATGTTGATGACACCACGCTTCTGGCAAATACACCCATCCAAGCTGAAACCCTGCTACATAGTCTGGAATGAGCAGCTGCAGGTATAGGCCTCTATGTCAACTCACACAAAATGGAATACATGTGCTTTAATCAAATAGGCGACATCTCCACACTGAACGCTAGCTCTCTGAAACTAGTAGACAAGTTCACCTACCTAGGAAGCAGTGTCTCATCAACTGAGACAGACATCAACATGAGACTGGCAAAGGCATGGACAGCTATTGATAGGCTATCAGTCATATGGAAGTCAGACATTTTTTCCAAGCAGCGGTTGTATTGATACTGCTGTATGGATGCACTATATGAACGCTAACTAAACAATTAGTGAAAAAGCTTGACGGCAACTACACAAGAATGCTGCGAGCAATATTGAACAAGTCCTGGAGGCAGCACCTCACAGGCAGCTGTATGGCCACTTACCACTCAGCACAAAAACTATCCAAGTTTGATGAACCAGACACTACTGGAGAAGTAGGGACAAACTCACAAGTAACATACTCCGGTGGACCCTTTCGCATGGACAAGCAAAGGCAGGACGACCATCTAGAACCAACATATAACAGTTCTGTGCCGATTCACAAATTAGCCTTGAAGACCTACTGAAAGTGATGGACGATAGAGAAGGGTGGTAGGAGAGGGTCAGGGAGATCTGTGTTGATGGTGCGACATGATGATAAAAAATCATTGAACTATGTGCAAACAAATGAGCTCTTACTCCTTTTAAAAAAAGGTTACCTGAAAACTATTTGCTTACAAATCTTATGTATAAATAGAATTTGACATTAAATAAATATTGAGGGTTGATATGCCTTTAAACCAAATAATCTAAACTTTCATTTAAAAATAAAATTTTGATTTTGATTTTTCTACTCATTCTTTCTCTCTATCTCATTTCTTTTTCATTTTTCATTTTTCTTTTTTCTTTTTTTGCCTCTTTCTCTTTCATTTAAAAAAAAAAATTCACTTTTACTTTTCTACTCATTCTTTCTTTCTATCTCATTTCTTTTTCAATTTTCTTTTTTCTTTTTTTGCCTCTTTCTCTTTCATTTTAAAAAAAAAATTCCCTTTTATTTTTCTACTCATTCTTTCTTTCTATCTCATTTCATTTTCATTTTTCTTTTTTCTTTTTTTTCCTCTTTCTCTTTCATTTAAAAAAAAATTATTTTTATTTTTCTACTCATTTTCATTATTTTCTTTCATTTTTCCCTTTCTTTTTTTAAATCTCATTCTCTTTTTCTCTTTTTGCCTCAAATCAACAGTACCAGTGATAATCGATTTATTTTAATGGGATGTCAACCCAGTTAGGGTTATTTTATGCCTTGAAGTTTGGGAATCTTTTTCATTGTATATTCCTATTTACATTTTTTGTTTAGTTGTTTCTTAGGAGTTCTGTTTTCATAGGTTTAGTTTGGTTTTTGTTATATTAACCATTGTTGGTTATTTGATACCAAATCCTGTTTATACATATATATAAAATGCATATAATTTGATAACATATTGATGATAACATTTTTAAATGAGCTTGAGTTCATTTTTCTGTACACAGTTGAATGATTTCAGGTATTTGTATATAACTGTCAGAATTTAACATGGACATTTATTTGCACACACTTAAATAGATATACATGATATGAAGAAAAACTGATAACAACAATCCAAGTGGAAGGAATGATTTATTAATGGGTCAACACTATAGCGTTTCGGTTCTACTGAACCATCATCAGGACCATGAGGGGTAGAACTGAAACGCTATAGTGTTGACCCGTTTATAAATCATTCCTTCCACTTGGATCGTTGTTATCAGTTTTTCTACATATTGTCGGATTACAATCCTTTATTTACTCTTCATATACATGATATGTAAGATTTGGTTTACTTTGGTTTTATGGCATACCAACCACTGTTGGTTATTTAATGTCAGATCTTCTTTATACATATATATCAAATATATTCACATACTTAAATGATCAAATAGCTCTATTTCTAACAATTCAATTTAGCATGAGTCAACAAAGTTAAATAGATTCAACTATTCATATGTATCACTAACAAATCAATTCAACATCAGTCATTTGTTATTCACAGTAAAATGATCAAACAGTTCTATTTCAAATAATTCAATTTAGCATAAGTCTTTTGTTTGCACTCAGTTTAAATGTCAAACAGTTCTATTTGACCCATAGATAGGATCCTATCAGGTGCTACGACTCCAGGCCTGAGTGGACCTGGAAGTGATGGCAGTGAAGTTGTACTTCAGATTCCCTAAAGCTCTAGCATTCCTCGAGCCTTGTCATCAGATTATTTATTGTCATATCCAGGTCACTTGTTGGTGAGAGGGATCTTATTTACTTACAGAGATGCAGTCGGTGTATTCTACAGCCCTAGCCAACTGAGCTGGAGGTTTTTTTTGTTTTTTATCATGTGTTCATATCGAATACATATAATTTTCAAACTGATCTATTTAGCCCGCAGATTGAACCCTTACGGATACTGCCACACGAGATCAGAGGGGTCCTGGGAGTAATGGCACTCTCCAGATCTCAAGAACTAAAACCTAATTATCAGATGCAGTTTAGTTTCATACTCAGGATACTCCTTTTGTGGGGGTGTTCTTACCCTTCTACAGAGGATACAGCCAGCAAATTCTAAGCCCAACCGAAAGGTCTTACTTTTGATGAGCTCATATAAAATAAGATATTTATATACCTTCTTTTATTCTATTTTTTGTGGTTTACGTTTTTCCTCTTTTTTCAATTTTTTTTTTCCCTTGTCTTTTCTTTTTTGTATCTATCTTCAGATTGCATTAAAAAAAACTGTCTTCTTTTCTCATTTTTCTACTTCTATTAATTTTTCTCTTTTTAAAAATTTTTTCCTGTCACTTCTGATATTTTTTCTTCTTTCTGTCCATTTGCACTTTGCATTAAACTGTGTTTTATTTAATTTTTGTCCTTTTTTTTCATTTTTTAAGAAAGGAATGAAAAAAGAATTAAAATATTTTTTTTGGGGGGGGAGTATTATCTCCCTTGATGTGGAGTGTTTTGCCCCTTAGATCTATAAATAGCCTCTCTTAGTGAGCTGGTTCTTTTTGTCAGCTAACATTTCACGTGGTAGGAGAACATTTGAAAAATTATGGCTGATGTTAAAAAAAAATGAAAGAATACACTTTATATAAGATTGAAAAAGAAAAGATTCACTTTACAGAAGCTAGAAAAGAAAGAATACACTCTACATATGATGGAAAAGTAAGGATAACTTTACAAAAGCTGGAAAAGGAAAGGACACACTTTACAAAAGCTGAGACTGGAAAGAATACACTTTACAGAAGCCAAAAAAGTAAGGATATACATTACAAAAACTAGAAAAGGAAAGGATACTCTTTACAAAGGCCGAGACAGAAAAGGATACACTTTACAGAAGCCAAAAAAAAGAAAGGATACACTTTCCAAACGCAGGAAAAAGAAAGGATAATACACCTTACAAAAGCTGGAAAAGGAAAGGATGCACTTTATAAAAGGTAGAAAAGGGAAAGGATACATTTTACAGAAGCCAAAAAAGAAGGGATACCCATTACGAAAGCTGAGACAGGAAAGGACACACTTTACAAAAGCAGAAAAAAGAAAGGATACACTTTACAAAAGCAGAAACAGGAAAGTATACTCTTTACAAAGGCTGGAAAAGGAAAATATACACTTTAAAGATCTTAAAAAATAGAGGATGATAATGTATATAATGATGTTTAAAAACATTGGCCAAAAACTGGTCTCAGCAAAATTGGTGATTACATAAAAGAATGTCAAAATGAAAGCTAGATTGGTAGCTAGGAGTTTCAAAAACAGGTATATAAATACCTGAATAGATTTTCTAACATACTCAAAAATGATTCTTAGAGTGATAGCAATGGCAGCAACAAAGGAATGAAGAATCTATTTCTTCAATATCCAAAGCCCAAGTATAACAGCTTTGAGGAAGCTTATTTCTGAAACTCCCACTTGAGGCAAACACAGACAAAATCTGTTCGTCTTAACAAAGCTGCTAGAATATGCTATTGACTTGTTTCTGGGGAGCTGATTTTCTTAAAGATGAGAAAAAGCACATAAAATGAAACAATTTTCTTTGATCATAATGAAGACAATCTGCATAGTGTTATATCAGCCCACATGTCTGATTTCATCTGGGTTCAGACAAACTGTGACAAAATTTTAATGCCGGCTTTGTGTAGCGGGAAACTTTCAAATTCCTTGGTTTTCACATTAATCTGATGAATAAAGACATTGATTTAAAACAGTTTGTTTGGGTTGGGTTTTATGGCATATCAACCATTGTAGGTTATTTAATGCCAAATCCATTTTTAAGTCTGCTATTGGCTATTCATACTCTCTAGTTTTTTGGTCTCAAAATTGGGAAAGCTTTTTCTGGAAATCATGACACACATGGATCTTTTCCTAATTTCAAATTTGGTGACACACATGAGTCTTTTTCTAATTTTAAATTTGATGACCCATGTAGGTTTGGGACTATTACAGAACAAATACATCTTCAAGGAAGTAGTGATAATAAAAGGTGTTTGACCGAGAGAGAAAATGACACAAATCAAATAAGATCTGACATAACTTTTGACACTTTCCAACTGAGTAAGAGTTTAAAAACATAAAAATCTTTGATATATCTGGTGTCAACAAAGTAATCTGGAAAATTAAACAGTCTATGACCAATTTAATGAAGAACACCCTACAAAATATGTCATTAAAAGAACTGCTTGCCCAGTCGGCTGGGGCTGTAGAATACACCGACTGCTGCCATTCAAAGAGGAGCGACTCCCCCTCCAACGTGTGTCCTGGATATGAAACTAAACAATCTGATGGTGAGGTTCTAGTAGAGTTGGAGCTTTGGGAAATGCAAAGTATCCCTTCATTGCCATCGCTCCCAGATCCACTCTGGCCTAGAGTGGTAGCACTTGATAAGGTCCTATCTATGGGTCAAATAGAACTAAACTGTTTACTTATGCTTAACTGAATTGTTTGAAATCGATCTGTTTATTGGCATTGAAACTGTGTACTTATGTTAAACTGAATTGTTTGAAATAGAAGTGATTATATGTATAAAAATGGATTTGACATTAAATAACCTACAAGGGTTGATGCGCCATAAAACCAAACTAAACCAAAACAAAACAAACTAAAAGAACTCCCATGAACATTACTCTGAAGCTGACCTTCCTTTTTCCATTAACACTGCAAACATAAATGAAGGTATATATTTACATAATCAGCCTCTATGGATGTAACTCAAGGTCAATTTTTAAATTGAGTAAAACTGATCTGAAATCAGATTTTTCCTAGATTGGTTACCTAACCAATAGTAAATTACCCAGTCTGCCCTACTATTCAACTCTAGCTGAAGAGTGAACAGATTGATTCATGCCTTTTCCAAGGTTATTAGCTTGAAGTAAAATCTAAATACCCTCTTTCAGGATTTCAACTTGGGTTTCCATATCCATTTCCAACGATGATAACCATTAAAGTAAGTACACCTCTCTGTGTATATGCTCTGAGCACTGAATTTCCCTTTTTTACTGCAACTGTCTTTGATGCCAATTTAAGGGTGTTAGATGCCCAAATGAAGCTACTTTTCTTTATTTCAATGAGAAAGGTGACTACTGTACTTGATTTCTGAATGACTACCATCCTCTCTAAATATGACTGTATGAACTCTCATTGACTTTTTATAGCTCTGGATTGTTTGGCATTTATCCCTTCCTTTTATTTAGTTCCAATAATTAAATCAAGTGTTAAGCATGTGTTGTACATTTTCCCTCTCTCTCATTTGTGTCTTGTTTTGTTCCACAACTAAAATATGAACTGACATTCAGCATTTAACACAACAAATGACCTCCACAAAAGACAACTCTAAGTATAATGATCAATGAATTAGGATTTAGCACAGCTTTCAAGTAAATTTTTCTTTTCTTTTTTTTACACAATCACCAAAGATAATGAAGATTGTAAGATACTCCCAATCAGCTGAATCTTTTATCTTGTGAACCAGAATTCTACCTGAAGTCAATTCTGGAAGAAATTCTACTGGGAAATGAAAACAACATCCAAATCAAATGCTTCACTGATACCAAATAACTCACTGACCCATTACTTTCTTCTGGGATCCTCAAAGAAAAGATGTTGATACTGGATGAAGCAATTATCAAGGATATGATGGCAGGACAAACAAAAAAAAGTACGGGCCTATGCATGGCCAGCCTTATATCAGTTCAGAGGCACTCACAGCATAACAGTAATTGTCATAGGAAATGGAGGTGCCCATGGTGTAATGGTTATCATCGTAGGAAAAGGACACATGACACGAGTTCAAATCCTGGACGAGAATGATTGCATTTCACATAGCACTAATACCTTTGGGAAAGGTATGAATCCAATTATTCTCCCTACAGCTATGAGTAAATAGTAGGGCAGACTAGGTTCTGCAGCCTTGGTGAGGCAACTAGTCTAGGAGAAGGAAAACTCTGAATTCAAACCTGTTAAACTCTGCTTAAAAAAATTGACCTTGTGTCATATCCTGCCCGAGCGGAGGGGTTGGTAAATATGATCATAGGAAATGGATGCAGCAACCTGAGCTCAAATGAGTCTATTTTACAGTTTGAGTTGTGCTAATTCTCCATTCTCTCTCCAGTGATGAGTAAATAGTAGTATAGACAGGGATCTTTAATATTGGTTTAGCAACAGGTCTAGTTGATAGAAATTTCTGAATTCAAAACTGTTAAACTCTGTTTAAAATATTAACCTTGTGTTGCATCTTGCTAGTGTGGTGGGGTTGGGTAAATACATGCTTTCCCAATTAGGTCCTGCCTCTATGCAAAATTCAATATCGGAAGTAAATTTTTGAACCAAACTTGATTTTTTTTGGTTAAACAGTTTCAATGCTGTAGAGTTTGGTTATACATAATATCCATTTTGATTATATAAGGGTGTTGTGACATCAATACATGTCTAGCAAAGGCATGGACTGCTATTGATAGGTTATCAGTCATATGGAAGTCAGACCTATCCAATAAAATAAAAGGCTATTTTTTCCTAGCAATGGTCATGTCCATTCTACTATATGGATGCATCACATGGATGCTGACTTAGTGTATAGTAAAAGCAAGACAGGAATTGCGCAAGAAAGCTATATTGAACAAATCTAGGAAGAAACATTCCACAAAAAAGCAGCTGTACCACCACCTACCACCCATCTCAAAAAATATTCAGATTAGACAAACAAAACATATGGAACACTGCTGGGGAAGTATGGACGAACTCATAAGTGAAGTTTTCCTACGGTCCCTTTCACATGGATGAGCAAGTATTGATTTGGTTTCTTTGGTTTGATGGCATATCAACCTTTGTAGGTTATTTAATGCCAATGCCTTTCTCCTAGAAGAACAGTAGTGGTGCTATTTAACCCATAGCTGGGAGGATAAGGGAGTTCATACCTTTCCCAAGGGTATTTGTCTGAAAGTGGACATAATTGCGCAACCGGAGTTTGAACTTACTTATTATAATTCTACTGTTCATTGCTTTAACCATGACCCCACAAGGATATCCCCGAGCAAGTATTGGATGACCAACTAGAACTTATCTTCAACAGCTCTGTATGGATACTGGATGTAGTCTAGAGGACCTGCCAGAAGTGATGGATATTAGAGACAAATGGTGAAAGAGAGTTGGGAAAATCTGTGTTAGTGGCACGGCATGATGGTGATGAGGAGGAAACTAAATTTAACTATTCTGCTGATATTTAGTGATGCATAATAGAATCATGTTGTTATATATAAGCAGTCATAAAAAGTTGATATATATGTGACTTCTAACCAAGTCAGATTTGACATGGAGTCATTTTATGTTGGAGAGTCACACACAAATCAAAACTCAGGAGTGGCCACTACAAAAAAAATCATGATCCCCTCAGCATTCCCCATTTTGTGGAGCCTCAGATACTCAGCAAAAAACTCAGATCTGCCAAGCAACAATCATAAATGTCTCTAGACTGTAGCTTCCACCATATTGGGAAGCAAAATAACTACTTTTTGGACTGACTTAAAATCACAGGATTACCACAGTATGTACTTGAGATTTTGTCCAGTTTTTGACTATCAAATTCTTGATGTTGCTATCTAATTGTTAGTTGTACAACAAAATTGGTTGAATAAAGCTTGGGCAAATTTAATCTGATTATTTATTCTGCTTATAACTAAATTCTTAACTGAATAATTTGCTGTAAAGGAAGTGCCCGTGGTGTAATGGTTATCGTTGCAGGAAATGGACATGGCGACACGAGTTCAAATCCTAGATGAGACTGATTGCATTTCACATAGCACTAATACCCTTGGGAAAGGTATGAATCCAATTATTCTCCCTCCAGCTATGGGTAAATAGTAGGACAGACTAGGTTTTTCAGCCCTGGTTAGGCAACTAGTCTAGGAGAAGGAAAACTCTGAATTCAAACCTGTTAAACTCCACTTAAAAATTGACCTTGTATCATACCCTGCCCGAGTGGAGGGGTTGGTAAATACAGAATAATTTGCTGTAACAGATTGGATTATTTTGACTTGTCTGCTGGTTTTGATGCTTGAATTTATACCCTCGCCGCCAATTTTTTTTTACTTTCTATTTGCAATACTGATTCTTACACACTTGGATTTTCAACTTAAGATCTGCAACCCCTTTCATTAATGTTTTATTACGGATAACAAATGAAGAAGTCAGTGATATAAAATTGATTGACACCAGATGTTAACTACCTGTGACCCTTAGATGTGTTTGCAAAATATCTTGCCACAAGAAAGTACCATCAGTTTACTAACTGGAAAATGTTTTGGCAACAAACTATTTTCTTTTGTTCGAACTGTGAATCTGAAGTGATAAAATATTTGATCTTTGATTGGTTGTGACTCAAATTTAAGTTTTACTGTTTTTGGTTTGAATAATATTTCATATTTAATGTTTGTTGAATATTATTAAAATTATATTCAATTTATTGAGCATTTGGTCTAATGAGTAGGGTGTCCAGGAGACGGGTTCAATTCCAGGTTGAGTAATACCAAAAACTTAAAAAATGATACTTGATGCTGCCTTGCTTAACACTCAGCATTATAAGGTAAAGATCAATGGTAAAGTGGAGCAATCCAGGGAAACGAGTAGTGCTCTCCCCTACGCCTCAGTGTAGTAGCTATTGAAAAAGGAGCCTTCAGGTCACCCTTGACTAAGGTCGCCAACATTACTTTTACTTACAACTTGTTTTGAATTCAGAGTTTTCCTAGACTGGTTACCATATCAAGACTAAAGAGCCCACTATTCCCTATTTTGCCCATAGCTGGAGGGAGAAGTGGTAAGGATAATATCATTTCATATATTTTCCCTATGTATTGAACTTATAAGACTTGATGAGTTTGCAGGCCAAATGCTGATCTATTTAAACACCTTTTTATCTCCTGAACATCTTTGCTTGAATCATTGTTTTTTCGTTCTGTGTTTTTGCCACCCTCAGGCAAGGTTCAGCCAGAACAGGCAAAGTTTTATATAATTAAGATGTTGTAGCATTCAGTTATGCTCGTGATGTAGATTTCGAGTGTAGTCGTAATGCCACCATTTACACTGTCAATCTCAACCGCTGTCTTAATTCCACCATTCACACTCAGCAAAAATGAGAAAAGATCTAAATCCCCACATCCACTTGCCTGGTTTTTACAATGCCCATTTGCTCTAATATGCGAATGAGCCCACAGTATGAAATAAGCAGTTTCGTACATGCACGTGGGGTTCTCTGCAAATGGCAACTTGACAAGTGAGACAATACACATCTATTACAATTTGCATGAAAACTGTTCAGGCAAAAAAACAAACAAACAAACAAACTCCAAAGCATTCCAAATTTTAAAATCTAACAAAATTCCACTCATTAGTTGATTTTTATGAAATATTCCGTAATTATCTAATAAAGGACAAAATTTTTATTTCGAGTTCAAATTCTGTTGACAATATTTTCTTTTCTTGTTTGAATCTCAGTCACTTAATTTGATGATTGGATGTACAAATACAAAGTTGGTTGGGTCAGATTTTATGGCATATTAACCATTATAGGTTATTTAATGCTAAATCCTCAATAAAACAATATTATATATATATCATTTGTAAACACATTTTGTTGATAGTGTTTTTAATCAAGCCAAAGCTCTTTCTTTTGCTGACAGTTAAATAGTTCCAAGTATTGCTATGTGTTACTAACAATTCTATCAAACAGTCATCTGTTTACCCACAGTTTATTGATCAAACAGTTCTATTTCAAATAATTCTATATAGTAAATGTCATTTGCTTGCACACAGTTTAGATGTCAAACAGTTCTATTTAACCCATAGATAGGACCCATTCAGCTGCGACCACTTCTAGTCAAAGTGGACGTGGAGTGATGGCAATGACGGGGTACTCTACATTCCTCAGAGCTCCAGTATTGCAGGAGCCTCACCATCAGATGTTTTAGTGTCATATATAGGACACTCGTTGGGGGTGATTACTCCTCTGCAGAGATGCAGTCAGTGTATTCCACAACCTCAGCCAACTGGGCTAACTTATACAAAGTACAAGAGATTGCTTTTCCTATATTTAGAATGTAATTTTGGTCAAATTGAGCTGTATGAAAATTTTAAGGAATCCTTGAAGCCATATACCTGTATGTAAGCAAATTATTATTGAATAGGAAGTTAGTTGAAACAAATGCTCATTAGATAACTGACTTATAGAACCAATCTATCACATCAAGGTCACCAAATTTGTGGTGTTAGATTTATATGCTCAATGCCCAGTTGAGCTCAACTAAACAAAAAATGTAGAGAGGGCATTCCATAGTATTAAAGTACCATTTATTAACACAATATGTAACAAGTGTTAAGCTAACAAACAATATATATATATATATATATATATATATATATATTTAACAAATTCTCAATAGATGAAGCAAAGAGAAAGACAAAATTACACACACTGCACACTTTATAAATACCTTCAGAAACAATGATTATCTAACATCAATTACACAACATTTAGATAATAAGAAATCACAGAAACTACATAGACCCTCTAAAACCTGTTTCCTGAAACTACCACATTTCAGTGAAATTATCACCAAAGAAATACGTAGGGCTATTTACAAGGAAGGGCTAGATATACAACTGGCCCATTCCAGACCCTCACCACACCAATACCTAACGAAGAAAAATCACAATACTATCGCAACCTGCACTCTAGGCAACTGCCCAATAAAGGATCCGAACATATGCCAAAAAACATACACTATTTATTGTTCAATTTGCTTAAAATGCCATAATTTTTATATAGCAAGTACAAGCAGAACCCTCCACATCAGAATTAAAGAACACCTCAACTCTCGGGCATCCTCATTCCATAAACAATTAAATGCAAAAATAATGACAATAATTTTTCTATTAAAATAGAAGCAATAGTACATAATGTTGATAATCTCAGAATTAAGGAAGCTTTATTAATAGCTAATTTACACCCTCAGATTAACAGTATATTAGAATAAAAAACTGAATATATTATTAATTAACAGGCACATTTTAAATACATATTTAAATTTTAAAAAATAAAATAGAAATAAAATGAAATAAAATAAAATGAAATTGATTAAGACAACTGAAATCACATCTATTCTGCATGGTGTTTAAACATCTCACATGACACCCTGGTCACAACACCAAGCATGACGTTCTAACACCCCATGTGACACCTTGGTTACAAAGTTAGAAAAATTTGAACCTCCAATATTATGTATGTTTAAAAAAGAATAGTCTCTGACAATGAAGTTTTACTTTGAAATTAATTAGACTCAAATAATTATTATTTCATATTGCAATAGCCCTCTAAATTAATTCAATACAATAAAATAAATTATATAGGTTGATTCTACATGTGCTTATACCTACTGATCCAGTAACTCCCTGACTTTGTCTTATGTTGTTAATCATAGCATCCATTTTCAAACTTGTTACTTCTCTTGTCTCTAACATAGTTCTCTGCATGTATTTTTGGATTTCTTGTCACCTGACCTGCTTTTGGTGGCAAACATGCATTAGCTGCTTCAAATGTCTTGCCATAATAGTCCCTCGAGATATACTTATATATATATATATATATGACAAGAATACACCTGAAGAAAAAAAGGAATTATGTCTGAGGAAACTACAGCATATTGACCTCTGACAGACCCTTCAAGTAAGGATCTCTAAACAAGATATTCCAGCTGTGTAAACAAGAGGGCAGCCCACATGGGATGATAGCCAGAAGCAGATCATGTGAATCACAAGCTTGAAGAAATATGTTGGCAATATGGAATTATTCATGCATGGGTACCCATGGTCAGTGACAGTCAGTTGCAGCCAGTCAGTCAGAAGAAGAGATTTGGGCAGTCAAGAAGTTCAGAGAGTGGCCGGCAAGTGCCCAGAGGAGGCGGCAGGCAGCCCCGGGTGACCCCAGTAGAGAACCTTCTTTCAAAGAAGCAAGGACAAGGCCCTGAATATGGAATTACAACATGAGTTAAGAAAAGGTCAATATAGCTGTCCGTTGCCAGTCTGTGTCAGCATCCTTCATCTCAATCTCTTTCTCACACTTGCAGCCAATGTTAACCTTTCAAGTAATAAAGAAGAGTAAGATATGTTTTTATAAACAAGTGTCATGTCTCTTCATTAATAGTCAAGTTTCCCAAATATGAGTACATGAACTTCAAGCCACCCCTAGCAACAAGTGACCTATTTGAAGGCTGAATGCCAATTGGCCAAGAAGCCCACATGAAACGAAGCAGCGGGAAGGTTGAATCTGCAAAGTGGAAAAATCAGACATGCAGTTAGCCAAGAGATCCCATAACAGGCAGATGTGTCTGTGGTGTAAAGAGTAAGCTGTCTTCCCCAGACCAGCTCATATGGGAAGGATAAAATGTGGCTAGAAAAAGATAAGAGATGCATGAGTATTTTGTTCATAGATACAACAATACTTTGGTCATTTAACTCGTCTGGTTGTCCTAATAACTGAGGCTAACAACGAATTTACATAGGTGTGGTGAATCTTAAGTGTTAATTGTTAATGTGTGTGATGAAACATCCAGTCAATGTGTTATTGTTTATCCTTACCAAAAAGAATTTTATGTACCTTTTGATTAACTTGTATGACCCTCTGTATGAAGACTGGAAGGTGCTGGATATTGCTTGATCTCTGATTAACAAGTGTACATGACTTCATCATATTGGGAATATATCGATGACGTTGATGGCTTTTCACATTGCGCTAATACCCTTGAGAAGGATTAGAATGCAATTATTCTCCCTCCAGCTATGGGTAAATAGTAGGGTTGACTGATTTCTTCACTCTCCAGTCTAGGAGAAGGAAAAAATATGAATTAAAACCTGATAAACTCCACTTAAAAATTGACCTTATGTCACATCCTGCATGAATAGAGGGGTTGTTAAATATATATATTAGGAATGTATGGTATATTGAATCCTCTTGAAGATTGTTTGTATGCCAGGTTTGATTGCCTGTCTATCAGTCTGTCATGAAATCATGTAAGATCCAGTATCTTTTGCTGTGAATCTAAGAAAAATTGGCTGAGTAAACGGAGTGAGTGCCGTATAATAGTTCTGCTACGGAACAGTTTATATATTATTTAACAATAGCTCTTAAGCCAAGCAAGATCAATGGAAGATGTTCCATCCTGTTCTCTCGATGTAGGAGAGTTTGTAAAACAGACTTAAGGGTGCGATAGTATCATTCTACAAGTCTGAATGAAGGTGATATACTGTAGCGTGAAACATTTTACAACCAAATAGCTTAGAAAAACCTGAAAGCAATTCCAATTCCAATTCCAACTGTATTCTGTGATCTGTAGTGATATCAGTCAGTATTCAGAATCATGAAATACAACAAAATATGCAGGTCTTGGCTGAATTTTTTCCTGTGATATCTGCCATAGACATTTATTTATCACTTTGTCCTTATACCACGATATAGGCTTTAATTCTCTCTCTCTCTCTCTCTCTCTCTCTCTCTCTCTCTCACATGCCATTTTATAGGCTTTACCTCCTTCTCTGTAATCTTGTAGACTTCATCTCTCTCTGACTCTCACTATCTCATCATACCTTATTATACATCATCTTTATGTTGGTGATGATGCCATCTTGTAGACTTTCTCTTTCTCTCTCTCGCTCTCTCTATCTCTCTCTCTCTCTCTCTCCCTCTCTCATCATACCTTATTATACACTCATCTTTATGTTGGTGATGATGCCATCTTGTAGACTTTAGCTCTTTCTCTTTCTTGCTCTCTATCTCTCTCTCTCTCTCTCCCTCTCTCATCATACCTTATTATACATCATCTTTATGTTGGTGATGATGCCATCTTGTAGACTTTCTCTTTCTCTCTCTTGCTCTCTCTCTCTCTCTCTCTCCCTCTCTCGTCATACCTTATTATACATCATCTTTATGTTGGTGATGATGCCATCTTGTAGACTTTCTCTTTCTCTCTCTTGCTCTCTATCTCTCTCTCTCTCTCTCCCTCTCTCGTCATACCTTATTATACATCATCTTTATGTTGGTGATGATGCCATCTTGCAGTCTTTATTCTTTTCTTGATATTTCCTTAATGAAAAAAAATCTTATTTGTCAATTAATCAGGAAGCCTTTTGGGTATCCTTTTTTTATTTGTTATTAGTTTTTGAAACTAAAGCAGGAATTTTTATGCAAGTTTTTTTATAAACTACTTGTCCAGGCATTTCACTTCACAACAATATTCTTTTATTATTTAATTATTCACTAATTAATTAGCTTGACTGATTATTTTTTTTAAATACAGAAGGTCACTCAGTTCATTATGAATTAATAATAAGGTTCAGAGGGAGACTGATTGATTTTTCTGATGATGGAAAGCATGAAAAAACAAAACAACTAACAAACAAAAAATAAGGATGAATCAGCTTCTTTTTCCTTTTTTTTTGTTCCTTCTAAAGTAAATAACTTGTTCGTTGACACTCTTTGTGCAAATTGCACTTCTAAATTATAAATAATAAAGTGGTTTTTATATGATTTTAATACTTTTAGTGATTGGTCAAGTGATACCAGTAAATGTAAATTGATTCAATTACTTTGTTATGACCTCATTCTGTTTTAACGTCTACATTAGATATGAAATATGTCTACATTAGATATAAAATATAGAAAAGCATAAAAGAAATTTATCACAGTTACTGTGGATGCTTCTAATTACTGCCTGACTCTGCCTAATAGAACTTGGAGCTAATCGTGTCTTGGATATGACACTAAACCATCTGATGGTGAAGCTTTAGTCTTGTTGCTTCTGTAATGAGGAATACTCCTTCATTGCCATTACTTCCAGGTCCACTCTAACCCGAAATGGTAGTACCTGTCTATGGGTCAAATAGAAATATATAATCATTTTCTATACTTGAAATCCTTTTACAGTGTGCAAACAAATGAACTGGTTTGTTTGAAAATTGTTACCAAGAAAAACATTCATTTACGAATCATAAATATTTAGCTGATAAGTATAAATCAACCAACAAGTTTATCAGAAACAAAACTTCTTAGCTTAAATACCAGACTGTTCTGTATTTCCTGTCATATAACCTACAACTTAACTTTAAAGTTGGTTGGTTAGTTGTGTTTTACTGCATATCAACTCTTGTAGGTTATTTAAAGCCAAATGTAATTTATACTTATTTGTTAAATATGTATGATTCGTAAATGAAGGGTTTTCATATTAACAATTTTTAAGCAAATCAGAGTTCATTTGTGTACACACAGTTAAATACTTTCAAATATTGCTCTCTAACACTAACAGTTTTATTTGCACACAGTTAAAAAGTTTTAATTATTGCTATGTAATAATAATAATTCAATTTAATAGTCATTTGTTTGCATACTGTAAAATGATTTCAAATATAATAAATGATTATATATTTCTATAATTTGGTATGAGCTAGAGCTTCTTGCAAATACACCTGCTCAAGCCAAATCTCTGCTACATAGCCTGGAGCAAACAGCAAGGGGCATTGGTTTCCATGGGGACTCAGATTAAACAGTGTTTATGTGTTTTGCTCAAGATGGTGCTATCTCCACATTAAATGGCAAAGCTCTGAAATTAGTAGACCAGTTCATGTACCTCAATAGCAATATCTCATCAACTGAAAGTGATGTGATCATACACATAGGAAAGGTATGGACTGCTATTGACAGGTTATTTATCATTAGGGAATTAGATCTCTCTGATAAATAAAACAGGAATTCTTCCATGCTTTATTTGTGTCAGTACTATTGTATAGTTGCACCATTTGGACTTTAACTGAACTATTGGAGAAAAAACTTGATGAAAACTACACAAGGGTGCTGTAAGCTCTTTTGAATAAATCAGCAGCACCTTACAAGACAGTAACTGTATGGCCACTTACCTCCTATTTCACAAACCATTATTTTAAAAAGAAGAGTAGGTATATAGGTTTGACTTTCTTTATTTAATGGCATATCAATCTTCACTGATTATTTAATGCCAAAGCCATCCTTGTAGAAAGATAATTGTGGTGCTATTTAACCCAAAACTAGAAGAATAAGAAGGTTCCTAATAATATGAACATGATTGTAATAGCATGACTGGAGTTTGAATTCACTGATTATGATAGTCTAACATGTTAGCTATTACACCACGGGTACTTTCTCATAGCATATAGGTTTTAGATTCCTTAAGAAATATTTTCATATGGTAAGTTAGCATACCAGATTCAGAATACTGAGAAGTTTGTCAGTTACTCATTAGACATACTGGACAAAAAAAGCTGCATTTATAAAAGCAAAAGAAGAATTAATACAGAAATAAAAATGACAGGTGTTGCAGTATATTGACCTCCGACCCGGCCGGGCTGTCAAAATAGGAAATGCACCTGTGTAAATAACAGGTGCATCCAGTTGAGGAATATCAGAATATAACCTTGACCGTGGACGGGTTGAATGAGTGTGATCTGTGGCGCCCCCAAGAAGAAGGTGGGCGTCGAACTATTATATAACTCGGTACACAGGAAGTTCAATCAGTTGGAGATTAGATGCGGTAGAGAAAACCAGCACCCAGCAGATGGGGGCCCTCAGGACCCCCGATTGAGCAGTTGAAGTTCAGATCAGTTGGAGATCAGACCAGTTGGAGAGAAGATGCTGGAATGAGGAACATGTCCCAGAGAGGCTGGGCCCCCAGGCCCCCGGTTGAACAGCCCAGGAGAACGGGAAAGAAACACTGTTATGGCCATAAGAGTGGGGGTCAATATGTTGCAATTCTGTTTGGTCTCCAACTCCCTCTCACAGTAACACTTTTGAACCCTTTCAAATAAAATGAGAGGTATATTTTTCTAAAGAACTGTGTTGCTCGTCTTTATTGTGTTGTCGTTATGATTCTGCATGCATCTACATATGTGTATGTATAGTTGTTCATGGCTATACAACACTGTTCTTAATCAAAGCCCAACACTGCCCCATAGAACTTACAGCATAAAAAGACTTCTTAACTTAAGTATGAGCTGGTATCTAAATTTTAGACTTGGGATATTTTTAAAATCAAGTTCTAAACTTTGTTGGTTGGTAATTAAGAACAAAAATGCCAACTGATTTTTGCATATCAGTTTGTCTGTTTGTTTTATTGTTTAATGGTGTATCAGCCTTCTTTGGTTATTTAATGCCAAATCTATCCTTCTTGAAGAACAGTTGTGGTACTATCTAACCCATAGCTGGGAGGATAAGGGGGTTCATATGTTACCCAAGGGTATTAGTCTGAAAGTGTACATAATAACATGACTGAAGTTCAAACTTGTTTACTACAATTCTGCAGTACATTTGTATATCAGATTTTCAAAGATGAATGTCAGCTTACAAGTTTCAAATATTCATTACAATAAATTCACTGAGTCTCATTAAAGTGTTGTCATATACAATAGAAATAAATGATACATCAAACTTAATAAATATAACTATTTTTAGTTTTATACTGAATGATTTTTATTGGGTAAGCAATGTTTAGCTTGGTTCCTTAGATTAACTTACACATCACTCATAATCTTGTATAAAATCCCCGTTGAATTAAATTTATGAGGGTCAGTCAATAAATAAGAGAAATTTTTTTTATTAAATCAAAAACATTTTGTTAAGAATTTCTTTTCCATGAATATAAATTCTACATTGTCTAGGATTAGTTTAATGCAAAAATTATTTTAATCTTGCAGAAGTATTTGTTTTGAGGTTATTCAAAATGGTGGCAAATCAAATGGTGCTCCAGGCTTGAACAGTGATCTGTCATGAAATTTTTGCTAGCTGAAAAGTGCAAATTATGTGAAATTTACAGAAAAATGTGTTAAATGTTTGGTGAAGCATGTTTTGTTAAAAATCTATTTACAAATGGGCTAAATTGTTTAAAGAAGGTTGAAATAGTATTCAAAATGTGGAGACAGGCCAGGCAGGCCCACAATGACAAGCTCACTTGAAATGTTAGATTCAGTTTATGCACTCACTTTGGCTAACAGAAGAGTTACAATAGATGATATTAATGAACAGCAGGCAATTTCTGTGGGTACAGCTTACAAAATTGAGTAAGATGACCTTGCTTTTTCTAAAATCAGTTGTTGGGTTGCCAAAATGTTGATATCAGAACACCAACAGAGGAGAGTCCAGCTGTTTCTGCTGTACCTCTTTCACTTTGCAAAAGTTGAGGAGGACTTCCGAAAGAAAATTATCACCTTTGATGAAATATGAATTTGCAACTACAAGCTTGAGTTGACAAGACAGTCCATGGAGTGGAAACACACCAACTCTCTGGTAAAGAAAATGTTCAGGGAGCAGCAATCAGTAAAGAAGGTTATGCTAACAATCATTATTGATTTCCTTGAAATAGGCACAAATGTAAACAGTGCTTCCCATTGTTAACTTCTTAGGCAAATGAAAAAAATTACTTGAAGAACAAACAAAAAGGCCTTTTATCTTCCAGATTAATCTTTCCCTGGGACAATGCTGTTTGGTTGAGAAAAGTAGATACATCTTTCTTACTGTCCACATTTGGTCCACTTCTTTTTGCCTCCTGAAATAATTTCCGCATATAACAAAGTTTGAAATGATAATGAAATTAAGAGCTTTTTCAGCAAATGACTAAAATCTCAAAAGATTTCTTTGCTGAATGAATAGAAAATCTTGTTTTTCAATGAGAAAAATGTATTTTAAAGAATAGAGTTGAAATTGAAAAATGAAGCAAAGATTTTTTTCCTGGTTGAAATGTGAATCGTTTTATTGTGAAATTTTGCTTATTTATTGAATAACTTTGATACTTGAATTCTGGTCATCCATATTAGGGGAAAAAAATTAGTTGTGGTTTAATTTCTTTGATCACTGATTCTGAATGCTCTGTATACATGCTTATTTAAGTCAGTAGCTGAATTCACTTCATGGAAATGTTTTTTTCTTTAATCGTAGAAAGTGATTACTTTAAATTTAATTTTGCATATCAGGTACTGATTTTCAAAGGTAAATATTTGCTCACACTTTTTGAATATTCATTGGGAAGTTAATATATGTACATTTAATTTTTTTACCTATAAAATACCTTTTATAAAGACATTTGTTGAATGACTTCACAAAAACTGATTTTCAGCACTTAAGCCTTCAGGACTTAGCTTACAATTTATCATATAATACTATGGTATTCAATACAATAGGTATGTCCCTTGTCAGTGAGAGCTAGAATCTAGATATGGCACTAAACTGCATCTGATGGAGAGGTTCAAATTTTGGAGCTCTGAGGAGTGCAGAGTATCCCATTACTACTGTCGGGAGACTAGATAGATTGGTCTCCCTTGTCACAGTATTTAAGGAACTCTCACACATCACGAGTCCTTTTTGGTTGCATGGCGGAGCAAACCCAGGAATTCCCCTTTTTTTGTGAACGGGACTTCAGAAACAGTAAACGTAGTCAGTCACTCCTCAGCAGTGACATACATGGTACCTCCCTCTTTTTTTCCAGACCTGAGAAGTAGCAAGTGATTTCCACCTCTTTACTGAATAGACTTTTATTCATGTTTATGAACAAATTGTGACTCTTTTATAACTTGGACGGGAACTTAGTTACCTCCTTGTATGTGTAGGATGAAATGTGATATAGTATTGATTTACTTGTCTGTTCTTCTTCCTACTGAATATTCTATGATAGGTTATTTTCTTTTGGATAACCTAATGCATTATAAGAAATGTTGTGTGATCTACAAGTTAACACTATGTTCACCTGGATTGATAATATCTGTTAGGATCTTTGGATCAAATCAAAAATTTAAAAATTATGATTATTAGATTAGAATACATGAAATCATATAACTGTGTGAAAAATTATTTTTTTCATAGAAGAAGGAAGTTACTTACCAAGTAACTTATTCTTCTATGAAACAAATAATTTTTCACACAGTTATGTGATTTCATATATTCTAATAACTGTGAAAAATTATTTGTTTCATATGAATTTATCACGAGTAAAAACATAAAAATATATGAGGCAGTAATGATATATTTTTGTTTTAAAATTATGAGTATACATTTTTAGTTAATAGCAGAGATTTGATCTGAAATTTTCTCTTTATAATGTTTGATCTGCAAGGTGTGCTGAAAAAGTATCAAAACTGAAGTTGTATTTCCTAAGAAATTGGTTTGCAAACAGTACTCCAAGGGACCACAGGGGGTCAAAAAAGATCAACAGCTGGAGCTAGCCGACTCCACAAGGGTATGTTGAAAATTTATATTGTCAAATTAGTGATAAAACCACAAATTTGTATTTCTAGCTAGTGGTACACACCTATGAAAATTTAGTTTAAACAGCAACCACTCCCCAAATTCTAGCTTAGTGTTGCTTCTGACTATCCATTGTTATCTTAAAAGGCAGTCAAAATGCTGCCACCTTTTGCAACAACATAAATGTACAAAATCTCATTTTCAGTACTTACCAATATGATAAATGAATACAGATCTAGTGTTGTGCAAAGTTAAATGCTTGTATCTTAGTCAAAAGTATCACCAAGAATTGACAATTTCTACCAAACAAGGCAAGTACCGGCTTTTCACTAAATGTCATTACTCAGTGCAAATATTGGATATGATTTTCATTAAATATGTTTGGTAAATTTCCTTTTTATTTATATAGAGGTCCACAAGATTTCATTTTTATTCATGTAGGTGTCCACAAGATTACATTTTTATTGGTAAGGGGGCTCACAAGATTATATTTTTATTGGTATGGGGGTCCACAAGATTACATTTTTATTGGTATGGGGGTTCACAGGATTACTTTTTTTTATTGATATGGGGTTCACAAGATCACATTTTTATTGGTATGGGGGTTCATAAGATTACATTTTTATTGGTATGGGGGTCCACAAGATTACATTTTTATTGGTATGGGGGTTCACAAGATTACATTTTTATTGATATAGATGTCCACAAGATTTCATTTTTATTCATATAGGGGTCCACAAGATTACATTTTTATTGGTATGGGGGTTAACAAGATTATATTTTTATTGGTATGGGGGTTCACAAGATTACATTTTTATTGGTATGGGGGTCCACAAGATTACTTATTTTTTTATTGATATGGGGGTTCACAAGATTACATTTTTATTGGTATGGGGGTTCACAAGATTACATTTTTATTGGTATGGGGGTTCACAAGATTATATTTTTATTGGTACGGGGATCCAAATGATTACATTTATTTGTATGGGGGTCCACAATATTTCCTTCTTATTCATACAGGGGTCCACTAGATTTCATTTTTATTCATTGAGGGGTTCACAAGATTTCATTTTGATTCATAAAGTTGTCCACAAGATTTCATTTTTATTTATATAGGGGCCCACAAGATTGTATTTTTATTGGTATGGGGATCCAAATGATTACATTTATTTGTATGGGGGGTCCACAAGATTACATTTCTATTTGTATGGGGGGTCCACAAGATTAAATTATTTTTGTATGGGGGTCCACAAGATTATATTTTTATTTGTATGGGGGTCCACAAGATTACATTTTTTTCATAGGTGTTCGCAACGTTGCATTTTTATTTGTATGGGGATACATAAGATTACATTTTTTTTGTATGGGAGTCAAAAAGAGTACATTTTTATTGGTATGGGAATTGACAAGATTGTGTTTTTATTTGTATAGAGGTCCACAAGTTTACTATTTTATTATTATGGGAGTCTACAAGATTACATTTTTATTTGTATGAGGGTCCACAGGATTATATTTTTATTGGTATAGGGATCCACAAGATTTCATTTTTATATATATAGGGGTCCATGAAGTTGCTTTTTTATTTGTATGCACATTTACAAGATTACAATTTTTTATATTGTGGGGTGTTCACAATGTTGTATTTTTTTATTGGTTTGGGAGTCCATAAGATTATATTTTTATTTGTATGAAGATTACAAGATTTCATTTTTTGTATGATAGTTTATAAAATTACATTTTTATTTGTATGGGGGTCTGCAAGATTATATTTTTATTTATATGGAGGTCCACAAGATTAGATTTTTATCATTATGGAGCCCAATAGATAGACCCTATAATAGAAAGTTCATAAACAATTTTCCTAAGACAAAAATTAACATTCAATTAAATGTTTATTTTCTCTAAAATAATCTCCTTGGTATTCAACACATGTATTCCCATGAATTTTCAGAAAAATTTGATAACTTGTAAAACTTATCTTTCCATGCAATAAGGTTTTTTTTTCATATTTTTAGCATTCTGTATATTAAATCCATGATCTAGTTAAGCATGAACCCCAACCACACCTTCATTATCTTCATCTTTTGGGAATCAGTCTCCTCGTTGCTTTATGATAATGATACTTTCGCTAACATCATCCATTAGGAATTGGCCCCTCCAGCTAACTCCTCTTTATCATCATCATCATCATCATCATCATCATCATCATCATCATTTTTTTTGCCTTAATCTTATCATTACGCAGAATGAACAACATTACGTTTAATCTTATCTCCTTTGCCTGGTTCTGTTCATGTTTGTATTTGTCCAACCATTCCATTTCACACTCCATCCCCATCATCCTTCTGCTTATAACCCAAAGTCCATTTATTTGCTTGACCCTTTTGATAGTAATGGCTGACCATTAATACCTGCTTAGATGGAATGTTTCTGTGTTCTGTTTCAGCCATAAAATCTGGGAAATATATGATGGCTGCCGATATATCCACCCTTCTTGGTCTGTTGGCAGGAAGCATTATGTCCAGATGGCTACTTTCTCTCATGGAAATTCTCCAAGAATATCATTTTGCTGTTCCCATAAAACTTTCAACTGGCCTTTAATTTTGACACTTACAGTGGATTCTTGTACCAAAAGGTACCAGATTAGTCTGTTGCTTAGAAACTACAGAAGTACATTTTATTTTTGTGAGTACATTGGTGTGCATATGTTTGTAGACTTCAGTCTGGGTCTAAGTCAGGATATAGTATATACAGCCATCCCCCTCTCTGTTTTGAAAGAATTTCTTCTTCATTAATTTAAGATATTGCTAGATAAGTGAGGATGGACTCCTGCACATGGACTCGCCAGTGCTAGCTGATCAGCAAAGACTTACATACATCAGTTCTGTGTGGACACTGGATGTTGTCTGGAGAACCTGCCAGGAGTGATGAAGGATGAGGATAGATAGCATGAGAGAGTCAGGGTATACCGTACTGTCAATATGACTTGCTGATAATACAAAAAAAATCTTTTCCTAAACATTTTGTTAAGAAAGCTCAAAATTTCAGACCAGTATAAACCGCCGCAGGCATTGGCCTCCATGTGAATGCACACAAAACCGAATATATGTGCTACAATCAAACAGGCGACATCACCACACTTGACGGAACCACTCTGAAACTTGTAGACAAATTCACCTACCTAAGAAGCAACATCTCATCAACCGAAAAGGACATTGACATGCAGTTAATGAAGGCATGGACAGCTATCAATTGGCTATCGATCGTATGGAAATCAGACTTGACTGATAAAATGAAACGCAGTTTCTTCCAGGCAGTGATCTTATCGATACTGCTATATGGATGCACTACTTGGATGCTAACTAAACGGCTGGAGAAGAAGTTAGATGGCAATTACACAAAAATGCTGCAAGCCATATTGAACAAGTTCTGGCGGCAACACCCCACAAGGCATCAACTATACGGCCACCTGCCTCCCATCATGAAAACTATCCAAGTTAGATGAACCAGACATGCAGGACACAGCTGGTGAAGCAGGGATGAGCTCATAAGTGATGTACTCCAATGGACCCACACATATGGCCGGGCAAAAGCAGGACGACCAGCTCGAACATACATTTAGCAGCTATGTGAGGATACGGGATATAGCCCTGAAGACCTGCCAGAGGCGATGAAGGATAGGGAGAAGTGGCGAGAGAGGGTCAAGGATATCCATGCTAGCGGCACGACATGATGATGATGATGATAATAAAACTTAGAGAGGTTTTGTTACTAGCTTGGTTTACAAATTAAAATAAATATTAATCAGTATTATTTATTTACAAACTCACCAGGTTTTTGTGAAGTGGCTGAAGACTTTTCAGTGGCAATTTTTGATGGTATTCATAAATCTTTATCTCTCATTCAGAAGCCATGAATTTATTATATGATTTAATATTGTATGAACATGAATTTATTTTTATGATAATATTAACATTAATTCATTTATTATAAGAATATGAACATGATTTTATTATATTAATTCAATGTTATATGAAAATAAATTTAATATTATAATACAAACATGAATTTATTATAGGAATTTAATTGGTTATCTAGGTAATGAATTTTGCAAATTTTTCTGTTTGTTTTTTTTATATATATATATCCATTGCTTTGGTAAGGAAGAGAGTATCATATCTGTATATTCCTGCAGATAATTAAAGTGTTACTCCTAAGCAAGGAAATCTAATTAAATATATTACCTCTACTATAAAAAAGAAAACAAAAAATTTTGGTTTTAAAATGAAAATGATTATCTATTTATGTTTAATTTTTTTTAGTTTGCCTTTATTTTTTAAGATGTAAGATAAAAAACCTGAGAAATGATCTAATGATTGAATTTGATGTTCAGTGATTATCATGAGCAAGATATGCGACATCATGCATGAAAACTTCCATGAATTGTATGCATATGTTGTCGGAGAGCAATTAAAGAAAAAATCAACAAAGTGCACCAATGCAGATGAATATGATGCAAATGTAAAACTCTGCTTCTTAACCAATCAGCTACCTCATCATGGTCTATAAAATGAGTCTATCAAAGGCTTGGTGAGTTTATCAGGAACCATCTTGTACACCCATTCATGAGAAGACTGTCCTGTTTTTAAGAAGACTGCCTTGTTCATAAGAAGACTGCCCTGTTCATGTGAAGGCTTCATGCTCTTTCATATTTTATTTATAATATTTGTTCTTTGTATAATATATATATAAAAACAAATATTTTGAGTATTACGGTTTTTAAATAACCATAGAATTTCCATCGTTACAGATACTACACCCTGATCTGATTTTATATTTGTAAATAATTGTCATTTTTATAGAAACCATGTTAGTATAAGATGAATATAAATTTAAGTATATCATAATAGGAATATTATGAGGTTTGATTTAACAGTATCTGGACTGAAGCTTAATTTTTTATATTATTTTAAAACCTAAAGGAAGATATGTACAAAGCTGAGCTGCTAATAAAGAGATGATGTCTAGACATGTAAGTGAACCAGTGCTAACATAAAAAATTAATCAGGCATGGAAATTATTCTTTTAGGGCCAATGTTTTATCTGTAGAGAAAACAACATGAAATATCTACTTATTAGCGGGCTATTAACATTTGTTTAATGTGGCCAACTACATTTGTTTAATGTGGCCAAAGACGTTTGTATGGCACTGTGTTTACCTTATTTTTGAGAAAGATCTAGTTAACTTTTTATGTATTTACCAACCTCTCTGCATGAGCTGGATGTGGCACAAGGTCAATTTTTAATCAGAGTTTAGCAGGATTGAATTCAGAGTTGTCCTTCTCCTAAACTGGTTGTTATAGCAAAGTTAAAGAGCCCAGTTCGACCTACTATTTACTTACAGCTGGAGGGAAAATTGTAGGATTAATACTTTGTCCTGGATTTGAACTCAGGTCACTGTATCCCTTTCCTATGACAATAACTATTATACCATTAGTGCCTCTAGTTAACATTTTAGGTGAGTAGTGCACTTTACAAAAAGGCTAACATTGCCAGTTTATAAGGTCAAAGTAGATAACACCATCGAAACTGGGGAGTCCTTGTGATGTAATGGCTAAAATGCTGGACTGTGGCTTTTGAACTCAAGTCATGGTATTATGTTCACTTTTGGACAAATATCTTTGGGAAAGGTATGAACTTCCTTATCCCCCAGCTAGGGACTAAATATTATCACTCCTGTTCTACATGGATGGTTTTGGCATTAAATAACTTATGAAGGTTGATGTGCTATTAATCAAAGAAACTAAACCAAAATGAACCATGAAAACTGTGAATGGATATAAAAATTCTCTGCTTATCTCAATTGCTTATCCAAATAAAGCAAAAGAAAATGTTATCAAAAAATATTATAAAAAGTTATTTATTTTCAAGCTTATCTTTTAATAACCATTTTTATTTTTGTTAATAAGTGATTTTTAAATATTTACACAAACCCAAGGAGGTGCCAGTCTGTTCCTCCTCATGAAGGTGTGCCAATTCTTCCTGCATAAACTATTTTCACTTGAGCCATCCCCATTAGCACTTAGTGCCCCCCAGATCTAATAAATCCACCACCCCCCAATTTGTAATTAATAGATGTCTCCATTCACACACAACCTGCAATTAATGACCCCTCACAAACAATGTGCAATTAATGCTCCCCCAACACAATGTGCAATTAATAAATGCCTCCTCTCACACACAACATGCAAATAATAAATACTCTCCACAACTTGCAATAAATGCCTTCCCACAACTTGCTATTAATAAATCCCTTCCATTTACACACAAATTCCAATACCTTGTTAAAATAAGGGATTATTCAATATTTATCAGACTGAGGCTCTGTGTGAGTTTTCCTTGTTTCCTAAACTGAAAATTCATCTCACTGGTAAAGTTTGAGGAAATTAAATGAAAGAGGAGTCTCAGAAGTGCTTTGATCATTAGAAAACTCACTGGAATAAGTGTGTTGAATGCCAAAGGGACGATTTTAAAGAAAATCAATATTTCATTCATTCAACATTTTGTCTTGGCAAATATGGTAAATACAGCCCTATTCTTGATACTTTTTAACATACTATATGTGTATGTCCACTTACCTCCCATCACATAAACCACTCAAGAGTACCGCTGAAGAAATAAAGACAAACTCATAAGTGACATCCAACTATAGACTCTTACAAATGGAAACACCAGTGTTGGCTGACCAGCAAAAACTTAGATTCATCAGCTTTGTGCCAATACTAAATGCCATTTAGTGAACTTACCAAGAGCGATAGCTGATAGGGATGGATAACAAGATGGAATCAAGAGAATCCATGCTGTCATCATACCTTGATGATGTATATCACATGTAATTTTACAATAAAAACATATTTAGCAGTATTTAAGTATGGTTGGCTTAATGGTTAGAGTGTTCGTAAATGGTCCGGGAGACCTGGGTTCAATCCCAAGTTGAGTCATACCAAAGACTCAAAAAATGGTACTTGATGCTACGTTGCTTAACACGCAGCATTATAAGGTAAGGATCAAGGGTAAAGTGGAGCAATCCACAGAAAGGAGTAGCGCTCTCCCTTTGGTGAAGTAGCTATTGAAAAGGGGGCCTTCGGGTCACTCTTGACAGTGGTCGCAAACTTTACTTTTACTTATTGTGTGTGTATAATATATGTATATATATATATATATATATATATATATATATATATATATATAGACACACAAACTCTACTTTCCCTCCAGGTATGGATAAATAGTAAGCCAGAATGACTCTTTAACCTGATATGGCAATCAGGATAGGAGAGGAAAAACTCTGAATTCAAACCTGTTAAACTCTGCTAAAATTGACCTTGTGCTTCATCCTAATTTTGTGGACAGGTTGGTATATATATATATATATATATATATATATATATATATATATATATATATATACCTTTAAGAAAAACAAAAATCAGTCACATTAGGATTATAAATTTATTTCCATCCTGTTATGGGTATTGATAAATATCAATAATACAAAAAAAAACAGGACTTCTTCAAATCCAACGAGTAAATTAAATGACATACAGAATAGACACAGGAGGGAAGGGTCGGAGGGGGTAGAAGAGGGCTGTAGTTACATTGAGCTCTTTACCAAGAAAATTTTAAATGTGCATAGTGGAATGAATTTGTCCTGATGGAATTTTTCCCAACTCCAGTTTATCTGGACTGAATAATATATATATATATATATATATATATATATATATATATATATATATATATATATATATATATATATATATCGTATTAGCATTCCCATTGTGTACAAAGTATTGTTTGGTTTCTATGCTAAATGGTGTATGAAAGCCTTCATTTTAGAAGAACAGCAATGGTACTATTTAACCAATATCTGAGGGAATAAGGGAGTTCATGCCTTTCCCAAGGGTATTACTCTAAAAGTGAACATAATAGCTCTATTGGAGTTTGAACTCACTCACGGCGATGTCACAGTCAAGCACATAAGCAACTATGCCATTAAGACTGCCCGAAAGTTTTTGTAAGTTGCAAAACAAATCCCTAAAACTTTTAAAAGGTGTATTTTTTTAAATTTTCTTATATATAAGTTTAACGTAGGCTCAAAATTAGATTTAAAAAAAAAGCTTTTTTTATGATTCTAATTAGTTAAAAAATGTATTTTTCACAATTTAGGAGGCAAAAGATTTCTTAAATTTTGAGGGGTTTTGAAACTGGAAACAGGAGTGAGTTCAGGTCTCATTAAGTATCTCATTGCGTATCCCTTGTGCCACATATGTTCCTTGACGAAAGTTGGAAACATACACATATATAACATGAATATAAGAACAAAATTAATAAATTCAAAAAATGTAAATCTCCCTTTTGACCTTCCTATTTTAAAATATATGTATATGTATATGAGGGTAGCAGGAAAAAATATAATCCAAATAGGTGAATATATCAGGATGTAAAGTCGACATTAACGTTTCGGTTTATTAACCATCATCAGGACTTGGATATGAAATAGTTCACATATCGATGGGTGCTTGCTGAGATGACAGGAGCAAATGAGAAATATACAACGAAAAGATACATAAACATGCACATAGCGTTCAAAATTCAAAAGTCATCAGAATGTGTTTGGCACGTGGAAAAATATTTGAAAATGTTGGATTTTTCAAAGAAACGAGACAAAACCTCCCGTTTATTGAGAAATACGCAACAAATAAGTTTACATATGTATAGATCATTTGGAATCATCCATGTTAAATGTTATGTAAGAATGTATTTGGTATATGTTTTTTCCGAAAAGACAGTATGAAAGTAAATATGGATTATAGGGTTTGAGGAAATTTGTTATTTTCCCGAACACTATAGATTTTATGGCAACAGAAATGAATTACGAGACTATTGCTTTAACAACACACAACAACGAAAGTTTTTATTTGCAGCTTTGAGGAGGTTTGTTCTTGGTGCTGCAAAACTCGTGGTGGTTAGGCATGTTGGATGTTTGAGACGAAATGGCTTAGCTAGATGTTGAAAATGGCAGAGTGTCGTTGGACGTGTGAGGGAAGTATTCAAGGCCACAGTGTAGTTTTGTGTCGAGAGCGGAGTGGCGCTCGGATCGACATAGTAAATTTTTGTGGTGCTTGTGGACGACATGCTGAACGTATCTAATTCATATTCAACTGGGATTCCTTGGTCTAAAATATATTAGACGCAAAGAATCCATAAATTAGAAAGTTCCCTCGTTGAGTGTCCATGTTGTTTGCTGCTAGGGTTAAAGCCACAGTGAGTTGTCCTCACTGGGTGGCTTGTTTAGCTAAAGGGCATCGCTAAGCAGGGGCGACCAGAGACACGTCCGTTCTGGTCGCCGTCTCAAGCCGAAGAGAGTGTGTTTGGCCGCTCACCCGTTTTGCTAGCCGGAAATGAAGGTCCGGGCTGAATGGGATAAGTCATCCTGATTGGGTGAAATTCAGTGTTGAATTAAATAGCGCGCCAAAACAAAATACGAGATTTTCCTCTTCTCTACAGGATAAAATCCGACAGTATGAAGGTAGCAGGAAAAAATATAATCCAAATAGGTGAATATATCATGATGTAAAGTCGACGTTTATGTTTCGGTTTATTAACCATCATCAGGACTTGGATATGAAATAGTTCACATATCGATATATATATATCATCATCATCATCATGTCGCGCCGTCTGCGCGGATATCCCTGACCGTCTCTCGCCATTTCTCCCTATCACTCATCGCCTCCGGCAGGTCTTCAGGATTACAACCCGTGTCCTCACATAGCTGCTGTATGTAAGTTCGTGCTGGTCGTCCCACACTTGCACATCCATGAGTGGGGGTCCACAGGAGTACATCGCTTATGAGCTCGTCCTTGCTTCTCCAGCAGTGTCCCGCGTGTCTGGTTCATGTATATACACACACACATACATACAAAATAAAAAGCTATAAGGACAAATTCATAGTTACCTGGCAAGTATTTGACACTCAGCTGTTTATTTGTCATATAACTGCATGTGACCAGCTATTGTAGAATAAAGAAATTTGAAACCAAGCAAGAAACATGCATGTTTCAACAAGGATTAAGTAACAATCTGATGATGATGATGATGATGATGATGATGATGATGATGATATTATTATTATTATTACACTTTTCAACAATTAGACTTCTAGGTCAAGTAAATTTTAAAAAATCATGTATTTCCTACGATACAACATCATCATCATCATCAAGGCATACTGATGTCACTGATTCCCTTGACTCTCTCTCTCTCACTCTCTCTCTCTCTCTTGCTATCTGTCCCTATCAACCTTCTCTTTTGATAAGTTCCTTAGACACCATCCAGTGTTCACATAGAGCTGATGAATGTAGGGTTGGTTGGTTGGTTGGTTGATTGGTTGATGGGTCTTATGGCATATCAATCTTTGTCAGTTATTTAACGCCAAATCCATTTTAATGTAAATAGTTCAATTTCAAACAATTCAGTTTAGCATAAGTACACAGCTTAAAAGTTAAAAACATTTCTATTTCAAGCTATTCAATTTATTCAAACAGTTCTATTTCAAGCAATTCAGTTTAGCATAAGTACGCAGTATAATGTCAAAACACTTCTATTTTAAACAATTCAGTTTAGCATAAATACATAATTTAAATGCAAAAAAACAGTGAAGTCAAGAAACCATGGTTTAGTTCTATTTAACTCAGCTGTCAGATGCTGCCACTCTGGGCCAGAGTGGACATGGGAGTGATGGTAATGAAGGAGTACTCTGCATTCCCCAAAGCTCCAGAATTACTGGAACTTCACCATCAGATTGTTTAGTGTCATATCTAGGACACTCGTTGGGGGGGGTCTCACCCCTCTGCGGAGAAGCAGTTGGTGTATTCTACAGCCACAGCTAACTGGGCCATGTAAGGTTTTTGCTGGTCAGCCAACACTGTTGTGTTCATATGTTGGAGTCCACTGGGGAAAATTGCTTACTTCTCCCACAGTGCACACCATCTCTTGCTTGAATTGCTTGGTTGATTTGTGAGATGAGAGGTAAGTGGCTGCTGTTTTGTAGGGTGTTACTTCCAGGATTTGTCCAAAACAGTGTGCAGCATCCTTGTATAGTTTCCATATAGCTTTTTGTTAAGGAATTTCTTTAGAATCCAAGTAGTGCCATTATACATTAGTCCCTATATGGCTAAAGCTTGGAAGAATTTGTATTCTATTTTATCTTATGATTTCATCTAACAACCAAATGGAATATCAATCCCTATGTTCAGTATTTCATTTGATTGTTAACCTTTCTATAGTAGTCTATATTTGTCTATGTCTCCCACCAGACAAGACTTGACACAAGGTCAATGACCTGAAGGTCGATTATAGTGGGGATTAGGGGAGGGGAAGGTTGGGCATGACCTGAGACTTGAGCCCTGTTTGACTATGCTGGTCATTGGCCCACTTAGTGCAATGTGGGTCTGATGAGCTGAGCTGGACTTGGACCCAAATCTGGGTCCAGGCACATATGCTTGATTATAGCTTAAACTAGACAGCAAGGTCCAGTGCTATACAAGGGTAACAAAGGTGTCACTGATGCAGCTTGCCCACCCAAAGGTGGCCCAGCTGAAGCCAAGAGCCTTTCAACCTCAAGTCTGCCATGGAACTTTGATTAATTTTACTCTAAAATGTTTCGGCTCACCCTGCTTACTCAATGAGTTAGAAGATGCTCCTGTTGATGCCACTTTGACTTGTTTTCCATGCAAATGAGACCTCTTTGATTAGTTTTACTTGCAAAAGCTCTGGAACTCTCCTCCACACATCTAACTGGGAATGGGGCACTCCTGTGGATTGGTTTTGTTGGGTTTTATGGCATATCAAATGCCAAATCCTGTTTATACATTTATATCAAATATACATATGATTTGTAAACACATTTTGTAGATAACATTCTTAAATGAGCCGGAGCTCTTTTTTGCGCACAGTTAAATGGTTTCAAGTATTACTATATAACAGCCACAATTTAACAGCAATCATTTGTTTGCACACAGCTTGTCCTGTTTGACCCATAGATAGGAGCCTATCAGATGCTATCACTCCAGGTCAGAGTGGACTTAGGAGCAATTGCAATGAAGAGGGTACTCCACATTACCCAAATCTCCAAGGTTGGAGCTTCACCATCAGATGGTTTAATGTCATATCCAGGCCACTCATTGAGGGAGTCTTACCTCTCTGTAGAGATGCAGTCAGTGTATTCTTCATCCCCAGCTGACTGGGCTATTCTTGTGGATAACAATTCTATTTGCTTTCTGGATAAATGAGACCCAAATAATTTTAAGCTAAAATCTTTCCAAATTATAAAAACTAATGGGGTAGTTTGAAGGCACCTTTACAATGTGACTTGATTTCTGGACAGGTTAGAGCTTCCAGACAAATTTAAGCCAAAATATTTGAGATTAAGCATTTCAGATACTATGTTTGATGAAGATTAGTATATGAGCCAAAGAATCAACAGAAAACAAGAAAGCAAAGTGAATTATATATTAGATCTTTTTTATGGAGGCTTTTGTTGTGTGCTGGTTACCATCATAGGAAATAGAGTTCAAATACTAGATGAGGCTGTTTATATTTCACATAGTATTAATACCATTGGGAAAGGTATGAATCCAACTATTCCCCCTTCAGCTATGGATAAATAGCAGGACAAACTGGGCTATGGCAACCAGTCTAGAAAAAGGAAAACGCTGAATTCAAACCTGTTGAACTCTGTTTTAAAAAATTTTCCCTTGTGTTGCATTCTGCTCATGTGGAGGGTTGGCTAAATATATATTTGATTTTGACAACTATTTTCCATTTGTTTTCTTTTAGGCTCCTTTTGTTTTTTTTAAAAAAAAATCTAGTTAAGATTAATATTATTAATCATTGACAAAGCTTCATCTAAAAATGTGTGGACTGGGGAGTAATGGCAATGAAGGGGTGACTTCATATGCTCCAGAGTTCTGAAATTGGAGCCTTAACACTGAATACAGTTTAATGTTATGTCCAGGACACTCTTTTTTTGGGAAGGTCTCTTAATCTTTAGAAGATACAGTTAGAATATTTCAAGCCTTGATGATAAGGTGGTATGAACATGAATTGCAACTTCATATTGAAAAATCACACACACACACACACACACACACACACACACACACACACACACATACACACACACACACACACCATATTTTTTGGGTTATCAAGCATTCTAATGTTAAGCCAAAATTCATCTCAAAAATAATGGGGGAGGGAGTCTCTGTAGCATAGAGGTTAACATGCTAGACCGTGACATTGTTGTATGCAAGTTTGAACCCCACTCACCCAATTATATTTGTTTTCAGACTAATACACTCAGAGAAAGGTATGAACTCACTTACTTCCCTCTCACCCACTGCTCTGGATTAAATACTACCACTACTGTTCATCAGCAAGGATGGCTTAGGCTTTAAATAACCCATAAAGGTTGATACACCATTAAATAAAGAAGTAAAAAAAAAATGCAAACATTTTACTGGAAGAAACAAAAAGACAAAATCATTTAGAAAAAAAGATATATAGTTCAATTTACCTATGTACATTAATTAAATCTTATTTTCTGTTTTCGCTTTTGTTTTATGCTTGTATTATTTCAAGTAGTTCAATTGCCGTAAGGTGACACTTTGTTGATTTCAGTAGAAAATTTACCATCCACATATAGCATGCTATTATTGGTTTAGGTGCTAGATTAAAAAAAAGAAAAGGCCTAGCAGCGTGAAAAGCTGTACTTCAACAACCCTGAAGCACTTACCTTACCTTTGCTTTATATATATATATATATATATATATATATATATATAGGTGAGTCTTTGCCAGTCTGTCTGACTTTCTCTCTTTATATATTATATATAAGTGATGCTTACACAGGTGAGAAACTGAGTCACCAAGGTGCTGTTGACACTTTTTACACTATGTGAGCTTTAACACTGATATTTAGCTCCATTCGACTGGAACTGTTGAATACACCGACTGCATCTCTGCAGAGGGGTAAAACTCCTCCAAATAAGTGTCCAAGATATGACACTAAACAATCTGATGGTGAGACCCCTAGTAATACTAGAGCTTTGGGGAATGCAGAGAATGCCTTCATTGCCATCACTCCCAGGTTGACTCTGACCTGGAGTGGTAGCACTTGATAGGATCCTATCTGAGCATCAGCTAGAATGATTTTACATTTAAACTGAGTGTAAACAAATAATTTATGCTACATTTGAAATAGAACTGCTTGATCATTTAAATGTGTGTAAGCAAATTACTGATGTTTAATTGAATTGTTAGTGATACATACCATTACTTGGAATCATTTAACTTTGTTGACTTATGCTAAATCAAATTGTTAGAAATAGAACTGTTTGATCATTTAACTGTATGTATCTATAAAATGTATTTACGAATCATATTTAAGCATGTTTCATTAAATAATAAAGATAAATTTTGTCTGTATAATTTATTTAAGTTCCTTTCAAGTTTTCTAATAAGTGTCTTAATTTCAGGTTGGAATTAGTAGATGAATTTCCTAAAATTGTCCTGAGTGCTTTTGGACTGTTCATAGACCATCATCAGGGGTTGCTTGTTATGGCATAAACTTTCAAAACTCTTTTAAAAAAAATACAAACACACCTTACACAAGCTAGTAACACCTAATGAAGCTTAAATGAATGACTGCTGCCTAACTACACATAAATCATATTTAATATATATGCAAAAAGAGGATTTGGTTCTAAATAACTAACAACAGTTGATATGCCATAAAACCAAACCAAACCAAACACTGATATTGAGTACTTTTATCAATATAGAAAACTTCATTATATATATATATATATATATATACATATATATATATTTTTTTTTCTTTAAAGAAAAAGAAAAAACCAAAGACCGGTTATTTTAGGATTATAATTTTATTTCCATCCTGTTTTGTGTTTCTGATGTAAACCAAAAACACGAAGAAAAATATAACAGGACTTCTTCAGATCTTATGAATAAAATAAAACAGAATAGACACGGTGGGGGGGGGGAAAAGAGAGGTGAAGAGTTACCTCCTCATTTTATTAAACTTCCGTTTTTTATTTACTTACTTATTTTATTTATTTTCCTAATTTTACCGTCGGTTGGAATTATGGTAATTTAACTTTTTTATTTATTTTATTTATTTTCTTTCTTTGGTATGTTCAATAATTAACTTTTATGTGTTATGTTTATATAATAAATTTTTGTAATGGTATATATATATATATACATATATATAAACCATTTAAGTCTGCAAATAAACTTAAAAGGAATAATCCAAATAGTGTATTTAATGCACAGCTAATTAATATATAGAGAAAAATGTATAAAAAATTCACACAAAGAACAAAGAATATCATTAATATCAAGAAAAAAATCAATAGATATAATCCACTTTAAATTTATTTAACTATTTATCTAATTATTACGTATGAATATTATCCAACAACATCTAGGATTTTTGTTTAAATTTTTTTATTTAATTATTTGTCCCACTTAATGAATTAAATAATATAGAACTAAAATTTAAGGTATGAAATATTTAGACCTACACAAAAAAGAGATAACTATATATATATAAATTGTAATTCCTTAAATACCTTACTTAAGATCAAATGTATTCCCTGACATTAATGATTAAAAAGAAACCCATTTCTTTTCGAATTTCCATCTGATGGACCAGAACCTTTTTGTTGCATTGAAACTGTTGCAAACAATACTCTGAATCATCGACGTGTTGTTGTTTTTGATCGACTGTGAGCAAACGCGGCACCCACTTTCAACACAGTTTTCTCATTGACAAATGTTCATGCAAAATGGTCAATACGCTGCTTTCTGATATCTTCAACTCCTCTGCTATCTCACGCAACTTCAATTTATGATCAGCCAAAACGAGGTTGTAGATTTTTTTGGTGTTTTCCGCAATAACTACCAAATTTGAGTGACCTGAGCATTCAGCATTATTTGTGTCTTTACAACCACATTTTAAAGTCAGTGTACCACCTCTTAACCATTGTTTCCAATAGAGTAGAGTCCAAATAATACTAATCAAGCTATTGTTTTGCTTGAACAGTATTTTTTCACATCAGAAAGCAATGCTTTATCAACACACGAAATTCAGATTTTTTCACTGTTTTGAAAATTTGCAACTGTAGCTTCAATTAAATAACTGTAATTTGTAAACTAATAATCCGATTGAGCTCAAATTTTGACACGTGCCATTTGAATGTTAGTACTTTATAAAAATCATACGGATTTTGTTGGGTATCACCCACATTTTTCCACACAATGAACTAGTCCATCTGCCATATGTAGCAGTAGCTATTAATATCGGGGCAGACTAGAAGGTGAAGAGCAGCTTCTTTTAGGAATAGTATTAGAGCATTGGAGACTGGAGATCCCACTAGATCACCTTACTTGCTGCCGTAATAACGGAAGCCAATACTATCGTTGAACTATATCTTTATTCTGTATTCACTAATCCTATGTTCTTGTCTACTAATAGTCTCTCTATTGTATATACTTTTTTCCTGAGAATATATCTCTATTTCCTCTCATATCGTGTTTTGTCCTTTATTTAATATTACAAGCATTCACTAACCAGAATGCAACAGATTTTTTATTAGTGGGACCATGTGTTAAGTAGTTGGTGAAATAAATTTATAGTGGATTATATCTATTGATTTTTTCTTTATATATACATATATATATATATATATTTATACATATAGTTGCTCATGGTGTAATGGTTATGATCAATCCAAGTTCAAATCCTTGGCAGGATGTTCTGCATGGATTTCGCATAGCACTAAAACACTTGAAAGAAGAATGAATCCAACTATTCTCCCTCCAGCTAAGGGTAAATAGTTGAGCAGACTGTCTACTTTAACTGCAGTATGGTGACTGGTCTCAGAGAACAAAAAATCTGAATTCAAACCTGTTAAACTCTGCTTTAAAAATGACCCTGTGTTACATCCTGCTTCTGTAGAGGGTTTTGTTAATACAGATACACATACATATATGCTTGTGTTTGTGTGTGCCTAGCATGTTTGCCTAGATACTCAGACATATATATAGTCTATTGATCCCAACATATTCATGTCTCTACATTTGTATGTGTATACATCTTGTTCTCTCTTTATAAGCACATGCGGTATTCTCTCTTTAAATATATATATGTACTTATCTCTCTTTTGATGCATCTGTTTTGCTTCCCCCCGCTCTCTCTCTCTCTCTCTCTCTCTCTCTCTCTCTCTCTCTCTCTCTCTTTATATATATATATGTTTGTGTAAGTGTGTGTTTTCTCTCTTTCTCTACATATGTATTTGTCTCCCTCTTTGCTCACAGCAAGACTTAGATGTCAGTTACATCCCTCATTGTGGGGTGAGACCCCATCAAAAGTGATGTCCAAAATATGACACCAAATTATATCTGATGGTGAGGATCCAGTTGTGAACCTCTGGGGAGGGTATAGTATCCTTTTGTAGCTATTACTCTCAGGTCAACCCTGACCTGGAGTGGCACTTTTGAAGGTTCTATCTAGATCTTTTTGGAAGTTAATTGTATTAGATAGGAATACTTGAAACCATATAACTTAAAACAAACAAGTAATTATCATTATTAAACCATACAATGGAAAATTATTTGTGTTAGATAGAAATACTTGCAACCATGTAATTGAAAATTAATAGTGTTTGATAGAAATACTTGAAACCATACGACTGTGCTCAAACAAATGGTTATTGACAAAAAAATGAAAGTAATAAACATGTGTTATATAATTAAAGAATTTTTTTTTTATATTAATCATTTTTCATTAATTATATCTTATGATTCAGTTTGGTTGGGCTTTGAACTATTCAGGTTAAGAGTTCAGTTGCATAGTCATTGGGTACAGTTTTATGCTTGCGCACAAAGGATATGACAATCACCATTGTCATAATAAACCCCAGACAGGAAATGAGGGCCGGGGTGTGGATGACGTCATGCCCAGAAGAGATGGTCCTGAGAATTTGAGGATTTTGGAAAAGAGTCAGTTGAGAGTTGGATTTCAACCATTGAAGATGTAGTTGGGTTTCTCGGATCTCTACCGACAGAGATCTTAAATATCGCAAGACGCGCTGCATGTTGGTGGGGTCAGATAGTATGGTCAGCAGAGTAAGAATTGTGTCTCTCTCCTCGTGTCAAAGAACTGAAGATAGAAGTTAATAAAACTGTTTGTACCTGAACAACAGAGCCTGCCTGTGTTTTGTATTTGTATATGCATTTGTATATGTACCGTTGGATTGATAGGATTATGGCTACGAGTAGTATGCAACACATGACTGCAATGGAATGTAGAAAAATATATGGTTATGATTATGATCATGCATTTACAAAGGATTAGAATTTCAGCATTGAATAACCCATGCGGGTTTGGACTACCATTAAATGAACCAGACCAAATCCTTCTCTCTAGGTGTGTGTGTGTGCTTTTCTCCCTCTCTACATATGTTTGTACCTCTCATTTTCCACAAGTGTACATTACCTCTCTCTTATATATATACCATAAATTTCAATGTAGAAGTTGACCTTTTGAAGCCTGAAAAAATCTTTCAAAAATAAGGGGTTAACTTATATGGCAACGGCTTCACTCCAAGCCTTTACTGCAGAGCGGTCAACCAGTAGAACAATACTCTTAACAATCGATATACACCACTTACCGTATTTCCAGCAGACTGCAACAAACATTTTAAATTTAAACTCGTGTTTGGTGAACATATTTAACAAATTAACACAGAGATTAATATAAAATAATAAAACTGTAATAGAAATTAAGTATTATGTTAACGCTATGTTAGATACCATTTCCAACTTAAACTCGTGTTTGGTGAACATATTTAACAAATTAACACAGAGATTAATATAAAATAATAAAACTGTAATAGAAATTAAGTATTATGTTAACGCTATGTTAGATACCATTTCTAACTTAAACTCGTGTTTGGTGAACATATTTAACAAATTAACACAGAGATTAATATAAAATAATAAAACTGTAATAGAAATTAAGTATTATGTTAACGCTATGTTAGATACCATTTCCAACTTAAACTCGTGTTTGGTGAACATATTTAACAAATTAACACAGATTATTTATTGTAAAATAACGAAACTGTAATACAAATTAAGTTTTATATTAATGCTATATCACAAGCCATTTTCAACAGTTGAAGCACTGACTGTAAACACAAACCAGAATGTCACAGCATTCAAGCAGCCAGTCAGACAACTACAGTAAGTTATTTATCTGTGCAATTGCATGATACCCCAATAGAGTGTGAAATTATATGATTATAAGTTCTATGTGTAAGATTTGCCTGTTTCATATATGCCTGATGTAATTCTGATTTGGTAGAAAGATTGAATACATCATACATTACTTGAATAATGACAATTTTACGCGACAAAATGTAGTTTATTGAATATATATGCATCAGCATTATTATTGTACATATATGGCACAACATTTTAAATAAAGGTTCCTTGAAGGTTATTTCAGTGACAATTAAAACATTAATTTTAAGATAGCCTACTATAATTTTAAAAGTTTTTTCTCAGACACATTTCTTAAGATGAACACCAATAGACTTAACTTTTGCAACTGGTTATCATCGCCTATCTTCCTTTATATGTGAGGATACAGGATGTTGTCCTGAAGACCTACCTAGGGCGATGAACGATAGGGAGGAGTGGCGAGAGAGGGTCAGGGATATCCGTGCTGCCAGCACGATATGATGATGATGATGATCTTCCTTTAAGCCTACTGAGTAAGTTTTGGCTTACCAGTAGCCTATTGTTTGTTTCAGGGATGACCTATACTGGGGGTATAGACAGAGATAAAATCTTGAGGTTTATCTATTTGCCAGATCGACTTGGTCACTACAATATGTGTGCATGCTTCTCTCTCACTGCGTGTATGCATACCTTTCTGTCTCTCTACATGTGTGTGTGTGTGTGTGCATGTTTCCTTCTTTCTACAAGTGTATGTGCTTTTCATTTTCTCTACATGGGCATGTGTGTTTTTTGATTTCTCTACATGTGTGTGGCCTTCTTGCTCTCTACATGTGTGAGTCTCAACCCCTTTCCGTGTGTGCATGCTTCTCTCTCACTACATGTATGCATACCTCTCTGTCTTTCTACATGTGTGTGTGTGTGTGTGTGCATGTGCATGTTTTCTTCTTTCTACAAGTGTATGTGTTTTTCATTCCCTCTACATGGGCATGTGTGTTTTTTGTTCTCTTTACATATGTGTGGGCTTCTTGTTTGTTTCAAACCCTCTCTATGTGTGGATGCTTCTCTCTCTCTCTCTCTCTCTCTCTCTCTCTCACAACGTGTGGGCATACCTCTGTCTTTCAACATGTGTGTGTGTGCATGTTTCATTCTTTCTACATGTGTGCGTGTTTTTCGTTCTCTCTATATGGGTGCGTGTGTTTTTGTTCTCTCTACATGTAGGTTGCCTTCTTGGTCTCGTGTGTGAGTCTCAACCTCTCTCCATGTATGCATGCCTCTCTTTCACCCTCCCTCTCTATGTGTATGCATAACTCAGTCTCTCTATTTGTGTGTGTGACTGTGTGTGTGTGTGTGTGTGTGTGCATGTTTCCTTCTTTCTACATGTGTGCACGTTTTTCATTCTCTCTAGATGGATGTGTGTTTTTTGTCCTCTTTACATGTGTGTGGGCTTCTTGGTCTCTACATGTGTGTGTCTCAACCTCTCTCCATGTTTGCATACCCCTCTCACTCTCTCTCTCTCTCTCTGTGTATGCATACCTCTGTCTCTCTACATGTGTGTGTGTGTGTGTGCACGTTTCATTCTTTCCACATGCCTGTGTGTTTTTCATTCTCTCTACATGGGTGTGTATGTTTTTTGTTTTCTCTAAATGTTTGTGTTTTTTTCATTCTCTCTACGTGTGTGGCCTTCTTGCTCTCAACATGTGTATGTCTCAATCTCTCTGCATATGTTCATGCCTTCCTTTCTCTCTCTCTTTCACTCTACGTGTATGGATACTTCTCTGTCTCTCTACACGTGTGTATGTTTTTTGCTCTCTCTACACGTGTGTTTTTTTCATTCCCTCTATGTATGTGTGTGTGTGTGTGTGTGTGTGTGTGTGTATTTTGTTCTCTCTACATGAGTGTGTGTGTTTTTCCTTTTCTCTACATGCGTGTGGATTTCTTGCTCTCTTCATATGAGTGTGTCTCAATCTCTCTGCATGTGTATGTGTGTCTCTCTCTCTTTCTCTCTCTCTCTCTCTCTCTCTGTATGTATACATACTTCTCTGTCTCTCTATATGTGTGTGCTTTTCGCTCACTCTTCACATATGTGTTTTTTTTCATTCTCTCAACATGTGTGTGTGTGTGTGTGTGTGTGTGTGTGTGTTTCATTCTCAACTTGTGTGTGGGCTTCTAGCATTCTTCTCTCTCTGTAGATGTGTATGTGTGTGCATCTTTCTTTCAACTTAGATGTATATTTTTGATTTTCTTTCTCTTAAATGTACATGTGTGCATGCCTCTCTCTCTATATGTGTCTGAATCTCTCTCTCTGTGTCTCTGTCTATCTATCTATCTCCATATATCTGTGTGTCTATCACTTCATTTTTTTATATGCCTACCTCTCTCTCTTTCTAGTATGATTGTCTGTATCTCTTTCTTTCTTCATATGTCCATGTATCTTTCACTATATCTTTTTATGTCTGCCTCACTTTCTCTCTCTCTTTCTTTCTCTTTTTCTCCCCCATCTCTCTCTATCTCTATCTCTATCTATTTCCATATATCTGTGTGTCTATCACTTCATTTTTTTATATGTCTGCCTCCCTCTTTCTGGTATGATTGTCTGTATCTCTTTCTTTCTTCATATGTCCATGTATCTCTCACTATATCTTTTTATGTCCGCCTCACTTTCTCTCTCTCTCTTTCTTTCTCTTTCTCCCCCCCTCTCTCTATCTCTATCTATTTCCATATATCTGTGTGTCTATCACTACATCTTTTTATATGTCTGCCTCTCTCTTTCTGGTATGATTGTCTGTATCTCTGTCTCTCTACATATGTCCATGTGTCTCTCACTATATCCTTTCATGTCTGCCTCTCTCTCTCTCTCTCTCTCTCTATATATATATATATATATATATATATATATATATATATATATATATGTATATACGCAATATGTAATATACAGCTCTGTTTTCCTTTTGTAATCTTTGAATTCTATGCACTTATAAACTTGTCTGTGTTTATTACTCGATCCAAGAGAAATATCCGTGAATAGACATTGCTAACTTTGAATAGATTGGACATGACTCAGGGATATTTAATCAGTTCCCATTATGTCATATGTTTGCTTGACCGCAGCTACCCTACAGCTGCACTTGGCTTTACTGTTCATGTTTTTGCACGATAGCCTAATGGCCAAAGGACGATAAATTGATTGAAACATAATTTATTACTTGAATAATGTTTTTATTTATGTTTATGTATTTTTAAAAATATATCTCCCCCATCAGATTTGCATTTATATCTCTCTGTTTTTTTTTATTGTTTTTTTCGTTTTTGTTTTTGTTTTTGTTTTGTTTGTTTTTTTATTATTATTTTTGGAGAAATTGTTTTTCTTTGTTTTTTTTTATGTATGTTTGTTTTTTCATTGTGAGTGCCTATAAAAAAAAATATGTTGCCTCCAGTTGTAAAGGGTTTTTAATGAGTGTTTATTACAGAGAATCCATTAATGCAGAGTTGTGACTCATTTGATTTTTGTTCAGCTATGGAGTGATGCATTTTACGCCATAAAGAAAAAAAAAAAAGTCAAAATTCTAGAAAGTGTTGTCTCTTAACTTTAAACTCAGTATTTTTTTTATTTTTATTTTTTTCATTTATTTATTTTTTATTGGCAAAATGACTCCAGGAAATTGTTTTAAATAACTGTTTTTTTTTTTAAATTTGTTTTAAAAGATTTTTTTTCCATTTTATTTTTACTCTTAAAAATTTTTTCTATCAAAATTAATTTATTTCACATTGGGTGTAATTTCATTTATTTTGTAAAAACAATACAAAAAAATTTCACACACACACACATACACACACACACACACACACACACACACACACACTTAAAAATTACTTTGCTATTGAATTAGCCAAGAAAAAAAAATTAAGGCTTGATATATAAAGGATGTCCAAAAATAAAGTACAAATAGATAGACATAAAACAAACAGGATTAAAACATCTCTCAACAAGAAACACAAAGCAACAGGGGATATGCAATACTTTTTGTAACAGCCAGAAAAGCCTTGATATTGAGTGCATGCTTATGTGAAAACCAAAGATAATTGCCAACATAAAAAAAAGAAAAAAACGGTCGCATCAATACTGCTATATGGATGCACTACATGGATTCTAACAAAACGGCTGGAGAAGAAGCTAGATGGCAATTACACAAGAATGCTGTGAGCAATCTTGAACAAGTCCCGGTGGCAACACCCCACAAGACACCAACTGTACGGCCACCTGCCTCCTATCACGAAAACTATTCAAGTTAGATGAACCAGACATGCAGGACACTGCTGGAGAAGCAGGGACGAACTCATAAGTGATGTACTCTTATGGACCCCCACACATGGCCGTGCAAAAGCAGGACGACCAGCACGAACATACATTCAGCAACTATGTGAGGATACGGGATGTTGTCCAGAAGACCTGCCTGAGGCGATGAATGATTGGGAAAAGTGGCGAGAGAGGGTCAGGGATATCTGTGCTACCAGCACGACATCATCATGATGATGATGATGATGATGATGATTTAAAGACATTAAGAAGTGTATCATCTTAAGATATTCTTTCACCAAACCCCCAAGAAACAAAAAAAATTGCATAAAGAAACAAAAAAAGATTTGTAAAAAAGAAGCAAGAGACCTGCAAAATAACAGTTTGATTTATTAGTTTAATTGTATATTGATTCATTTCTAAGTGTTTGATTGTAATCATAACTATATTTTCAATGTTTTATTCAATTTTTTAAATTGCATTTTTATTTGTCGATCACTGTTTGCATGCTCACTGTCATATAATATCTCAACTATTCCTAATACAAATAATTTGTAGACAGTTAAATGGTTTCAAGTATGTATTTGGATGCAATCCAAAGTCAATTTTTAAGCAAAGTTTAACAGGTTTGAATTCAGAATTTTCCTTCTCCTGGACCAGTTGCTATACCAAGGCTAAAGACCCCAGTCTGCCTTACTATTTGCCCACAGATAGAAGGAGAATAATTGGATTAATACCTTTCTCAAAGATATTAGCACTATATGAAATGCAACCCACCTTGTCCAGGATTTGAACTCATGTCACTGTAACCATTTCCAATGATAACGATTACACCATGGGCACCTCCACAACGGTTTCAAGTATTCCTATCCAACATTGATAATTCTATTCAATAATTGTTTGCACTCAGGTAATATGGTTTCACACATTTCTATTTAATATAAATCATTTTCAAACTGAACTATTTGACCTATAGATGGGACCCTAACAAGTAATACCACACTGGGTCAGAGTGGACCTGGGAGGAATAGCAATGAAAGAGTACTCCCTACTCCCTAGATCTCTATAATTAGAGCCTCACCATCAGATGCAGTGTCATGCCTAGGATGTTTATTTATTGTGGTAGTTTTACCCCTCTGCCGAGGACACAGTCTGCATATTCTAAAACCTGCCAACATCATCATCATCATTATCATCATGTCGTGCTGCAAGCATGGACTTGCCTGACTCTCTCTAGCCATTCATCTATCATCCATCACTTCTGACAAATGTACTAGACTATATGCTGTGTTTGTACAGAGCTGTAGTAGATAATTTTAGTTGGTTGTCCAACACTGGCATGTTCATGTGAAGGGGTCCATAGAAGAATGTCTCTTATGAGTTTTTCCTTACTTCACCAACAATGTCCCACATCTTGTTCATCTTGTACTTGTCTTTAATTGGAATCATTTTGAGATGAGGCTTCTTAATGTGAGAATTAATTTTTTTTATTTATTGCGGACTTTTTGTCCTCATCTTGGTAGTTTTTTTTTGTGTGTTGTTTCTTATTTCACTACGTTTCGGCCAAATTTCACCTCTGGCCTTCTTCAGGTGATTTACCGCGACCTCGGATAGGAATGCTGAGTCTTGTAACCGTATCCCCAGTAATTACTGCCTTCCATAGTTGTTGTCTATCGCACCACGTTTTTGACCAAGTAAACCTCTGGCCGGTTTGGGTAGGATTTGAAACCGCTATCTTCTGACAATGCTCACCTGGAACCGTAGAGACTCAACTCCTCTATCCGCTGCACCACCTTATTTGGATGGTTTTAGAGATAGAAGGTAGGTGACTGTACAGCTGCTGTTTTGTAGGATGCCGCTTCCAGGCTTTGTTAAATAGAGCTTGTAGCATTCTTGTGCAATTCCCATTTAGCTTTTTCTCTTTACGCTAAGTCAGAGTGTGCATGGTGCATCCATATAGTAGAACAGACACAATTTTAGTTGATACTCTGTATGTATCTCAGGATTGTCTAGTGAACACTTTTTTCTCTATCTAAACAATAGCCAGCCAAAACACGTCATGTAAAAAGATATTCCAAGCTGAACTACATTAGATGATTGGTTGATTGATTGGTTGGTTGGCTGGGTTTTATGGCATATCAACCTTTGTAGGCTATTTAATGCCAAATCCGTTTTTATGCAGATAGTCAGTTCTATTTTTTAAAAATTCAGTTTAGTATGAGTACACAGTTTATATATCAAAAACATTTCTATTTCAAGTTATTCAGTTTATTCAAACAGTTCTCATTCAGCTAATTCAGTTTAGTATAAATACAGATTTTCTTTACACACAGTTAAATGTCAAAACAGTTCTATATTAAAAAATTCAGTTTAGTTTCAATGTCAAAAACAGTTTCATTTCAAATCATTCAGTTAGCATTAGCATACTGTTTAAATGTAGGTACAGTTTAATTGTCAAATATTTCTATTTCAAGCTATTCAGTTTAGTCAAACAGTTCTAATTAAAACAATTCAGTTTAGCATAAATATGCAGTTAGTTCTATTTAACCCATAGATAGGGCCCTATCAGGTGCTACTATTCCAAGCCACATTGTTTAGTGTCATATTTAGGAGTCTCATTGGGTGTTTTTTTTTTACCCCTCAGCAGAGGTGCAGTCGATGTATTCTACATCCTCAGCTGACCCGGCAAACTAGATGATTGACATTTACATATAATATTTCACACTCCTCAGAACTCCAAAAGAGGAGCCTCACTACTCCAGACGCAGTTGTGTGTCATACCCAGGACCCTTTGCAAAATAACAAAAAATCATTGGCCAACCTCATATCTGCTGTTGATGTCTTTCTTGACCGATGAGATCCAAGCACTACAATATTATTAAAATTCTCATTATACATATATATATATGCACACACACAAATGAGAGTGGGTTGAAAAATTCATAGGCTGACATCATATCTGCAGTTGATATTTTTGATACCAAAAGGATCCAAGCACTGTAACCAATTGAAAAAGTTTTTGACTGCAAATAAACCTCATTTGGTCATATTCCATAAGAGTGTCTCGATCAGCCAATGAACTGTTCAGCTGACCCTCGTATTATAGTGTTATTAAATCTATAGTTCTAATATATAAGACTAAGCAACTAAAATATTGGACTTTATTAGGATAAAAATAAGTTTCATTAACTTCTCGTTTAGCAGTGATTGTTTGACTCTTAGCCAAACTTGTGCGTAATGATCCAAGATTATTTAGCTGAAAGGCAAACATGGACTCAAATTTTTTTATTTATATTTGATCAGTTGATTTTTAATTAAGGTTGCCAACCTGAAAATTTAAAAAAAAGCAATCTTATAACTTTCTAGACAGACCTCATAGTTAGCTGTCTCCAGTTCATATTTCTATCCTCAAATAAGATTGATTTCTGGCATTTGCATTAGAAAAGCTTTACATGTAACATTTGTGGCTTGTTTAAACAAAAAAGGATTAAAAAAATAAATTTACATTTTGGCTATTAGATGTTGCACTAGGATTGCATTGAGGTGATTTGAAAGCTAAAATTGCCATTGCTTGCATGTCATTTTCATTCTGGTAGTAATGCAATTGTGTGACTCTGAAAATTTCTTTGCTTTTTTTATGCACTACTAGGGGGAGCTGTCATGCAATAGCTTAATTAGTCTTTTTCAAGATTCCTGTCTAACTTCTTTTTTGGTTGTTGTTGTGTTTCTCTTCTTTATCTGATGCAAAGGTGAATGTGTGAGTGTCTCTTATGTGTTCATATCAGTAAATTATATATTTATATCTAAATATTTTTTATTATATATAAATGTCTATTATCTAGAGTTGCTCAGCTTAAAATATCTTTTTACAACATATGCTTTGGGTGACTATTGTTTAGATGGAGAAAAAAGTGTCCATTAGACAATCCTAAGATATATACAAGGTATCTACTAAAAAAATAGACACAGTCTTGGTCGCCCAGCATAGAATATGGTGACTGTATCCCCTGCTGAGGGGTAAGACCAGTGGGATTATCTTCTTTATCTACCCTTGGATTATATATCTTTATAAGCCATTAATAGCTTCCAGTCTAAAGTATATATTGTAATCTGATGTGGCATTCTGCAAAAAATAAATCCTCTAATTACTAAAAAAAAACCCTCACATTAGCCATTTAATTCAGTACAGACTTCTTGTAGATAAAAACCACAGGAATAGTACTATTTGAATAAGTAAGAACAATGGTCTTAGACACAGTATTACACAAACGTTTTGTCTTCTTTAAAATCCTTCTTATTTTGATAATTCTTTAACTTAAGAGTAATATAGCATCACTAACCATAATATTCATATTTTTCGTTAAAATGAAAAAAAAAAGGAACATTGGTCTAATGTGTAGAGTGTTCACTAATGGTCTAGGAGATCAGGTTTCAATCCCAGGTTGAGTCATACCAAAGACTCCAAAAATGGTAGTTGATGCTGCCTTGCTTAACACTCTGCATTATAAGGTACGTATCAAGGGTAAAGTGAAGCAATTTAGGGAAAGGAGTCACGCCCTCCTCTACACCTTGATGTAGTAGCTATTGAAAAGGGAGCCTTCGGGTCACCCTCAACTTAAGTCACCCACTTTATTTACTATTTGACTAACAAATAGGGCTTACTCATAACTTCCAATAAAGCATGATACAGTATTTTATTCTTTGTATAGTCATCTTGTAGATAAAACTGCAGGATTAATACCTTTCAAATGTTGATCATTTAATGTTGTTGTCATTGTTATCATTATTATCTTTATTATTATTATTAATAATAATAATAATAATAAGTAGTAGTAGTAGTAGTAGTCATAGTATTTGTAGTAGTAGTGGCAGTTTTAAATGAATTTTCTCCTTTTGTCTTCATCCTCTAAATCCTTATTTAAATATTTCTTTACAGGAAGTTAAAAGTTAAGCAACTTTTTTTTTAAATGAGATGAAAAAGATGATTTTGAATACTTCAAATATTTTTGAACTCTTTATCTCCTTACAAGTCAGCACTTAATTTTCTGTATAATTCTCTTGTAGATAAAAACCACAAGAATAATACAATTCAAATATTGATCACTTTTTCGTATTTTTTTTTAAATAATAAAAAAAAGAAAATCTGCAAAATTGTCGACTTTGCTGTCCCGGCTGACCACAGAATAAAACTGAAAGAATGTAAAAAGAGAGATAAGTACCTTGACCTTGCTATAGAATTGAAAAAACTATGGAACAAGAAGGTGACAATTATAACAATTGTAATTGGTGGGTTTAGCACGGTAACTAAAGGATAATTAAAGGGCCAGGAGGATTTGGAAGTTGTTGGCCAAGTGGAGACCATCCAAACAAGAGCATTATTTAAAACGGTCAGAATACTGAGAAGAATCCTGGAGACTTGAGGAGACTTGCTGTCACTCAATCTCCAGTGAAAGACCATGCGCTAACGCTGATGTGAAAAACTCTAATGACTAAATAAATAAAAATGATAATAGCAGCGTCAACATCATCATCATCACGATACAAATTTAAACAAACCACGACGTACTCCTATGGACCCCCACATATGGCCAAGCAAAAGCAGGACGACCAGCCCAAACTTACATACAGCAGCTATGTGAGGACACAGGATGTAACCCAGAAGACCTGCTGGAGGCGATGAATGATAGGGAGAAGTGGCAAGAGATGGTCAAGGATATCCGTGCTGGCGGCACGACATGATGATGATGATGATGATGATTGAACTTTAAACTTCCTGTATGTTATGACACATCACTTTATTCTCAGTACAAATCTACTGTAGGAATAATTCTATGCTAATAGATAATAAGAATGTCATTGATACACAGTTTTAAATTCCCCCGACTGTTTTTGTATTCTTCTTCAAAATCCTTTGGCTGTTTTCAATTATTTAAGTCTGTCTTAACCTCCTACTCAATATTTTTTCTACCTGATCTTTATTTGGGCACCTCTGGTGGTGTAATGGTTAGCAAGCTAGTCTAGCAAACCTTCATGAGTGAGTTTGATTCTCATTGGGTGCCCTATTCATATGGCCTTGAGTCACATCTGACCAAAAACTCTTAGTAAATTATTACCTAATCTTTATATATATATAGATGTATATATATTTTTTAAATTCTTTATGTCTTGTACATTTTAACACTACACTTTATTTACAGTGTAATTATCGTGTAGATAAAAATGATTATTACTATACACACATTGGTCACTTTGAAGGGCCAGGAGGATTTGGAAGTTGGCAGCCGAGTGGAGACCATCAAAACAACAGCATGATTGAAAACAGCCAGAATACTGAGAAGAATCCTGGAGACTTGAGGAGACTTGCTGTCACTCAATCTCAGGGATAATAATACAAATAATAAAAGTAAAGTTGGCGACCATAGTCAAGGGTGACCCGAAGGTTCCCTTTTTGATAGCTACTACACAAAGGTGTAGGGGAGGGCGCTACTCCTTTCCCTGGATTTCTCCACTTTATCCTTGATCCATACCTTATAATGCTGAGTGTTAGGCAAGGAGGCATCAAGTACCATTTTTTGAGTCTTTGGTATAACTCGACCTGGGATTGAACCCAGGTCTACTGGGCCATTGGTGAACACTCTAACCACTCGGCCAATGTCCGGTGTCAATACAATTAACAACGATGGCATTATCATTAGTTTTAAATAAACCCTCTCTTCTTATGCACTATCTTCTTCAAAATCCTTCTTATTTTAGTAATTCGTTAAGTTAAGTGTAATACAATATCACTAACCTTAATATTCATATTTCTTATTAAAATGAAAAAAAAAAATAGTAAATTCAATATTTGAGTTATGGTATTTTACTAATAAATAGGATTAACTCATAACTCCCAATGAAGCATGGTACAGTATATGGGACTGAGTGATGTTTTTGTGGTTGTTCATTTGGGTTTGAGGTTTTGGTGTTATAATATATGTATCTGACTCCATTAGGTTTCTTCTTATACCATCTTATTTTGCTGGTTTTTCTTCCAGGCTATGAAGGCTGTAAAGGAATTACTGAAGAAGAGAAGAAAGGAGGTCAAGATATCTTTTATATTTAACTGTATTTCTGGGTTCAGCAACCATTCTGTGGGTGAGGAAATCAATCCTGAATCCAAATGAAATGGTTGCATCTCCAAGACAAGGTGTTAAAATGTGTTAGTTGTTTTCGGATAGATATGTCCAAATTCTTTATTTTTAGTCATGGTCTGATAAGTTCATTATTTGGTGATTTTAGTTATGGGTTGCTGGTAACAGAGACAGCTGCTACAAGTGGAAAGGTTAACCAGCATGCCACATAAACATGGACACCAGCAGCAAGAAAGACATAGGTGTTTTCAACCCAACGATCACTGCTGAAAGTGAACGAGATTCTTTCTTTTGCCAGGATAGTCCCTTTTTTTTTGCGCATGTGTCACCCATAATTCTTGTCTGGGGCTTCTGGGAGCATCTACATTTTTTTTCATTTTATTTTAATCTAATCTAATTTCTTTATTTTTCTATTCTCTACAAGTACTTTATTCTCTGTAGAGTTATCTTGTAGATTATCTATGAGATTAATATTATTCAAATATTAATCACTTGTAAATAATATTGGTTGTCGTACTGTTTTAAACAAATTAGTTTTGCACACTTTAATATTTTTTTAAAACTATTTGTTTCCAGTAGAGCACAATGTGGTTCTTTATTCTTAATTCAGTTATCTTGTATATAAATAATTGCAGGAATGATACTATTCAAATATTAATCCCCTTAAAGTTGTGGTAGTAGCAATGATTATAGCAGTATAGATATTTTTAGATGGATGTGCTATTCATTGAGACTACCACCATCCTATTCCTATAAGCATTAGTCTATCTTAAGAATAAATAACACAACATATTTTGGTAAGGAAAAACAAAGTCCGTTTAGACTACAATGACACATTTTATATACATACATAGTATACATAATTAAGAAACAGGACATGCATAGTACACATAATTAAAAAATATGACTTACTTTCCAAAAGTGTAAAAAGGCACATAAGCTGTTTACAGAACCAACAGGCTGACAGCAGCAGTTAAAAACTTACATTTTTCTGGTGTAGGGAAATGGTCAATGAGGGACAATTTGCATGCATGTACTGGTCGTAAAATTGGAGATGAAAGACAGGTCCTTTCCAGACGGTGTCTGCTATCCAAAAGAGAGGTAGAATTTGCTTCTTGAAATGTCACATGACCAAAAAGTCATGTAATTCCTGGAAACTCCGCCTACAGCTCCCAAAAAGGGAGACCAATATGTTTAGTTTCTCAACAGTAGCATTATATACTGGTTTATGTAAAATCTTTATTTAAAAAAAAATATCTACATGAAGTTAAGAGTTAAATTAAAAAAAATATCATTGATTGGCTTTATAGTAAAAAATATTTTTGGTGCACTCCACCTCTTTATTGCTCAGAGAAATGTTGGTCTTCCACAGATTGTGAAAAAATTGGAAGGAAACATTGTGTGTAAGTGTTTAATTCTTTACCGCCTGTGTAACTTGATTCAGCACTTTATTCTTAGTACTGTATTAATAATATCCAAATATTGATGCACTCATATCATGGATATTTCAAAGAAACAGAAAAAAATCCCTCAGTACATTTTAGATATCAGCAGTGTAACACTGATATTAAATAGCCCTGTCAGCAAGTTCTAGAATATACTGGGTGCCTCCGCTGTGGAGGGGTAAGACCCCATCCCTCCAGATAATAGGTTAACTGGAGTATGAACTAATTGTTGAGGTTCATGTTCAGAAGCTGTGAGGAATGTTGGTACGCTTTCATTGCCATTACTACCAGGTCCACTCTCACCCAGAGTTAAATGTTTATCCTTAAATAAGAATTGGTACTTAAACCTATGTAAATGTGTATAAATTATTTGTCTTAATTAGAAATATTTGAAATCACATAACTGTGCACATTATTTGTATCAAATTTTGGCATTAAATAGCCCATAAGTGGTTCATATGCCATTAAAAAAATAATCCAAAACAGAAATCAAAAGGGCATTTACCTAATAATTTCCATTTTAATTGAATAATGTTCCATTAGAAATTATAAAATCCTGACATTTTTAGTTTTGGAGAAAATGAACTTTTTATCAAAAGATTGTTAGGGTGTACTTCTTTATGGGTGATATAAAAGTAAAGTTGGCAACCTTAGTCAAGCATGACCTGAAGGCTCCCTTTTCAATAGCTACTACACTGAGGTGTAGGGGAGAGCACAACTCCTTTCCCTGGATTGCTCCACTTTACCCTTGATCCTTACTTTATAATACTGAGTGTTATGCAAGTACTATTTTTTTATTCTTTGGTATGACTCAACCTGGGATTGAAACCTGGTCTCCTAGACCATCGGCGAACATTCAACTCATTAGGCCAATGGTCTGGTAATGAGTGATATAGTGATACTTAATAATATCCATTTTGATTGTATAATGTTCCATTAGAAACAATAAAATTCTGACATCTTTAGTCTTGGAAAAAATGAACTTTTTATTAAGAAATTGTTAGGGTGTACTTATTTATGGGTGATATAGTAATAATAGTATCTGTTTTGTTTGTATAATGTCCCATTAGAAATGGTAAAATCTTGGTTTCTTTGATGTAGAATAAAGTTTATATATTTTTTAAATTGATTTGAGCTTACATTTTTATGGATGATACTGCATGTGTGTGTGTGTGTGTGTGTGTGTGTAATATATATATATATATATATATATATATATATATATATATATATTTGATTAAACATTATTAGCAAAGAAATACTGCCTAAATACACACACACATACATGCACACACACACACACACACACACACACACATATATATATATATATAAATATGAGAGAAGGAGATAATTAATGATATTCATTTTTAAATAAAGAAATCCTTACATATTGGGGTTATTTGCCTTCAGATTTTCACTTCTTATTTTCTCATTCGTCAAAATCTTTTCTATTGACTTTGCTCTTACAAAGTACTCTATACTTCTGGCCTTGTGCCAAATCTAAGCTCCACTTATTTTTTTTAAAGAGAGTCTCACATCATGTTATGTAGCACTTGTGGTTTTGATATTTACAGGGTACTCCATTCTTCTGGTCTGATGCCACAATGAAGCTAGGCTTAGTAAATAACTACTTTGTTCTTGCCAAAAAAAATTTGAAAAATCTGCTTTCCTTCCCACACCCTGATTCACCCATATGCCTCATACAGAGCATTGAAGCTGACTGCTTTGGTTACATACAGGAATAATCGATAATTTTCCTACCTCAGTTGTTTGCAAATTTATTTGGCTTAAAATATTTTCTCTCCGAAAAAATATTGAAATCAGTTTTCATCACTGCTAGAGTTATTTATTATTTGCTGTTGAAAAAAAGAAGTCACGACTATAAAGTATGAAATTAGTGGTAACTAAATGACCCATGAATCCATCGGGCAGCAGCTAATGAGGATGGTGATTTTTATAGGAGCAGTACAAATTAAAACTTTGGGAATAAAGCAATTTTCAGTAAAACTTATCACTTAATGGTTTGCGTCCCTACTGATCATCATTTTTTAATCTTTCAAAGTCTTGATATAATTAAATTACAAAAGCTAATAAGAATCCTGCACTCCTTCCTAAACAGAAGCATCAGTATAATCATGGACCGTTTTTACAAAGGGAACTCAGTGGGTTCATGTGTCATAAGTAAATTTGGTAACTGTAGTTGAGGGTGACCTGAAAGCTCCCTTTTCATTATCTACTACTGTTGCATACTTATATGCATGCATAACAACACAACAATAATAACGAGTGACACAGTTCTTTAGAAAAATATACCTCTCACTTTATTGAAAGGGTTATGTGAGAGGGAGTTGGAGAATGAACAGAACTGCAACATATTGACCCCCACTCTTATGACCATCAGCGTTTCTTTCTCATTCTCCTGGGCTGCTCAACTGGGGGCCTGGGGGCCAGCCTCTCTGACTGCTGGTTTTCTCTACCGCATCTTATCTCCAACTTGTCTGATCCCCAAAACTGGTTGAATTTCCTGCGCACTGAGTTATATAATAGTTCAACACCCACTCAATCTCTTCCCATAAATGGCCAATGGAATATGCCACTTCCGCCGTCTTTGGAATGGCATGTTTTGATCATCATTGAGCGGAAATAACTGTCATGCAGTTCAAAGGTCACCCTCTTCCAGTGCATCAGTTTGTGACTGTACAGTGGGATTTTAACCCTGTCCCATATTGTCAGCCAAGCTCACCCTCACCAATGGAATATGCAACTTCCACTGTCTTTGGAATGGCATATTTGGCTGGGTCGGAGGTCAATATACAACACTACACCGAGGTGTCGGGGAAGGCAATACTCCTTTCTCTGGATTGCTCCACTTTACCCTTTTAGGTTTTATACCTGTTCTGACATATTTTTTTCCTTGCAAAAGAATTCATGTCTTTAACCCCCCCTATCTATGAATAAATAGATTGAAGGGTACAGCAACCAGTCTAGGAGAAGGAAAATTCCTGCTTTAATCCACTTAAAAATTGACCTTACTTGTAGTTCAGAGGTTGGGTAACTGTAATTGACCCTGCTTATAGTACAGAGGTTGATGACCATAGTTGAGGGCGACCTAAAGTTTCCCTTTTCATTAGCTGCAACACTGAGGTGTAGGGAAGGGCACAACTCTTTTCTCTGAATTGCTCTACTTTACCTTTGATCCATACCTTATAATGCTGAGTGTTAAGGAAGGCAGCATCTAGTAGCATTTTTTAAGTCTTTGGTATAACTCGACCTGGGATTTTACCTACTCTAAAATATAAAATTTGATGATCAAGAATCTGGAAAAGAGACTGGAGGAACTGAAGATCAAAGGAAGAATTGAGACCCTCCAGACCACAGCACAGTTGAAATCAGCCATAAACTTTGAATAGTCTTGGAGATCCGAAGAGACTTGTTACCCAGTCTTCAGTGAGAAACAAAAGTTAGAACTGGTGTGAAAAACTCATTCAGAATATAAGAGTAACAATGTGGATTTTGCCATTCCATCAAACCAGTAACTGAAAAGAAAGAAAATTGGAAAACTCAACAAATACCTGAACTTTGCCTGAGAACTGAAAAAAGCTGTGAAACATGTTGGTGGTACCAAGTGTAGTTGGAGCCATTGGAATGGTCCCTTAAAGCCTGGAAAAGAGACTAGAAGAAACAAGAGACCAAAGGAAGAATCAAGACCCCAGGGCTATTGAAATCAACTTGGATTGTTTGAAGAGTCTTGGAGATCTGAAGAGACTTATTGTCTGTGAAAAACTCACAATAATAATAAACTGACCCAGAAAGATTACCAGAGCTGGAAGTTGTCTGTAGAGAAGGTGATTTCGGGGAATTGTATAAGCAATATACAGACAAGTACTATATCCACAAACCAGGAACTGTCCTAGAAAAGAAAACCCTAAAAATCTTCTGATTTCAGTTTTGTTTTTCTGAAGGCAGACATGTTTTCATTGTTGAGTATTCTTGTTTTTCTACAATATCAATTCATCTATTGTATATTTGTTTTGTTTTTTTTATAAATGAACTTACAGATTTTATTAAACCTTCATTAATAAAACATGTGTGAAATATCTATAAATTGTTTGCAGCAGATGAGTCATATTTATTATCATTGCTACTTTGCTTTTCTTCCCAAATGATTCAGATTAAGTTTAACAAAAAGTGTAGGTAAATATAAGTAATTAAATTATCAGTTTCAAATATATATATATATATATATATATATATAGGTGTTTGTGGTGAAATGGTTATTGTTGCAGGAAATGGACACAGCAACACTAATTCAAATCCTTGATGAGACTGATTGCATATTACATTGCACTCATACCCTTGGGAAAGGTATGAATCCAATTAGTCTCCCTCCAGTTATGGGTAAATAGTAGGGCTGACTGAATTTTTTAGCCTTTTTATGCAACCAGTCTAGAATAAGGAAAACTCTGAATTCAGACCTGTTAAACTCTGCTTAAAAAATTCACCTTGTGTCACATCCTGCCTCTGTGGAGGGGTTGGTAAATTCATAAGTATATATATTTACCCAACCCCTCCACACAAGCAGGATGTGACGTGAAGTCAGTTTTTCAAGCGTAGTTTTGTTGATTTTAATTTGGAGTTTTCTTTCTCCTTCACTGATTGGCATACCAAAGTTAAAGGGTACAGTCTGTCCTGCTATTTATCCATCGCTGGAGAAAGAATAGTTGAATTCATACCTTTCTCAGGGTTTTTAGTACTATATGAAATGTAAATACCCTTGTCCGAGATTTTAGATCTGATCACCATATCTATTTTCTTTGATGATAACCATTATACCACCAGTGGGTTTAGTGTTTGCCAATGGCCTGGGAAACCGGGGTTCAATCCCAAGTCGAGTCATACTCCAAAAATGGTATTTGATTCTGTCTTCCTTAACAGTCAGCATTAACAGTAAAGTGGAGCAATCCAGAGAAAGGAGTAGCGCCCTCCCTTACATCTCAGTATTGAAGCTAATGAAAAGGGAGCCCCCGGGTCAGCCTCAATTATGGTCGTTAACTTTACTTATATATATACTAGGAAGGATCAAAATATTTGTAATATTTTGGTATGTGCTAGTTTTTGGCACATATATTATCATTTTATAATATATATATACCAAGGAGAGTCAGAATTTATATATATATATATATATATATATATATATATATAGTAAGTTGATGAGAATTAATGATGATGAGAAGTGTTTAAAATACATTTGATAAATCAAAGTGCTCAAATGCTGGCCAGCAGCACAGTATAAAAACTAAAAATAATTAAGATTTCACCTTCTTCCTATCATTTTGTTACTATGAGTTTCATGTATCAACAATATAATAGAAGACATTATCAGATAAAACTTTATTGGCCAATAAATTAAAAACATGCAAGGAAAAAAAGAAAATATTGATACTATTTTATGAAGCAGTTAGTAATCTCTAAATTTCTTTTCCTCTTGTAACGCTAATATGATTTTCCTTTCAGATTTTAATTACAAGATTATTCAATGAGTTTACTTGATGTTATCTTTATGCCTTTCAGCCATTTAATTGGAAACTTTTAAAACATTTAGAAGATTTGGTTGGTTATTTATTTAGTTTAGTTTGTTTGGGTGATCGTAATTGGTTTTGGGTTTTAATTTCTGACTCCATTGATTTTTTTCTCTACCCAATTAAATCTTGGTTTCTTCTTGTCTATAGAAGGCTGCAAAGGAATTCCTAAAGGAAGGAAGATAATAGACCAAGATACCTTTTAAATTTTAACTTCATTTCTGGGTTTTCACACAGCTACTTTGTAGCAAGGAATGTCTTCCTGGACTATTTGAGAATAGTGATTTCTCCCAAATAAGGCATTGAAAAGTACTAGTCCCTTTCATGGTTGATAAGTCCAAAGTTGATGTTTTTATATTGTTGGTTTTGACTGTGTCAGGTTGCTAGCAGAAGACATGGTGTCTGGCTACTAAACCTAATCAGCCATGTGCTTGTTGCTAGCAGTCGTGTGAAAGAGCATGTTTTCTGTTTGAGGGGTCCTATTAAAGTGAAGTAATATTTCTACTTATTGCAAGAATAGCTCCTTTTTCCGCACATGTATCACTCCTACTCCCTGTCAGGGGCTTTGGGGGAATTTCTGCACTTTTAAAATTTATTCTATTTATTTTATTTTATTTTTATTTTTCTTATCACAACAACTTTTTCATCTAACACTTTAAGAAAACATAACCACTGAATTGGAAATTCCAAAGTGAAAAATATCTACACCTTGAGTTATCTCCCTTGGACAGACATTCAAATAAACAGAAATAAAAGTGTTATCATAGCAAGAGTATATTTCTGCTATGATTAAGTTTCGAATTATATTTGTCCTGCTTTTATATCTTTTTTACTGTCATTTGAACTTTGATTTTTTTTTGTTCCTTTTTAAAACTTTATAAATAAAATATCTCTATATATTTACAAACAGTATATTGCAGATAGATGTGTTTGTCATCATTGCTACTTTTGTTATTCACTTTTATTCCCTGTAGATTTGGCTTCTTTTTAAATGAACAAACAAACAATGTGCAGAAAGATAAGGTATGAAATGGAACAATAAAATTCTTTCAATTCGAGGCTTAAAAAAATATGAAGAAGAAAAAGAATACAATGATATTTTTAAAATAACAATATCATTTTGGGAAGCAATTAATAATCTTTTAATTTCTTTTTCTTTTTGATAATGATATAATTTTCAAATCATATTTTAATTACAAGATCATTTAATTAAGTTATTTAACATTACCTTCAAGCTTATCAGCTATCAGATTGTAAACTTATAAAACATTCAGAAATCTTCAAGTATTGACATATAGTTTATTTTAGATAGTCATATTTTTTCTTCATGGCTACTCTTCTTATTCACTCTTATTCCCAAGAGATTTGGCTTCTTTTAGGCAGACAAAAAATGTGTGGAAAGATAAGGTATGAAAATTTTATAATTTCCATATATACAAGAAAAACTTTTTGGAAATACTTGATTATTTCTAAAAGTGTGTTAATGCACAAAATAGAATTATATAGTCACAATAGAATTCTCTCAGCAGATAGAAAATACAAATTATTACAAGATAATTGAATTGGCCAGCTTATTCATAGTCCTTGACCAATGATAAGTAATAAATAAAACAGTATCTATTTGCAATGAGCCAAGTTCTGTATACTCAATGTAATTACACTGACTCGGTTAAAGGTGACTGAAGGCAGCCATTAAACTCAATACCAAATAACTTCTGTTGGCTTTTCATTATTATAATGGTCCATGATGATATCGATGCTTCTATTTAGAAAATCAATGAATCATTCTAATTAGTATTTCATGGTTATATGAAGAATTTGGATGAGAAAAAAAAATGAGTTTCAGCCTGAATGAAGACCTGACTAAATTGTCATTAAGTTTGAGATTTAACTGGAAATTGCTTTATTCTTTATCAGCATTTTGCTCACTTTTGTGGGGAGGCTGAGAATATACCAGCTGTTTTCCCAGCAGAGGGACAAGAACTCCTCCAACAAAAATCTAACTGGAAATTGCTTTGTTCTTTATCAGCATTTTACTTCCTCTTGGTGGGGCTGAGAATATACCTGCTGTCTTCCCTGCAGAGGGGTGAATCTAACTGGAAATTTCTTTGTTCCTTAAAATCATTTTAATCATATTTCTCTAATAAAAATCTTATTTATTCTTTTTGCTTAAATTGTATAATTTATATACATTGCTTTTTCTCTAAGTTCAAGATTATTTGATGATTTCTGAGAATGACAATGGACAGAAGTATTTGAAAAAAAATATGGAGATGTCTGGCACTCCCTTAACCCTTATATCATCATCATCATCATATCGTGCTGGCAGCACGGATATCCCTGACCCTCTCTCGCCACTCCTCCCTATCGTTCATCGCCCTAGGCAGGTCTTCAGGACAACATCCTGTATCCTCATACAGCTGCTGAATGTACGTTCGTGCTGGTCGTCCTGCTTTTGCGCGGCCGTGTGTGGGGATCCATAAGAGTACATCTCTTATGAGTTCATCTCTGCTTCTCCAGCAATGTCCTGCATGTCTGGTTCTCCTAACTTGAATAGATTTCGTGATAGGGGGCAGGTGGCCGTACAGTTGGTGTCTCGTGGGGTGCCGCTGCCAGGACTTGTTGAGGATTGCACGCAGCATTCTTGTGTAATTGCCATCTAGTTTCTTCTCGAGCCGTTTTGTTAGCGTCCATGTAGTGCATCCATATAGCAGTATCGATGTGACCGCTGCCTGGAAGAAACTGCGTTTCATTTTATCGGTTAGGTCTGATTTCCATATAGTCGATAGCCTATTGATAGCTGTCCATGCTTTCGTTAACCTCGTTTCGATGTCCTTTTCGGTTGATTCGACGCTGCTTCCTAGGTACGTGAATTTGTCTACTAGTTTAAGAGGGGTTCCTTCTAGAGTGGAGATGTCCCCCGTTTGGTTATAGCACATATATTCCGTTTTGTGTGCATTAACATGGAGGCCTATGCTTGCTGCTGCGCGTTCCAGGCTATGCAGAAGTGTTTCGGCTTGGTCAGGTGTATTTTCCCTTAACTTTTATATACCTTGCATTAACAATTGATATACATTCCCTTAATTTTTATATATCTTCCCTTAACCCTTATATAACTACTCTTAACTTTTATATACCTTTCTTACCTCTTAATCTCAACTTTTATATACCTTCTCTTAAATCTTATATTCTTTCTCTTAAATTTTACACACCTTTTCTCAATTTTCATATACCTTCTCTTAATCCTTATTCTCTTTCCCTTAACTTTTATATACCTTCCCTTAGCTTATTTATACCTTTCTTAACTCTTATATACATTCCCTTAACTTTTAATACCTTTCCTTAAATTTTATTCATCCCTCCCTCAACTATTATATGCCTTCCTTTAACTCTTATATATTCTACCTTAACTTTTATACACCTTCCCTTATCCCTTATATATTTCCCTTTAACTCTTATATACTTTACCATAACTTTTATATACCTTCACTTGACCCTTATATAGTTTCCTTTAACCTTTATATACTTTGCCATAACTTTTATATATGAGGATCATTAAATAAGTTTCCAGACTTTTTTCGTATGGGCACTTTTATTGATACTACACACATCAAACTAGTCCCCTTCGAAGTAATCTCCTCCGGCTGCAATACACTTGTACCGTTCCAACGACTTCTGGAAGGCCCCACGGAAGTCTTCTTGTGTGTGCGTGTCACAGCCTCTTTCATCTCCTCAATTCTCTCGTAACCACAGCTTCTAAGCTTAGGGAATAACCAAAAGTCACAGGGAGCAAGGTCTGGACTATAGGGAGGCTGAGGAACTGTCTTGATGGCCATCTTGGTCTGTGACAAGGATGGAGTTGTGGACTGGTGCATTGTCCTGGTCGAAATGCCACTGAAGAGTGCTGGCCTCTTCTGACGGAATCTCTTGCTGAACTCCCTTAAAACCTCAACATAGTAACCCTAACCCTAACCCTAACCCTTTGGCTAATCAACTCTGGTATATTGACTTTCTTACTCTCCCCACACCTCTCATTATCCCTCACAGACTCCTTGGCTTCCTTGAATTTCTTATGCCACTCAAAAACTGATGCTCAATTGAGGGTCGAAAAGCAGTCTGAAGCATTCTATACATTTCAGTGGTATTTTTTCCAAGTTTAAAACAGAATTTTATTGCATATCATTCTTCTAAAGTGTCCTCACATCCAGATTGCATTTTTGAAATTCACCAGCTGCGACAGTCAGGTTTTAGTAGGGTGTATTCCAATTCCTGCTGTAGCTGTTCCTTTGAACCTGAAATCATAAAAATTGGTTCATCATCTCATAATATGTTTAGCAATAACATAGTGAATTTTCAAGAGTCTACGACAATTTTAAATGCCTGTACAAAAAAAGTCTGGAAACTTATTGAATGCACCAGATACCTTCCCTTACACCTTATATACTTTCCTTTAACTTTTATATACTTTCACTTAACCCATATTTAGTTTCCTTTAACTTTTATATCCTTTGCCATAACTTTTATGTACCTTCCCTTAACCCTTATATACCTTTCTTTGTACGGAAACAAGAAAAGTTGACTAAAAATTTTTTAAGATGTTCAATGTCCCTCACATGCTATAAAATTTATTCGCATGTGTTTGTATTTTCCCAATTGTACCACATTCCTTTTATACTCATTCATCAGCTTTTGGTAAAATAAAACTAACTGGGCTCTCTTGCCTTGGTAATGGGCGATCGGTCAAGGAGAAGGAAAACTCTAAATTCAATGTTTAACAGGTTTGAATTTAGAGTTTTCCTTCTCCTAGACTAGTTGACTCACCAAGGCTGAAGAACCCAGTCTGCCCTACTATTTACCCATAGCTGGAGGGAGAATAATTGGATTCATACCTTTCCCAAGGGTATTAGTACTATGTGAAATGCAATCAGTCTTGTCCAAGATTTGAACTCGTATCGCTGTGTCCATTTCCTGTGACGATAACCATTATGCCACAGGCACCGCCCAATGTGCAATGTTTATAGTTACTAAACCTCACTGCCATGAACAGAATGCGTCATGAGAAATGAAGGATTCTAATTTGTATTTTATGGTTATTTGAAGAATCTGAATGGTTTAAAAAGTGAATTTCAGCCTGAATGCAGACCTCACTAAATTATCATTAAGTTTGAATTTTGACTAGAAACTGCATAATGTTGTGTGACCGGTCAAGTCGAAAGTCGTAACACACACAAATACAAAACAACTCTGTTCTCAATTGCATCCACTGTTTTTACAGTCGTCCTCATAAACTGAGAGAGATAGGAAAAAGATTTGCATCAATTCACTAAGAGCAATAGGAGCTTTAACTTATAACAGATGAGATAAACAAAGACTTTATTTCTTCTTCACCTTGACCAAGCTTCACCCCAAGGGGTGGCCTGTCTCAACTGCCACTATCTTCAACTCAAACTAGAACTGTCTAACCAACAAACCAACAAACTAACCAACTCCCCAACTGCATCTTAGAACTCTTCTTATATATATTCTGCAAATTATTCTCTTCTAATCTGTTAAATAACATGTAATCACTAAAACTTTCCCATGGCACATCATACTAATATCAGCTGACATGTGTCAAGAAGTTTTATTTTGATTTAGCACTTCCAGCTGATTTCAAAACAAACTATTATTTTAACAAATGGAGTAACTCATGGGTGCAAATGAGGTTTATTCGCTTTTGACCTTTCCAACTTGAAAAACTTGCAACTTCAAACTTAAAGTTTTTAACTTGTACACAATTCATCACTAAAATAAGATAATTAACTGAAATAATGAATTAAAATCCCTAATTATATTACAACTGCTTTATTCACTAAGGGTAGTTTGCAACCTGTTGTCAGGACTTTAAATAGACTGAGAATATTCCCTATAGAGAGGTAAAATCCCTCCCCAAAGCAATGTCCTGGGGATGTCACTAAACTGCATCTGATGATGAATTTCCAGTTCTAGAGATCTGAAGAGTATAGAGTACTCCTTCATTAGCATTACTCTCATGTCCATGTGATCTAGAAGTAAATGGGAACAAAATCCTTATCTGACCAACGAGATCGGGATTTTCACTTAAGTCAGTTTCAGTAGTTCCAAGTATTTATTAGTGTGGATGGGATTATGTAATTTAATATTTCATTTATAGTAACTTTTCTAGATTGTGTAAAAAATTTCAATCTTAAAACTGAAAACTTTAAAAAAGTCAATCCCTCTCACCATGCCAACTCCAGAAACTAAGAAAAAGTATTGGCAATATTCAAATAATTTATTAGGGGATGAATAAAAATTAAATTTGGTTACTAAGAGTACATCAAGTAAGAAGTTTGAGAAATTCTGCTATAAAAGGTCAACAATGACATTAAAAAAAGCTGGATATCCCTAAATATAAAAGATTGGGTCTGTAGAAGAGACCCTAACATTACAACCACATTGGAGCAAAGAGTAATGGTTATATTTTGTGTCGTGGCATATCTACCATTGTTGGTTATCTAATGCCAAATCCTGTTTCTACATTGCCCAGTCAGCTAGAGCTGTAGAATACACTGACTGCACCTCTGCAGAGGGATAAGACCCTCCACCTAACGAGTGTCCTGGATATGACACTAAACAATCTGATGGTGAGGTTCCAGCAGTGCTGGAGCTTTGGGGAATGCGGAGTACCCCTTCATTGCCATCGCTCCCAGGTCCACTCTGGCCCAGAGTGGTAGCACCTGATAGGGCCCTATCTATGGGTTAAATAGAACTAACAGCATACTTATGCTAAAATGAATTGTTTCAGTAAACTGAATAGCTTGAAGTAGAAATGTTTTTCACAATTAAACTGTACTTACATTTAAACTGCATGCTTATGCTTAACTGAATTATTTCAAATAGAACTGTTTTCGACATTAAAACTCTATTTACACTTAACCGAATTGTTACATACAACAGCTTGAATAGTTAGAAATGGAAATGTTTTTGACAATTAATCTGTGTACTTATGCTAAACTGAATTGTTTTAAATAGAACAGATTATTTACATAAAAATGGATTTGGCGTTAAATAACCCCACGTGCGCGTGAACACCTGTGCTCATGTTGCACCTAACTAACCCATGCTCTAAGCGAAAAGTTCTCAGCCTAACTAAACCGAAAGGCAAGATATATAAAACGAAATTATATTACGCACCTTTTTTTGGTTTCTTATCTCTCTGCAGGTTATATAATCAGTATATTCTCACAGGATGGAGGTTGAATCAAAGGAGCCAGGAAATAATCTATTGATATCAATTATTTGTCAGCTGTTAAAATACTAAATATCTAAAGTCTAGCTACATTATGCCATAAAAATGATATAATTTTACAACTTGAATACAAACAATTTTAAATATATATTAAATATATATAATTTGACTCAATATCAAACATAATGTCCTCTAAAGGCAGTCTTTAAACTATCATTGAGTTGGATAGATCTGTTTAAAAATTATTAATATTAGACAGGAATACTTGAAATCATATTACTCTTTGCAAAAATTATCATTATTATTTACTCATTAGAGTTTTTCACATCAGCGTTAGCCAATGGTCTTTCACTGGAGTTTGATTGACAGCAAGTCTCCTCAAATCTCCAAGACTCTTCTCAGTATTCTGGCCATTCTCAATAATGTAGTAGTTTGGATGGTCCCCACTTGTCCACCGACTTCCAAGTCCTCCAGTCCCTTTAAAAATCCTTTAGTTACTGTTCCAAACATACCAATTATAATTGGTATAATTGTCACCTGCATGTTCCATAGTTTTTTCAATTCCCTCTTTTCACATTCTTTCAGTTTTATTCTGTGGTCAGCCGAGACCGGAAAGTTGACAATTTTGCAAGTTCTCTTTTTTTTGTTGATTATTATTAGGTCTGGTCTTCTGGCTGAGATTACGTGATCCATGTGTATGTCAAAGTCCCATTATTATTATTATTATTAAATAGGATTAGTTACTTGAAACCATATAATTGTGTGAAATTATTAGTATTACATCAGAATATTTGAAGCCATATAAAAAAATTATTTGTATAATGAGATGAAGTTATAATTTATTGCAAAGGGTGATTATCATCAGTTACTTGAAACTATATCATTTTTTGAAATACTTGAAAACATAATTGTGTGTAAATTATTAGTATTATATAGGAACTCCTGAAACCATATAACTTGGCAAATTATTTTTATTAGAAAGGAATAGTTGAAAACCTATGGGTGCAAATAAATGATTATAAAGTAGGAGGCGGGCTTAGTGTAATGGTTATCAATGTAGGAAATAAGATCAGCAAATTGGTTTCTAATCTTTGACAAAACAGATTATGTTTTACTTAGCACTAATAATGCTTGGAAAGGCATGAATCCATCAGTTCTAATCCCCCACTCCAAGCTATGAGTAAATAGAACAAATTGGGTAATTTAGCCTTGGAAATGCAGCCAGTCAAGAAGAAGAAAAACTGTGAATTCAAACTACCTTTAATCCTCTTGTAAATTGACCTTGTGTCACATCCTGCCTATGATAAAGAAGTTGGGTAAATAGAAACAAATGATTTATATTATTAATCAGGAATAATTACTTGAAACCATGTCATTGTATATCAATAATTAGTATTACAAATACTTACATAAAACCAAATCATTGTATATAAATGATTAGTATTAATAATTCTTACTTGAAACCAGATCATTGTATATCAATAATTATTTTTAAGAATACTTGAAACCATATCTTTATATATCAATAATTAGTATGAAGTATGCTTACTTAAAACCATATCATTGTGCTTAAATAATTAATATTTAGAATTGTTACATGAAACCATATCATTGCGCATAGAAATTTAGTCTTTAGAATAGTTACTTGAAACTATATTATTGTTTATTAATAATTAATATTAAAAATAGTTACTTGAAGCTATAATTGTTTGCAACTGATTATTATCTTTACTTGAAACCATCGTTCGAAAAAAAAAGACTGTCTTCAGTATGAAATAACCCAACAAGATCTGCCATGTTGTAAAAGCAACAGTTTACTTGATCTTTTTTGTTTTACCATTTTTACTTCATCTTTATCTGTCTCATTGGTCTAGTGGGTAGAGTGTTCACCAATGGTCTGGGAGACCTCGGTTCAATCAATGATACTTGATACCTCCTTGCTTAACACGCAGCAATATGAGGTAGATATCAAGGATAAAATGGAGCACTTCGTGGAAAGGAGTAGCGCCCTCCCCTACACCTCGGTGGCATAGCTATTGAAATGGGAACCTTCTGGTCGTCCTTGACTATAGTTGCCAACTTTACTTTTTCTAATAAGTGATACTAATCTATTAGGTTGTTTAGGGAAATAATATCTGATTTTAGAATATGATTTTTATCCCTAAGTTAATGAATTTAAACAGTGTTTTAATCAATCAAAATATGATCCGTGAACATCGATAAATTTCTGCCATCAATTAATTAGGTTCTATACATATTTACCCAACCTCTCCGCTCGGGCAGGATATGACACAAGGTCAATTTTTTAAGCGGAGTTTAACAGGTTTAAATTCAGGGTTTTCCTTCTCCTAGACTAGTTGCCTAACCAAGGCTGAAGAACCTAGTCTATCCTACTATTTACCCATAGCTGGAGGGAGAATAATTGGATTCATACCTTTCCCAAGGGTATTAGTGCTATGTGAAATGCAATCAGTCTCATCCAGGATTTGAACTCGTGTCACCGTGTCCATTTCCTATGACAATAACGATTACACCATGGGCACCTCCATATTAATTATGGTTCTATATGCTTGTACAACCAAACTCTCAACGTTTTCATGACAAAAAATCTTTAAATGCAGTTTTTACTTCTTCTCTGGAATGGAATGTTTTTGGGGGATAAAGAAGTGTCTAGATGCTTGAAAAAATAGTTGTCAATGGGTAAGAGATCAGAAGAATATGGTGGCTGCAGCAAAATTTTATGTTCCAATTCAGTGAGCTTCTGCAGTGCCATCCTGGCAACATGTGGCTGGGCATTGTCACAAAACAAAATAATGATCAAACTTGAACCCATGCAAAGAAAATAAATGCATCACTTCTTTTTTCATGTTAATAATTAGAGGCATTTTAAACTTAAAAATTAAATTCTGAAAAAAAATGACAGAAAATTAACCAAGAAGACACTTTAATCATTAGAAAAGTGGACTTTTATACAACTTCTTTAAAATGATATGTTTGAATAGAATTTAAACAGTTCATACTAAAATTGGACTGTATTTTCCAAACAACATAATAAATGGACATGTTTTTTTTAATACTTCTGAATGGCTGTAACCGTAACCTGTTTCTCAGGCAACAGCACTGTAGGTGAAATGCCTAAGGGCAGGGAATTGGCTCAGTAAAAAAAATCAATACCCTTTTCAGTATATGAGTCATAAAGAGTATTTACTTGTATAAAAATCAAAAACCCCTGAGTCAATGCAAACATTATTCACTGTTAAAATCACTTAATCATTATTGATTTGAAAATCCGTTGGTCATAATGTATAATGATAACACATTGTCCAGCTCATCTGCTGGTCAGTTTAGCATCATGCTAAGTTGCTTGGCAATGATTTATTTTCCTTTTCCCAGCTTCGTTGTTTGAGTTAGGTTTGGTTTGGTTTAATGGTCCAAGAGACTGGGGTTCAATCCCAGGTTGAGTCATACCAAAGACCAACGACTCAAAAAATGGTACTTGATACTGCCTTGCTTAATACAAAGGATTATTAGGTAAAGATCAAGGGTAAAGTGGAGGGATCCATAGAATGGAGAAGTGCCCTCACCTACACCTCGGTGTAGTAGCAATGGAAAATAGAGCCTTTGGGGCATCCTCGACTAAGGGCGCCAACTTTACTTATTTTTTACAATCTAATGGCATATCAGCCTTTATGGGTTATTTAATGCCTAAGCCGTTTTTGTAGAAGGACAGTAATGGTACTATGTATTTGGTTTTGTTTCTTTTATGTAATGGCATATTAACTTTTATAGGTTATTTAATGCCAACCCATCCTTGTAAAAGGACAGTAGTGGTACTATTTAATTGGCTTGGTTTAGTTTCTTTATTTAATGCCATATCAACCTTTGTGGGTTATTTAATGCCAACCAATCCTTGTTGGACAGTGGTAGCATTATTTAATTGGCTTGGTTTGGTTTCTTTATTAAATGGCATAGCAACCTTTGTAGATTATTTAATGCTAACCCATCCTTATAGAAGGACAGTAGTGGTACAATCTAATTGACTTGGTTTGGTTTCTTTATTTAATGGCATATCAACCTTTGTAGATTATTTAATGCTAACCCATCCTTGTAGGACAGTAGTGATACTATTTAATTGACTTGGTTTGGTTTCTTTATTTCATGGCATATCAACCTTTGTGGGTTGCTTAATACCAAAGCCATCATTATAGAACAATGGTGGTACTATTTCACCTATTGCTGGGAAAATCAGGAAGTTTATTACTTTCCCAAGAGAATTAGTTGACTGGATTTTGAACTTACTACAATATCACAGTCCATTATGTTATCCAGTATGCCCTGGGGCCTCACCCAGTACAAAAGAAAAAGATAATTATTAGAACTTATTTAAAAAGAAAAATTATTTAAGTTATTGGCACTCTTCAAACTTGTTCTGGCAAATCCTGTGAGTGTAGTGTCAGACTATATGGTGTTTGTTCTTACCCTGGACAACACTGATAGTATAGACAAGGGAAACCTGCTGCTTGGGCAGTTGCTGGTCTTTCATATAATTCTGCCCATGCCTGCATCCAAATTCAAGCACAGATCCATGGTCTCACAAGATTAATTGGTTTAGCTTATGACACAGTAACTCTACAATTTTAACAAAAATTATATAATATCAGTAATGTTATCCTAAATCTTGTTGGTAAGAAATGAAATGAAAAACAAATTATAATTGTATTATTGTTTTAAGTTGTCCAAATTTCATAGCTGAGTTACTATTATTAATATTAATTTATACTTTGTTAGCAGGACTTACAATATACTAACTGCATCCTCTGAAGTAAGGTAAGATCACCACCACACTCAAGGGTGTCCTGAGTATGATACTAAACTGCATCCTTCTGAAGCTCTGAGGATTGTGGAGTAACTTCTTATTGTTATTACTCTCAGGTCCACTTTGACCTAGAGTGGTAGTACCTGACAGAGTCCCATCAGTAGATCAAATAGAGCTGTTTGAAAATTATTAGTATTGATTTGGTTAGTTTGGTTGAGTTTTATGGCATATCAACCATTGTTTGTTATTTAATGCCAAATTCATGTTATATATATATATATATATATATGAGGGGATGATGAAAAGTTCTTACCTGTCTATATTTCTGAGATGAGGTATTATGTACATTATTTACATTTTTCAGACTATTGTCCTCATCTTTGTTGCCATGTTTATCATGTTTCATTAATTTCCTCAAGGACACATGGCACAGTGGATAAAGGTATTGGTTAGATCCAGTGACATACCCGAAGAGTGTGAGTTCAATACCCAGTGAAGGCAGTGGAGAACTTTCAGAGGGGAAATTAAGAAGAGATAACTGATAACTGACATCCATTAAACATGGCTTGTGGAACTAGAACAATCTACCTCAGTAAGCGAAATGAAGGGTTAAGTTTGACATTCCAACTACCTGAAGAAGACCGGAGCGTACAACAGCTGAAATGTTGTGATAAACATGGCGACAAAGATGAGGACAATAGTCTGAAAAATGTAAGTTCTCACCTCTATAAAAAAGGAAATAATCTAAAAAAAATAATTTTATTGAATTAAAAAAGAAAAATATTTAACTTTTTTTTTTCTAATTGAAGGTTTAAACTGTGGGATAAATATTTGAAATAGCATGTTTGTTTCTTATTTCTAGGTCATTCACTTCTTGGTCCCCTTCACCACCACCAATGATAATGTTTCAGTACCCTCTTACAAATATAAAACAAATGCTGACTTCTACCATCATGATTTAATATTCTTTTTGGTACATTACTCTCAGGACCACTTTGGCCTAGAGAGGTAGTACCTTTCAGGGTCCCACCTGTAGATCAAATTAATCTGTTTGAAAATTATTAGTTGTGAATAGAAAGGCTTGAAACCATATAATTTTGTGCAAACAAATGATCTTTATTATCAAATAGGAATAATTACTTGAAACCATATAATTGTGCATATATTATTAGTATTAGATAGGAGTTTGCCTGGACTTTAGTCCAGAATGAGCTCCGAAAAGGAACCAATGACAGACTTGTGGCCGTAAAGCCCCCAGTTTCAACTGGACTACCTTTGGGTGGGTGAGATGCATTATTGAATCCTTTGGCCCCCATGTATAGCACTAGATCTTGCTGTCTAGTTTAAGTAATAAACAAGCATCCATGCCTGGACCCAGATTTGGGTCCAAGAAACAGCTTGGCTCATTAGACTCACATTGCACTTAGCGGGTCAGTGAGCTACACAGATTAGCAGGGTCCGAGCTTTGATTCGTTCCTGACCTACCCATTCCCTTAATCTCCACTTTAATCACTGACGTTGTGTCAAGCCCTGTCTGGTGGATGGCAGAAGCAAATATAATAAGTATTAGACAGGAATAGATCTACTTTTTCTTTTTTTTTTTTTCTAATTAGAGGAATTATATTGTGAATTGAATTACCATGACCAGAAAACCCAACGAACACCTACTCATGAAAGATAGATAGGAATACTTGAAAACATGTAACTATGTGCAAATTATTTGTATCAAATAGGAGTACTTGATACCATATAACTGTATGAAAATAAATGATCTTTATTATCAAATAGGAATAATTACTTGAAACCATATAATTGTGTATATATCATTAGTATTAGATAGGAATACTTGAAACTATGTAGATTATTTACATTAGATACGAATACTTGAAATCTATAATTTGCATCCTGGGTATGACACTGAGCTGTATCTGGTGGTGAGGCTTCAGTTCTGGTGATCTGGTGAGTGTGGAGTATCTCTTCATTGCCATTACTCCCTAGTCCATTTTCATCTGGAGTTGTAGTACCTGTTTGGGTCCCATCTATGGGTCTACTAGATTTGTTTAAAAATCATTAATATTAGAAAGGAATATTTGAAACCATATAATTGTGTATAAATGATTTGTATTGAATTGAAACTATATAATTATTCCTTTGTCTCACAAGATTAATAGTTACCTCCACTTATCTTAGGACAAACCTTTTGTTTATATATTCATGCAAGTAATTTGAAACATTTTTATACCAGTGCAAAGACAGATTGAAAAAAGGAAGTCATTATTGATTTATTTAATAATGTCCATGAATGATATACTGACAAATTCTACCTGGTGTTCACCCTGAATGGGTGAGAATAACAGTTTAGTTTATGGCCTGTTGGTTGGATTTTGGAGTGTTACAACATACAATGAGAAAAAACTTCATTTAACACAAGACAAAGAAGGAATATCTAATATTTAAACAATTTTTATAAGACAAAAACGTCAACTTGCATTTGAATGTTCAGAAGTTCCCCTTTGCAAGTAGTAAATTTTTGAAGTGGTGGAAAGTCAGATATCAAGAAAAAAAGGGGAAGGGAGGAGAATGTTTTTAAAGAGTACTTATTCCTTTTTCTTTTCTTTTCTTTTCTTCTCTTTCTTTTATGGTAAAGCAGTGGAACTAGCAAAAAGGTAGTTTCGGCTCTTAAATCGAGGGCGGACGTTACTTCTCTACTGTTTATCGTATTTATGTGCTTCCTTGGGTCTCTTTTGTCCTCACTCTCTCGGTTCACAGAAAACCTGAGTATTTATCTCTCTTCACCGGCTCCAAATTCGCCACTCCAAAATCCTTCCAATTTTGGCACGACCGCTTCCCATTGGCTACTTTACTTTTTATTATTTTTCTTTTTTTCTGATTTTTAACCGGATGGATGCGTGGAGCCTTATGCGTGGCGACGCGTTTATACATTTTGTATGTGGCAGCCGACGAGTCAACATCCGGTTGGGAGTTTCATTGTTAATTCCTAAATCCCCACAAGTTCCAGGGTGCCTTCTCCTCAGGGAGCATCTGCCCCCTCATCTAAAATGGATAAGGGTTGAGTTTATTTTTCATGTGATTCTTTTTTTGTATGTGTGTATCTGTGAGTCTTGTGGTAAAGATCAATGCCCCTGAATAGAACAACCCAGTCTGCTGAGGCTGCAGAATACATTGACTGCATCATTGCAGAGAGGTAAGACTTCCCTGATGAATGTCCTGGATATGACTCTGGCTCAGTCAGCTGAGGCTGAAGAATACATCGACTGCATCCCTGCAGAGGGATAAGACTCCCCCAATGAACGCCCTCAATATGATAATAAATAATCTGATGGTGAGGCTCCAGTAATGCTGGAGCTTTGGGGAATGTGGGGTAACCCTTTATAGCCATCATTCCCAGGTCCACTCTGACCTGGAGCAGTAGCACCTGATAGGCTCCTATCTATGGGTCAAATAGAACTAAACTGTATCCTTATGCTAAACTGAATTGTTTGAAATAGAACTGTTTTGACAGTTAAGTGTGTGTGAATAAATGACTGATGTTTAATTGAACTGTTTGTGATATATAGCAATACTTGAAACCATTTACCTTTTTTGATTAAACCTAATAGCTTGAAATAGAACTGTTTTTGGAATTTAAACTGTTTATTTTTATTAAACTGAACTGTTTGAAATAGAATTGTTTATATGTATTTGAATGAATTTGGTATAAGATGATCTACTATGGATGATATGCCATAAAACCAAATCAAACTGAATAGAATTTTGGGAGGCTTTTTTAGTAACAAGAGAGATAATAACAGATTGAGAGAGAGAAATATTCTTCCTTATTTACAAACTTTATAATTCATCTTATTTTTCTTCTTTTTTTTTGTTTTTAGTAAACAGTTAAAACTTACCTTTTTTATCTGTTGACCTATCAATATTTACCAGTTTTTTGGGTTTTTTTTTTTTGGAGTGGGGGCATTTTTTGAATGGAGTTGTTTTCGTCTTTAATTTTAGATTTTATGAATGGTTTACTATACTTTACACATGAAGGACATGCACAAAGAATAAGTCAATAGAAATTTCAAATCAAGAGTCTGATTTATTTTTATAACACAATATGTGAGAATACGAGAGAAAGGAAGATAGATATATTTTCTCTTATATGGAGTAATGTAGACTTATCACACACACACATACACACACACATACTTCAGTGTGTAACGTTGCCTCACTGACACAGCATCATCTTGAATATCAATAGGTGTTGCATTTCTGAAATAAAAGACAGACCTGTTATTTCTTTAGATACGAAAAGATTATTAACTCTACTGTTTTTCTTAATGGTATTTGCTTAACCCTGGATTGCTCCATTTCACCCTTGTTCCCTACCTTATAATGCTAAGTGTTAAACAAGGAGGCATCAAGAAGCATTTTTTGAGTCTTTGTTATGACTTGATCTGGGGATTGAACCCCTAGTTTCCTAGGCCACTGGTGAACACTCAACCCGGTTGGCTAATAAATATATATACATATATATATAATTCTGTTGGTGGGAAAAAAACCTAGATTGTACAATTTGTAAATTCTACAAACTGATATCTAGGAAAAAAAATTGTAAAAAAGAAAAGACGAAAAATAGTTGTTACTTGAAAATAATCAAGCAGCACGTATGTCTAGTCAAAAGAAAAAACACCGACCGAATTATCTAAGCTAAAACGTAATAAAGTGCTCAATACATAATTCCTACATGTCCACAGGCAAGTTTACCAAGATTTCACCAAATGGTTCTTCAGGATTACTCTGGTGAATTGGGTTTGGATAAAACATAATTTAATGGTTAAAAAGACCCTTCATATATACAAAAATTAGTGGATTTAAAAATGTTTAGGTGAGGTTTTTTTTAACCAATAAAATGTATTTTATTCAAACCCACTTTGTCAGAGTAATCCTGAAGAGCTTTGTTGAAACCTAGATAGACTTGGATGTTGGAATTATTTTCATTATATATATATATATATATATATATATATATATATATATATATATATATAAAAATAAGATATTATTCAATCCAGTAAATCTGGTTTAGGGATAATTCAAATCAGGATCAATAAAATATTCAAAAATAGAATATTAAGTTTAAATAAACACTGGCCAAGAGCTCAATCTAAACAAAATCCACAAAGCAAATAATTTTCTCATAAAAAAAAATAACAATCAGTCTAATTAAGATAATAAATTTATTTCTATCCTGTTAAAAGCATTGATATAAATCAATGCTCTAAAAAATTAACAGGACTTTTTCAGATCAAACAAGAAATGAATTAAAATAACTTTTTCACATTCACAACCAGATCTGAAAAAAAACAACAACTTATTTCTCCTTAACCTTCAAGTAACAATCATCATCATCATCATGATGTGCAGCTAGCACGGATATCCCTGACCCTCTCTCTCCACGTCTCCCAATCATTCATCGCCTTCAGCAGGTCTTCGGGGTTACATCCCGTATCATCACATAGCTGCTGTATGTATGTTCGAGCTGGTCATCCTGCTTTTGATTGGCCATATGCGGGGGTCCACAGGAGGACATCACTTACGATCTCGTCTTTGCTTCTCCAGCAGTAACAATAAGTATCAAATGATATTGGCATGTAAAACAACATTCAGTTTCATCATACTTCAAATGTAACAGAGGCCACATTTACAGTTACAATAATACTTCTCAAAAATTTCAAACATTTATATATATTAAAAAAAAAATTTCTTCAGCCATATCTAATTTTAGTACATTGATTTTTATCCTTAAATGAACTAAAAAAATCCAAAACTAATGTTAATTATAGTAAAAACCCCACCCCCACAAATTACAATAATAGAGTAAAAATCACTAATATAAATTCAAATTCTAATTCATTTACCAATTTAATAAATCATAGTTATTCATTTTTTGTTTATTTATTTATTTATTCACTTATTTTTGAAAATAGTCTGAATTTATTTTTATGCCTCACATCTCTGTTTTAATAGGCTAACAGGATCAAAGTATAACATAGTTTTTTCAAGACACAAATTACACCAACCATCAAAGCAGCTAGGAGTTGTAGATCTTTTCAATATTTTCCATTGAATTTTTGGAGTTAAACCCATATTTTTCAACTTCCAGAAATGTTTGGATAAATCTGTTTGATTTCTCAAGTGTTTATAAGAAAACCAATATGATTATTATATCCTAATTTCTATCTAACTGATGAAATTCCAATATAAATTCTTTTATCTTTCACATTTTCCTTTCGGAAAATAGTAGTATATATATATATATATATATATATATATATATATATATATATATATATACCAGTCCATCATTAATATAAAATATTAATATTATTATTGAGATAGCATTGTTTGCCATTTTTCCCTATTTTTAAACATAATTTTTTCAGATTTTTTGCCTTGTCTCATATTGTTAATCTTGCTTCTTTTTTCTATTTTTGTTTTGTTTAAAAAATTTTGCCCAATTTTTTATTTTGTCTTCTTGGTGATTTAACATTTTTTGCCATGTCACATATTATTAATCTAGCTTTTAGAAAAATGTTTCCCTGTTGTCTCATATTAGTAAAATAGCATTGATTGCCTTGTTTAATATTATTAATTTAGCTTTTTAAAAAGATCTTTTCATTATGCTTGCTTTTTTTATCCTGTTTTTTTTTGTCTTCTAGGTAAATTAGCATTTTTACCTTGTCTCATATTGTTAATCTCAGTTTGTACAAATTTTTTCTCTCTTGTCTCATATTACTAAAATAACATTTTTTGCCTTGTTTAATATTATTAATTTAGCTTTTTAAAAAGATTTTTTCATTATTTTTGCTTCTTTTTTTTCTGATCTTTTTGTCTTCTGGGTAAATTAGCATTTTTACCTTGTCTCATATTGTTAATCTCAGTTTGTTCAATTTTTTTTCTCTCCTGTTTCATATTACTAAAATAGCATTGACTATCTTGTTTAATATTGTTAATTTATCTTTTTAAAAAAAATTTTCATTATTTTTACTTTCTTTTTCCTTCATGGTAAATTAGCATTTTTACCTAGTTTCATATTGTTAATGTCAGTTTTTAAAACATCTTTTACTTTGTTGCTTTAATTTGTTAATTTTCTTTTTAAAAAGATTTTGTCTTTTGTTGAATTAGGATTTTTTGCTTTGTTTCCAATTGCCAATCTAGCTTTCTGAAACATTTTTTGCCTTGTCTCATTTATCTTTTTAGAACAAGTATCCTCTTCTAATTGGTTGAACATAAATATAAGTAAGTAAAATTGGTGACCATTGTCAAGGGCGACCCAAAAGCTCCCTTTTCGATAGCTACTACACCGAGGTGTAGGGAGGGTACTTCTCTTTTCACTGGATTGCTCCACTTCACCCTTGATCCTTACCTCATAATGCTGAGTGTTAAGTAAGGAGGTATCAAGTACCATTTTTAAAGTCTTTGGTATGACACAACCTGGGATTGAACTGAGGTCTCCCAGATCATTGGCGAACACTCTACCTGCTAGACCAATGAGCTGGTAAATACTGGACATTGGCGTAATGGTTAGAGTGTTCGCCAATGGCCCGGGAGACCTGGTCTTTCTTTTGCCAGCATCATAACAGAAACATATGCTTAATGAGTCAGTATCCACTTTTTCCTCGTATTTTTTTGGTCTTGTCAGATTTACAAAAATCTACTATTTCTCAATATATATATATATATATATATATATGTGTGTGTGTGTGTGTGTGTGTGTGTAGTCATGCAGCAGTCATTCATTTAAACATGTTTCATTAAATGATAAAGACAAATTTTGTCTGTATAGTTTATTTAAGATCCTTTCAAGTTTTCCAACCTGAAATTAAGACACTTATCAGAAAACTTGAAAGGATCTTAAATAAACTATACAGACAAAATCTGTCTTTATTATCTAATGAAACATGTATATATATATATATATATATAAGTTGGCTGACTGAAGACCAGGTGACCCAAGGTCTCCATTTTCATTAGCTACTAATCCAAGGTGTAAAGGAGGGTGCTACTCCTTCCCCTTGATCCATACCTTATAATACTGAGTGTTAAGCAAGGTGGTATCAAGTAGCATTTTTTGAGTTTTTGGTATGACTTGATCTAGGAGTGAACCCAGGTCTCCCGGACCATTGATGAATGCTCTAACCATTATGCCAATTTGGTAGCAAGTTATTGTTTAAAGAAGTTTGGTTAAAGACCACAGAACTTTCTCTTTTTACAACATTATGTTTTTTGCTAATTTTCTTGCTAGTTTCTTTGTGTCTGGGTCCAATTGATTGGAAAGTCGCCCTAAGTTCTGCTCCTAAAGGCTTTGTTAAGGGGATTTTTTTCTTATAGGTATTATTTCCTTTTGTTTACTTTGGGTGTGAACTTTATTTTGTTAGAGTGGGTGATTTGGTTTGCATGTTAGTTATTGAAGATATTTATTATGTTTGTGCTGGTGTTGAATGCTATTTTAGTTATTAATCCTAGAAGCAATCAGCATAGAAAATAAACAACCAAATATAAATAAAACCCTAACTTTTCAGAGGAAGATAAAACCTAAAATAAATAGTTTCTTTCTTTCTTTCTTTCTTTTTTTCTTTCTTTCTTTCTTTCTTTCTTATCTTGTAAAATTTATTCTAATATTTTATGGTTTCTAGTATTGCTAACACAAAATTCTATTTAATTATAAACTTTTGTTTGCACATAGTTTAATGGTTTCAAGTATAGCTATTAAACATCAATAGTTCTATTTGACTATAAGTTTCATATATTTGAGAAAAATACAATCTTCAGATAAAACATGTGATTTTTTTAAAGACCTACTAACTGCACTACTGTAACATATTGACCTTCGACCTTGCTGTCAATCAAAAAACAGGTGCATCCGGTCGAAGATATCACCTTGACCTGTGAACAGGTTGAAATCGGTGCAATTGCGACGCCCATGGGAAGCAGGTGGGCATCAAACAATTATATAATCTGGTGCCATAGTTGGAGTCAGTTAGTTGGAGTTCGAGTTGCAGTTCGAGGCAGTGAAAACCAGCTCCCAGCAGAGGGCTTTGGGCCCTCAGCACCCCCGGTTGAGCAGTCCAGCAGAATGAGAAAGAAGTGCTGCCATTGTCAGAGGAACTTGGGTTCAATATGTTGCAGTCTGTTCAGTCTCCAACTCACCTCTCACACACAACCTTTTCACAACCCTTTCACAACCCATTCGAATAAAGTGTGAGAGGTATATTTTTCTAAAGAAGTGTGTTCGTTCGTCATTATTGTTGATTATGTTTCCGCATATATATGTATACGTATAGTTGTATCACGGCTATACAGCACAACTATTGCACCAACAAGGTCACTTCAGGTGGTTAGTAAGTTTAGTAAATTACTACTATTGCACCAACAAAAAAGAATGGCAACACATGTAATTTTCCTTAAAATTTGGTTAGAAGAAAAGTCCTAATGTAATAATGAAGGAAAATAGTGTAAAAAAATTATTTTTGAAATTTATTTACTTGGTCTGTGCTGTACAAAACAAAAAAGTGATGCATATCAATGCATAGTTTTTTGTTTTGTGCCACGCTTCAATATTACATGAGGACTTATAGAATATCATATGAGGACTTATAGAATATCATATGAGGACTTATAGAATATTACATGAGGACTTATAGAATATTACATGAGGACTTATATAATATTATATGAGGACTTATAAAATATTATATGAGGACTTATAAAATATTACATGAGGATTTATAAAATATAAAACAAACTTAAAACAAAGTCAATAATGATAGATTAGATGCTTAATCAGTTTAAGAAAACAAAGGCAACATCTCCACACTAAACGGTAGCTCTCTGAAACTAGTTAACAAGTTCACCTACATAGGAAGCAGTATCTCATCAACCGAGACAGACATCAACACGCGATTAGCAAAGGCATGGACAGCTATTAATAGGCTATTGGTCATATGGAAGTCAGACCTGACCGATAAAATAAAACGCAGTTTCTTCCAAGCAGCGGTTGTGTTGATACTGCTATATTGATGCACTACATGGACGCTAACTAAACGGATGGAGAAAAAGCTTGACAGCAACTACACAAGAATGCTGTGAGCAATATTGAACAGGTCCTGGAGACAGCACCCAACAAATCAGCAGCTGTACGGCCACCTACCACCCATTAAAAAAACTATCAAAATTTGATGAACCAGACATGTAGGAAACTGCTGGAGAAGAAGGGATGAGCTCATAAGGGATGTACTCCTGTGGACCCCTTCTCATGGATGAGCAAAGGCAGGATGACCAACTCGAATCTATATACAACAGCTCTGTGCCGATATGGGGTGTAGCCTGAAGACCTGCCAGAGGTGACGGATGATAGGGAGGGGTGGTGAGAGAGGGTCAGGGATATTGGCGCGATGATGATGATGATGATAATGATGGTTTAAGCCATAAATACTTTGTATTTTTAAAGCTAATTATAACAATACATTTCAAACTTCCAGTGTTTTTAACACAACTGGAAATTATCTGATTAAAAACTGTCCTCATTGGTTATTCTTATTTTAGTAGTCATAGTGTGCTCATCATAATTTAATCTATGATCTCACGCCCCTAAAATGAAGGAACAAAATGTGCATATTCCACATGTTATGTTGTGGGTTAGATTTGTTTAAATTTCTTGGTTTAATGGCATATCAACATTTGTAGGTTTTTTAATGCCAAGTCATCCTTCAAGAAGAACAGTAGGGGTACTATTTAACCCATAGCTGGGAGGATAAGGGGGTTCAGCAGCTATGTGAGGATACAGGATGTAGCCCTGAAGACCTGCCTGAGGCGATGAACGATAGGGAGAAGTGGCGAGAGAGGGTCAGGGATATCCGTGCTAATGGCACGACATGATGATGATCCTATTTACCAACCCCTCTGCTCGGGCAGGATATGACACAAGGTCAATTTTTAAGCGAAGTTTTACAGGTTTGAATTCAGAGTTTTTCCTTTTTCTAGACTGGTTGCCTCACCAAAGCTGTAGAACCTAGTCTGCCCTACTATTTACCCATAGCTGGAGGGAGAATAATTGAATTCATAACTTTCCCAAGGGTATTAGTGCTACGTGAAATGCAATTAGCCTAGTCCAGGATTTGAACTTGTGCCACCGTGTCCATTTCCTACGACGATAAACATTACATCACGGGCACCTCCATGATGATGATGATGATACATTTCCCAAGAGTATTTGTCTGAAAGTGAACATAATAGCTCAACTGGACTTTGAACTCACTTTCTATGATTCCATAGTCCAGCGCTTTAACTATTACACCATGAGGGCACCCCTGAATGTTGTGGGAGTTTAAGAATAACAAAACACTACAGAAACAGCTAAGAAAATTTGTAGTGTTTTTGGCTAATGTGTCATTATTGACTGTCATGTCTGAAATGGGTTTTCAGTTTCATGCTGGCAATATGTCATTGAGAGTTGAACCCAAATCAAAATACTCAACAGACTTCGATGAAGATGCTTTAAGAGAATTGGTGGAATGCAATCCACATAAAAGTACTTGACAATTTGCATTTGACCTCAACACATCCTAAACTACAATCTGCTGCCACTTGAAAAAGCTAGGAATTGGGAGCAAGCTAAGTGTTTGGGTACCTCATACTCTTAGTGACAAGAATAAGGAAGATTGTATATCCATAACAACAAGTCTTCTGTCAAACCAGAGAAATGACCTGTTTCTCAAGAGTATGATTACTGGTGTTAAAAAATGGGTCTTTTATGACAATGTTCAATACCAAAGAAAATGAATTGGCAAAGATAAATCATTACAGCCTACCTCAAAGGCTGAACTTTATGGAGGAAAAGTTATTCTGTATGTATGGTGGGATCACTGGTATTATTCATTTTGAGTTTTTCAACTCAATGCAGACTTATTCTCTCAACAGCTGCTATGTATGCATGAAAATCTAAGAAAGCTCTCTGCACTCCTTAATTGAATAAATGTTGTGCTCCTCCTTGATAACGCAAGGTCATATTCAGCAAGAACTACTTAGGAAAAATTATTGGATTTAGACTGGTTTGTTCAACTCCATTCATCATATTCACCAGACCTTACACCAAATGATTTCCATCTTGTTTATTCTCTACAAAATATACTGAATGATAAAAATTTTCTCAAGAAAATCTGGTGAAAACATGGGAAAAATTTGGAGCTCAAAACCTGCTGAATTTTACATGAATCAACAAGCTGCCTGATAAATGACAAGAGGTGATTTAAAATAATGGTGGATATACTATTGATTGAAATTAATTTGTTTTTAAACTATTTATGAAACATAATTACATTTTGATGAAAGTGAAATTATTTATGACTTAATTCAATATATATATTCTGCATTTACTTGAGTTATGAACAACACTAATTTTCAGCCACAAAAAGATGATTTTGCGTGTATTGAACATTCCCTAAATTTTGCTTATGCTAACTTGCAAAAATATTTCTTCAACATCCAATGAGATAAAGAGAAAATATTCAAACACTTATTTATACTTTGAAAACTACTGCAATACCATGAATAAACCATGTGGTCTAGTCCTTGATGTAGCCGGATGTGTTTACTTGGATATTTCAAACACACTAAAACCCACCTCTGATACACAATAGTATTGATATTGGGATGATTATGTATGAAATTGAATGAATATGATTGGGAGTGGTGGCAGTTTGAGACATTGATTTGTGAGGGTGCTGCTTCAGAAAATACATAAAAATTATATTAATATTGTGACTGGCCCATTGGTATGATAGTTAGAGTGTGTGCCAATGGTCTAATCCAAGGTAAAATCATATCAAAGACTCAAAAAATGCTACTAGATGCCTCCTTGCTTAACACTCAGCATTATAAGGTATCGATCAAGGGTAAGTGGAGCCCAGGGAAAAGCGTAGTACCCTCCCCTATCTATTGAAAAGGGTGCCTTTGGTTCACCCTCAACAACAGTTGGCCAATTTACAACTATATTAGTATTGTATAATACTTATATGCTGAGAAATACAGTATATATATATATATAAGAGAGAGAGAGAATACTTACAACTATATTAATATTGTGAAATACATATATGGTAAGAAATACAGTATATGTATATATATATAAGTGAGAGAGAGAGATAGAGAATAAAAAAAGCATGATAAAAATTCTAAAGATAATTTCAATGTTCACAGATAGCATATTCCAGTACTCCATAATCTAGACCCATTTGAAAATGAAATCCATTCTTCTTGTTTTAATTTGAGCAAAAAGATCTATAACTTTTTCCTTGTTGCTATGGATATTCATTCTTCTTGTTTTAATTTGGGCAAAAAGATCTATAACTTTTTCCTTGTTGCTATGGATATTCATTCTTCTTGTGTCAATTTGGGCAAAAAAATCTATAACTTTTTCCTTGAGGTTTGGGTGATTGTTAAAGAAATTTTTCTCTGTTTCTCGAGAAAACATGTGAGCCATGATTAATTGATTTAAATTATTTTACACAATAAAATTTCTGTAAAAATTTCTGAAAATCATTAACTGTATCACATTGTCAGCAATTTATCATTTTCAGTGATTCAAATCCTTTTGAATTAATATAGCAAACAACATATAAGCATTATACATGAGATGATGTGTAAACACAACTTCCTACACTGATAAGAAGATTGGCACTGTGTGAGCAGCAGTACTTTGCTCTCTTTGTTCCAATTACCTCCTGGGCATGCATACAATAAAGCAAACACCCAAATTATGGAACTGTGGCGTAAACAGTTCCAAATACAGCAAATTCTTTAATTTTAGGAAAGAGAGGTTGACCATTGACATTGACCAATGACATTAAGTTTAAAGATTATTTATAATAGTATTAAATATTTTTTTAAAATACTAAACAATTTATATTTTTCCAGTATATATCAAGAGAAAATAGGAGATGCTGCAGTTCTACAGTGAATATAGATAAGTTTGAGAGGCATTGTTTACATCTTTCTTTTTTGATACACATGATCATGCAATATAATCTCGAATTCTATTTCCTGTTAGCCTGATTCATCCTGGCTCTGCATAACTTAACTAGTGCCCAAACAAAGGCTTTTAGTAAAGACAATGAATTTTTATGTAATTTTGTTTACAATTTATAATATTTGTACATATTACATGCACAGATGTTGTAAATAGTAAACAATGTTGAGTAAAAACTTTATTATCTTGACTAATAATTTTTGTTAGGATTTAGGCTATGCAGAGACACTTTGGATCAAAGTTAAGATAAGGTTAATCTTAAAAACCAGGTAAGTGATGGATGATTATTGAGCATAAGCCATAAACAGCTTCCTGTATAAAATATATTGCAATATCAAGCTGCATTATGGGAAATGCCCTGTGGCCTGGGGCTGTAGAATATGCCAATTGCACCTCTGCTGAGGAGTAACAATACCCCAAACTATGTCTGATGGTGAGGTTCCAGTCCTGGAGCCGTAGGGAAAGCAGAGTATCCCTTCATTGCCATTACTTCTTCATCCACAATGAGCTGGAGTGGTTGTAGGATCTTATCTATGGGTCAAACAGAACTGTTCAATCATTTATTAAGGATTTTTATTATTAATATAATTGACATTGGCATAATGGTTAGAGTGTTTGCCAGTGACCCGGGAGACCTGGGTTCAATCCCAGGTCGAGTCATACCAAAGACTTTAAAAATGGTACTTGATACCTCCTTGCTTAACATTCAGCATTATAAGGTACGGATAAAGGGTAAAGTGGAGAAATCCTAGGAAAGGAGTAGCGCCCTTCCCTGCTCCTTGGTGTAGTAGCTATCAAAAAGGGAGCCTTTGGGTCACCCTCGACTATGGTCGCCAACTTTACTTTTATTATTAATATTATTATTAGCTATTTGAAACCATACAGCTGAGTGTAGATAATTTACATTTGATGGGAATTATTAAATAGAAATACTTGAAACCAATTAACTGTGGACAAATAAATGATTAATATCAAATAAAATAATCAGTGTGAGATAAGAATACTTGAAACTATTTAAAAAATAAGCTCTTACATATTGTTTAAAAATAAAGTTACTTACAAATCAGTTTCTTACATATATATATATATATATATATATATATATATATATATATATGATAAAGATATGTGGAAAAGAGGATGAATCAAACATTTAAAACGGGTTTAGTAGTAATATTTCATTTTTTATTCAAGGAAGAACTCTTTCAGACTCCTTGTATGAATATTACAACGAAACCCATTTATTTTTGTCATTTACAAAAATCTACCATTTATTCATATTTATCTATCAATATATATATATATATATATATATATAAACAGTATTTAGCATTAAGTAACCCACAAGGCTTGATATGCCATTAGATACCAAGCAAGCGAGCAATCATTCTAGGAAAAATAAATCTAATTAGAATAAAATGTTACACATTTAATTTGAAGTTTGTTTGCCAAAAAGATCTTTCTTGATGGTGCTCGATAAATGCTGAAAACTAGTGAACTTTGACAAGTGGTAATGATAACTCCATTTAACTAATGTCTTAACATTTTTCTGTTATGATCATGGCTTGGACTGGTTAATATCCTGTGTTTGCTGCGGAAATGTTTTTTTTAAAACTGGTGAATCTGTAATTGCTACATAGAAAACGTTTTGTGCTCATTTCATGTTACATCAGAATGATGCTGTTCTGGAGTGAATTTTCATCCTATAGCAGTACTGATTTTTCATTTGGAACAGCATATGTATCAAGTTCTATCTCTAGCAGAAAACTGGATATAGATTTGGGACATTGACCAAACATTTATGAATTTAAAAAGTTTATTCTTTGTATAACCATTTAATGCATTAAACTCTCTAAAATCAAGCTTGATGTTTTAAAAACATCCTGGGTAATAAACAACTTCTTGTTTTTGAGAGAAAAATTGGTTTTAAAAAGTCATTCATTACATGAGTCTATACTATTTTGATCTTTTGTGGTTTTCACAGCATTTCAGATGGCCTATATTTTTCTGTGTTCAGGTGATGTGTCCATTATAGGATGTAATTGTTGATTTCTGTGTTGCATTCAGTCTGTGGACTATTTCATTGTCAAAAATGGAGGTAATGAAACTTCCTTGGTTCCTGAGTTTCTTTGTTTTTGGCTTCCTGTCTGTTACTTGAAGGTCATTCTGCAAATGTTTTGTTTTCCTTGCATATGACCTTTATATATTAAAAAAAAAGAACCATGGATATTATGAAGCATTAAAAACTGGCAAAGCTAGACATTGTGAAATAGTAAGATGGCATCAGGACAATATGGCACAGTCCACAGACTTATATTTATTAATCAGAATTTGACTAATAACAAGGAACTTCATGGGGAAGTCCCTATGGCTTATGTGGCTAATGTGCTGGAGTGTAACATCCTAGTAAATGAGTTCAAACTCCAGTTACATTCACTTTTGAACTAGTACCTTTGGGAAAGCTATGAATCCATTTATCTTTCTAGCTATAGGATAAATAATAAAACTACTTTCTTACTACAATGATGGATTTGGCATTAAATAATCCATGATAACTGCATGAAGCAGAATATCATCTAAAAAAGCCGAGAGAATGGAACCACTGAAATATAATTTAAAACATGAAATAACAAAATAAGGATTACCCTAATGTTCAAAACACATGCTTCCATTAAAATCCCGCTAAATAAAAATAATGGCACATCTCAAAATCTCTATGTAATATATATCATTGACAGGTCCTATTGTACCATAGCCAGATACAAATATGGGAAACGTACATAGAATGTTCATAACATATATACATAGAAAATAGGCATCCTGAAAAACGAAAAACACTTACAACTTCTTAGTTCAGGTACAAAACTTTTTATTACCTTTGAGTTTTAAAGGTTTTTCGACATAAAGAGAAAGATACCATCTTTCTATTCTGGCTTTTCCATCTGCCCCCCACCCCAACATGTGTGGCACCCACCACAAGGCCACTGGCCTGGCTTCGGCAAGTAAGCAAAAGTCAACCTTCTTCCTCCGAGCCAGGACTCAACTCAACTGACTTTTTCAAAATCCCCCAAATCCTCCACGTGCGCTTCCATCATTCACATCCACTGGTCAACCTTTCTATGGGATTTTTATTTTGACATCTGTGAACGACACATACTCCTTGTGTGCGTGTCAACACCTGTGCTCAAGTTTGCACCTAACTAACCCAAGTGCTGAGCCGAAAGGTTCTCAGCCTAAGTAAACCCAAATGCAAGATATATAAAACGAAGTCCCTCAGCTATTATATTACACTATAACCTGGTTTAATCATTGGGATGTTTGTCTTGTAGCATGTTTTGGGCAGGTATAGCCTAGCAGAGCTCATCCCTCTTCCCGTTTACAACTGATTTGCATTCAGAGTTGCCTTACCGAGGTTAAAGATCTGTGTCTGCTCAACTATTTATCCATAAGTGGAGGGAGAATTGATGGATTTATACATTTCCCAAGGGTATTAGCACAATGTAAAATGCAAAAAGCCTCAACCAAGATTTGATCTCAGATTGCCATGTCCATTTCCTACAATGATAACCATTACACCACAGATAAATGGTAGCATCTCCAAAAATTTAGACTGCCATGACAAGGCTAAAAAGCTGAGTCTGCCCTACTATTTACTCAAATCTAGAGGGAAGAAAGCTGGATTTTACCAAGAGTATTACCACAATATGAAATGCAAACAGCCTCAACCAAGATTTGAACTCAGATTGCCATGTCCATTTCCTACAATGACAACCATTACACCACAGATAAACTGAAGCACTACCAAGAATTTCTAAATAGCTGAGTCTGCCCAACTACTTACTCAGAGCTGGAGGGAGAATAGTTAGATTCATAACTTTTTAAAGGGTAGTAGTGCTATATGAAATGCAAACGACCTCGTTTTGGATTTAAACACAAGTAGTTGATTGATTGGTTGTTGGGGTTTTATTGCATTTAAGCCTTTGTAGGTTATTTAATGCCAAATCCATTTTTATTCAAATAATCACTTCTATTTCAAACAATTCAGTTTTAGCGTTAGTACACAGTTCGTCAAAAACATTTCTATTTCAAGCAATTCAGTTTAGTCAAACACTTCTAATTCAAACAATTCAGTTTAGTATAAGTGTGGTTTTTGTCTACACACCGTTGTCAAAACTGTTCTATTTCAAGCAATTCAGTTTAGCATAAGTATGCAGTTTAGTTCTATTTGATCCATTGATAGGACCCAATCAGGTACTACCACTCTGGGCCAGAGTGGACATGGGAGCAATGGCAATGGTCAACCAGGAAAAAAAAAACAGTTTGCCCTATTTATCCATAGCTGGAGGGAGAATCAGAGGATTAATGTCTTTCCCAAAGGCATTAGCATGAAGCAGCCTTGTACAGGATTTGATCTCTGGTTTCTGATTCCATTTCCTGTCATACTAAATGCACCTCTCCACACAGTTTATGTTGGAGTAAAGTTCTTCATTTTTGTGTTTTATTGGTTTTCTCTCTAAATATAAAAAAAATCTTTACACATCTTGTTTGTTATAGCTCAGACTCATTTAAAAAATGTTATCTACAAAATATGTTTACAAATCAAATATATTTAATTCATATGTATAAAGAGGATTTGACTGAAGAATAACAATAACACATACCTCCGTAAAGCGTCCAGCTGGCAGACAAAAATAAAGCCGGTCGTAGCTCAGTGCCATCCTCCTTACAATGCAAAACTGAAGCTGGTTTATATAATAAAATACTTTCACTTACTTACAAGTAGCCAATGGCGATCTATGCAATGGAATAATCCACTTGTGTACAATGGGATGCCCTAAGGCACCATAAATAGTTCTCGTTCCTCAATCGGGAATTGAGTTTCCTGTCTTCATGACTGATTGCTCTTTGCTAACGCAATTAATTACTCTCGGCTATCACAACTAATTGCCCTACGCAACCTGACAAATCCTACATGGCGCTGTAGCTAAGAGTAGCCAAGAGTAATTAATTGCGTTAGCAAAGAGCAATCAGTCATGAAGACAGGAAACTCAATTCTGATTGTGGAACAGGAACTATTTATGATGCCTTGGGCCATCCCATTGTGCACAAATGGACTATTCCATTGCATAGATCACCATTGGCTGCTTGCAACGCAATTAATCACTCTCGGCTATCGCAACTAATTGCCCTATGCCACCTGACAAATCCTACATTGACATCAAATAACCTACCATGGTTGATATGCTATAAAACCAAACCAAACCACTTAATTTATTAGCACACAGTTAAATGGTTCCAAGTATTGCTATGTATCACAAATAATTCAATCAAACATCATTCATTTGTTTACATAAAGTTAAATGATCAAACAGTTCTATTTCTTACAATTCAATTTAGTGTAAGTCCTTTGTTTCCACTCAATTTAAATGTCAAATAGTTCCATTTGATGCATTGATAGGACTCTATTAGGTGTTACCACTCCAAGCCAGAATGGACCTGGCAACAGTAGTAATGAAGGGTACTCTGCATTCCACAAAGCTCCAGAATTACTAGAACCTCTTCATCAGATTGTTTAGTGTCATATCTAGAACACTCATTGGAGAGAGATCTTACCCCTCTGCAGAGATGCAGTCAGTATATTCTACAAACCCGACCGACTGGGCTTCCCATGGATTAGAGGCTAACATGATGGACTGTTACATTTTAGTAAGCAAATTCAAATTCCTGATTCACTTTCAGGCTAATGGGAAAAATATGAACCCATTTAATCCTTCCCAGTACCACTACTATTCTTCTACAAGGATGGCTTCAGCATTAAATAACCCATGAAGTTTGATATGCCTTTAAACAAAGAAGTGAAACCAAATACATATCTTGTTGAAACACTGATTTCGCTAGAAAATAACCAAGTAAGAGTTAACGAGACATAAAATAAATCAAACACATATTTTAATTTACTAGAATAATCATATTTATCATTCAAAAATAGTTATTCAAATAGATATACAGTTGAAATATTTATTGTTCACACCTTGTATCTAAGTAATGTGTGTAATTCTGTAGTTGAATAGATGGATTGAGGTCAGAGGTCATTGCTGTTGTTTAGGCAAATGTTAGTAAGTGGAGAGACAGAGAGACAGTCTAAAACTAAAGCCAAATAAAAAGAAGATAAATTCGTGTCTCCAATGGAAGCTGAATCCTTATAATCTGACAGCATTCAGTCAGATTCCGTCTTTTCTGTTAGAAAGTTAATCCAAATCAAATCGAAGCACTTGAGGATCACTGATAAAAATTGTTCTGTCGGATTATTCAAGATTTTCTAGAAAGTTCACCTGAGCAATTCAAAGAATGGAATTTTCCTGAAGAAGAATTATTTGGTAGAGGGAATGGTTTATATTACATTAAATCTTTGAAAACTCTGTGATGTTATATAGATAATATATAATGTTGTTGTGTCTGTCTGTTTATTTGTCCCAGTTCAAAATTGTGTCAATATCATTTTCTTCCATCTCAACATCCTGTCAGAGGGACTTAGAATACACTGACTGTATCCCTTGCAGAGGGTTAGATTCTAACTCCAAAAAATGGGACATCTTTGATATGACCCAAAAATCCATCTGATGGATCCTATCTAAGGGTCAAATAGAACTATTTGACAGTGTGCAAATAAATGATTTATGCCAAATTGAATTATTGAATTATTTAAAATAGAACTGTTTGATCATTTAACTGTGTAAACAAATGACTGATTTTTATTATTAAGGGTTTTCAGACTATTGTCTTCATCTTTATTGCCTTTATCTTTATAGCGTAATGGTTATAGACGTTGGTTCTCTAGGCTTCTAGGGAGACAATCATCTGAAAGTTTCAAGTTCAATCCTGACTGTAGGTGAGTAACAATACAGAAATACTTAACACTTGTACCTGATTATGGCTAACGGAATCAGAACAGGTGACCCCCGTGGATTCAATAAAGGACGTAGTTCGAAGTTCCGTGTAAGTTCCCAAGTTTGACAAACACATGAAGAAGGCTGGAGGACATATTGGCCGAAATGTTGTGGAAATAACAATAAAGATGAAGACAATAGTCTGAAAACCCTTAATGATAAAAATCATCAAGCTTCGTCTCAGAAATTTGGACAACCAAATGACTGATGTTTTAATTGAATTGTTTGTGATACATAATAATACTTGGAACTATTTAACTGAGTGCAAATAAATGAGGAGTAAAAAAAAAGGAAGAGGAGGTGCTGTGGTGTAATGGACACAGCAGCACAAGTTCAAATCCTGGACAAGACTGATTGCATTTCACATAGCACTAATGCCCTTGGGAAAGGTATGAATCCAATTATTCTCCCTCCAGCTAAGGGTAAATAGTAGGGCAGACTTTCTTCAGCCTTGGTAAGGCAACTACTATAGGAGAAGGAAAACCCTGAATTCAAAACCTGTTAAACTCAGCTTTAAAAAAAAATTGAACTTGTGTCATATCCTGCCCGAGTGGAGGGGTTGGTAAATATGATAAATGAGTAATGTTGTCTAGAATAATTAGTGTTAAATAGCATTACTTGAAACAACTTCACTGTCTGCATATAAATAATTAATATTGAATAGAATTATTAGTGTCAGATAACAATAATTGAAATCATTTAATTGTGGAAACAATATCAATATGTGTATGCAAACAAATTTGTTATTACTTATTTAAAAATGAAATTATCTACAAACTATTCACTTACAAATCATATATGCATATCTATTTAAATGTGTGCAAACGAATGAGTGATGTTACATAGTTACTGTTACAATGCTTTAAACTATATAACTGTGCAAACAAATTATTAATACTAAATAGAAATACTGGTGTTAGAAATATTCAAAATCATTTAACTGTGTATAAAAAGAATGAGTTCGGGCTCGTTTGAAAATACATCTACAAAATGAGTTAACAAATCATATTTAATGTATATGTAAAAACAGGACTTGGCATTTAATAGCCAACAATGGTTGATATGTCATAAACTCCAACCGACCAAACAACCAACCAACTCCATCACAGCCATTACCCTCATGTTCTCTATAACCCAGTGCAGTAGTACCTATTAGGGTTACATCTATGGGTCAAATTGATTGGGTTGCAAATTATTTTTATGAGATTTGAGTAATTGATACCATATAACTGGGTGCAAATTATTTATCTTAAGAAAAGTTACATGAAGCTATAATTGTTTATTAAGGATTAAAATTATTGGTTAAATGAATCAATATATACAAATTATTAAGGTTAGATTGGAGTACTTGAAACCATAAAATTGAGCAAACAAATAATTGAAGACAAAATAGAAATTTGAAAAATTGAAATGCCGCATTGAAAAATATATAGTACCATGCAAAAGTCTTCTGCTACATGAAACTGTTGGAAATTTCTACTAATTGCCAACTTGAATGTGGATGCAATGCAACATTGAAATATGTAGTACCATGCAAAGGTCTTCAGCCAGCTGCAACATTGACTCTGTTGGAATCATTTCCATAACTAATTATTGTATTTTGTTGTAGAGGTTCTGAATAAGAGGGAAAGATGTGGGACCATCACAAAAATCGTTGTGATAAGGTTTTTAGCCACCTCAAATAAACCAATCAAGATACAATAGTTTGAAGTGGCTGTAGATTTTTGCATGTTACTGTAGTTATGATTACAAACATCTATAAATTAATCTAATTTCACCATTAAATAAGCTATCAGGAGTTGATATGGCACTAATAAGCGGTAATAAATAAGCTATAAGGTGTTGGTATGCCATTAATAAAGTTGGCGACATTAGTCAAGGGTGACCAGAAGACTCCCTTTTCTATAGCTACTACACCGAGGTGTACGTGAGGGCGCCACTTCTTTCACTGGATTGCTCCACTTTTCCCTTGATACATAACGTATATTGCTGAGTGTTAAGCAAGGAGGTATCAAGTACCATTTTTAAAGTCTTTGGTGTGACTCGACCTGGGATTGAAGCCAGGTCTCCCGAACCATTGGCAAACACTCTACCAAATAAGCTATAAGGTGTTGGTATGCCATTAATAAGCTATAATAAGCTATAAGGTGTTGATATGCCATTAATAAGCTATTATAAGCTATAAAATGTTAATATGCCAGTAGACAAACAAAAGAAACCAAACCAACACATATACAGGCATTATAACAGAAAAATAAAAAGTATATATTGCTATGAAGTTTTCTGCTTTCATGATCATCAGGTAAACAATATTAAGAATAATCTTATAAGTGACCGAAGAGTCTCTTGTTCTAAAGATTCCTTTTATTATCTTTTGTGTATGTTTATATATATATTGATAATATAGTTTGATATATATAGAGATAGATAGATAAAGAATGTACAATATCAATAACAGTGTAGACATAGTCAACAGAGGTTCTTAACTTTGTTTCTTGCTTACATGAATCACATTGATAAGAAACTAACAGTTACCATGTTCTAACTTATGTTGGAGTGAATTAGTGTACTGTTGTGTTGAGCAGCTACAATAACTGATAAGCTGATTACAACTACTTGGTGCATAAGCAATCAGTATTTATGGTACTCTGGAATATCCTTTCTGCTTCTGCGTGATCTTATTTTTAGATTTTTAAAAATGCAATGCAACATTGAAAAATATATGATCGCATTCCTCAAGTCTTGATTGGCCAAAGTGTGGATATGGTCATAGATAAAAATTCCACCATCCTGCATTATCATCCCATTGACTGTATCTAGTTATAGCTTGTTCTCTTGTCTGCCAACTGGATGCTTGTTGGAATCCCACTGTGATGGTGAGTACCTTATTGCTTTTACTATATCAGGGGTAACTTCTACATCTCCTCTCTCCTTCTTCTGCATACAGCCAAGGTTCTATGAAGGGTTCACCATTCTTTGAGGCCTGGCTTGTTATGTGGGAATAACCTGCACAGAGCTTGAGGAATTTTTGACAAATAAAGGTATGTTGATGTATATATACCCTCATCTAATTGCTGTGTGTGCATCATTACTGGAAGATGTAGGTGGATCACGATGATGAGTGGAACATTCCTTGCGGGGACCATTGTTTTGGGTATTGCACTTGGTATTGGGGTGGGCATGTCTTTGACTTCCTTCTTTCTCTGGAAATGGCAATTTCGAAGCGTGATCCTGTATTGGAAGGACAGTAATGATTTTGCCTGATGATTGAGTGGATTCTGGATTGCTACTGTACCACCAGTTTGTAGTGAGCAGAGATCATGGGTATATCTGTTATACCTACTTACCATTTTGGCATTGCAGTGGTGAAGGATTTCCTCGCAGCATTGAGCTGCAGCTATCCATTCAGGTTTGTTTAGGTTTCTTTGTTTAATGGCATATCAACTCTTTTTAGGTTATTTAATGCCAAAGCCATTCTTCTAGAAGAACAGTAGAGGTACTATTTAACCCATAGCTGGGAGGATAAGGGGGTTCATACCTTTCCCAAGGGTATTTGCCCAAAAGTGAACATAATAGCGCGACTGGAATACGAACTCGCGTACTACGATTCTGCAGTCCATCGCTTTAACCATTACACCACAAGGACACCCCCTATCCATTCAGGGTGTGGCTTGTAGAGGATTGCTTGTGAAGGAATGGAATCATTAAGACAGTGGTGGAGTAGGAGTTGTGCCGGTGATCGACCAATACCTTGGATGGGAGTATGAGGTGGATTTGTGCTGGATAGCCAGACATGGCTGGAAATTTCAAGTGTGTGTTTATGAGATAGAGGGTTTAGTGTGGGCAGCTGGGGATCTGGATGTACAGCATTGTACATTACTGGATTCATTGTAGGGAAGGTAGCAAGTCATTGGTTTGGGAAAGCTTGGTGGTCAGATACCCACATCAATGCAGGCTGCCTTTCTGAAGTATATCACTAGTACTTTCTTGCATATGTACAGTGCTTGTTTTCTGGTCCTTTCCTCAATCATGGATTTGACAGGCAGCTGACCTTGACACAGGAGAACCCCACAGATGCATGCACCATTTTTTGTTGAGGAAACTAAATTTCTCTCTGAGAGTCCCATATGCTGTAGATGTTTCAGCCCACCAAGACATATGGTTACACTACTGTCAGGCTAGATTCTGAGCCTTGTAGGACAGAGAGTAGGGATATGACGTGTCTTGGATCCAAGCACGGGAAGAATAGGATCAGTTTTGCTTCCACCTCTTCATTCCCGTTATTATTGCCTGGTTTATAGGTGTTAGTTGCTGGGTTGAATACCACATGTGTAATGAGAGCATCCAAGGTTGCTCCTTCATCCTCAAAACACTGTATGGTGCCTTGTTTATTCTCACCCTTTGATTGGTGGATCTTTGCGAAGTTGTTCTATTTGCCACAAATGTTGTATGTTTGACCCCATGCAGGATACATCCTTGGTCAGTCACCTGTCCCAGTTCTTTCATGCTGGTAGCTACTACAGTCTCTACTCTCATTATGCTGGGGTTGTGTTTCCACCATGTTTTCTCCATGGTTGTGGGTAGCGTTTGAACAGGCTGCATTTTAAGGCTGTACAAGATGCCAGATATTTTATTTTGATCTCACATAGTCCTTTCAAATGCTTTGGCATGATTTACATTCTGTTCCAGAGTCCGTTGCGACTCTGCCTGAGCCAGCATATCTGCTTATAGCAGATCATTAGTAATACTCCAAATGAATGTGTATGCTAGATACATCATGATCACAATAAAAAATACATTGCCTGTGATTTTTACAATAAAAATGGATTGCCAATGATCTTTACTGGAAAAATGCATTAACAATGATTTTTACTTTAAAAATGCATTGACAATGATTTTTATTCTAAAAATGCATTGACAATGATTTTTATTCTAAAAATGCATTGACAATGATTTTTACTTTAAAAATGCATTGACAATGATTTTTATTCTAAAAATGCATTGACAATGATTTTTACTTTAAAAATGCATTGACAATGATTTTTATTCTAAAAATGCATTGACAATGATTTTTATTCTAAAAATGTATTTATAATGATTTTTATTCAAAAAATGTATTTATAATGATTTTCATTCTAAAAATGCATTGACAATGATTTTTATTCTAAAAATGTATTGACAATGATTTTTATTCTAAAAATGCATTGACAATGATTTTTATTCTAAAAATGCATTGACAATGATTTTTATTCAAAAAATGTATTTATAATGATTTTCATTCTAAAAATGCATTGACAATGATTTTTATTCTAAAAATGCATTGACAATGATTTTTATTCTAAAAATGTATTTATAATGATTTTTATTCAAAAAATGTATTTATAATGATTTTCATTCTAAAAATGCATTGACAATGATTTTTATTCTAAAAATGCATTGACAATGATTTTTACTTTAAAAATGCATTGACAATGATTTTTATTCTAAAAATGTATTGACAATGATTTTTATTCTAAAAATGCATTGACAATGATTTTTATTCTAAAAATGTATTTACAATGATTTTTATTCTAAAAATGTATTGACAATGATTTTTACTATAAAAATGCATTACCAATGGTTTTTACTAGAAAAACGCATTGTGAAAGATTTTTACTATAAAAATGCATAGCCAATGATTTTTATTATGAAAATAGATAAAAATGATTTTTACTGTAAAAATGCATTGCCAATGATTTTTATTATAAAAATGTACTGACAATGATTTTTTTCTATAAAAAGGCATTGCCAATGATTTTTATGATAAAAATACATGGAAAATGTGATAATGAGGAATGGCAGGTGTTATAAACAACTTGATATCTAAGAAATGTAAATAAGAACAACTTTGTGTTGATTAAAAATTCTTTTGTTTTTCAAATTCATATTTCTTATATTTTCTCCTTCATTTTTCCTAAATTCATATCCCTCAATTTTTGTTTTGTTATGATGTCACCAAGAAACTTATTGTGTCTCAAGTCTGTTGTACATTGTCCTTTTTTTCTTGTTATTTATTAAGATTTGCCAAGTTGTGGTACAAGACAAGAAATATGGAACACTCACAATGTTTTGCAGATATAGTTTGTTAACCACTACCCATGATATATATATATATATATATATATATATATATATATAATTATTTAGTGAACTGTGGTACAACGCTAGTAGTATAGGATGCCCAGTGAGTATCAAACTCACTGGTAATGGTTTGTAAAGTGCCCTCCTCTTTTTGTATGGTTATTTAATAAGCTTAGCTCAGCTGTGGCACAAGGTCAGAAGTATGGGACACTTAGTGAGAATTGAGCTTACTAATAATGGTCTGCAATTACATAATGTGACGTGCCCATGTCCTCTTTTTGTATCTACCTCTCAGCTATCGGATAAATACTATAACAGCTGTTCTTCTACAACAGAGAGATTTGGCATTAAATAACACATTACGGTTGATATGCCATTAAACAAAGAAACCAAATTAAATCTTTTTGCGTCTACTTTTATTCTACCAGTATGACTATATATCTACATGATTTCTTCATATACAAATTACATACAACCACTGTCCAATATCACTACTGGTTGCTTTTTTTTTGGCTTTTAGCTTTTCTTCCTTTCCATTCATTCTTTCCTTCTTTTTTATTTTCCTTCTTCATTACGTCATCTTTCTGGTTGGTTTCATGAGCATTCTTTCTTTTCATTTTCGGTTTCAGTTCTTTCTGTCTTTCCATTGGCCTTTCTACTTCTTCTCCATCTCTCTCCTTTTCTGTTCATCTTGTTTCCACAGTTCAGAATCTTATCTAACATGTTCATCCAATAGGTCAGTCTATTATGCCAATCAGCTTCATTCTTTTGCTACCACTTTATATCATCATCACCCTCAAACTACCTCCTGTGTTCATGTAGTGCTGTTTTAAGTAAGCTCTTACTGGTTGGCCAACACTGGTATGACCATATATTGGGGTCCATAGAAGAATTTAACTCCTCCAGCATTGTCCCATGTCGTGTTTGTCTGACTGGTTGATTTTAGAGATGGGAGGTAAGTGGCCATATAGCTATTGTTTTATGGGGTGTTGCTTCAAGAATTTGTGCAATATAGCTCATAGCATTTATATGCAGTTCCCGCCTAGGTTTTTCTCTATGCATTTTGTCCGTGTCAATGTGGTGCTTCCATAGAGCAATATTGACCTAACAACTGCTTAGAAGAAATTCCATTTTTATCGGATACTATACTAAAATATTGGGATTTAAAGATAAACACAGATTGGTCTTGAGGTTTATGCATATTCATAAGCAAAAAGTAAATGTATCAAAAACTTGGTCAATTGAAGTGAAACATCTCAGTGTTCTAAGCAATAAACTTTTAAAATTAAAAAATGGAAAGCTTCAGTCTCAATACTTTTTGATAAGATATCATTTATGTTAAATCTTTAAAAAAAGATTAATATACTGACACCAACTATACGGCCACTTGCCTCCCATCACGAAAACTATACAAGTTAGACGAACCAGACACGCAGGACACTGCTGGAGAAGCAAGGACGAGCTCATAAGTGATGTACTCCTATGGACCCCCACATATGGCCAAGCAAAAGCAAGACAACCAGCTTGAACTTACATACAGCAGCTATGTGAGCCTACAGGATGTAACCCTGAAGACCTGCCAGAGGCGATGAATAATAGGGAGAAGTGCTGGCGGCACAACTTGATGATGATGATGATGATGATGACGGTAATGTTACTGGGGTAGGTTATTGAAATAATAACTTGAATTGTAACTTATAGTGAAAAGGGTTTATTTTACAAGACATACAAGTACATGTTAAGAGAGATATATTGCTAGCTAGTCTCACTCGTGGGCCAGAGTGGACCTGGGAGTGATGGCAATGAAGGGGTACTCTGCATTCCCCAAAGCTCCAGCATTACTGGAACCTCACCATCAGATTGTTTAGTGTCTTCTTTAGGACACTTGTTGAAGAGGTTTTACCCCTCTGCAGAGACGCAGTTGGTGTATTCTACAGCCCCAGCCAACTGCACAATTAATACAAAGAGGTACCATCTTTTCTGAATAGCATATATGAAAAAAACATAGCACCTTTTCTTTTGAAACAATAAAATAATGGTGTTCAGCATATGTCGTAAAGTTGTTTTTTTTATCCAAGTGACAAACCATTATAGCCTGTAAGATCTGCAAATGAACTTGATAGCAGCTTTAAGAAATTTTTATTCTCTTGATCCACCTATATATACAAGCCAATCTTTAGGAAACTTATTTCAAGGCCTCATTTAATTATTTTACACATCTGTGTTCTATCTATATCTTGAATATGGCTACATTTTTCAGAATTAATTAACATTGGATGGTAAGTTTTCTACTGAGATACTGTCATTATATATTTGGAGTTTACTAAAGTAGGTTATATTTGATTAGTGTCTAAACACTTTGTAACGAGTTTCCACCCGTATATTTAATTTTTTGAGATATGGACGGAGTCCTATGTGTGGGTTATTAGGACCACGGACGAATGAGGGTTTGAAGGTTAAAGAGGTCAACGTGATATGAATGAATACGTGGGGAATTCGGAACCGGACAAACAATATAACGCGGAGTTGTTTTTTTTCCTTTTCTTTATATATGTGCCGCGACCGGCCGACAAACCCTTGCCGCGACCTGCCGATAAACCTAAACATATCAAATTACACGCCCGAGTTAGGACGATTATATCCGAGTACGACCGGAACTGACTTAGCCCTTTTTTCTTGCTAACGACCTTGACATCTAGTTATAGCTAAAAGAAAAGGGAGAATTAAAATTAATAACATTCACAAAACACTTCGGTCAAAAATTACCTGATAAGACTTGAACTAATAGTCGTCGCCAGCCTATAGCAGGTTAGGAAAATACTTTACGGCTACACTCATTTTTTATCAAAGAATTTTATATCCACGTGGCTGAGCTGTGTGTCACAGCACTTCCGTGATATCAACAGGCCCTTTTCAACCCTCGTTGGCACGCCCCCCGGCTTTTTAGCTGGGCCGTCTGGCATTCGTGCCGGATGGGTGCTCGAAACCAAGAGCAGACTCGGGGCCGAATAGGCCCCCAGCTTCGGCTGGGCAACCTTCGGGTGGGCGAGCTGCACTTTTGTCCCCTTTGTACGGCACTAGACCAAGCGTCTAGTTTAAGCCGTAAACTGGCATACGTGCCCGGACCCACATTTGGGTTCGTGAAACTGCTTGCCTCATCAGGCTCACATTGCACTAAGTGAGCCGATGAGCAGCACAGACAAGCAGGGTTCGAGTCTCGGCTCGTTCCCGACCTTCCCCTCCCCTTTATCCCCACTTTAATTGGCCTTCGGGCTTTTGACCTTGTGTCTGGTGGGAGGCAGCGACAAATATCTGGCACGCCCCCGGCTTTTTAGCTGGGCCGTCTGGCATTCATGCCGGATGGGTGCTCGAAACCAAGAGCAGACTCGGGGCCAAATAGGCCCCCAGCTTCGGCTGGGCAACCTTCGGGTGGGCGACCTGCACTTTTGTCCCCTTTGTACGGCACTAGACCAAGCGTCTAGTTTAAGCCGTAAACTGGCATACGTGCCCGGACCCACATTTGGGTTCGTGAAACTGCTTGCCTCATCAGGCTCACATTGCACTAAGTGAGCCGATGAGCAGCACAGACAAGCATGGTTCGAGTCTCGGCTCCTTCCCGACCTTCCCCTCCCCTTTATCCCCACTTTAATCGGCCTTCGGGCTTTTGACCTTGTGTCAAGTCGTGTCTGGTGGGAGGCAGCGACAAATACATGGCACGCTCCTAGCGAGCGTTCTCTTGTGTCCTGTGGTGGGGCGCTCTCGACCGGCTGTGGTTGCGTGCTGCATGGTTCGGTCGGGTGTGTTCCACCACTGGATACATCACCTCTGGCCTCAGGGGGCCTTCCCCCCAGGCTTTAACCCTCTTCGGAGGGGTTGGGTTTATCGCCCGGCGCCTGAGGCGCCCCGAAAAGGGGAATGCCGACGGGGTCCGAGGCATTTTTGGAACTGCCTATCGCGTTGGGCTACGGCCCTGCGACAGGACCCACCTTAAACACGGCCTTGTGCCATATTCGTACTTTGGTGGGACGTAGGATAAATACAGCACGCTCCTAGCGAAGCTCATTAAGGAGGAATCCTGCATTCTGTGCGGTCGCATTCACCTTAACTTCCGACGTTGATCCCACTTCTCGTGGTAGATCCCCCTTTTTTTTCCACCAACATAGGTATGCACAAAGGTCCTTTTTAGGACCATAAGAGGTCACTGTCTGCGGGTCAGAGCATCTCTGGCGGTCAGTAATGATCAGTCGAAGTAGACGGCCAGGCGGCAAACACGAAGACGGATTCTAAGACCAACCGGTCTTAACTCTCACTCGGTTCCGATAGTCCGATAAGCTGCGCAGCGCTAATGGCACGGTCCAGCCTTTAGCTACTCCTTCGCTATCTGCGCAGCGCTAAGATAACGCCCATCTTAGCCTCGGCCTTCTGGCCTGTACGCTCGTCAGCTCGGCTTTGACCCGACAAAGCCTTCGCTGCTGTCCGCTCGTCCGCACGGCTTTGACACGGCAAAACTTTCGCTCTCGTCCGCTCGCCCGCACGGCTTTGACCCAACAAAGCCTTCGTTCCCGTCAGCTCGCCCGCACGGCTTTGATACGACAAAGCCTTCACTCCCGTCCGATACGTCCGCACGGCTAGGGGGCCCAGCAAGGCCCTAGCCTTTCCTCGACCTCGACACTCTTGCAAGGTACAACGCAGTCCACGTAACGACTCGCTGTTACGGACTGTTCTACCACTGCAACAACTGGCTCACGTACGACCCGCTGTACGAGCCAGAAACCCAATCAACACACCCCCGGTTAACCACAACATACCGTCACAACCAGGGATATCGATCTACCAACCTCGATCGACCGTCCAGCTGAACTCAACGACTCGACCGACCTCAGCTTACCAGCATCCAACACCTAACTGAACTCAACGCCTCGACCGACCTCAGCTTACCAGCATCCAACACCTAGCTGAACTCAACGACTCGACCGACCTCAGCTTACCAGCATCCAACACCTAGCTGAACTCAACGACTCAACCGACCTCAGCTTACCAGCATCCAACATCTAGCTGAACTCAACGACTCGACCGACCTCAGCTTACCAGCATCCAACGTCTAGCTGAACTCAACGACTCGACCGACCTCGTCGAACGCCCAGCTGCGAACACATACAACCGCCACGAACATTTACATTCACGCTTGTAAATACGACGAAATAAATTGTCATTTGTAATTATCATTATCTCGCCTTTGTTCCTTCATATTGCTTTGGCTGTTCTCATTCACAAAAATTCACTTGCGGGGTCGACATACTTATAGGCCCCGCAACATATGTATCATTCATACATTTTTTTCATTTAAAAGAAAGCACAACTGTGACAACAGACAAACAAAGAACAAAACGAATACAACAAAAAATGTACAGAAATGTGGAGGACAATTCACTCCCAATAGTGTCTGACTAGGTCCTTCCAATAAGACAAAGTATTTTTTTTTCTTCTTTCACCGAAGAACAAGAGTCTCTCCTCTTCGTCTTTATGGATGTACAAATTTTGACTAAATAGGTTTTCCGCCGAAACTAGTTGCTGATGAACAGCCTCAAAAATGTTTCTTTGGAATAGTCTTGATACGGACCTTTATTTAGGTTACGTATATTATTCTTGATAAAAATTTTGACTAACCTTTTTTTTTATCTTTCCTTTCTTTTGTTAATTTTTTCTTTTTTTTCTTATATTCGTTAATCTCCTATTAACGAGTTGCAAGGCACCAGTTTTTGTTTCCCTTTTCTTTTACGTTGAGCCTCAGGGTCTTACCCAACGGAGCTAATGCTTCTATATGCTATTTTGGGACTAGGATTTCCCCTTTCACCGGACCCCGTGAAAAGGCGACCTTTCTCTTCCTTGGCGAAGCTTGAAACTAACTTTTTGGGTTTCGTTTCTTTTTGGTGGTAAAGCGCCCTCCCTGTCTCGACCCATGGCATGTCTTCTCCTTATCCGGGTCAAGACCTTTGCCCCTTCTCGGCTGCTTCTTCCCCTGTTGCTAGGGCTCGAAGACTCGCCAATCGCCTTCCCCCACTTCCGGTCCACATAGTAGTTCTTGCACTATAATCCTACCGTGGCCGTAACAACTTTCATACATTCTGTTCATTATATATATATCATCATCATCATGTCGTGCTGCTAGCAGGGATATCCCTGGCCCTCTCTCGACTCTTCTCCCTATCATTCATCGCCTCTGGCAGGTCTTCAGGGCTACATCCCATATAATATTTTCTGTGTCATTGTGTGTACATATATATATATATATATGTACACACAATGACATGGTATATATATATATATATATGTGTGTGTGTGTGTGTAAACACAATGACACAAAAAATATTAAAAATACATTTTTTATAATAAAAATGCATCGTCAATGATTTTACAATAAAGATTCATTGCAAATTATTTTTATTAAAAAATGCATTGACAATAATTTTCTTTATGAAAATACATTGAAAATGATTTTTAGTATAAAAATTCATTGCCAATGATTTTTACTATCAAAATTCATTGCCAATAATTGTTACTATGAAAATGCATTGCCAATAATTGTTACTATGAAAATGCATTGCAAATGACTTTTACTATAAAAATGCATTGCCAATGATTTTTACTATGAAAATGCATTGAAAATGACTTTTACAATGAAAATGTATTGCAAATGATTTTTACTATGAAAATGCATTGCCAATGTTTTTTACAATGAAAATGCATTGAAAAATTTTTACTATGAAAATGCATTGCCAATGATTTTTACTATGAAAATGCATTGAAAATGATTTTTACAATGAAAATGCATTGAAAATGATTTTTACTATGAAAATGCATTGAAAATGATTTTTACTATGAAAATGCATTGAGAATGATTTTTACTATGAAAATGCATTGAGAATGATTTTTACTATGAAAATGCATTGAGAATGATTTTTACTATGAAAATGCATTGAGAATGATTTTTATAATGAAAATTCATAGCAAATGATTTTCGTTTTAAAAATGTATTGCAAATGATTTTACTATTACAATATATTGCCAATAATTTTGCTGTAAAAATGCATTGCAAATGATTTTTATCATGAAAATACAAATTAATTTTATATTGGTCATATGTTGTGTTACTGCATTCCTCACTTTTATAGAAAAGACAAGCTCAGTGAATTTGCAATAAAATAAAAAGTAAACATATTAAAAAGGTGAAAAAAGTCCTATTAAAAATTAACAATAATTATTGAAAATCCTTCATCTCAGACTAAAAAATAAATGCATAATATTTTCTTTTATATTTCACTTCCTTTTCCTTTTTTAAAAAATCAAACCCAACTTGGGTCATCATTTCTCTAAAAAAGTGGAATAATATGTTTAAATTTCCTCTCCATCATAGAAATGTGGATAAAAGTGCGTTGCAAAAAAAATTAAAAACCATGAAATCTTAAATGAGAGAAAATTTTAATCAAAATTCTTTTTAATAACAGAGAAGACAATACTCAATGTAAAAAATAAATGGTATATCTTATTTTCTTCTTAGACTTCTTTAACAAACTTACTGTTCACAAGAGTGACCGCGGCAAGAGAGGCATCAATTCTGTCCGTGCTTGCACTGCTAACTATGTTCGGATTTCTGTAATTCTATAGCAAACCATTAATCACAGACTTTTGATTACAGAGATTGGAATGCAGGCACACTAATTTATTAAACGTCTCAACTAGATAAATGAAAATTTCCTTTCTGTCTTCGTGTGTAATCAATTATTTTATCGGTTTGATTCATTCGAAACGTTCTCATTTTCCGTTATTTTCCCTGAAATCTCTTCAGCTTTACAAGTAGATATTGGAAATACCTTTAACCAAAGATAATAGCAACTTTGAAATAACATTTGACATTCGTTTCTGCTAAATGAGGCTTTGATTCAAATATTGATGGTGTGGATTTTGATTGTATTGGCTCATCACTTTTTGAACATTTGTATTTCTATCAAACCTTTTTGTGTTCCCCATGTCTTTCTTTGGTCAGCATCAAGATAGTTTGGCAAAAGGTTAATTTTTTAGGCTGAGTAAAAAGTTTTTCTTCTCTTAGATTAGTTACTATTTTGTCAGCATCTCAACAGTATGATATGCACATTTTCCAAGATTTTTATACCTTAAAGCTAGGAGTGTATATATGGAGCTGAGAAGGTTTTGATTATTTTATGATGTAGGTAGAGGTTATCAGTGTACTGTTGGGTTCTGTGGGGATGATTCTGAGTTTTGTATATCTGACTCCTTTTTCTTCTTCTTACTCCATTTTTGAGTTTTCTTCTTTTGTCTGTGTGCCCAGTCGGCTGGGGCTGCAGAATACACAGACTGCTTCTCGGCAGAAGGGTAACCCCCCCCCCAACGAGTGTCCTGGATATGACACTAAACAATCTGATGGTGAGGTTACAGCAATGCTGGAGCTTTGGGGAATGCGGAGTACCCCTTCATTGCCATCGCTCCCAAGTCCACTCTGGCCTGGAGCGGTAGCACCTGATAAGGGTCCTATCTATGGGTTAAATAGAACTAAACCGCGCTTCTTTCACTAAACTGATTTTTGCATTTAAACTGTGTATTTATGCTAAACTGAATTGCTCAAAATAGAACTATTTTGACGTCTAAGCTGTGTACTTATGCTGAACTGAATTATCTGAAATAAAACTGTTTGACATTTAACTCTGTGTATTTCCCAGTCAGCTGGGGCTGTAGAATACACTGACTGCACCTCTGCAGAGGGGTAAGACCCCGCCCTAACGAATGTCCTGGATATGACACTAAACAATTTGATGGTGAGGTTCCAGCTTTGGGGAATTCGGAATGCCCCTTCATTGCCATTGCTCCTGGGTCCACTCTGGCCCGGAGTGGTAACACCTGATAGGGCCCTATCTATGGGTTAAATAGAACTAACAGCTAAACTGAATTGTTTGAGTAAACTGAATATCTTGAAATAGAAATTTTTTGACATTTAAACCATACTGCGTACTTAAGCTTAACTGAATTATTTGAAATAGAACTGTTTTTCGACATTAAAACTATATTTACACTTCAATGAATTTTTACATATAACTGCTTGAATAGTTTGAAACAGAAATGTTTTTGACAATTAAACTGTGTACTTATGCAAAACTGAATTGTTTTAAATAGAACAGATTATTTACATAAAAATGGATTTGGTGTTAAATAACCTACAAAGGTTGATATGCCATAAAACCCAACAAACCAAACCAAACTTCTTTTGTCTGTGGGAAGCTATAAGAGAATTGAGGATGGAAGGAAAGAGACAAGGATACTTTTAAACTCAAACTTTATTTTAGTGTTTAAGAAGTATTTTGTGGTGTGGAACATTTTCCTGCACCAGCCTGAAGTTTATCCTGTCACAAGTAAGTGCGTCTAGTGAGGTATGTTTAGCAGAGGCAGCTATTTACAGGAGATACAATCTGTCGCAAAGCTCGGGACTTGGCAAGCGTGTGTGCTACCTTTGTAGCAGCCGAGAAAAAAAAGTCCTTTCAATAGCACTGATAACAGCTTACTCAGACAGAATTTTTCTTTAGAGCCAGGAAGCCCAATTTTTAGGCTTGCATAGATTATGCTTTCTGTCAGAGGCTTCCAGCTACTTTTGAATTTCTTTCTTTTTTTATTTTTTTTAAATCCCCACATATATATACAGGGCGTCTCAACATACATGGTGCCCATGTGACTGCCAATAACTCTATTTATAATAATTTTGGGTTCTTTTTTGTTTCAGATTTGAAAATGGTATACTATAACAAATATTAATCCGGGATCACAAACCTTGGATAAGATAGGAAAAAATATTTTGTGTCACTTCTTACTTGGAGACAAAATCATTCAAAACTGTCTCAAAATAGATGAAACCCATTAATATGATAATGATTTATTACTAAGACAAGAAGCTCAAAAGAAATTTCATGTCCTGAAAGCTGATATAATAGCAATTAAAGAACATTGATTTGATGTCTTTAGCTGAAAAGATGAATTTTTAACTGGATGCGTTCCTAATGACCACCATTGTGCTTGTCTAACCCATTGCCATTACTCCCAGGTCCACTCTAACCAGGAATTGTAGTACCTGTTAGGGTCTCATCTATGAGTCAAATAGAACTGATGTCAGGGTATAACTAGATCTGATGGTGAGTCTCTAGTTCAGAAGATTTGGGGAATGTTGAGTACCTCTTCATTGTCATCACTCCCAGGACCACTCTGACTCAGAGGAGTAGTACTTGTCAGGATCCCAACCATGGGTTAAATAGGGCTGTTTGAAAATTATTCATATTCAATAAGACCATGTTAAAAAAAAACTCTTCAAAAATAATTACACCAAAAATGTAAATTTGAATGTATGTGGTGCCTTCAATAAGTTTCCAGACTTGTTTGTACAGGCATTTAAAATTGTCGTAGACTCTTGAAAATTCATTATGTTATTGCTATACATCTTATGAGATGACTGACCAATTTTTATGATTCCAGGTTCAAATGAACAGCTACAGTAGCAATTGGAATACACCCTACTAAAGCCTGATTGTCACAGCTGGTCAATTTCAAAAATGCAATCTGGACGTGAGGACGCTTTAGAAGAATGATATGCAATAAAATTCTGTTTTAAACTTGGACAAAAATGCCACAGAAATGTATGGAATGCTTCAGACTGCTTTTCTACCATCTTGCATGAATTGAGCATCAGTTTTTGAGTGGCATAAGAGATTCAAGGAAGGCATGGAGTCTGTGAGGGATGATGAGAGGTGTGGGAGGAGTAAGGAAGTCAATACACCAGAGTTGATTGGCCAAAGGTTTAGGGTTAGGGTTACTATGTTGAGGTCTTAAGGGAGTTTAGGAAGAGATTCCGTTGGAAGAGGCCAGCACTCTTCAAATCAGGTCAATGGCATTTCAACCAGGACAATGCACCAGTCCACAACTCCATCCTTATCACAGACTATTTGAGCAAGATGGGCATCAAGACAGTTCCTCAGCCTCCCTATAGTCCAGAGCTTGCACCCTGTGACTTTTGGTTATTCCCTAAGCTCAGAGGCTGTCATTATGAGACAATTGAGGAGATGAAAGAGGCTGTGATGAAAGTCATTGACATGCTCACACAAGAGGACTTCAATGGGGCCTTCCAGAAGTTGTTGGAATGGTACAAGTGCATTGCAGCCGGAGGAGATTACTTCGAAGGGGACTAGAGTTTCATATGTGTACTATCAATAAAAGTGCCAATCCAAAAAAAGTCTGGAAACTTATTTAATGATCCTCTTACAATGAATGCAATTCCCTAAGCTCTAGACATAAAATAACCTTAGATGAGTTAACATGCCTTTAAAACCAACCTATCAATCAATCAGTCAATGAAATCATATAACTGTGCAAGCAAATTATTATCAAATAGGAAGGAAGAGTTACTTGAAACTATATATAAAAAGGACTTAAGAGTTAAATAACTCAACAAGGGTTAATATGTAGTAAAATCAACCCAACCATTTATATGAGTGTTGACTGCTACACCAAACCTTTTTAAATTAAGGTGGAAATGAGCTAGTGTTAGTACATTTACTGTTGTACATTCATTTGTGGGTGACACTATACCTAATATTAGTTTTCATTGTATAATGTTCTACTAGAAATAATAAAATTCTAGTATCTTTAGTTTAGAAGAAAATTAACATTTTTATAAAAAATTGTTAGGGGTGATCTTATTTATGGGTGATAATGAACCTAATTATATCAGTTTTGTTTGTATAATGTTCCACTAGAAATAATGAAATCCGGGTATCTTTAGTTTAGAAGAAAATAAAGTTTTGATAAAAAGTTATTGTGTTTAGTTTTTTTTATTGGTGACAATATTTATTTAAAGATATCTTTGCAACTTTTCTGCTTCTTTTTGCTTTAGATTTCTAATTCACTTAAAAAAAAATTTCTTGATATCATTGATTGAGAAGAAAATTAACTTTTTGTAAAAAATTATATTGGATGTACTTATTATAAAATCTTGGTTTCTTTTGTTCAAAAGAAACAGATATTTTTATTAAAATGTTTTTTTAGGTGTGTACTTATTTATGTGAGATACTGTATAGCCTCCAAATTCTTTTAAATAAATTTAAGGAGGAAATAAAAATGTGCCCTTGTGTGTTTTAATGAGATGTTAAATCTGCACTAAAGAAAGAATAGCCTGCTGTCCTTCAAAATCAGCATATAAAGACTTGGCTTTTAATTTTTACTTAAACATCGACCTATTGTAACCAATGGCAAATACATTAACATCTCCAATTCAAAGTATGACCTTGAATTCAACACAATATTTCTCTGATAAGAATTACATCAATCACTTGTTATTCTGATTGTTTTTTACATTAGGAGAAATAATAAGCAAGTCAGACTTGAGCACAAATTAGTACAAGGACCATTATTATCATATTGCTGCAGAATGTGAGAATTATTTTCCAAATAAGATACTGTATTACTAATTGGATACATCTATCTCGATCGGCTTTCATGTCATTACATTATGAGATATTGCTCAATAGCAGCAGCAGCAGCAAATGGGTCCAGCTCTCATAGATATCATGTAACCAGGATATCAAATGAATCACTGATATAATTACAGACTGTATCACACAGTTCTTTAAGATCAAATTCAAATTGCTTTACTTGATTTCTTATTGGTCCATTTTGTTGATGTATGCTCTGAATTAATTAACAGTTGGATTTCATAAAGGAATCCGACAAATCCAATTGTATTTGCAGAATAACAGTTAAAACTGATGGATCTACGAACACCAATAAAAACCACTTGATTCATTAACATTTGTTTAAGAATAAATGTATTAGTAGTTACTTAGTTTTGCTTCATCTTGATCAAGGTCACAAGTCTGTGTATTTGTGTTTAAAGTCAGTCACTAAGGATTGAAATCATTACTGTTGCAAGGATCTGTTTGATAAACTTGCTATTGTATCATTGTGAAGTATTTTATATTATTTATCATTAAGGGTTTTCGGACTATTGTCTTCATCTTTATTGTTATATCCACGTTTCGTCCGATATGTCCTTCTTCAGGTATTTGTTGAACTCGGGAATCTTCACAGAACTTTGAACTACATCCTTTATTGAATCCATGGGGGTCGCCTGTTCTGATTCCATTCGTCATAACCAGGTACAAGTGTTAAGTATTCCTGTATTGTTACTTGCCTGCAGTCAGGATTGAACCTATATTACCTATTAAGGTGTGCTTAGTCATAAGTACAAAGCAATTTAGAGATGATTGGACTCACTAAGCTAGTAAGTATCTTTCAGATAAGCTTACTAACCATTGTACCATGGTGAGATATTCTATATTATTTATCAAGGTTTGTTTACTAACCATTGTGCCATGGTGAGGCAGTTCACACTGATGTTTACTGTGTTTCAATTTATCTGGTATAAGGCACAAATGTTTAGTCATAAGTAAAAAAGCATTTAGTGATGACTGGACTCACTAAAGTAGTAAGAATCTTTCAGATAAGCTTGTTAACTATTGCACCATGGTGATGGTTTGGATTTCTTCATTTAATGGCATATCAATCTTCATGGGTTATTTAATGCTAAACTATCCTTGTAGAAGAATAGTAGTGGCACTATTAAATCCATAGCTGGGAGGAAAAAGAGGTTCATGCATTGATTAGATTTGGTTTCTTTGTTTAATTGCATATGGGTTATTTAATGCCAAAGCAATTCTTGTAGAAGAACACTAGTTGTACAATTTAACCCATAGCTGTGAGGATAAGAGGGTTTATACTTTTCCCTAATATAAATCTGATTACAAACATGATAGCATGACTGGGGTTCAAAATTGCTTAGTAGGATACTGCAGTCCAACACATTAGCCATCTTGCTACAGGGATTCCCCTGCACCATGATGAGGCATTCTCTGTTATTCATTAAAGTTTACTTATAGTCATAAGAACAGAGGCATTTACTGATGAGTGGACTCACTACTGTAGTATCTTTCAGTTAAATTTGCATTGAATATTGACTTGTCTAAGACTGGTTGCCTTCCCAAGGCTAGAGAACCCAGCCTGCTCCATTATTTACCTCTAAATGGTTGGGGGTGTAGAAGAGATGGATTCATTGTTCCCAAACTTATAAACACAAAGTGAAGTCTCCTCAGTTCAACAGGACTTTTCTCAGTATTTTTGTCATCCTCATTAATATGGTCTATCCAGTCATTATTATTTATTGAACTTCTAGTTTCCTCCACCCTCTTTTCTAGGTTCTTAGAGATTGTTCTGAGTGCTCAGATTATGATTGGTATTACTTCTACCTTCATATTAAACAACTTTTTTTTTTTAACTATCTGGTAAGGTTCAGATATTCCTTGATTGTTTTCACTTTCCATTATTTTAATTCTGTGATCTGTTGGAATGGTAAAGGTCACTAGCTGACATGTTCTTTACTTTTTGTTTATTACAACTACCATAAATTGTCGTGCACAAGATGATAAATCAACCTCAAGATTTTTAGCTTAAAATTCTGACTTAGACCTCCTATACCTGCTGTATAGGTCAACCTCCAAACACACAGTAGGCTACTGGTTGAATCAAAGTTTTAATCACCAATAAATCAACATTCAAGTAACCATTATCTAAAATGTTTTACCCTATAAATACTTGAATAATGCCTATATATGTATATTTAATAAATTATCATTTTGTCTGGCCTAATGAGTAGAGTGTTCGCCAATGGTCCAGGAGACCAGGTTTGAATCCCAGGTCAAGTCAGACCAAAGACTTAAAAAATGGTACTTGATGCTGCCTTGTTTAACACTCAGTATTATAAGGTACAGATTGAGGGTAAAGTGGAGCAATCCAGGGAATGGAGTAGTGCCCTCCCTGACACCTTGGTGTTGTAGCTATTGAAAAGGGAGCCTTCTGGTCACCCTTGACTAAGGTCACCAACTTACTCATTTTGTCACTTTAAACTATCATTATTCCAATAGTGTATGGTGTATGTAAATTTTCTTTGAAATCAGATTTACATAAGCCATTTATGAAACATGCAAATCTTACACATCATAAAATTGTACATATTAATAACTAACAGTAGTTGTTGAGAAATTGGCCTAATGAGTAGAATTTTTGCCAATGGTCAGGAAGAGGGAGTTCGATCCCAAATCGAGTCATACCAAAGACTCAAAAAATGGTACTTGATGCCACGTGGCTTAACACTCGGCATTATAAGATAAGGATCAAGAGTAAAATGGAGTAATCCAGGGAATGGACTTGTGCCCTCTCCTACACCTCAGTGTAGAAGTTATTGAAAAGGGAGCCTTCTGGTCACCCTTGACTAAGGTCGCCAACTTTACTTGAATAGTTGTCTGACTGGCCACCTGGTTGCTATGACATTCACAGTTGGTATTTTAGCAGAAGAAAATGGTATGTGATATAGCGTTAATATAATACTTAATTTTTTATTATAGTTTTATCATTTTATATTAATTAATCTCTTTGTTAAATATGTTTACCAAACATGAGTTGGAAATGTTTGTAAAAGTCTGTCAGAGTTACAGTGAGTGGTGTATATCAATTGTTACGAGTACTGTTCCACTGGTTAACCACTCAGAGGTAAAGATTTGGATCTTAGCCCTGCTGTATAAGTCAACACTTTTGTAGACAGTTTCTGGCTTGTACATGTAGATTATTATAATTTCTTTTAAGGAGTTTTTCAAATCAGTACTAATAAGTCTTTCTCACTGAAGTCTAATTGATACCAAGTCTTTGAGAAGGACTCTTCAAAATATTCTAGCCAATTTCAGCAGTGCTGTGGTCTTGCTTCCAGTTCCTGCAGTTTCTTTTCCATGTTCTTCAGGTTCATCTCTAAGTGCACAACGATTATTGCTTGTGTAATGTCGTATAATGTTTTATTGGTTTCACAACTTTTTATTATTCCTATTTGGAATTCTGAAACCCCAGTATTTTTGTAAAGGTGTTATTTTCTTTGTAACACCATAATTATTTAACATTCAGAGTTTTCAGACTATTGTTTTCATATTTATTGTTATGTTCACAATATTTCTGCCAATATGTCCTCCGGCCTTTTTCAGGCATTTCATGTCGAACTTGTGAGCCTTCACAGAACTTTGAACCATATCCTTTATTTAATCCATGAGAGTTGCTTGCTCTGATTCCATTAACCATTACTGAGTACAAGAATTAAGTATTCTAGTATTATTAATTGTCTGCAGTCAGAATTAAACCTCCAACCTCCAGATGATTTTCACTTGGAAGCTTAGGGAACCAACACCTATAACCATTATGCTACATGTCCTGCTGGACATTTCAGAGTGAATTTTTGGGACTAATAAACTAAATGTTCTTACATCACTATGAATTACTGCTATTATGTATGAACCTTATTTTACCATAATTATTTTTCCAGGTTTTTCAGCCTAAAAGTTAGGTGTGTGTTTTTTTACATGCGAACTATATAATTAACTTAATTTCTAACAATATATCTTTACATATTCAGAACCAGATAAAGGAAAGCAAGATATATCTATTATCCAAACTAATGTGTTTTATGCCATGACTGAGAAATAGAAACTGGAATGTGTGTTCGTTTATAATTTTTTTTCTCCAATTGTGAACTTATTTTCACCCCAAGTTTGTTGGATTTTGTGTGAACATGTCTGCGTGTTTGCTGTAAGCATGGCATAAACTTTTTGGTTTGAGACTTAATGTAAACCATACGAACTCTTTTGTTTAGTCAGTAGAAAACAATAAAACAAATTCTAAATCTCGGGTAAATTTAGCTGCTACAAATTCTTAAAATTCAGTGCATATTATAAACAAGAATTTTTCTCTAAAATTTTGTAGTGAAAAGTTTGGTTTGGTTTGGTTTTATGGCACATCAACCACTGTAGGTTATAAATACCAAATCCATTTTTTAGTTCTATTTCAAACAATTCAGTTTAACATAAGTACACAGTTTAGTTCAATTTGACCCATAGATAGGACCTTATCAGGTGCTATGACTCTGGGCCAGAGTGGACCTGGGAGCGATGGCAATAATGGAGTGCTCCACATTCCCCAAAGCTGCAGTATTACTGGAACCTCACCATCATATTGTTTAGTGTCATATCCAGGAAACTCATTGTGGGGAGGTATTACCCTTCTACTGAGAAGCAGTCGGTGTTTCTACAGCCCCAGTCGACTGAGCAGCCAAAGTTGGGAGAGCATATTATACTTGAGTGCATGTTATACTCAAATGATTATAGAAAAAAAAAAGCAATCTTTTTTAAAAGAAACATGTTTACTTAAATTTGAATATAATCATTTTTTAAATTTCTATTCTAAAAATTACTTGGATTAAATTAAATGAATGTCTTAGTAAATCTATCATTCATTGCTGTGTCCTGGACTTCAATGCTTGAATCGCTGACAATGACAACTTACTGTCTATCTTGCTGGTGTTAAATTGTGTTTACCAGAAGACCAAAGGAAAAAATGACTTTATTGGAGGCTTGATGACAGCAGTCAGCAAATCATGCTCTCTTTTGGCTAACAGCATCTGACATTTGTGGCAAGCCCTTGGAGATTTCTCTTGGGGTTTTAAACTGTCTCCAACTGATATTTTGAGCTCAATGTAGTAAAAAGGTGTAAGTTCCCTGGAGTCATTTTTGTTGTTTAGATGAAAGTGTCTCTATTTTGCTGCATGGCTGTTTGAAAAAGCCTTATGCTAATTAAATAATTCTTCAGTTAAGTTTAAACCTGATGTCAAATGCAGGAAGAGTTGGGTAATTATATACAGTAGAAAATCAATGTTTTAAGAGTCAGTGTTGTAATGTAGTTGAAAATCATTTTTAACAGTTAATCATTCCTTACTTAGATAAAATGTCAACATTTTAAGATCAAATGTATTAATAATGTTTGCAATTATTTTAAACAAGCAAATACTTCATGCATAGTTGCAATATCAGTGTTTTTAAAAGTTAATCTATTAATAAAGTCTACTGTGATTTTAATTATAATTTTAAATAGCTAAACTCTTCATAGTTGCAATGTTAATGCTTTAAAAATGTTCACCAGTATTTTAAACTGGTAAACACTTCATACTTTGTTGTAGTATTAATGTTTTAAAATCCATTCTCTTAAAGTAGAAAATCATTTTCTTAGTCTCTATACCATTGTTTAAAGAGTCAAGGTATTGATATCATTAAGCTAGAATGGAGTATTGCTTTTTTGAAAATGGAACTTCACCAATGAGATGAGATGCCTTCTGAATTCTAAATGAAGATTAAACTAACTTTTCCCTAAAATGACTGAAGGGAAAACTGTCTCCACTGTGGAAGTAATTTCATTTCCTGGAATGAAAGAAGCATTTACTTAATTAAAGATGCTTTTCTGCTGTTGATTACTGTAAAATACCCAACCTTCAAGGTACTATGTTTCAGCGATTTCTGATTTGTTTCTACAATGTAAGAAATGAGAAAGCTCACTTACATTGATTATTTTAGATTGTATACTGTTTGATTTTTGAAAAAAAATCTTATGTTCTGGATGAAAAAGTTTATTTTAATATGTAAATCAGATCTTCTCATTGCCCAGTCAGCTGGGGCTGTAGAATACACTGACTGCACCTCTGTAGAGGGGTAAGACACCCCCTAAAGAGTTTCCTGTATATGACACTAAACAATCTGATGGTGAGGTTCCAGCAGTGCTGGAGCTTTGGGGAATGCGGAGTACCCCTTCATTGCCATCGCTCCCAGGTCCACTCTGGCCTGGAGTGGTAGCACCTGATAGGGCCCTATCTATGGGTTTAATAGAACTAACAACATACTTATGCTAAAATGAATTGAGTAAACTGAATAGCTTGAAATAGAAACGTTTTTGACAATTAAACTGTACTTACACTTAAACTGCGTGCTTATGCTTAACTGAATTATTTCAAATAGAACTGTTTTTCGACATTAAAACTGTATTTACACTTAACTGAATTATTACATATAACTGCTTGAGTAGTTTGAAATGGAAATGTTTTTGACAATTAAACTGTGTACTTATGCTAAACTGAACTGTTTTCAATAGAACAGATTATTTACATAAAAATGGATTTGGCGTTAAATAACCTACAAAGGTTGATATGCCATAAAACCAAACAAACCAAGCCAGATCTTCTCAAAGGTGGTCTTTATAGACTCTTGTGAGTGAATAAAATTTTGGCAGGGCAAATAAAAGTATATCGGGGTCCACACGGAGAGTGGGTGGGAGGGGAATTTACTAGTTTGCATTTATAAATCCCTTTATGACAGGAGAATAAAAATCACTGGATCATGTAGACTAGTGGCAAAATATCAAATTCCCAGCTGAATAACTAACTGGATGTCATGGAAAATTGTCCTCTATAGAGCAATCAGAAGAGGGTGTTTTAGGTGACATCTTGTTCATGCATATAAACCACATTAAGTATTTGCAAGAAGACATTCCAGCTTGATATAAAAAGTAAGTAAGTAAAGTTGGCGACCGTAGTCGAGGGCGACCAGAAGGCTCCCTTTTCAATAGCTACTACACCAAGGTGTAGGGGAGGGCGCTACTCCTTTCCCTGGATTGCTCCACTTTACCCTTGATAGGTACCTTATGTTGCTGTCCGTTAAGCAAGGAGGTATCAAGAACCATTTTTTGAGTTTTTGGTATGACACGACCTGGGATTGAACCCAGGTCTCCTGGACCATTGGCGAACACTCTACCCACTAGGCCAATCATGAGAACCTTCTAAACATGGAAATTCTTGAATGGATTATTTCTTCATTTGATGTTGAAGTGGAAAGTGTGAATTTAGACATCTTTCTTAAAGAAGAATTCAAGGAAATGTTTTTAATCTTGAAGTGAAGTCTATGTACACATTTAAAAGAATATTACTGAATGAACAAAAAATTTGTAGCAAAATATTCTCAGTTTTGTTCAACTGTTGAGCTCATTTTACTAGCTTTTCAGTTGTATAGTGGCTTGTACCATGTGACTTCCAGTATCTTGGAGGTATAAAAGACAAAGTGTTTCTTAAGCATGGGGGCACTGAAAGATCTCGGTCTGTAGTAAGACCAACTTTGGACATAATACCCACGGCACAAGACTTATAATATTTGTCGGACTGTACTACTTCAGTTAATAACTGATTAACTCAATTTCACTGTGTATCTCTTCCTTACCAGGATACAACATTTTCTAAGTTTGTATATGGTATAATCTGGATTTAGTCATGTGCCATATTAAGCAAACAGAGTAGCATTTAGAATGTAGAATATAGTGATTTACAGTTCAAACTCACAAACCTGCATTGCCCAGTCAGCTGGGCTGTAGAATACACCGACTGCACCTCTGCAGAGGAGTAAGACCCCCCCCATGAGTGTCCTGATATGATATGTACCCCTTCATTGCCATTGCTCCCAGGTCCACTCTGGCCCAGAATGGTAGCACCTAATAGGGCCCTATCTATGGGTTAAATAGAACTAACTGCATACTTATGCTAAACTGAATTGTTTAAATTAGAACTGTTTAACTCAACTGAATAGCTTAGAATAGAAATGTTTTTGACAATTAAACCATACTTACATTTAAACTGCATGCTTATGCTAAACTGAATTGTTTGAAATGGAACTGTTTTTGACATTGAAAATCTACTTACACTAAACTGAATTGTTTAATATAGAACCGTTTTGACATTTAACGGTGTAAACAAAATCTGTATTTATACTAAACTGAATTAGCTGAATCAGAACTGCTTGACTAAACTGAATAGCTTGAAATAGAAATGTTTTTGATTATTAAACTGCACTTACATTTAAATTGTGAACTTATGCTAAATCGAATTGTTTGCAATGGACTGCAGAATTGTAGTACGCGAGTTTGTACTCCAGTCACGCTATTACGCTCACTTTCGGGCAAATACTCTTGGGAAAGGTATGAACCCCCTTATCCTCCCAGCTATGGGTTAAATAGTACCACTACTGTTCTTCTTGGAGAATAGATTCGGCATTAAATAACCTTCAAAGGTTGATATGCCATTAAACAAAGAAACCAAACCAAACCAAACCAACAAACTTGCAAACTAATATTTGTGATCTCCTTAGTGCTCACCAAACACGTTCCTTCCATTAGAATACGATTCAAGAATTAAAGGTGCATTTGCATTTATAGTTTATTGATTCTTTTCTTCTGTAAATTGTATTAAATGCTAGTAAATTGTTAATGTTTTGTAATTTTCTATTCAATGAATCTATTTGGCAGTGAATGCAAATTAAATTTGGTTCCAAGAAGTGGGACATCAAGTAAAAAGTTTGAGAAGCTCTGATCAAAACCAATAAATGTATTTTAGTATTTGAATTGAATAGCCCAGTTGGCTGGAGCTGTAGAATTTATTAACTGTATCTCTGCAGAGGAGTAAGACTCCCACCTCAATGAGTGTCCAAGATATGACATTAAACTGCATCAGATGGTAGGGCTTCATTTCTGGAGCTTTGGGAAAAGTAGAGTACCCTGGCATTGACATTACTCTCAGGTCCACTCTGACTCAGTGGTAGTACCTGTTAGGGTTCCATCTATGGGTCAAATAGAACTGCTTAATCATTTACTATACTTGAAACCATTTAAATGTTTGCGAATAAAGGATTGATATTAAATATGATTATAAGCTTCAGATAGCATTACTTGAAACCATTTAACTGTGTGCAAATTAATGAATAATGTTGAATAGAAATATTAGTCTTAGATAGCAATACTTGAAACTATTTAGTGTCCTGGGTATGACATTAAACTGCATCTAATGGGGAGGCTCTATTTTTGGAGTTTGGGAAATTGGGAATGTGGAGTATCCCTTCATTGGCATTATTCTCAGGTCCACTCTGACCAAGAGTTCTAGAACTTCTTTGGGTCTAATAAAACAGTTCAATTTTTTCTAGAGATTATTATCATTGAATGTGTTAAATAGTAATTTAATTGCCTGCAAACAATAAATAACAATACTTGAAACCATTTATTGGTATACAAATAGAACTATAAGTGTTAATTGTCTAAATTTGAAAACTTTTAACTATGTGCAAACAAATGATATTACCTATAAACTATTCACTTCTAAATTATATATATATATATATATATATATATATATATATATATATGTATGTATGTATTTATATATATAAGACTATTTGGCATTGAGTTGATATGCCATAAAGCACAACCAAACCGAATTGAAATAAACAGTGTCTGGAAACCTTAGATAGAATTTTTTTAAAAATTAATTTCAAAGCATTAATTAAAAATAAGACCTGACTAAGCCATAGCATAACTGTCAGTGGGGCCTGAAATATGATGACAGCATTACTTGCAAGGAGGGTACAACATTAAACTGCATCTTGTTCTGAGGCAGATAATGAAAGGAAATGGTGTAATGTGTGTGATGCATATATATCTTCATAAACACATACATTAAACACCACTTACATGTCCACACACAATAGTACGCAGCTATAACCCCCCTACACACACACACAAACACACACACTCACAAGTACACATAAATATTTGTACACAATTCCAATGGTTTTTGACAATTTTTTGATTTTTTCGATTTCTTTATTTCCTTTCATTATCTGCCTGATGCTTGTTGTTTGTAAAACTTCATGAAACCTAAGATCGCAAACTTCCATGGCATTAAATATATAAAATCTAATATATATTTATTTATTATTATTACATAATAGCTCTATCACAGATATTGAGCACGCTACAAATTATATCGCACTTGGTTCGCCACAAACCCACAAAGTGAATTAGTGACAACCAACACTGTTACAATATATATATATATATATATATATAAACAGGATTTGGCATTAAATAACCTCCAATGGTTGATATGCCATTAAACTCAACTAACCAGCCAGAATTTTACTTGTGTCTGTCTTTAAAATGCCACTTGTAAAAGGGAATTTGAAGTGAATTCCTTATTTTACAGTGAAATATTTCATATCCCACCGCATCAAAATATGATGGTCTTTTTTAATTATTGAATGGATCTCTAATCCAAGTTGTTTGTTGGATCAGCAACTCTTCTCTTTATGTTTTTTGAAGGATTGTCACATCTCACTGGGATATTCTTTTAGTGCTCCCTCTTCTTCTTGCTCTATTCTTCCTCTGGGAATAATAATCTCAAAGTCTTCTTTACTTGAGACGTCTTTCACATTACTATCTGTATGAAACTGGGAGCTATTGAAAAATTATAACAATACAATTTTTACTGGTCTTGATATCTCAGCTACTCTGAGTAAATAATTGAAAATTAAACAATATAACTCCTCACTTCTAGAATTCATAGTCACATGACTTTAAAATCCTTCAATGAAATCCTAGCTCTCTGCTGATCCTAGAGTTTACCATATATCAAGTACACTAGGTTGATCTCAGCTAGATTTAACAAATCTTTCTATGAGTAAAATGGTTTAATTATCTTTGAATAGACAACACTTCATGCCAAATAAACTATTCAACCAATCTATTATTTAACCTGATTACTATCGTACTGCAATAAGAATTACTTACTTCTCTCAAATTGTTTTTCTGCTTTGTCATTGAAACTCAGAATACAATGACTGTATCCCCTGCAGAGGTGTAAGACTCCCACAAAGTGTTAGGGTCTGTTAGGGTCTCATTTACGGGTCAAATAGATCTGTATTTGGTTGGAACATTTTATGCCATATAAGTAAAAGTAAAGTTGGCAACTGTAGTCAAGGGCAACCCAAAGGCTCCTTTTTCAATAGCTACAACACCGAGGTGTACGGTAGGGCACTACTTCTTTTCCTGGATTACTCCACTTTACCCTTGTTTCGTACATTAAAATGCTGAGTGTTGAATAAGGAGGGAGGTATCAAGTAGCATTTTTTGAGTCTTTGGTATGACTCGACCTGGGATTGAATCCCGGTCTCTAGGCTGTATGGATGCACTACTTGGACACTAATAAAACGGCTGGAGAAGAAGCTAGACAGCAATTACACAAGAATGTTGCGAGCAATATTGAACAAGTCCTGGCGGCAACACCCCACAAGGTACCAACTATACGGCCACCTCCCTCCTATCACGAAAACTATCCAAGTTAGATGAACCAGACATGCAGGACACTGATGGAGAAGCAGGGACGAGCTCATAAGTGATGTACTTCTATGGACCCCCACATATGGCCCGGAAAAAGCAGGATGACCAGCCCGAACATACATACAGCAGCTATGTGAAGATATGGGATGTAGCCCGGAAGTCCTGCCAGGGGCGATGAACGATAAAGAGAAGTGGCGAGAGACGGTCAAGGATATCCATGCCTGTGGCACGACATGATGATGATGATGATGATATAATTATTAGTATTAGATAGGAATACTAAAAAACATACAAATGTGTTCAAATTATTTATATTAGATAGGAATACTTGATATCATATAACTGTGCACAAAAAGCTCATTAGAAACAGGGGAGTTCCTGTAATGTAGTGACTAACATGCTGGACTGCAACTTAGTAAGTGAGTTCAAACTACAAATTAATTCCTTTGGGAAAGGCATGGACCCCTTATTCCTCCAGCTATGAGTTACATAGTACCACAACTGTTCTTCTACAAGGATGGCTTTGGCATTAAATTAACAATGAACGTTGATGTGCCATAAAATAAATTTAAGAACAATTACACAAAAAATGTACAATGAATGTGATTCCCTAATCTTTAGGCATAAAATAACCCTTGACAAGTCAACATGCCATAACAATCATTTTTTTTACTGTATCTTTTTCAAATGGTTTTCTTTTCTTGGAACTCAAACATCAATCACTAGCATTATTATTAAAATTATTAATTTTGTATTGTTGTGTATGCAGAAAACTTTGCTTTGAGGGGGATTATTTTAATGGCTTTTTCTCATATCTGCTGATATTCTTTCATAGTATTCCATAGTTTTTGATGTGTCAAAATGCTACTGGAGTGGAATCTAATAAGCTTTTCATATCCCACAGCATTTAAATCAGACGAGAAATATTATTTATGGATTAAATAAATATAAACATTATTGCTTCAAAATGAGGTAATAATATCAAGTCATCCAGAAAGTGTTCATCCAACTGAACAGCCAGGGTTCTGCCATTTTGGGTTTGAATTCAACAAAAATTTCAGCCATTGTTACAGTCATTCCAAGAAGAATTTTAACCTATACAATAAGATACAAATAATACTGGTTTTTAAGTGATCTCTCTCTCCCCCCTCTCTCTCTCTGTAAAAAGCTGTCTGTCTCACAGGCCTTGCCTACTCTCTTGGTAATCATTATAAAAGGTACTTGGCTCTCTCTCTCTCTCTCTCTATATATATATATATATATATATATATATATATCTTTCTCCATTTGTGTATTCTTCTCTCTCTTTCTTTCTACTTGGTTCATATTTATCTTTCTCCTTCAGTCATTTTCTCCTTCTCTCTCTAGTTGGTTCATATCTATTTTTCTTCTTTATTTCTCTCTCTCTCTCTCTCTCTCTCTCTCTCTCTCTACTTGTTTCATATCTATCCATCTCCTTTCATCTATTCCTCTATGTCTTACTCTATTCAGTTCATATCTATCTTTGTCTTTGAGTCTGTTCCTCTCTCTTTCTTTCTCTTTCTTGATATCTTTCTTCTTGAGTCTGTTTTTCTTACTCTATCTTTCTCCTTTGGTCTATTTCCCTCACCGCTCTCTCTCTCTCTCTCTCTCTCTCTCTATTTGATTCAAATCTTCTTGAATATGCTTCTCTCTATGTCCTCTGCTCTATTCATATTTGTCTTTTTCTCGCTTAGTCTGTTCCAGTTTGTTCATCTCCCTTCCTTCTATTCAAATCTCTTTTTATTTCTAAGTCTGTTGTTCTCTCTCTTTTCACCAGTCTTTGTAAATCTATCCATCATTATCCTAGAACAAAACAGATCCCCATTTATTGAAGCAATTGATATATCTTCATGCACACATACACAGACACATACACATATGTTTTTATTCTCTGTTTGTCTTGACAGAATTTTTTCTTTTTTTCTTTTTTGCTCTGTAGAATAAAAGAGTGTACAGCATTTCATTTTACATTTTCTTTGAAAAAGAATTAGAAAAAGGAAGCATAGATGAATGCAGCTGAAATTGTAACCCAATCCTAATAACATTTGTGTAAGCCAAAATTTATTTTTGTGCATCTCTCTTCTTGAATCTCTTATTCAGTTCAACATTGTGAACGCAGTGTTTGTATAACGTGTGCCCTTTGTATCAGCTTAAGACATCAACATTCTATAGCGGCATTTCTGAATGTAATTAGAAGTCTTGAAGAGTTCTGTAAATGGAAGTCTTGGAGACAGTCATAGGTCAGTGAGGACTGTTTGACAATGCCAGTATGGAATAATTCATTCTTTTCCAGAAACTCTTTGCCTGAAGACTTTATTGTTGCTGCCCATGGGCAGAAGGCCCTCTACAGTTAAAGTCTTTAGTTGCTTTTGAATGAGGAAGCCAGAGTAATGACCTCTTCCCTTATTTATATAGATGTTTTCATAAAAGAAAACCTATTGAATTGGGCATGTGTCAAATTACGTGGAAATGTCTAGTTTTATTTGTAAATCATTACAAAAGATTCTTCAACTTCAACTGTTGGTTCAATCAACAAATATGTTGTATACATGTATGTGGGTATGTAGCTATATATGAATATTTATATCAGCATTTTTTTTTCTATACACATACATGTAGGAGGTAGATTTAACATAAAGTTATTGTTAGAGGAAATGAACTTGGCAAGCGGAGTTCAAACCCTCAACAAAGCTGTTTACATTTCACTTTGCATTAATGCCCTTGACAAAGGCATGAATAGCCCAGTTGGTTGGGACTGAAGAATATGCCAACAGCATCTCTACAGAGGGGTAAGACCCCCCAACACCAAGGAGTGTCCTGATTATAACACAAAACTACATCTGATGGTGAGGCTCCAATCCTAGAACTTGGGGGAATGTGGAGTATTTTTTTCTTGCCATTACTCTCAGGTTCACTCTGATCCAGAGTGGTCGTACCTGTGCGAGTCCTATGTATGGCTCAACTAAAACTGTTCAATCATGTACTAGAAACCATTTTAGGGTGTCTTGGGTGGTGTAATGGTTAGCAAGCTAGACTAGCAAACCTTCATGAGTGAGTTTGAATCTCATTGGGTACCCCATTCATACAGCTTTGTGCCGCATCTAAGAAAAATGCTGAGTAAATTACTACTAGAAACCATTTAACTGTGTGCAAACAAATGATTGATATTAAATTGAATTATTTTTATTAGATAGCAATGCTTGAAACATTTTAATTGTGGCAAATAGAATTATTAATGTTAGATAGCAATATTTAAAACCATTTAACTATGCGCAAAGAATAAATAGCAATCCTGGAAACTATTTAACTGAATGTAAATTAATGAACTCTGGTTCATCTAAAAAATAATGTTACCTAAAAAGACATAATGGATAATGCCACCCAACACCTTTTTTAATCAAACAAGAGTATTTCTTACATTACTTAAAAATCATATGTTTAAAAAGGATTTGGCATTAAATAACCATTAAGGGTTGATATGTCATTAAATCAAATAACCCCAATCCAAAGACATGAATCCATCTCTTCTCTTCAAAGTGATAGGTAAATAGTTGGGCATACAGGGATAATTTGCCATGGTATGGCACCAGCATATATATATATATATATATATCCAACCCCTGGATTGAGGCTGTTTGAATTTCAGTTCACACTAAGGCCCTTGAGAAGGGCATAAATCCATGTCTTTTCATCCTGTTCCCACATCTATGAGTGGGCAGATTGGGCTCTTTAGCCTTGATACAGCATCCAGTCTAATATTTCTTTTTTTTGGGTTTGTGAGTAAAGTCACTCGATATAGATTTGAAAGCTGGCATTTTGACCCTTTTATTTTTGCCTTTTGAACTTTTAATGTTGAACTTCTGAATCTAGATTTTTCACTTCCTTCTTTTCATTTATATTTGCAAAGCTGGAATTGCAATGTGAACTTCTTTCCTTTTGGTGCTCTTATTAACAGACTCTGTTAAGATTTGAATTAACTGAGAAGATGTCAAAACACTGAAAGTAGCAATGCAAGTGAAATTACTGTTTAAATTATGTGCAAAGTCTTTGGTCAAAATCTCAATTAAAATAAAGGGTTCATTAAAGAACATTAAATTTGAGTTAACTGGAAAGATGACAACGTCAAATTCAACTAGGATGTTGAGGCAGCATTCTGGAAGTTTGTTGGAATTTGGGCCAAAAAATGGTGGAGACTTAGTTGTAAAGAGAGACAGACATTTAGTAAATTATAAAGGAGTGTATCGTTTTTATTCTAAACTGTAAATTTACAATATCTCTACTAAGAAAACCCATGTAGATACAAGAATAAGATATGCACATCTTGGAGCTATGAATTTTTTTTAGAGCTACTTTGGGAAGAAAATATTTAATTAAAATGAATGATATGATTGAAAAGACTTTTTTAATGTCTGCTGGTCACTTTGTCATTCATAAAAGTAGATTTCTATGATAGTGATTACAGTAAACAATACGAGAGTTTTAAGTTGTGCATATTTCTTAAATTAAACATTGTCATTAGAATACTGCCCATGCTCCTGTTCTACATTTGTTACTCTTGCCTGTATATTTTATATGCTGAATATAATAATCTTTATGGGACAGAGTATAATTATTTACTTGTTTTCCTTTCATTTTAATTTTGTTGTCCATCATCATCATCAAATTATGCTGATACCATAAAGTCTCATGACACTCTCTTGCCATGTCCATATCATCCATTATTCCGGTCAGGTCCTCGAGACTGCATCCAGGGTCTACACAGGACTGTACACAAATCTTTATTGGTCAGCCAACACTAATGTATAGGATTCCTCAGAAGAACATCCTCAGAATGTCCTTTCTTTGATGGTTTATGAGATGGGGAATTAGTGATTATACAGATACTATTTTGTAGGGGGCTGCTTCCTGGATTTGTTTTAAACAGCACATAGTATTCTAATGTAGTTCCCATTTAGCTTTCTCTCCAAGCATTTCATAAGGGTCCAGGTGGTGCAATGATATAGTGGTACCAACACAGCTACAGCTGGAAAGAAATCCCATTTTATTTTATCAGAGATCAGATTTTCGTATGGCAAACGAATGTAAATTTTTTCAATTTCTTAGACACAGTATTGTCATTATTAAATTTTGATGAGTTTTTGTTCCCTTTTTAATTTATTATTTACGAAATGCAGTTTCTTCCAGGCAGCGGTCACATCGATACTGCTATATGGATGTACTACATGGACGCTAACAAAACGACTGGAGAAGAAGCTAGATGGCAATTACACAAGAATGCTGCGTGCAATCCTGAACAAGTCCTGGCAGCAACACCCCACAAGACACCAACTGTACGGCCACCTGCCCCCTATCAAGAAAACTATTCAAGTTAGACGAACCAGACATGCAGGACACTGCTGGAGAAGCAGAGATGAACTCATAAGAGATGTACTCTTATGGATCCCCACACATGGCCGCGCAAAAGCAGGACAACCAGCTCGAACGTACATTCAGCAGCTATGTGAGGATACAGGATGTTGTCCTGAAGACCTACCTAGGGCGATGAATGATAGGGAGGAGTGGCGAGAGAGGGTCAGGGATATCCATGCTACCAGCGCGATATGATCCTATTTACCAACCCCTCCGCTCGGGCTGGATATGACACAAGGTCAATTTTTAAGCGGAGTTTAACAGGTTTGAATTCAGAGTTTTCCTTCTCCTAGACTAGTTGCCTAACCAAGGCTGAAGAACCTAGTCTGTCCTACTATTTACCCATAGCTGGAGGGAGAATAATTGGATTCATACCTTTCCCAAGGGTATTAGTGCTATGTGAAATGCAATCAGTCTCGTCCAGGATTTGAACTCGTGTCACCGTGTTCATTTCCTACGACGATAACAATTACACCACGGGCACCTCCAGCGCGATATGATGATGATGATTTACATCATAGTAGTTGATATCAACAGTGTTAAGTTATCTGAATTTATGTCGGGTAGTATTGTCATTAAATAATTTTTTCTACTTTGTTTTTCATTTCAATTTTGCTGCCCAAATAGTAGCTGTAGACATAATAGTCTTAAGTTGTCCAAATTTTATCAATGAAGTGTTGCTTTCTGGGTAGTTTTTCTTTTATCAGATTGTCTCTCTATATCTTAATGAATAGGTCATTTTTACATTTCTTTTATGATTAGACATTTTTACATTTCTTTTATGATTAAACATTTTTACATTTCTTTTATGATTAAACATTTTTACATTTCTTTTATGATTAGACATTTTTACATTTTTTTTTATGATTAAACATTTTTACATTTCTTTTATGATTAGACATTTTTACATTTCTTTTATGATTAGACATTTTTACATTTCTTTTATGATTAAACATTTTTACATTTCCTTTATGATTAGACATTTTTACATTTCTTTTATGATTAAACATTTTTACATTTTTTTTTATGATTAAACATTTTTACATTTCTTTTATGATTAAACATTTTTACATTTCTTTTATGATTAGACAATTAAACATAGATCAGAAATAAAGTTGTTAATATTTGTTTGCATTTCAAGAGAGAGTACTGTCATTATTAATTTTTGTTTATTGGTTTTGGTTTGGTTATATTTAATGGCATATCAAACCATATGGTTTATTTAATACCAAATCATCTTATATATATATATATATATATATGAATGTATATTTTTTAATCTTTATATCTACTCTATAATTATCAGTAAGCAATTGGACATTAAACTAGGACCGTTCACTCAAGAAGAACTCGACTCAGTTCTTAGAAAAATTAAAAATAGGAAAGCCGCAGGGCTTGATGAGATTCCCCCAGAAGTATGGAAAACCAGACAATTCAATGACATACTGCTCCGACACTGCAACGCAGTCTATAATCAAAATCCGATTAACAGATAGATGAAGGGATGCATCCTCCCATTCCCTAAAAAGGATGACCTCGGATTAGCTAAGAACTACTGAGGTATAACACTTACATCCATAGAAGCCAAAATTTACAATACCTTGTTACAAAACTGCATAGAACCCAAAATTGACAACATTCTTAGGAAAAACCAAAATGGCTTCCGAAGAAATAGATCCACAACCTTACAAATATTGACCATCTGTAGAATCCTTGAAGGCATATGGGCAAAAAATCTACAGGTGACAATACTATTTGTCAACTTTACCAAGGCCTTTGATTCCATTCACAGAGGGAAGATGGAACAAATCCTACTAGCATATGGTGTACCAAAAGGGACTTTTGCAGCAATAATGATTCTCTATAGAAACACCACAGTGAAAGTACAATCACCAGATGGAGACACAGAATACTTCAACATTGTAGCAGGAGTACTGCAAGGGGACACGATAGCCCCATACTTCTTTATCATCTGTCTAGACTACATGCTTAGAACATTGATTGATAAAATCAAAGAAAACGGCTTCGAGCTAACAAAGAAAAGAAGCAGAAGTTACCCCGCAAAAACAATTATCGACGCTGACTACGCCGATGACATAGCGATTCTAGCAAATACACCCAACCAAGCCAAAACACTACTGTATAGTTTAGAACAAACTGCTGCAGGCATTGGCCTCCATGTCAATGAAAACAAAACTGAATACATGTGCGTTAATCAAACAGGCGACATTTCCACACTAGACTGAAGCTCTCTGAAACTGGTAGACAAGTTCATCTACCTAGGAAGCAGGGTCTCATCAACTGAAAAAGACATTGACACGTGGCTAATGAAGGCATGGATAGCTATCGATAAGCTATTGATTATAGGGAAGTCAGACCTGACTGATAAAATGAAATGCAGTTTCTTCCAAGCAGTGGTCGTATTGATATTGCTATATGGATGCACAACTTGAATGCAAACAAAACAGCTGGAGAAAAAGCTTGACAGCAATTACACAAGAATGCTGCGAGCAATATTGAACAAATCCTGGAGGCAACACCCAACAAAGCACCAACTATACGGCCACCTACCTCCCATCACGAAAACTATCCAGGTTAGACGAACCAGACATGCAGGACACTGCTGGAGAAGCAGGAACGAGCTCATAAGTGATGTACTCCTATGGACCCCCACATATGGCCGAGCAAAAGCAGGATGGCCAGCTCGAACATACATACAGCAGCTATGTGAGGATACGAGATGTAGCCCTGAAGACCTGCCAGAGGCGATGAAGGATAGGGAGAAGTGGCAAGAGAGGGTCGGGGATGATGATGATGATTCTGTTGGTGTGAAAAAAATCTGATTGTACAATTTGCAAATTCTAAAAACTGACATCTGGGAAAAAAATTCAGTAAAACAAAGAAAAGACAAAAAATACACGTGCTACTTGAAAATAATCAAGTGGCACATATGTCTAGTCAAAAGAAAAAAACATCGAAGCTAAAACATAATAAAGTGCTCAATACACAAGATAGAGCAAATATTATGAAAATAATTCCTACATGGCCAAGAGCAAGTCTACCTATGTTTCACAAAACTGGCAAGTGTGATCCTAATGAGCCATTCTGTGAAACCTAGGTAGACTCACTCTTGGCCATGTAGGAATTATTTTCATTATATATATATATATACCATCATCATGAAGCTGCACAGACAGCATGGATTTTTCTGACTCTCTATTTCCATCCATCACTACCCCAGTCGACTGGGCTGCAGAATACACCAATTGCATCTCTGCAGAGGGATAAGACACTCCAACAAGTATTCTGGATATGACACTAAATAATCTGAGGCTTCAGTAATGCTAGAGTTTTGGGGAATGTGGAATACTCATTCATTGCCATCACTCCTAGGTCCACTCTGGCCCAAAGTGGTAGCACCTGATAGGGTACTATCTATGGGTCAAATAGGACTGTTTGACATTTAAACTGTGTTTTTATGCTTAACAGAATTGTTTGAAATAGAACTCTTTTCACATTTAACTTTGTAAACAAAAACTATGTACTTATGCTAAACTGAATTGTTTGAAATAAGTGAAACCGTTCAACTTTGTGCAAAAAGTTTTCAACAAAATGTGTTTAGAAATCATACATTTAGTAGATGAATAAAAAGGATTTGGCATTAAATGACTTTCAATGGTTGATATACCATAAAACCAAACCAAACCAAACCAAATCAATCCATCACTATAATCTATCGCTCCCAGCTGGTCGTCCAAATTATATCTTGTGTCTGCTCAGAGCTGATATAAATAAGTTCTTGCTGGTTAGTCCACACTAGCACGTCCATGTGTAGGGGTCCATAGAAGAACATCACTTATGAGTTTGTTCTCACTTCTCCAGCAATGTCCAGCATATCTTTTTCATCTTACTTGGGCAGTTTTTGAGATGGAAAGTAAGTGCTGTACAGCTGTTGTTTTGTAACATGTTGCTTCCGGGATCTCTATGCAGCTCCCATCTAATTTTTTTCTCTACGTACTTTGTTACCATCCATGTAAGGCATGTATGGACACAGCCACAGCTTGTTAAAAATCCAGTTTTATTTTATCGGATAGATCAGACTTCCATATGGTCGATAACCCATCTTGTGGAGGTGCCCGTGGTGTAATGGTTATCGTCGTAGAAAATGAACTCGGCGACACGAGTTCAAATCCTGGACGAGACTGCATTTCACATAGCACTAATACCCTTGGGAAAGGTATGAATCCAATTATTCTCCCTCCAGCTATGGGTAAATAGTAGGGCAGACTAGGTTCTTCAGCCTTGGTGAGGCAACTAGTCTAGGAGAAGGAAAACTCTGAATTCAAACCTGTTAAACTCCGCTTAAAAATTGACCTTGTGTCATATCCTGCCCGAGCAGAGGGGTTGGGTAAATAGGATAACCCATCTATAGCAGTCTATGGCTCTGCTAGGCTCACACCAACACCACTTATATATATATATATATATATATATATATAAATGTTGTGAACCAGTAAAGGTTCTGGAAGAAAGACATGAACTCGGGTTTACATGGAACAAGGTATATTAACGAAAGTATAATACAACATAGATAAAAAGGTGTTGAACGTCAGTCTGACTGCCAAAGTGTTAGGCTGGGGAGAACTCTACACCAAGGTGAATATTCTCCCGGTATTAATAGCAACAGGAAGAGTTCATTACAGTCCACAGGTTGGGTACCATAACAATAAAGTAAATAGTAATATTATTTTTCTAATGAGCCCAAGCTCATTTGTTTGCTCACAGTTAAATGGTTTCAAGTATTTCTATCTGATACAAATAGTTATATTTGCCCACAGTTAAATGGTTTCAAGTATTGCTATTCAACCCGCATGATTTTAGCCAACATTATCATTCATTTGCACTCAGTTAAATGGTGTTAAGTATTGCTATCAGATGTCAATAATTCAATTTGATACCATTCATTTGTTTGAACACCGTTAATTGGTTTCGAATATAGAAAATGACTAAATATTTCTATTTGAACCATAGACAGGACCCTAACAGGTACTTACACTGTGGGTCAGAGTGGACCAGGAAGTAATGACGATAAAGGGGTACTCCATTTTCTCAAAAGCTCCAAGACTGGATCCTTGCTATCAGATGCAGTTTAATGTCATATCTAAGATACTCTTGGGTTGGTGGGGTTCTTACACCTCTGCAGAGATGAAGTCAGCATATTCTGCAACTCCAGACAGCTATTTTTTGTTGTCTACATAATGTTAGTAGATATAATAGTGGTGTTTGTATTTCTTAGAGCTTTGCAACAAACAGATAATGGTGTTAAAAGCTGAGATGAAGACAGTTGGATTCTAAGATGTATTTTTCTTTATTTTAAATGGCTGACTTGTTGATTTTCACAGGACTGAATTTCATGTTTTTCCTTATGGGCTGTTGCATCTTCATAACATTTATAGGAAATTTCTATCCAAATATGGCTTCCAGCTCAACAAAAATGTTTTGGACAAATAGAGACCACTGAGCATTCCATAAATAGACAATTCATTTTTTAAAAATTTTTTGATGTGTAGAGTCTCTGTGGTGTGATGGGTAACATGCTGAATTGCAATATCTTACTAAGTGAGTTCAACTCCACTTCATGTTCAGACAATATCCTTGGGAGAGGTATGAACTCCCCCATACACACACTATAGATAAAAATGTGTCACTACTGTTGTTCTACAAGGATGGCTTTAGCATTAGATAACCCTCCAAGATTTATATGCCATTATCTAATTAAGGGGAATAACTTTACATTTTTTGGATACAGATTTTGATTCAAACAATTAAATTGCACAAAAAACATTAAATTGTTCTATTTTTTTCTCTCTAGAACAGTTAAAAATATCTTTAAAGTGGTTTATCATTTAATTTTGTTTTTATTCTCATGAAATTTTCAAACTAGTTAAGTTTAAAATTTTTAAAACCGTTTAAAATTTTTGTTTGTGGAGTTAATTGTTTGATTTTTTAACAGTTTAAAATCTTGATTTTATAAAATAGTTGCTAGACTTTTAAAAAATTCTTTAAGAATTTTTAAATAGTCATGAGTTTTTTTTGTGTAGAATTAAAGAATTTTAACTTTTATTTGCATTATTTTTATTTTAATATTTTCTACTGTAAGTACCCATGAAAATTCCATGTTTTATAAGTTTGCTTTTTTTATTTTGATGCATTAATTTAAAAATATTGTTTCATTCTGTATCTTCCATTTCTTTCTTTTTCCCTTCCTCCCTTTGAAGTAGATGATAAGCATCTAATGTTTAGTGTTATCATGGCACCTCAGGTGGTGTGATGGTCAGAAAGCTAGACTAACAGACCTTCATGAGTAAGTTTTATTCTCATTGGGTGCCTCATTTATATGGCCTTGTGCTACATCTAAGCAAAAAGCTTAGTAAATTACTAATGTATAGTGTTATCCTTGTTATTTCTCTTTCTTTTTTTTATTATATTTTCTTCTCTTTTTTTTATCACAATCAAAAGGAAATAGTACATGATTTATTTTAAGTGACAAGAAGGTATAAATTACCAACATGTGCTCATTCATATCATACTCTTTTCTCATTATAGATTCTCAAGCAGGTAAAATATTTTTAACTCTATCATAATATGACTTCATATATGATTCACTTATCTATTACTAAATCAATGATCATTAATATATAATAGTAGTATGAAATAAGTTATTGAATAAGATGAATTGATAGAATATTATAAACTTGTTCCAGTGGGGAGGAAATCCCCTGGGCATCGTAACAAATATACTGGTCTGTTAACTTGTAGTGAGCAAGTTCAAACCCCAGTTACGCTATTATCTTCACTTTCGGACAAATACCTTTAAGAAAGTTATGAACTCTTTCATCCCCCTCTGCTGAGGGTAAAATAATATCACTACTGTCCTTCTACAAGAATGGCTTTGGCATTAAATAACCAACAAAGAATGCCATTAAAATCAAAAAAGCAAACCCAGTTAGGCAGAGGGGGTATGATCTCTACAAATGAGTGTCCGAGATGTGACACTAAGATGGTGAGGCTCTAGTCCTGGAGCTTTAGGGAATGTAGAGTACTCCTTCATTTCCATTACTCCCAAATCCATGCTGATCTTGAGTGGTATTACCTGTTATAGTCCCATCTGTGAGTCAACCAGAACTGTTAAATCATTTAATACTCTATTAATAAACTAAATAGTTAATAAACTATTTAACTGCGTGCAAACAATAAATAGCGATACTTAAGGAGGTGCCCATGGTGTAATGGTTAACATCATAGGAAAGGGACACGGCGACATGAGTTCAAATCTTGGACGAGACTGATTGCATTTCACATAGCACTAATACTCTTGGGAAAGGTATGAATCCAATTATTCTCCCTCCAGCTATGGGTAAATAGTAGGGCAGACTAGGTTCTTCAGCCTGGGTGTGGCAACTAGTCTAGGAAAAGGAAAACTCTGAATTCAAACCTATTAAACTCTGCATAGAAATTGACCTTGTCTCATATCCTGCCCGAGCGGAGGGGTTGGGTAAATATGATAAATAGTAATACTGGAAACCATTTAACTATGTACAAACAAATAAATGGAATAGAATTATTCATATTGGATAGCAATACTTGAAACAATTCAACTGCACGTAAAAAAAATGAGCTCCGGCTTGTTTAAAAATTCTTACCTACAAACTATCCGTTTACAAATCATGTATATCTAATATATATGTATATACAGGATTTGACATTAGATAATCTACAAAGACTGATATGCCAAAAAACATAACCAACCATCAAACAAGATTTTTGAAGTGTTCTTTCCACTTCTGATGTCTTTCCTCTTGACTGGCAACATTAACTTTTGATCTTGAGGTGATTTTCTTACAACTAACTTCATTTAATCTCTTCCATGCTAAATGTGATTATTTTCTACTGTTCTTATACAAGAATTGCTTTGGCATTAAATAACTCTTGATAGTTATTCTATCATTAAACAAACATACCAAAACTGGCTGGAAAAATTACAACAAATGACAAGCAGCAACAACAATATTATGAAGACCATCTGACAGTACAAAGGATGCTGGTAGTATGAAATTATAAATATGAAAATAAAACAAACTCAAGAACAATGTAGATGAATAAGTAAAGAGTCTAATAAAAAGGAACATGGTACAAAAAAAGGCACAACAAATCCCAGCAACACATGACAAAAGGAAGACAGTTACACAGGTCTTAAACTCTCTTTTTTATAGAGCCATCTGTTTTGCCTAAATGACTTACTCCTTCATACTGTCCTTAAAATGCACCTTTTTTTCAGTGTCACTCAAACTGCTCTCCCCCTTTCTCACAGATAACAGTTCTTGCCAATTTGAGAAAAGTGGAAAGGAAAAATCTGTGTTTGTTGTGTTCGAAACTATATCGTGTATGAATTAGTATATCAAATATAAAATTCACATGATTTAAATATGGTTAAGTATGAAATAAAAATATTAGAAAAAAATGTTTTTTAAATTTTGAGTTGCCATCTCAGTTCCATCATTTTTTTCTGAGATTTTAAATAGAATGTCAAACTTAATTTTTTCCTCTCAATTCAGTGATTTGTGGGTTTTTGTTAGCCTGTCAACTCAAAACAAAACAAAGTACAGTGTAATTGCAAAATTACTTAAATATTGCTGTCATTTTTTGACAGCCCAAAGTAGACTAGTTAATAAGAGAAAGAAATTAGATTATTCAAAATAATAAAAGAATCCTGCACTTTTCCAGTAGAATTTGGTGACAATTTTCACTTTTTCCTCAAGAAATATTTGATTAAGGAAAGACAAACTTTTGTTTAAAGCTTCTAATGAAGACACGGATAAACCTATATATATATATATATATATATACATATATGCGTGTATTTGAGTGTGTGTATCTAAAACGACCTCATTATTTGTTTTGCTATACATTTCTATTGTAAAATCAACCAAGAGTGATACATAGATAGGTTTGGTTTCTTTGTTTAGTGTCATATCAACCTTTGTGGGGTATTTAATACCAAAGTCGTCCTTCAAGAAGAACAGCTGTGATGCTATTGAACCCATAGCTGGGAGGATAATGGGGTTCCAACCTTTCCTAAAGTGAATGTAATAGCGTGACTAGAATTTGAACTCACTTACTACGATTCCGCAGTCTAGTGCTTTAACCATTATACCACAAGGATACCACCATAAACTAGAAACATTATGCTGTTGATAATTTTTGAATCAATAATTAATGAGTACCTTGCCTTATTGGTGTAGTTGAAAATATGTCTGCGGTATTCTGTACAGAGAGGTAAGACAATCACTCACAAAATGAAGGTCCTGGGCATGACACTAAATAGAATGCAGAGGTGTGTAAATTATTTGTATCGAGAATAGTAACTTGAAGTTATAATTATTTATGACAAAAATCCTTATTATTATCAGTTTCACCAATGTTTCGGGAGACTGGGGTTCAATCCCAGGACGAGTTATACCAAAGGCTTAAAAAGTGGTACTTCATACTTCCTTGCTTAACACTCAGCATTATAAGGTATGTATCAAGGGTAAAGTGGAGCAATCCAGGGAAAGGAGTAGTGCCCTCCCCAACACCTTGGTGTAGTAGCTACTGAAAAGGGAGCCTTCAGGTTGCCCTCAACTACAGTCGCCAACTTTTCTTACTTTTAAAACCATATAAATATTTATCAACCCCTCTGCTAGGGCAGGATATCACACAAGGTCAATTTTTAAGCGGAATTTAACAAGTTTGAATTCAGAGTTTTCCTTCTCCTAGACTAGTTATCTCACCAAGGCTGAAAAACCCAGTCTGCCCTTCTATTTACCCATAACTGGTGGGAGAATAATTGGATTCGTACCTTTCCCAAGGGTATTAGTGCCAAAACCATATAATTGCTGGCAACTTATTGGTTTTAGATAGAAATACTTGATACCACATAACTGTATGCAAGAAATTATTATTATCCAATATAAATAGTCAGCTGAAACCATTTTCTTTAGGAAGATCACAAGCAAGTAGAATTTTCTCTGTCTTTCTTCTGTTGTTGGTTTGTTGATTGGGTTTTAAGATATACTGTTTAAAAGAAATGAATCCTTTGGATTATATTTACAAAGCAATTGGTTGTCATATTAAATTAATGAGTGAAAATGAATTTGAAACTCAGTATATATTGAAGTATATCTACAGTACTGACCATAACGTGAAAGTGCATGCTATATATCGTCTTTCAAGAGGAGGAGAAGAGGAACGAGTTCAAGAATTAAATCTAGAGAATCGTATGTTACTCTGGCATGGCAGTCGCGTCCCCAACTTCATCAGCATTCTCAGTCGGGACCTAAAAGGGTTGACCCTTTTAGGTCATTTAATGGCAAATCCTCTTTATGCATACATATATTAAATATTGAGGATTTGTAATTAGATACTTTGTAGATAACATTTTCAAACAAGCCAGACCTCATTTGTTTTCACAGAGTTAAATGGTTTCAAGCATTGCTGTCTAAAATTAACAGTTTTATTTGCACATAGTTAAATGGGTTCAAGCATCACTATATAACATTAACAATTTAATTTAACATTAGTCATTTATTTACACACAATTTCATACTTAAACATTTTTATTTGAGTTATAGATGGGAATCTAACAGGTACTTCCACTCCGGTTCAAAGGAGACCTGGGAGTAATGGTATTGAAGAGGTACTCCACATTCCCCAGAGCTCCAGGACTGGATCCTTGCCATCAGAGGCAGTTTTGTGTCATATTCAAGACACTTGTTGAGGAGGGTCTTACCCTTGTACAGAGATGCAGTTGGTGTATTTTACAGCTGATTAAGCTGTCTTTCCTCTGAGTATGGAATTGAATTCTTAGGATAAATCAGTTGTGTTGCCCTGAGATTCTTTGCTCATACTCCTTCAATGATTTGACGGATTGTTAGAATCTGTGAGATTGGGGAGCAATTCTTTTGAAAGTTGTTCATATTTTTTCTAAGAAATTTCTCTATTTCAGGCCAAATACAATTGAGAAGCAGGGCATTCTAAACCTTAGCAGCTATAGCTGTGAGAGTTATAATTATGTAGTTCTTAGTGCTTCTGAGGTCACCTTTCTTGGAAAAGGGAAGGATGCAACACGGGGCACTGCTAGAGAAATGAGGAAATAACCATAAGTGACATTCTATTATTTACACCTGCACGTGAATGTGCCAGTGTTGGTCGACCAGCAAAGACTTCATCAGCTCTGTGTGGACACAAAATGCAGCCAGGAGCAATAGTTGATGGATGGCAAGAGAGAGACAATTAATTTGCCTACATGACTTTATGATGATGATGAAACAAAACCACAATATTGTGTGTATTTACCCAACCCCTCTGCACGGGCAGGATGTAACACAAGATCAATTTTTAAGCGGAGTTTAACTTCTTCTAAACTGGTTGCCTAACCAAGGCTAAAGAACCTAGTCTGCCCTACTATTTACCCATAGATGAAGGGTATTACTGCTATGTGAAATGTTATCAGCCTTGTCCACATAATAATATAGATAATTGTGTATTAATCGAAATATTTGATATCATATAACTACCTACAAACAAATGATTATTATAGACAAAAAAATGATTGCAATGGGATGCTAAAAATATAGTTATGATTACAATCAAATATTTATAAGTAGTTAATATGCCACTAAACAAACCAGCCCTGTATCTCTGCACAGTGAGTGTCCTAGATATAACTCAAAACCATCTGATGGTGAGGCTCTAGTCCTGGAACTTTAAGGAATATGGAGTACTTCTTTATTGCCATTACTCCCAGGTTCACTATGATCTTGAATAATACTAGTACCTGTAAGAGTCCCATCAATGGATCAAATAGAACTGTTCAATCTTTTAGTAGGATTGTTATTATCATTAAATAGAATTATTAGTGTTAAATAGCAATAATTAAAATCATTTAACTGTGTGCAAACAATAAATGCTAATACTTGAAACTATTTTACTGTGTGCTAATAAATGATACATACAACTATGGTCAATACATAAATCAATTCCCCCCGAATACGATAAAAGTAATACAGGAAATCGAACGGATCCAGAAGAAAATATGTAGACATAAAATGTCTATTATGTTTAATGAAATTTGCATTAACGAAGAAATGCTGCCTAAATATATATATATATATATATATATATATATATATATATATATATATATATATGAAAAAACACACAAAGTCTTCATCCTCTACTGTTGGATTTGTATATATATATATATATATATATATAAAGCAAAATGTATATGTAATGCAAAATTATAAAATTAACTGAGTTGCATTTCTATAGTAAAATTACTTGCAGTTATTTTCTAGTGTAAAATCATGAAAAATACATATTATACATGATCTAATAAAAAGTATTATTAAAAGAGAAATTAGTTTACTCAAAGTAACAAAAAAATCATATAATTTTGAATTAGAATTTAATGGCTGTTTTCTATCTTCCCTTTCCAGAAATATTCGATTAAGGAGATAAAAACTTATTGAAAAACACTGGCAATGAATGTTGCCCATCAGAAATCAACTGATAGCTGAAAAATAGTACCTGTTAGGGTCCCATCTTTTGTGTCAGATAGAACTGTGCATTTAACTGTGTGCAAACCATTTGAATGTTGGTTGATTGGTTTCTTCGTTGAATGGCATATCAACCTTTATAGGTTATTTGATGCCAAATCCATCCTTCTAGAACAGTAATGGTACTATTTAACCCATAACTGGGAGGATGAGGGGGTTCATACCTTTCCTGGGGTTATTTGCCTGAAAGTGAATGTAATAGTGTGACTGGAGTTTGAATTCGCTTACTACGATTCCACTGTCCATCACTTTAAACATTACTCCATTGGGTCACCCCTCATTTGACTGTTAAATTAAATTTTAGTGTTAGATGCCAATACTTGAGACCATTTAACTATATATAAACAAATGATTAATACTTAATAAGATTATTTGTGTTTGATCGGAATAATTGAAACTGTGTGCAAAGAGATGAGTACTGGCTTATTTAGATTCTTACCTTCAAACTATTTGTTTACAAATCATATATGTTTAATATCATCATCATCATCATATCGTGCTGGCAGCATGGATATCCCTGACCCTATCTCGCCACTCCTCCCTATCATTCATCGCCCTAGGTAGGTCTTCAGGACAGCAACCTGTATCCTCACATAGCTGCTGAATGTACGTTCGTGCTGGTCGTCCTGCTTTTGCGCGGCCATGTGTGGGGATCCATAAGAGTACATCTCTTATGAGTTCATCTCTGCTTCTCCAGCAATGTCCTGCATGTCTGGTTCGCCTAACTTGAATAGTTTTCGTGATAGGGGGCAGGTGGCCGTACAGTTGGTGTCTTGTGGGGTGTTGCTGCCAGGACTTGTTCAGGATTGCACGCAGCATTCTTGTGTAATTGCCATCTAGTTTCTTCTCCAGCCGTTTTGTTAGCGTCCATGTAGTGCATCCATATAGCAGTATCGATGTGACCGCTGCCTGGAAGAAACTGCGTTTCATTTTATCGGTTAGGTCTGATTTCCATTAGAAACTGCGTTTAAAATATTTGGCATGAAATAACCCGCAAGGGTTGATATATTCCTGTCACAGCTTCTTCATATCTATCCTATGCCAATTGAATCTATCTCTGAAACACTTTTCATATATATAAACCTTTTTCATAATATATGCTTGCAGTCCATTGAATCCGATAATGATGTCCTATTAATTTTCTTTCCTCCAGTTAATTAGATTTTCATACTTGCCCATACTGGGGTTGTAGAATACACTGACTGCATCTCTGCAGAGGAGTTAGACCCCGACCCCACGAGTGCCTTGTGGCCCAGTCGACTGGGGCTGTATAAAACATCAACTGCATCTCTGCAGAGGGGTAAGACTCTCCCAACAAGTGTCCTAGATATGACACTAAACAATCTCATGGTAAGGTTCCATTAATGCTGATGCTTTGGGGAATGTGGAGTACCCCTTCATTGCCTTAGCTCTCAGTTCCATTCTGGCCTGGTGTGGCAGCACTTAATAGGGTCTTATCTATTGGTCAAATAGAACTAAACTGTGTAACTATGCTAAACTGAACTGTTTGAGATGGGACTGTTTTGACATTTAAACTGTGTACTTATTCTAAATTGATTTGTTTGAAATAGAAGTGTTTTTGACATTGAAACTGTGTACTTATGCTAAACTGAATTGTTTCAAATAGAACTGTTTTGACATCTAATTGTGTGTAAACAAAAAAAAAACTATACTTATACTAAACTGAATCATTTGAAATAGAACTGTTTATATGTATAAAAATGGATTTGGCATTAAATAACCTATAATGGTTGATGTGCTATAAACCCAAACCAATTCCACTCAATTTTCCTATACATATTGTCAATTCTCTAAATAGATGTTCATGACTCCTAGGTTTTCTGATGATGTCCTTATGCCTGAATTTTTGTCTGTTTGACATCTTGAACCCTTCTGAATTTTTGTCTGCTTGACATCTTGAACCCTTCTCTCAGTTGAAATTGCAGGATCTATTTTTACTCTGCTGTTGTAACATAACTGAAGGGCTTATAGAAAATTGAAGATATGTAACATAACTGAAGGGATTATTGAAAATTGAAATAAAAAAAAAGGAAGCTAATTTCTGGGAAAGGAGAAAGAGAAAAAAATAAGAAAAAGAAAAGAATGTTTGTAGCAGACAAGGTTTGTGGCAAATGACCAGTTGAAAAATGACCCCTGAGTGAGTCAAGTTAAAGCACTTGTGGTAGGTCAGCCAGTCATGAGTAAATGGCTACTGTAATTCAAATAGCTAGATAAAAAACTAGAAGTTCCAAGTCATCTGCACAAGAGTAGAAACACAAAAAAACCCAGATATATTCCTCCTCCGACATTACAGATGGAAGTAAGGGAGTGACTAGAGCTTGAACAAGAAAAATTGAGAACCTGATGAACAGGGAAGTCAGGTTTAAGTAGGGTCCAAAGAGAAGCCAAGCTATGGTTGAATCCAGTGGTGAAGAAAATAGTGAGAACAAAAGTGCCCTTTTAATAGCAAAGATTAACTAGTCTTTCCCTCTAATCGGACAACTCACAGTAGTGAGCCAGTTATAAACCTTGGGACTTACAATTGAAAACCCTTAAAAACACTAAAGTAATCATGCTGTTTTTCCACATCAACCTTTGTGTCAACATATGCCTTAGTGTCTATCAGGCATACTTGTCCCTGCTAGTAGCCCATGCCTATATCTACACTACACTGTCCTTAAGTTTGTTCATGTGACCAGCCGGTCTAATGAATTGGGTGAGTATATAATTTGTGGAGGAATAGTAATTTCCACGGTTCTGCAAAAAGTCAAATTTGGGTTTAGTTCCACAATAATACAACACAAATTTGCATGAGAAATTTGACAAAAAACAAAAACACAAAAAAAAAAACAATTTTATATCTTATATCAACTCGGCAATGGCAATAATTATACAAAAGGTGTGTGTAAAACATCAATATTGTCAATCAAATTTAATGTATGTATATGAGTGAGTATGTCTAAACTAAAGAGAGAAGATAGGCTTGTTCTTACATACAAGTTTATGTGTATGTATATGCATGTGTCTTGGTATGTATGAGTCTTTGGCCACTCTCTTAACTATAGTGTATATTAGCGGGTGATCTAGCATCAATCTGTCTTGCCGATGTGCCTGTCTGCGGATCTGTTGGTCTCTCTACTTTGAACTAAAAAACTTTTTCATACTTTTGGGTAAAATAAAAGAGGATCAAAGTAAAATATTTTAAGTTTATTACAGGTCAAATAAAGTTCTAATGTGAGGATGTCGACAAAAACACAACTCGTGACCTGTCTTAATCTATCAGATTCACAGGAATAACTTATTCATTTTGGAACCTAACAATTTTTGTTTCTGAGACAAATTTTTCTTCAAATTAATTTTTGATCCACTTTTTCTAGAATATTCTATTCTATATGTCCTTTGCGGATTGGATTAAAAATATGAATTTAAATTTTAACTGAGATTTTGATCCTTTTTTTTTTTTAATATTCCTATCTATGCGTTCTGAATTGATTTATCTAAAACTAAAGAAATATGTATCCTATATATTTATGCTAGGGAGTTTAGATTTCTCAAAGATAAATTTATTTGGGATATGCTGAAACCAATTGTCATTTAGTATTTTGTGCAAGGGTTGCATCATATAGACGGGAAGTCATTGGACATTCACTTTGTATATCACCCAAGTTTCTGAACCCTACAGAAGGGTTGAGAGAACTATGAGATGGTACACTGCACATTTAGTTTTTATGGAGAAGTCTTTGTTGAACCAGACTCGCTTCATCAGCCTGCCAAAGGCCTTTGAAGCATCTGACATTGGACTTACATAGAGTAACACTGGACATTTTGTTTCTTTTCTAAAGAAAAATCATTTCAAAAGAAATTCATTTGTAGTTGTGGCATTGTTACAGGTAATAACTAGTTAGACAACATAACTTAATTTCTTTAGCTTTTTTTTTTTCCTTCTGTCACAACAATTTTCTAGACTCAAATTTAATGAATCAAATTTAATGAATCAAATTTAATAAATCAAATTTAATAAATCAAATTGAATGAATCAAATTCAATAAATCAAATTTAATGAATCAAATTTAATGAATCAAATTTAGTAAATCAAATTTTATAAATCAAATTTAATAAATCAAATTAAATTAATGAATTTAATAAATCAAATTTAATGAATCAAATTTAATAAATCAAATTTAATGAATCAAATTTCTCCATAAGAAGGTGCTTGTAGTGTAATAGTTACCATTGTAAGAAATGGATACAGTGATCCGAATTCTAAACCTGGACAAGGCTGTTTGTATCTTCAGATAGAATGAAAGGTATTCATCCAACTATTCTCCCTCCAGCTATGTGTAAGTAGTAGGGCAGACAAGGATTTTTAACCTTGACATGGCTACTGGTCTCGTAGAAGGAAAACTCCGAATTAAAAACTGTTCAACTCCACTTAAGAAATTGACTTTGTATCACATCCTATTTGTGCAGAGGGATCGGTAAATATTCATATCTCCACAAGGCTAATAAGAGAAAAAGAAATTCAACCTGAAGATAAGATTTTTACTCTTCCAAACATTTTTTGATTGATTCTATTAAAATTCAAATGACGAAGGTTGTCCAGAAACAAAAAAAAACTGAAGATATATGTTCTATATATATAGATTCTAATGATTTGAGTGTTCAGGAGGCTGGGGTTCAATCCTGGGTTGAGTTATACTAAAGACAAAAAAAAAATGGTACTTGGTCCAGCCTTGCTTAACACTCAGCATTATAAGGTACAGATCAAGGGTAAAGTGGAGTAATCCAAGGAATGGAGTAGTGCCCTCCCCTACAGCTGGGTGTAGTTGCTATTGAAAAGGGAGCCGTTGAGTCACCCTCGACTAAGGTTGCCAACTTTACTTACTTACTTCAAAATTTAGGATCTTGAGCAATAAGGCCCCTGAAATTGCCTCTTGTTGCATATGTGTTCTCAGGCTCTAAAAAAAAAGCAAAACTGTTATTTCTAAAACTTTAATAAAGCAGTTATTTTTAGGCATATAAGTGATTAAAAAATTATTTTACAAACACATTTGTGTGATATACCTTCCAATGTTCCAATGTCAATAGTGCATTTCAGTACTGTAATTGTGAAACTCCAATAATTTCTATTTGAAAACTTTTTTCTTTTATGATCAAAAGTGCATTCTAGCTATTAAATTGGGTTGGATATGCCATGTGATTCCTATAGAGGTTGGTTGTTGTAGTTTTCTAAGACACTCAGTCATTTCGTTTCTTTCAAGAATAGGAATCACTGGCCGCAGTTTGAAAGTTGCCTCAAATTGTCTTCAGACAACGGCGCCATATACATCAAGTTGGATTTGGTTGAAAGCAAAAAATCTTCTGCATGAATGAAATGCACACGGAAATACCATTCCTGTATGATTACGTTACATCAAGAAATGGTTATTGTAAGCGCGTAATGACATCAACGGCCGAAAGTAAATGTTTTTTAAAAATCACAAGCTGCAGTAAAAATGAAGATGAATGTACAATGTAATCTCTGCTTTTAGTTGATCTGGCATATATATACATATATATATAATTCTTTTAGATACCCTGTTTGGTGGCAAAAGCTGCTTGGTAGCGCCAGGAGTGGCAGTACTGCCTTGAGCTACCGAAACTGTGTTGGCAGCTGATAAGGTGAGGGTATCGCACGTATTTTCACACTTTGTATGATGAAAGCTCATTGGTCTAGTTGGTAGAGTGTTCTCCAATGGTGCAGGAGACCTAAGTTCAATCCCAGTTTACGTCATACCAAAGACTTAAAAAATGGTACTTGATACCTCCTTGCTTAGCTCTCAGCAATACAAGGTATGTATCAAGGGTAAAGTGGAGCAATCCAGGAAAACGAGTAGCGCCCTCCCCTATGCCTCGGTATAGTAGCTATTGAAAAGAGAGCCTTCTGGTTGCCCTCGACTATGGTCACCAACTTTACTTACTATGATGAAGAAAAAAATTATCTCCGAATGTGCCTCATCATAAAGATTTACTAATCAGAAACTGTTCAAATTTTAAGCTCGTAAGAATATATCTACCAACCCCTCCGCTTGGGCAGGATATGACACAAGGTCAATTTTTAAGCAGAGTTTAACAGGTTTGAATTCAGAGTTTTCCCTCTCCTAGACTAGTTGCCTCACCAAGGCTGAAGAACCTAGTCTGCCCTACTATTTACCCATAGCTGGAGGGAGAATAATTGGATTCATACCTTTCCCAAGAGTATTAGTACTATGTGAAATGCAATCGGTCTCGTGCAGGATTTGAACTCGTGTCGCCGTGTCCATATCCTGCGACGATAACCATTATACCACGGGCACCTCCAGTAAGAATATAATACACAATATTTTCTTTTTTCTTTTTGGTAGTCCTTGTGACATAATAGTTATTGTTTTAGACATGATGATCTGAGTTTAAAGCCTGGATGAGCCTGGTTGTATTTCCCAACACATTTGTATCCTTGAAAATGTATGAATCCAACTTTCTCCTCACCTATCTTTGGGTTAATAGTAGGACAGACTAGACTCTTTTATCTTTGTATGGCTACTAGTCTAGCAGAAGGAAAATGTGGAATTTAAATGAGTTTCCCTCCACTTCAACTACAACTTCGTAGTGAGTTCAAATTCCAGTCAGACTATTACATTCACTTTTGAACTAATACCCTTGGGAAAGTATCAATTCCCTTATGTCCCAAGATATGGGTTAAATAGTATCACTTCTGTTCTTATACAAGGATGGCATTGGAGTTAAATAACCCATTAAGTTTGATATGCCACTAAACAAAGAAATCAAACCAAACTCCAATTAAAAATTGACCTTGTATCACATCTTGCTTGTCATGGAAGGACCACTTAAATAAATACTACACAATTTTGGGTCTGAACATGAATGGAAATTTTAGTCTTTATTTTGAAATTAATACAAATCACTTAGCAGAAGAAAAGATTCTCTGGCTATGACTAAGTAGTTAAATAAAAGTGTTTAAAAAAGTACAAATCAATGATATTAGAACTGAAAAATTTATATTTTTCAAACATATAATTATCGTGTCAGGAGATTTTTCAGTATCCAATCAAGTTGTGTATTGTTCTGACTGAATTGCTTTTTAAAGACATGAAGACAAATGGCGCTTTGATAAATGAAAAAGAGACATCTTGTATCAAGGCAGGGTGCTAATTTCAAGAGCAGACCAAAGAGAACAATTAGCAAAGGAAGTTATTGACAATATGTGGATGACATTGATTCTATAAATACAAAGAGAATGGTTTCTTTTCAAAAAAGAAATTGTTAACTGACACACGAAACTGGATGCTGGAAATTTCTCAGCTTTCAGTTAACGATAGATTTATTATTGGTATATTGAAACAGAATTAGTTTTTTTTATTATGTAGTTTTATAGTTTAATGAGTTGGTTGGTTGGCTGGTTTATGGCATGTCAACCCTTGTTGGGTTATTCAATGCTAAAGTCAGTCTTTTTTTAAAGCAATTATATGGTTTTGAGTGTCCCTTCCTATTTGATAATAATAATAATAATAATTTGAAAAGAATTATGGTTTCAAGTAACAATTCTAATTACAAGATGTGGCAGAAATACCTCCCACTTTTTACCCTGTCACCTGTGTGAACTTGGGCAAGTAGTAATAGTACCTCCATCTAGTAATGCTACACAGAGAGGATTCCATGTTTATTTCTTGTTATGTTGGAATGATGCTGTTCTGGATAAAAAAATTAATATGGCTATGGGTTGAAAATTCTATTTGAAGAGAATATTATTCCAACATACCATGGAATGATCACAAAAAGCTCTGTTTAGCAATTTACGAGTCTTAAAAAAATATTTCAACAGCAAAATGAATGGTGTTCACCAGTCAAAGCCATTATCAGTTATGATTATATCAGAAAAATAGGAAAAAAGAATGAAAAGACATTAGCTAGATGGAGCTATCATTGCCACTTGCCTAAGTTCACTTGCACCACACAAATGACAGTTTAAAATGTGGGAGGTATTTCTACTGCACCTTGTACAAATAATTTGCACACAGTTATATGGTTTCAAGTAATTTCCTGTTTAATAATAATAATGACAATTTGTAAACAATTATATACCTTTGTAGCAGAAAGAATTTCAAACCATTATTTAGTGCAGGAATTGTTTTGCCATTGGAATTTTGAAATTATACATTTCATCCAATGAGAATGATTTAGGCCATTTTGCTTGGGCACACCTCCCCGGTTGCCATAAAAGGCAGCGCTAACCCCGCTTGCCCTCTCTTTTCTTTTCTCATTCCCCTTGGCTGGCAGCTAGGTAAGACCAGCCAATACGAGAGATAACATTTCTCTCTCTAACTCAGGACGAATCCAACAGCAGACAGGGACTATCCATCTCGAGAGAGCTCATTTCAACGATTGTTCCTCTGCATAACTTAGGTGACTATTTCCTGGTCAATTATTTCTCATTCCTAAACCAAATGGACCCAATGACTCTGGCTAAGCACTAATCTCCCGCATAGCCATTTACAAGTGTTTTCTCATTCTCTTCAATTCACAGCATAAGGAAAACTTCCTCTCAAGCAGTCATTAAACTATTAGATTGAAAGCCATCAGTATCTACGCGTTCATTATTTGTTTCCTTTCTATAAAAATAACAAGAGGCAACAGAACGATACTACGTCAATTACCATTTATACCAAAATGGTAATATCATCTGTCCTCTTGTTATACCTTCAATTAACTATTCCTATTTGATACTAAGAATTTATGTTAGTTTAGACTTGTTGGTTTGACATACTTTTTTTTTCATTTTTCAAATGATATTCCTTGTTTAATATTTTGACTTCATCCCAGACAATAGAGTATTTGTCTCTCTCCAGATATTTAACACCATTTTTCCAAAGAAAGAGACAAGAATGGTAGTCACTTTCCTTATCAAGATCTATATTATACCTAAAAAATGGTCAGAGAATGTACTGGTTGAATTCTGTAGACAACGAAAACAAGAAGTTCAATTACCCAAATTTTCTTTGAAAATTGATGAAATTAAAAAGATTATTAAAAAATAATATATAATGTTATTTAGTTTATTTTCTTTATTTGAATTTCTTTAATTCTTAAAAAGAATCTTTTTTTTTTTTTCTGAATTGAAAAGACTTGAAAGTGATGAAATTATAATTTAAAATTTTAATTTGTTAATTCTCAAATTTTACATAATTTTTATATTTTTATTTGAATTTCTGAAATTATTCTTTAAAGAATTATCTCAGAAATTCAAATATATCCGTGAAGCATTAAATAATATTTTTTCATTATTCAACTACTCTTTAAATATCTCTTCAGCACACTCAGGCAAAGTCAAAAATATCTCTTCCCATACTTTTACATTTTATTTTGTAAATTTAATATTAGTAAATTCACTATGAAAAGTATTTGAAAAAGAATATTATCAATTAAACAATATATTACTGTATTCTAGAATTGGTTTGCTTTCTTTGTTTAATAACTGATCAACTTTTCTGCTTATAAAATCTCGGGGGAAGCAATTCAATTCTTATCAGGATAAGAATTCTGTTTGATATGGTTTTTGATACAGAGAAATACAGTCCCCATTGTGTAAATGGCTAACATGCTGGACTGCAAATTTATAGTAAGTGAGTTCAAATTCCAGTTGTGCTATTACATTCACTTTCGGACTAATACACTTGGGAAAAGTATGAATTCCTTTATTCTCCCAACTATGGGTTCAACAGTACTACTACTGTTCTTCTCCAAGAATGACTTTGGCATTAAATAATCCACAAAGGTTGATACGCCATTAAACAAAGAAACCAACCAACCAACCAACCAAGAAAATGACCCGAAAAGAGTCTTTCCATCTGGAAGTGCATATTACACCTGAAGAAGGCTGGAGAATGTACCAGGCAAAACAAGGAGTTCAAATTGAATATTTCTTAGAATAATGACTCTTCTAAAAACTATAGCCAGTACTCCTGACAAGCTGATATCAATTCCCGGGCAGCTTAGTCAGCTGGGGCTGTAGAATACACCAACTGCATCTTTGCACAAGGATAAGACCCTCCTCCCAATGACTGCTCTGGTTATGACACTAAACAATCTAAAAGTGAGACTCCAGTCAGTGGAACTCTGGGGAATGTGGAGTACCACTTCATTGCCATGGAAATGGAATTGAGAAAGGCATGAATCCATCTGTTCTGCTTTCAACTATGGCTAAATTGTAGGATAGGCTGTTTCTTTGGTCTTGGTTAATTAACCAGTCTAGAAGAATAAAAACTCAAAATTCAAACCATCTTTAGTTGTTAGTTGGCCAACCGTAGTTGAGAGTGACCCAAAGGCTCCCTTTTCAATAGCTACTATACTGAAGTGTAGGAGAGGGTGCTACTGCTTTCACTGGATCGTTTCACTTACCCTTGATCAATATCTTATAATGCTGAGTGTTAATCAAAGAGGCATCAAGTACTATTTTTTAAGTCTTTGGTATTGAACCCCCGCCTATTAGCAAACACCATCTTTATTTCACTTAAGAAGGCAGATCTTGTGTCACACTTACCTGTGGTAGAGGAATTGGGTAAATACCTTACCAAGCAACTTGTGGCATGAACAATGATTAAGTTACATTCTGAGATCTTTCATTTAGATCTGAATTTACTTGAAGTGTAATAATCTAGAAGAATCATCTGTTAACCACTATACCATAATAAAACACCCTTATAGTTATTTACTGAACTTAACTCAGTTTAACACCACACTATAAAGAGGAGACACCCTGTGAGGTTCAAACTCACAGCACAGAATAATCTTCTAGATTTGTTTATTCATCATTAGCTTATGCAGAGGCATCCATTTAGTCTGGCATAAAACACAGATGACCAAAACTCAGTGAGGATCAAACTTCTGACATAGGTCTGTGAGATCAGCTCAGTGAGGATTTATTTCATCAAACAGTAGACAAGCTCTTTCCCCATGATGCACCATTTTTAGTCTGGCACAAGGCCACAAATATTTAGCATCTATTGAGGCTCAAATTTGCTAAATTGATAATGGTCTGCTAATCTATGATCAAACTTTCTTCTTTTACAATTAGTGTTTTGGGTATGACTGTTCTGAAACTCCATGGAATGAGGTCACCCTTTCATTGCCATTATTCCTAGGCCCACTCTGACTTGGATTGATAATACCTGCTTGGATCTCACCTATGGATCAAACAGACCTGTTTGAAATGAGGTTTAAAAGGATTTTGAATTCAGTTAATACATTGTTCTTAAAACATTGATAGTGTAAGCATGACAGAGTGCTGCCCTGGTGGTATTGAGGAGGGGTGGTTGCATGCTGATATGCGAGTGGTGAGTGTGAAGTATTAAAATCAAATAATGATTCTAAAAATCTCACTCCCAGCAAACTAGGTGAAAATTTTGTAACAGTCATCAAATTAGACAAGAAAAAGGAAAAAATTAACATACTTAGTATAAAGAGTGATAAGCATCAAATTATCTGGTTTGAAAAGTTATGTCCAGATTTAAAAATGGTTTCCATCAGATAAAAAATAAAGTAATGTCTTCTTTGTGGGGAATTCAAAGTAAGTGGAGCTTCTTTCACTTGAAAAAAAAAATCAGTCTTTTTATTGGTACTGGTGAGAGTGGCTTCTACTGAGTGGATGCAGATTTTGTCAGAAAACATTTATTGTTTGATCCCTTTTCCAGTCTGGAAATATCAGAGTCAGCCAGGGTAGCAGAAGGAAAAGACACTCCTCATCACCATTGTCGGTTGGTCCGTTGGTTGGTTAGTTGGGTTTTTATGGCATATCAACCTTTGTAGGTTATTTCATGCTAAATCAATTTCTATGCATTTAAACAGTTATATTTCAAAGAATTCAGTTTAGAATAAATATAGTTTTTTGTTTACATATAGTTAAATGTCAAAACAGTTCTATTTCAAAGAATTCAGTTTAACATAAGAACACAGTTTAATTGTCAAAACATTTCTATATTTGAAGCTATCCAGTTAAGTCAAAAAGTTCTAATTCACTCAATTCAGTTTACTATTAGTATAGTTTTTGTCCACACACAGTTAAATGTCAAAACAGTTCAATTTCAAACAATTCATTTTAGCATATAAAGACAGTTCTATTTCAAACAATTCAGTTTAGTATAAGTCCACAGTGTAAATGTCAAAACAGTCTTATTTCAAGCAATTCAGTTTAGCATAAGTATACAGTTTAATTCTATTTGACCCATAGATAGGGCCCTATCAGGTGCTATCTCTGTGGACTAGAGTGGACCTAGAAGTGATGGCAATGAAGGGGTATTCCGCATTCCCCAAAGCTTCAGTAATACTGGAACCTCACCATCAGATTGTTTAGTGTCATATATAGGACACTCGTTGGGGGTTGGGTGTTACCCATCTTCAGAGATGCAGTCAGTGTATTCTACACCCCATCACCATTCTAAAAATCAAGTATTGCCAAGGAAGAACTTTGCAAATGAACTCTTTTCTTTTGCTTGTGTATAAGAAAAAAAAAACAATAAACCTTACTGTTAAGTTACTGAACAGATTTGATTTTTTTCTTTGAAGTTGTTCCGATCAAACCAAGTAAAGGATGCAAAAGGCACGAGTTACCACACCACACAAGAGACCTGATATTCTTGTGTAGACACAAGAAATTATTCTGGAGTTCATCAGTAGACCTTGCTGATACATTAAGACTTCAGGGTTTTGGTTGCTCTTATCAGCCTACTCATGAACAAGACTTGATTTCAAACAAACAGGGTTGCTAAACCATATTATCAAGTCATACTGATAGCTCAGATTCCCTGGATTCTCTCTTGCCATCCATCCCCTCCAGCCATCACTTTTAGCAAGCCCTTTGTAAAACATCCAGTGTCCTCAGGGAGCAGATGAACAATACTGGTTGGCCAACACTGCTGTGTCCATGTGTAGTAGTTCACAGATGAATGTAGCATATGAATTTGTCCGTGATGAGAATTACTGGTCTTCACTCGCAGTTCCTATCATATCTTGTTTGTCTTATTTGGATAATTTGCAAGATGGGTGGAAAGTGGCCATACAGCTGCTGTTTTGAGGGATGCTACTTCCAGGATTTGTTCAGAACAGCATGCAGCATCCTTGTGTAGTTATTACCTAGCTTTTTCACCAAGCATTTGATTAAAGTTCTAGTAGTGCAACTATACAGTTTTACTGACACAGAAAAAGCTAGGAAAAATTTCTGTTTGATTTTATCAAAGAGATCAGATTTCCATAAGGTCAATTGTCAATTGAGTGAGTCAGCATACTGTTGTTGAGCAGCAACAATGGCAGACTAGCCAATTACATCCTTTGGTGTAAAAAGCTGTCAGATTTTATGGTACTCCAGAATTCCATTCCTGCATCTGGTTGATCTCATTCCTTGAGTCCTGATTGGCCACTGGTTTCCGTGTGGATATGGTAATAGATAAATATCCACTATTCTTCATTAAAAATGGTACTTGATACCTCTTTGCTTAAGACTCAGCAATATAAGGTACGTGTCAAGGGTAAAGTGGAGCAATCCAGGGAAAGGAGTAGCACCCTCCCCTATACCTCAGTGTAGTAGCTATTGAAAAGGGAGCCTTCAGGTTACCCTCGACTAAGGTCACCAACTTTACTTTACTTATTCTTCATTATTACTGGACATTAGCATAATGGTTAGAGTGTTTGCCAATCCCAGATTGAGTCATACCAAAGACTCAAAAAATGGTACTTGATGCCTCATTGATAAATACTCAGCATTATAAAGTACAGATCAAGGATAAAGTGGGTCAACACTAGGAAAGGAGTAGCACCCTCCCCTACACCTTGTTGTAGCAGCTATAGAAAAGGGAGCTAACTTTACTTTTTACTTTATTCTTCATTCTACTACCAGTAACTGTACTTAGTTATGCATATTTACCACCCGTTCCGCTCGGGCAGGATATGATACAAGCGGAGTTTAACAGGTTTGAATTCAGAGTTTTCCTTCTCCTAGACTAGTTGCCTCACCAAGGCTGAAGAACCTAGTCTGCCCTACTATTTACCCATAGCTGGAGGGAGAATAATTGGATTCATACCTTTCCCAAGGGTATTAGTGTTATGCGAAATGCAATCATTCTCATCCAGGATTTGAACTCGTGTTGCCATGTCCATTTCCCACAACGATAACCACTACACCATGGGCACTGTATTTAGTTATGGCTTGTTTCCTTGACTGCCAACAAGGTGCTTGTTGGAATCCCAATGTAATGTGAAACGGTTTACTATTTTCAGAGGTTTGCCATTTAATGAGGGGATGTCGCCATCTTGTTTAAAACACATGAACTCTGTTCTACCTGAGGCAAATGTCTTTTGCTTCTTGCTCCAGATTATGAAGCATAGATTTGGCATGGGCCGGAGTATTTGAGTGGACTGCATCCGTGATAGCTTCTGTTGAATATTATTTGCTTGTTGACTTTTTTAGAGTGAAACTATTTTCTTTTATTAGATTTATTGAAATTGGTAGAATGTCACCTGGGAAGATTATTAATAGAAATGGAAATATTAAGATTAATATGAATATTAATAGAAATAGCATGACTCTAGTGACAATGTTAAAGAGATCAGTGTTGCCATCCATTAAGTGAACCATTACTTTTATGTCTTTGTAGAGCATCATTATAACTGTAACAGTTTCTTTGGAAAGACCATATGCTAGAAGAATTTGCTCCATCTTTGCTGTGTATTGTGCCAAATGCCTTTAAGAAATCTAAAAACAAGTGTTACAGTGAGATTTGTTGCATGTACTCCTTCGATGATTCGATGAGAGGTTGTGGATTGATTTCTCCAAAATCCATTCTGATTTTTCCTAAATTTTTTTTCATTCAAACCCAATATGATTTAAAAGCAGAGAATTATAAACCTTTGTAATTCTTAGAGATTCCAAGCTTGCCTTTCTTCAGGAAGGAGATGATGCAGTTTTTTGTCTATTTCTTTATTGTTTTGTTTATACACAGCATTGCATAAATCAATAAGTATAGTCAAATATCCTTGTCTGCCATAGTTCAGTGAGTATTTTGTTGAAGCCATCAGCTTTTCTGCTTTTGATTGTTCTTTGAACTGTATTGAATTCACCCTTGTAAAGTTTTCAAGTTTGATCGGCCATTCAGTAAATTTTTCTGTGACTTCAGGAGGATTTTCAAGCTGATTAGGGGAGTCCCCATGGTACAGTATCAAACATGCTGGACTGCAAGATCATAGTAAGTGAATTTGAATTACAGTCATGCTATTATGGTTGGTTGGTTGGTTGTTTTGTTTTGTTTTATGGTGTATCAACCATTTTCAGGTCATTTAATGCTGAATTAAGTCATTTTGATAAAAGTTTCAAACAATTCAGTTTAGTATAAGTATAATTTTTTGTTTACACACAGTTAAATGTCAAAACAGTTCTATTTGAAACAATTTAGTTTAGCATAAGTACAGAGTTTCAAAGTCAAAAACAGTTCTATTTCAAACAGTTCAGTTTAGCATACAAAAGTAGTTCTATTTGTAACAATTCAGTTTAGCATAAGCACATAGTTTAGCTCTATTTGAGTCATAGATTAGACTCTATTAGGTGCAACCACTCAGGGCTAGAATGGACCTGAGAGTAATGGCAATGAAAGGGTACTCTACATTCCCCAAAACTCCAGCATTACGCGAGTCTCACCATCAGATTGTTTAGTGTCATATCCAGGACTCTTGTTGGGGGTGAGTCTTACCCCTTGGCAGAGAAGCAGTCGGTGTATTCTACAGCCCAAGCCAAGTGGGCCACAGGACACTCGTTGAGGGAATCTTATTTCTCTGCAGAGATGTGGTCAGTGTATTCTACAGCCTCAGGCGGCTGGTCCATGCTATTATGTTCCCTTACAGACTAATACCATTGGGAAAGGCATGAACCTACTTATCCCTCCAGGCATGGTCAAGAGTACCACTACTTTATTTCTACAAAGATGGCTTCAGCATTAAATAACCCATTACAATTGATATTCCATTGAAAACAAAGAAACCAAACAAATCAGATTCTTGAAGTGTTCTTTTGTCTTGACTGTCAATTTTTACTTTTTATCTTGAGGTGCTTTCCTACCACTAATTTTTTTACTGTCTGCCATGCTGATTGAGATTATTTCTGGAGAATTACTGGTTGTGGTTGTGGTTAGTTGGGTTTTATGGCATATCAACCTTTGTAGGTTATTTAATGCCAAATCCATTTTCATACAAATAGTTCTATTTCAAACAATTCACTTTAGCAGGAGTACACAGTTTAATTGTCAATAACATTTCTATTTCAAGCTATTCAGTTGAGTCAAACAGTTATAATCCAAACAATTCAGTTAAGCATAAGTACGCAGTTTAGTTCTATTTAACCCATAGATAGGGTCCTATCAGGTGCTACCACTCCGGGCCAGAGTGGAGGAGAATTACTGATTTTATTGAATGTAAACTATATAATTGAGAGTAAATTATTGGTATTAAATAGCAATAATTAAAATTATATAACTGTTTAAAATTTATTAACTTTTTATGAGTGTTTCAAAATAACAAAGCTTTAACTACAGCATTAAATAACTAATCAAGAGTTGATAAGCCATAAGCCCATCCAATATTTTCTTCAGCATGCTTGGCAACCTGTGTTTAAAACCTGGACAAAGCTATTGGCATTTCAATTTTTGCTAATGCCTTTTGGAAATGCATGAATCCATCTTTTCTCCCTCCAGCTATTAGTAAATAGGTGGATGGACTGGGTCTTTTAGTCTTAGTAAGGCAACCAATCTAGGAAAAGGAAAACTCTGAATTCAGACCAGCTGTATTCCACTTAAAAAACAGACCTTGTGTCACATCATGTATCTAGTGGCGGGTTTTCGATACGAGATTCATGAATGACACCATTACCACCATCTACTTACCCAAGTTATTCCAATCCGCACAGGGGAGTCAATGACTTGTCAATGATGTGTATAGATAATTCTCAAACCAATATTATTGTATCCTGCATATCAAATATAGCCATACCATCTGCTCTGATATAAAAACTTCACATAATTTTAGCATTTATTTTCCTAAAGAACATTAGCTTTTCTTTCCTGTATATGATTTTGTTCTATCCATTCGTTTCCTATTTTGTATTAAAATGAATGTTCCTATAAAACACCTGCATAGCTATTTCCTTCAGGGTAACAATTTTTATATTCTATCACCCAAAACACTTTCGCTTTTGTAACGTAAAAAAACAAAAATAATTATCATAAAAAACAAACTTTAAAAACAACTTGCTTGACCCAAATAATCAAAATTCATTGTTGTGATTTCATTGGTTTTACGTATAAATTTCAACAATACAGGGATTTATCACATTTTATTTATTTATTCATTTATCTATTTTTCAATTATCCTTCTTAAAGTCCTCTAGTTCTAAATTTAATTAAAATGTCTGGTGTTTGAGCTTCAACTACCATTTTCCTGTTTTTGAATCTAAACTTTCTCTTTGAAAAAGATTTGTTGCGGCATTTTTTCTAACTTTCTTTCTTTGTCTCATCAAATGATACAATCTTTGGATATTTGCTTATTTCAAACTTTATCGCCGATGAGTGATGAGAAATTGGAAGCAGAAAAAAAAATTAATAATATATATATATATATATACATACTGCAAAAATTTTTTAGAAAATTAGTTTGGCCAATAAAACCTTCATCAGATGAGGACTGTGGTCAGGCATGGTTTTGAGGTCAAAACCTAATTACCACTGACCTTGAGCACTATAGCAGTATCTTACACGATCCCAGGACATTATTGGTTTTCTGTGGGAAAATACCAGATCAAAATACAGCTTCTTCATATAGTTATGTATACACAAGTTTCCAATAGCAAAGTTATAATTCAGTGATGTAAGATTTGAATCAGCTGATGAGGTAGACACATTATTTCACTGAATGTGAATGGGATTAGAATTAATTAATAAAATTTCAGGAAATTCAAAAGCAAAGTCAAAGTACAAGACCTCCATAATAAATCATTGATTTAATATGTATCATCATCATTATCATCATGATCATTATCATCATCAAGTGAGTACCCTTTCATTGTCATTCCTCATAGGTTCATTTGGACCCAGATGTGTATTACCTGTTAGGGTCCAACTTAGTCAAATGGAACTGTTCAATCGTTTACAAAGGATTATTATTATTAGATATGTGAAACCATGCCTTTTTGATGTATATGTTTAGTAGATGATATATGCCAATTTATGTGAACTGGTCTATTTATTTCAGAGGATTGACATCTAATGTTGAGATGGTTCTATCTTGTTTAAAACACACAAACTGTTTTATCTGAGTTCAAATAGAGACCAGTCCCACTTGCTGTCTACTCCAGGCTATGCAGTAAGGATTTGGCTTGAGCAGTTGAATTTGGGAAAAGGGTGAGATGATTTGAATGGTTTTATTTGAAACGAAGATGAAGACATCAGTCCGAGAACATTAGTAGATAATAATGTAGATACCAAATATTTGGGTGGTAATTTGGAACTAAATTTTAAAATCGAAAAATAAACTTTTGAGAACGAATTCCATCTTATAATTTTGGGAGAAGGAATAGGTATTCTCTAAGAACTAGAGTGAGTCAAAAGTATTGCAATATTTCAGTAATGTGAGCCACAATTCAGCAGCTCTAGATGCTTTTGCCAGGGTCATGAAGGTGACGCATCACATGGGAATATGAGATGCCATGTTTGCCTGATACTCTCAGAGTACTACTCACCAGATTTGCCCTCATGGCATAGAAGACAGCCTTGGAACCTAAAGTTTTAGGCCTACTTGACCTTGCCTGGTCAGAGAGGTTCATGCAACCTGAATTTCTTGAACAATCTTTACTATACTGTGATCAACAGTGTTAACATCTTTTGTAAAATAAATTTTTTGGTTATTTCCACAGTTTTATGGCCCAGTTCAAATCCATAAAGTATAAGTTCCCAAATTAGGTAGTTAATGTAATATTACGGATGAGTGCTGTCGTTGAGAATGCACGAGCACATCAGCTGTCATCAATCATTGAAAAATGTCACGAACCCAGCGCATGCAGGCAGAATGACCTGTAGAGTTCAAGTGTGATTTTAATATAATCACGCATGAACTTTCATGTGCTACACTATTGTTTTCACTGGTGTTCACCAAGCCTTCTGGAACCTTTAAATTCATCCATCAAATCGCTATATAAAAAATCAAGTAGCAAGATTTTGGAGTTCAAGGCAGGTTTCTTAACAGGTTCAACAGAGGTCCAGGACACCCCGACCCATGTCATACCCAGCCAGTCAATAATACGACTGATAGGGAAATATCAACAAGCCCGCTATAACGATGCTGCTGTCACCCCAAGAAGGGAAAGGAGGAAGAACGCTATCGAACAAACTTTTTTTAACTACCACCCGCTGTAGTCCCCATGAATAAAAGAGACTACTATTTTCTTCCTTAAATTTAGAGTTTTGAGTGTTTCTTTCCTGCAAACTCCTTTCTTTCAGACACAACGTATTTTGGTCCTATGTTACATTAATTCAAACCTTATATCACAAAATTTTAACTTACTGGAAAGTAATGTACACATAACTATATGAAGAGACTGCATTTTGATTTGGCATTTTCACAAGGTAATAGAAAACCAACAAAGTCCAGTGATCTTCTAAGATACTGCTGTAGTGCTCAAGGTCAGAGGTAATTAGACTTTGACCCCAGAACCATGCCTGACCTTAGAATCATCATCTGATGAAGGTTTTGTTGGCCAAACATCAACTGAGGCAAAGCATACGTCAGAGAACCAACTACCACAATACTAACAACCACAGTGGGTAGCTACTAAAGCTTGAAAAAAAAATTTGACTAAGCCGAGTAAGAGAGAAAGTTCTTTGTAATTTTTTCTTAGATGATAATTTTCATGAGAAAATAAGGATTCTGTTAGATTTTTTATCTGATGGGTTTGGAGTTCTCTACTTATGTTGACAATATCTTAAAATCAAAACAAACATTGTTATTGATGAACCTAAAGAATGACACAGTCGATGTTTTTGTTTTAATTCTCTCAAACAAAGATGGAAATCCTTCTGTCAGATTAAAACATTGAATCATTTAAGCTTCTTTGTTGATCTACTTCTCAAAAGTCAATACAAACTGCTTTACAATGAGTCTTATAAATTAGTCTGATTTTCAGTCAATTGGCAAAACATTGTATTTGTTTGTTATTAAAGAGAAAAAATCCCACTAGACTCTATTTACTTGTTCTTATAGAAAAAAATCTCTACTGGCTCTAGTTGCTTGTTATTATAGAAAAGAAATGCCAGCAGGATCAATTTACTTGTTATTATAGAAAAAAATCACTGCTGGCACTAGTTGCTTATTGTTAGAGTAAAAAAATATTCCAGCTGACTCTAGTTGCTTGTTATAGCAAAAAAAAATCTTAGCAAGCTCTTGTTACTTGTAAAGGGAGTCCTGGGTATCACATTAAACTCCATCAAATGGTGAGACTTCAATTCTGAAGCTCTGTGTAGTAGGTGTTTCTTGTTTGTTGCTATTTCTTCCAGAACCATTTTGAGTCATTGGTTTCCCATATATAGATCCATACAGATCTGTTTGAAAATTATTTATATCAAATAGGAATACTTGATACCACAAAATGGATTCAAATAAATGATTATTACTATTAAATAGGAATAGACGCTTGAAGTCATATATAGGTGTGTATATATATGCATTTACGCAACCACGCTGCAGCCATGTCAGCAGGGACTATAGAATACACCAACTGCATCTCTACAGAGAGGTAGGACCCTCCCCAACCAGTGAATGTCCTGATATGACATTTAACCATCTGATAAGCAAGGCTCCAGTCTTAGAGCTTTGGAGAATGTGGAGTACCCCTTCATTGCCATCACTCCCCAGCCCTCTCTGGCTTGGAGTGGTAGTAACAGATAGGGTCCAATCAGTAAATCAAATAGAACTGTTTGACATTTAAACTGCATGCAAAAAAATGACTAATGCTAAATTGAATTGATTGAAATAGAACTGTTTGATCATTAAAAATGTGTTTACAAATCATATATCAAATATCTAAAACAGGATTTAGCACAAAATAACTGATGATGGTTGATATGCCTTAAAATCAAACCATTCTAACTCATTTAAAAATTAAATTACCAAAAACTAATCTCTTACGTGTTATGAATATCTATTTAAATGTGTGCAAACAAATGACTGATGTTAAATTGTTACTACTATGTAGTATTGGAATTTATAGTGCATAGTACTCATTGAGACTACCACCAGCATGTTCCTTCAATACATTAGGCTATCTTAATTATAACCCAACACAGAATATTTCAGTAAGGAAAAAACACCAAATCAATTTAGATTAAATAATATATATCTTATATACATATATTTACTCATAATTGTAAAAGTAAGTAAAGTTGGCGACCATAGTCAAGGGCAACCAGAAGGCTCCCTTTTCAATAGCTACTACACCAAGGTGTAAGGGAGGGCGATACTCCTTTCCCTGGATTGCTCTACTTTACCCTTAATCCATACCTTATAATGCTGAGTGTTAAGCAAGGAGGTATCAAGTACCATTTTTAAAGTCTTTAGTATGACACAACCTGGAATTGAACCTATGTCTCCTGAACCATTAGTGAACACTCTACACACTAGGCCAATGAGCCAATATTGCATATAATTGTAAAACAGGATGAATGTCCCAAACCAGAACAAGAAGTGCTGAAGAGCAACAATTAAACACTTATGGTTTACTGAAGTAGGGAAAATTCACACGCATGCTTCTCAGAGAGTGGAGACTAAAGAAAGGGGTTCCTCTCCGACTGATGTCTGCTACCAAAAAGTGATAGATCTAGCCTCTGGAATTGTCATGTGATTGTTGGAAGCTCTGCCCATAAATCCCCAAAAATGGGAGACAACTATGTGTTGTTCCCCAACAATAGCATTGCTTAAAACCATATAACAGATTGCAAAAAAATTATCTCAGGCTAGTGTGACGAGTTTCCACTCGTATTTTTAATTTTTCGAGATATGGACGGAGTCCTATCTTACGTATACAGGGACTACGGACGAAACGGGAGGGTTTCAAGGTTAAAGAGGTCAACGTGATATGAATAGATACGTGGGGATTTCTGAACCAGACAAACAATATAACGCAGAGTTGTTTTTTTTCCTTTTTTTTATATATGTATCATTCATATATTTTTTTTTTCATTTAAAAGAAAGCACAACTGTGACAACAGACAAACAAAGAACAAAACGAATGCAACAAAAAAAATGTACAGAAATGTGGAGGACAATTCGCTCCCAATAGTGTCTGACTAGGTCCTTCCAATAAGACAAAGTATTTTTTTTTTTCTTCTTTCACCGAAGAACAAGAGTCTCTCCTCTTCGTCTTTATGGATGTACAAATTTTAACCAAATAGGTTTTCCGCCGAAACTAGCTGCTGATGAACAGCCTCAAAAATGTTTCTTTGGAACAGTCTTGATACGGACCTTTATTTAGGTTATGTATATTATCCTTGATAAAAATTTTGACTAACCTTTTTTCTTTTTTTATCTTTCTTTTCTTTTGTTAAATTTTTTCTTATATTCGTTAATCTCCTATTAACGAGTCGCAAGGCACAAGTTTTTTTTGTTTTCCTTTTCTTTTACGTTGGGCCTCAGGTTTTTACCCAACGGAGCTAAATGCTTCTATATGCCATTTTGGGACCAGGATTTCTCTTTTCACCGGACCCCGTGAAAAAGCAACCTTTCTCTTCCATCGCGAAGCTCGAAACTGACTTTTTGGCGGTAAAGCGCCCTACCTGTCTCTTCTCGGCTGCTTCTCCCCCTGTTGCTAGGGCTCGAAGACTCGCCAATCGCCTTCCCCCACTTCCGGTCCACATAGTAGTTCTTGCACTATAATCCTACCGTGGCCGGTGGCCGTAACACTAGTTTTCAAATGTTATCAACAAAATCTATTTAGAAATGATATTTTTAATATATATGTATAAAGAAGATTTGACATTAAATAAATTACAATGGTTGATATGCCATTAAACCCAACTAAACGAAATCATATACATTTAATATATATATATATATATATATATAAAGAGGATTTGACATTAAATAAATTACAATGGTTAATATGGCATAAAAACCAATGAAACCAAATCATATATATTTAATTTGAATATATGAAGAGAATTTAGCATAAAATCACCTACAATGGTTGATATGCCATAAAACCCAACCCAACCAAATCATATATATTCAATACATATGTATAAAGAGGATTTGGCATTAAGTAAACTACAATGGTTGATATGCCATGAAACTCAATCAAACCAAATCATATATATATAAATATATATATATATATATACATGGTGCATTCAGTAAGTTCCAGACTTTTTTTTGTACAGGCATTTAAAACTGTTGTAGACTCTTGAAAATTCAGTATCTTATTGCTATACATCTTATGAGATGACTGACCAATTTTTAGGATTTCAGGTTCAAATCAACAGCTACAGCAGCAATTGGAATACACCCTACTAAAGCCTGATTGTCAAAGCTGGTGAATTTCAAAAATGCAATCTGGATGTGAGGACACTTTAGAAGAACGATATATGATAAAATTCTGTTTTAAACTTGGAAAAATGCCACAGAAACGTATGGAATGCTTCAGACTGCTTTTGTAGCATCTTGCATGAATCAAGCATCGGTATTTGAGTGACATAAGAGATTCAAGGAAGGCACGGAGTCTGTGAGGGATGATGAGAGGTTTAGGAGGAGTAAGGAAGTCAATACACCAGAGTTAATTGGCCAAAGGGTTAGGGTTAGGGTTAGGATTACTATGTTGAGGTTTTAAGGGAGTTCAGGAAGAGATTCCATCGGAAGAGTCCAACACTCCTCAAATTTGGTCAGTGGCAATTCCATCTGGACAATACACCAGTCCATAACTCCATCTATATCACAGACTATTTGACCAAGATGGGCATCAAGACAGTTCCTCAGCCTCCCTATAGTTCAGACATTGCTCCCTGTGACTTTTGCTTATTCCCTAAGCTCAGAGGCTGTCATTATGAGACAATTGAGGAGATGAAAGAGGCTGTGATGAAGGTCAGTAACACACTCACACAAGAGGACTTCCATGGGGCCTTCCAGAAGTTGTTTGAACAGTACAACAAGTGTATTGCAACCGGAGGAAATTACTTCGAAGGGGACTAGAGTTTCATGTGTGTACTATCAATAAAAGTGCCCCTACAAAAAAAGTCTGAAAACTTATTTAATGATCCTTGTATATATATATATATGTATATATATGTATGATTTGGTTTGGTTGAGTTTTATTAGTAAAAGTAAAGTTGGCGACCTTAGTGGAGGGTGACCTGAAGGCTCCTTTTTGTTAGCTACTACACCAAGGTGTAGGGTAGGGCGCTACTCCTTTCCCTGAGTTGCTCTACTTTACCCTTGATCCCTGCCTTATATTGCTGAGTGGTAAGCAAGGAGGAATCAAGTACCATTTTTTGAGCCTTTAGTATGACTCGACCTGGGATTGAACCACAGTCTCCCGGGCCAGAGGATTTGATATTATATAAATTACAATAATTGGTATGCCATAAAACCCAACTAAACCAAACCATATATATTTAATATATATATATATATAAAGAGGAGTTGGTATTAAATAACCTACAATGGTTGATATGCCGTAAAACCCAATCAAGTCAACCAAATCAACCACTCTGGGTGGAGTCCTTGCAATGTAGTGAATAATGTGCAGGACTGCAATATCATAGTAAAAAAGTTCAAATTTCACTTATGCTATTACATTCACTTTCATACTAATGCCCCTTGGGAAAAGTATGAACCGCCTTATCCACCCAGCAACTAGCACCACAACTGTTCTTCTATGAAGATGACTTTGGCATTAAATAATCCACAAAGTTTGATATGCCTTTAAATAAAGAAGCAGAAAATGAAACAATCCACTCTGTCGCAAGGAGGATATGACAAAAGGTCAATTTTTTAAATGGTGAGTAATTGATTTAAATTCAGAGTTTTTTTTCTCTTAGCTGAGTTGCTTTATCAAAATGGAATATGGAGGTCTGTTCAGGGTAATGGTTATTGTGATAGGAAATGGAATTGGCAATCTGAATTCATATCCTGCATAAAAGACTGTTTGTATTTCACTTTGCGCTAATGTCCTTAGAAAAGGCTTGAATCCATCTCTTCTTCCTCGAGGTATTGGTAAATATTTGGGCAGGTCGGTTTCTTTTGCCTTAATAAGGCAACTAGTCTAGAAGGAGGAAAACTCTGAATTCAAACCGCCTGTACTCAGTTAAAAAACTGACCTTGAAATGCTTCCTGCTTCCAATGAAGGGTGGAATAAATTCATACCAAGGTTAGATATAACAATGTCAGAATTATTTGTATTAGATAGGAATATTCAGAACCACATAACTGCAAAAGTTTCTTGTATCAAGAATAGTTGCTTGAAGCTTTAACTGTTTGCAAATGATTGTTATCATTAGTTATTTGAAATCATAGAATTGTTAGAAAAAAGAAATGCTAGATATTGCCCATATATATATATATATATGTATATATCCTTATACAATCCAATACCAAGTCAGACGATGATGGGAATGATTCTATTTTTGAATTTTGTATCTACAAATCCTGTAATTCAAAATCCAAAAGAGAGCTCAATGTAAAATAATAATAAATTAAATTACAGAGCAAATAATTCCATATAAAAGAAAAACCTTCAGAAATTACTAATATTTTTTTTAGTAATATTTATTTCAGCAGACCCTATATTTTAAAATGTTAGACCTGCAGCTTCGGACAAAGAAATAATGCGAAATTTCTAATGAAGATTTAGAAAAACCCACAAAATTCTGGCCACCCTATCTCCCTAACCCAAATTTCATTTACTATTTTATTTTTTATTTTTTTATTAAGTAAAAAACAGACGATTTGTTTTTTCTGTCTGATTGAGAAATGACATTCAATTCCTGTATCAAGCTTTTGACTTCTCTTTCCTTCCCACTTATTTTTTATGTAATGGCTCTCAAACTTTTAAACCCAAATGAAAGAGATAAGTAAAAAATATAGGATAAAGGAATAGGTGGATTTGGGGAGAGAAAATTATCTACTATAAACAACTTACATAGAAATTAATAGCCTCTTAACCAAATTAAATTATATTATAAAATATATTGTATATTAATACTATTTTATCAAAAAACTAATTGTCATTTTAATACTATTCAATATAATTGATCACATTAAAAGTAAAAATAAAAATGATACCAGTTACTGTTAAGACACTATCTAAAATTATAAACAAATACAACATAATATTATATATCCTCAAGATTACAATTATATCATACATATTATCATGATATGATTACTAAACCTCAAATCCTAAAATTTATAAATAAAATCATACCTAGTATTATAGATAATACCATATGAAGAATTATCATCACAATTAATATCACTATTACAATATTACTGCTGATCGTCTAATCTATTAATATTATAAACTAATCATCAACTCATTATTATGATAAATTTTGATAACATCAATTCCAACAAAAACAAAGACAATAATAGACAACAACAATTACCAAAATATATTATTTCTTAATATAACAATTAACATTTAATAATTAGTATCAATTGCAAATCATTTTAATTAATATTAATAATTATTACTATGTACTACAAAAATATCATTCATAATATGCACTCTGTAATCAAAATAAATAAATACCTTATATTGCTTATTATATGATTTAAATTAAAAAAAATAAATAATTAAAAAATAAAATTAAAAAACTAAAAAAAACAGTTGTTTGAAATATAAGAATTAATTTAGATCAAATTTCAAAACATATATACTCAAATCCAAAGTACATTTACTTTAATTAAATTTTAACATATATATATATATATATATATATATATATACACACAAATACATATCCATATATATATATATAGATATATAAAGTTGTTGTTACTGGGTTTTTTTTAATACATATTCTTTAATACATATATGCATATATATACATACACAAAGCCTAAAGTCATTTCACATAAGCTTATATCTATTTTCATGGTGACATTTAAATATCAATTCATTTCTTTGATTTAATGATTTACTGGTGTTTCTATATTTTATAAAACTAATTTTTTCTTCTAGACAGAGATTACATCTACTTCTGAATTTACTTGGGGTAGTTGATTTTTAATAAAACCCTATCTAACTTAAGGTGTAAGGCCACTATCCTTCAATCTCCAGAACCATTTAAGAAGGTCTGTTTGGTTTCTTAAGGAAGGATTAGAAAAAGAATGCCTATGTTTATAAAGCTTCTACTTCCAATTTCCAGCAGAAATTCCAAAGTATATTCTTATGTCCTTTCTGTTTTCCATTGGGAAAATGGTTGCCTTGTACAGTACACTCTTGGAATTACATTTACCACCAATGGGACATTCTTCTCTAAACCTGCAGTTGCATAATCATCATCATCTTCATGCTGCCTGCATGGATCTCCCTGGCCCTCACCTGCCACCCTTCTCTATTATCCATCGCTCCCAATAGGTCTTCAAGGCTACACCCTTTATTGGCACAGAGTTGTTGTATGTAGGTTCTAGCTGGTCGTCTTGCCTTTGCTCGTCCATGTGAAGTGGTCCACAGGAGTATGTTACTTATGAGTTTGTCCCTACTTCTCCAGCAGTGTCCCGCATGTCTTGTTCGTCTAACTTGGATAGTTTTTGTAATGGGTGGTAGGTGGCTATGCAGTTGGAGCTTTGTGGGATTTCGTCTCCAGGATTTGTTTAATATTGCTTGCAGCATTCTTGTGTAATTGCTGTCAAGCTTTTTCTCCATATGTTTAGTTAGCGTCCATGTAGTGTATCTATATAGAAGTATTGACACAACCGCTGCTTGGAAAAAACTGCATTTTATTTCATTGGTCAGGTCTGACTTCCCTATGACTGATAGCCTATCGATAGCTGTCCATGCCTTTGCTAGTCATGTGTTGATGTCTGTCTTGGTTGATTAGACACTGCTTCCTAGGTAGATGAACTTGTCTACTACTTTCAGAGAACTACTGTTTAGTGTGGAGATGTCGCCTCTTTGATTAAAGCACATATATTCTGTCTTGTGAGCATTGACATAGAGGCCTATGCCTGCAGCTGCTCATTCAAAATTATGTACCAGGGTTTTGGGTTGGGTGGGTATATTTGGCAGAAGCGTCATGTCATCTGCGTAGTCTGCATCCATAATTGTTTGCACAGGGTATCTTTGGCTTCTTTCCTTTGTCAGCTTGAAACCGTTATCTTTCATTTTATCAATAGACGTTCTAAGCACATCATCCAGACAGATGATAAAGAGGTATAGGGCTAATGTGTCTCCTTGCAGCACACTTGCTACAATGTCGAAGTAGTCTATGTTTCCATCTGGGGAGTGGACTTTTACTTTGTCTATCAACACATTCATTTTTCGATTAAATTTTTTTAAGGTTGCTAATAATTTTGTATAAATTAATAGTGCAAGAATAACTGATTTTAATTGTTTTCCTGTTAAACATTTTTTCGAAAGGGTTATTTCCATTGAAATGTTTATCTATAAACCTTAGGAAGCACTGACCTATATCAATAGTAGATTATTTACAAAAAGTGGGAGTTGAACCATATTATATTTCTTTTCCTGATTTCTACAGTTGCTATCATAGTTATTCCTCTCACTAGTGTTATTCAACCTATTATTTGTCACACCATTCACAGTCCTCCTATTACTATTATTACTATTACTATTATTGTTGTTTTTAACATTGTTATTGTCGTTATTTTCATTGTTGCAAGTCTCAAAATTATCTTTAAGAATTTCTAGGTATTCTAATCTTTGTTTAAATCCACTTCTTTCAAACACCTCATCATATATCCAATTATTTTCATAAAAGATTTTTTTATTTGAAGATAATCTATTAATTCTTATATTAACAGCATTTGGGATTTGTCTAATTATTGATCTAGGGTGGTTAGAATTAACATTGATATACAATGAGGTTTGTTTGTCACTATGGGAGGGTTTAAAGCTATTTTTAGATAAATTAAAAGTAATATTTTGGAAATTCTATACTTTTAGATTAGACACTATCTCAACTTTAAATTCCAGTAATTTGAAGGCCCATAAATTTTCTTTTGAATTATTGATGTCTTTGGGCTATTACTCTCTGGTATAAAAATAAGGCCATCATATCTATATAAGCCTATTTGTTTAGGGTCGATAATCCTGCTCAAAGTATCTAATATATATCACACCAGGTCAGCGATTTGTGCAGAGTCTTATGCACCTATGGGGACATCAAAGTTTTCAATAGTACTTTTAATCCAAGTTGAATTTTTATAATGAATAGTGGATATTCTACAATTTAATATTATTTCTAATTGGTCATCGGTTATATTAATGAAGTTCCTAGCATGATTTATACTATTTAACAATAACTCCTTTGTGATAGATGGATAAAAATCCATTATATTAAATTGAATAAATGTAGTATTTCTTTCATTGTTAATATTCTTAAACTATTTTATAGCATCAGAATTTTGTGGGTTTTTCTAAATCTTCATTAGAAATTTCTCATCATTTCTTTGTCTGAAGATACAAATCTAACATTCTAAAAATATAAGGTCTGCTGAAATAAATATTATTACAAAAAATATGAGTAATTTTTAAAGGCTTTTCTTATATATATATACTCAGGAACCTCTAAGATAAGTAAAAACAAATCTGGCATCTGGTTTAAAAACAGAACAGAAATTTGAGACATCTTGGTGCCAATTTGGGAAGGAAAAGCAAACCCATGCAGGTGTAATTGTAAGCAAAATACATGTTTCGAAAAATAACATATCCTTACCAATGCCAACACAAGACCTAAGTCTGAATTTTGGTCTAACTGAACCAAATATTTTACAATTAAAACAACTAAGAAAACTTTCCATCATCTTGCAGGTCACAGCAGACACCAAGAAGGCATTACCGACCAGACAGATCATAAAGACACACACACACACACACACACACACACACACACACACACACACACACACACACACACACAAATCAAGTAGCAATAAGTATCAACTTATTGCTACTTGATTTGGAAGGGTTACATTTATGTAAGTGAAATATAGGTTTTCTTTTTCTTTTTTCACCACTGTCCTGAAATCATTTCTTTTTTTCTCATCTATAGTTGTTAGTAACATAATAAAATCATCATTAAAACATTTGGAATTTATATAATATTTATTTTAGTCTATAGAGTTTTGACATTGTGGTTTCTGCAATTTCAAGAATTTGTCTGATTTAACATTTTAAATTAAAACTGTCACATAAATCCTTAAAAAATTTAAACCTCTTTTTATTCATTACCATATACATTTATAGGGAACTCATGACAGAGTTCAGTGCAAGAAGGTACTGTTTTACTTTTAGTGGCAGAAATTGTTTTCTTTACAAAGTAATTTTTAAAATGAAAAAAAAAACCCAAAAACAATAGACAAAAGTATCAAAAATGCAAAAAATACAAAATCAAGTTACGTTTACCATTTGTTTTTCCTATCTAAATTGACTTTTCTGTCATTATTTTTAGAGTTCAAGTTTAACATTTTTTTCTTCATTTGAATTCTTTATTGCCCAGTCAACTGGGGTTGTAGAATAATTACTCTTTACTTTATTTGAGAGACTAGATTTCCAAATGATTGATAACTTGTCAATTGCAGTTCACGTCTTTCTTGCTCATTCAGCTGGTGCTGTAGAATACACAGACTGCACCTCTAGAGAGGGGTAAGGATGCCCCAACGAGTATCCTGGATATGACACTAAACAATCTGACAGTGAGGCTACTGTAATGCTGGAGCTTTGGGGAATGCAGAGTAATGCTTCATTGCCATCGCTCCCAGGTCCACTTTGGCTCAGAGTGGTACACCTGGTACAACCGAAAGAATTTTATATGTGTATTGCTTGCAGGTTACCCTAACAAAACTATTAAATTTTGTGTAAAGGTATTAAATCGTTGTTTATTATTTTTCCACATCAAATTGCAGATGCTCACAGCAAACCTTAATCTTCTTTGCAAAACTATACTTGTACTAAATTGACTTGTTTAAAATTTAATTTGCGTTAAAAACCCCATAATGGGTTGATATGCTGTAAAACAAAACAACCACAAACAAACCAACAATTTGAATTCTTTAGATTTTATTAACACACACACACACACACACACACACACACACACACACACACACACACACACACACACACACACACAAGTGTTGAATACAGATCCTTGAAAAATTTGCCCATTTCCAGAAAGAAGAATTTTAATGGGCTGGAGTTGCTGTTGGGGTTGAAGTCAAATCTTCTATCATTTCCCAAGTCAATTTCAGATTGCAAATATCCACAAAAAAAAAAAAGAGAATTTAAAGAAAACTGTTTTAGACCAAAATAATGTCATTCAGAGAAAAATTACAGTTCCAAAAAAAATCGAGCTCATTTTTGTTTTTTGTTTATCACTCTTTTTCCTCTTTTCTGGACATTTCTTATTATATTGTCCCCAGATTCTTTTATGTCTCTTTGTTCCCAAAAATGAGCCTCCATTTGTCATTTGCCCAGTCAGCTGGGGCTGTAGAATACACTGACTGCACCTCTGCAGAGGGGTAAGACCCCCCCCCATAACGAGTGTCCTGGATATGACACTAAACAATCTGATGTTGAGGTTCCAGCAGTGCTGGAGCTTTGGGGAATGCGGAGTACCCCTTCATTGCCATCGCTCCCAGGTCCACTCTGGCCCGGAGTGGTAGCACCTGATAGGGCCTTATCTATGGGTTAAATAGAATTAACAGCATACTTATGCTAAACTGAATTGAGTAAACTGAATAACTTGAAATAGAAATGTTTTTGACAATTAAACCATACTTACACGTAAACTGTGTGCTTATGCTTAACTGAATTATTTCAAATAGAACTGTTTTTCGACATGAAAACTGTATTTACACTTAACTGAATTATTACATATAACTGCTTGAATAGTTTGAAATGGAAATGTTTTTGACTATTAAACTGTGTACTTATGCTAAATTGAACTGTTTTAAATAGAACAGATTATTTACATAAAAATGGATTTGGCGTTAAATAACCTTCAAGGGTTGATATGCCATAAAACCAACAAACCAAACCAATCCATTTGTCATGATTTGATATCAAAGACATATTTTTTAAACTAAAAATCAATATAAAATGTTATAAAAATCATCAAAAATTTTTTATCCTTTAACACTGTCATGTTTATTGTGATTAAAAAAAGAAGACTGCTCCGGGGTCGGGGGTATCCCAGATGAGGGGATTTGATGTCCCCTACAAATATTCTAATGTGCCCACAAAAATAAGTTGTAAAGTTGGTGACCGCAGTCGAGGGTGACCCAAAGTCTCCCTTTGTGATAGCCCTACACCAAGGTTTAGGGGAGGGCGCTACTCCTTTCCCAGGATTGCTCCACTTTACCCTTGATCCGTATCTTATATGCTGAGTGTTAAGCAAGGAGGCATCATGTACCATTTTTGGAGTCTTTGGTATGACTTGACCTGGGACTGAACCCAGGTCTCCCAGGCCATTGGCGAACACTCTAACCATTATACCAACCACAGCAATGGAATACCGTTAATACCAAGCCCTGATCCTGATGTTCTTCTTTCTTTTCTATTTTGCTGCATTGTTAGGATATCCAACAGATACACGCTGACTGGATTTCTTATAATACACACCGAAACACAATATCAAAAAAGCTATGTGATAAACACAATATCACAAAGACCATGAGATAAACCAATTACCAAGCACTCAAGCTATCTTCTAATGTTGTGCTTTTTCTCCGTTTGAATATAGGTTGTTCATATTCAAGTCTTTGGCCAACATCAAGATTCCTCGAGGTGAGAATTGACCAGTCAGATTAGAAGAAAATTTTGTTAGAAGTAATAAGTTGACTAAACATAGTCGATGGCAACCTGAAGGTTCCTTTTTCAATAGCTGCTACACCAAGGTGTTGCTACTCCTCCCCATGGATTGCTCGAGTCCACCCTTGGTATGTACCTTATAATGCTGAGTGTTAAACAAGGAGGCATCAAGTACCATTTTTTGAGTCTTTGTATGACTTGACCTAGGATTGAACTGCAGTCTCCTGGGCTATTGGTGAACACTCTACCCACTTGTTAAAAAACAAGATTTGGTATTAAATAACCATCAAAGATGGAATCACATGGTTTGTTTACAGTTATATCCGTGTGGGTTTGCTTTTCCTTCCAAAATTGACCCCTGGATGTCTAATTTCCTCTGTATTTTTAGACCTGATGCAAAGTTTATTTTCATTTATCTTATTTCTTGTCTCTTTTTCATTGCTCAATATTTTATCTTGATATTTTTGTAACATTCTTTAATTGATTAGTACTATTTTGATTGATATTGTTATATGTACTAATTGTGTTTAGATCCCATTTATGTACTAATTGTGTCTAGATCACATTTGTGTACTAATTGTGTTTAGATCACATTTGTGTACTAATTGTGTTTTGATCACATCTATGTACTAATTGTGTTTAGATCACATTTGTGTACTAATTGTGTTTAGATCACATTTGTGTACTAATTGTGTTTTGATCACATTTATGTACTAATTGTGTTTAGATCACATTTGTGTACTAATTGTGTTTAGATCCCATTTATGTACTAATTGTGTTTAGATCCCATTTATATACTAATTGTGTTTAGATGACATTTATGTACTAATTGTGTTTAGATCACATTTATATACTAATTGTGTTTAGATCCCATTTATGTACTAATTGTGTTTAGATCCCATTTATATACTAATTGTGTTTAGATCCCATTTATGTACTAATTGTGTTTAGATCACATTTATGTACTAATTGTGTTTAGATCACATTTATGTATTAATTGTGTTTAGATCACATTTATGTACTAATTGTGTTTAGATCACATTTATATACTAATTGTGTTTAGATCCCATTTATGTACTAATTGTGTTTAGATCACATTCATATACTAATTGTGTTTAGATCACATTTATGTACTAATTGTGTTTAGATCACATTTGTGTACTAATTGTGTTTAGATCCCATTTATGTACTAATTGTGTTTAGATCACATTTGTGCACTAATTGTTTAGATCACATTTGTGTACTAATTGTGTTTAGATCACATTTGTGTACTAATTGTGTTTAGACCACATTTATGTACTAATTGTGTTTACATCCCATTTATGTACGAATTGTGTTCAGACCACATTTACGTACTAATTGCATTTAGACTTCATTTTTTGTTTATTTATTCATTTATTTTTATAAAGATAATAAAGATATGACTCTTCAACTGGTTTCATTTTTTTAAAACAATATCTATTTTTGCAATTTTTGTAAACAAATAAAAATTTATATTTCTTACCCAGTTAATATTGTTCAATAAGCAATTATATTTTAGTAACACATTTGAATTTAAACATTTATGTTTTTGTTTGGATTATTTGGCTTAACTAAACTATAATTTAATGTAATTATTTCAAATCTTCAGTTTGGAGAACTACTTATTAGTAATTTTGAGTTAAATTGGAGCAATCATTTTACTAAAGATGGTTCATTAATTTATCTTCTTTTGAGGTTTGAAAATATAAACTCACTATGATTAGTTAGTCTTGCAGCCACATGGCTTTTCCTTGGTTATTATTTAGAGACACCTCTTGATGAGAGCCACTCTTTTCCCCATGGAGAACAAAAGTTTTATCCCAATAATGGATTGATTCTTGTAAAGGATAATTATATATAATAAATTTACCAACTATGTTTTTTTTATATAATCCAGTTGATATTATTCTGTGATAATTTTAAAAGCCCCTCCCAATTTTTGATATATCCTTTATTATTTATAACATGAAGGAATCCAGATATTTGCAAAGTGGTACCACTTCTGTTAATGAAGTGATGCCAAATTTTACTGGTTCCTTTGGTTATGGCCAACTGCACGTAGACTCCAGGCTAAAAGCAAAATATTTCTGCCAACAATAAAATATTTCAATACAAAGTCTTCATTCGTCTCTCTTAAAAGCTTTGAATGTTTTCTGTTTTGTTTTCTTGAGACAGATTTTCATATAAATGCACAAACCTTTGCCAAGCACCATGACAAAAATAAACATGCAAAACAGCCAAAATAAACAACAAAACCAAACCAAAACAAACAAGAAAAGAAAGGAAATATTTTTTGGCTTTGATTTATTTTTAGCTGAAACATTATCAACCGTTATGAATTTTGACCAGTATTCTCTTTAATCTTTTAGTTGTGTTTCGCACAAAAGTGGAAAAAATTAAACAAGGAAAAAAAGACTTGTCAAAATTAATAATAACTGAGTAACCAATAACATTCCTTTCCAACAGTCCATGATGATATTAATGCTTCTATTTAAGGAGTGAAGTATTTAAATTAGCATTTACTCCTTCTTTTTAAATTAGAAATTAGATAATTAAAATTAATGACATTCAAGCTTGAACAAAAACTATCATTCTGTTGCAAAATGAACTGGGAACTGCTTTATTCCCTTAGGGCATTCTACATATATCGCTCTGATAGAAATCTAACTATGATGTGCTATTTTTCACTGGCTTATGGAGATATATATATATATATTCTATTATATAACTGGAAGAAAAACTAAAAAATACGCCATTTTGCTATTATGAATTTATTTCAGCTGGCTACTAAAAAGCAGCCTGCCTCTTTAGATTGCAATCACATTATGCTCTGGATGATATTCAAATATTCATATATTAATAATCATACATTGAGCACTCCTGGAGATTTATATGAATCCTCTCATAGATTCTCAATGTAGATAATTCCAAATTCATCATCTCTGGCCATTTTATTTTATATTATATATATATATATATAAATATATATGTGTGTGTGTATGTGTGTGTGTGTGAAAATTAATTATAACTGAGTATCCAATAAAATTCCTTCCTAACTGTCCATGATGATATTAATGCTTCTATTTAAGGAGTGAAATATTTGAATTAGCATTTCCTTGTTTTCTTTTCATTGGATGTTACTGATGCTTCTAATGCCCTTGGCAAAAATTATGTAATTACTAAACTTAGAGGGTTGTTTTTATTTAGCAGTAAATAAACTTATCATAAATAGATGCAAATCTTTTTTTCTTTAACAGCAGATTTTTGATAGAGAGTTTAATTCATACCTTACATTTCTCGTATGGGCGGAAGTCTGTATCTTATTAACAAATATTAATGCAATGTTGATTTCTCAATATTTCAATATTAATTACTCTCCTAATTCAAACCCACAGAATGGAAGTGACATCCTCTGACTATTTATTGGAACAAACACATGATTTAATATATCAATGAACATCTTTAGAGTATATATATATATATATATATGTAGATGAAGGTTGTTTTAAAAATTAAAAGCCTCATCCAGTAGGAAGAGCCATAGCTGAATATTTTCATTGTGGCATCACACTATCCCTTTTCATAAAACTAGAAAAACTGATTCGGATTTCTGTCTCAATTTCTCTGCAGGTGAGGCCCATATAAAGGTAAGAGGTGTGCGACAAATTTAAAATTTAGCTGAGGCTTTGAACAACCCGCGTATTTGAATATATATATAGTCAAACACTCATACATAAATTCACTCACAAACATAACTATTCATAGGCTTGTATACAGGGTATATTTTAGTATTATAATAAATTACTCTCTTATAAAACAAGATTAATTTTAATTTAAACAGAAAAGCAACAAAATAAGTAGATATACATAAAACAGTAAATTTACTCAATATGGCCGTCATTTTTTAAAAATTATTGTATCAACACACCTTCGAAACGATTTGCATGCCTTCAAAATAAATTCTTCAGACATTTTATTCCATTCCTCCTAAATAGCAGTCTTAAGTGAACCAATATTTGGATGGGAAGTTGCATTTGTTTTGTTTTCTGAAATGCCCCATACAGCATAATCAAGGAGGTTAAGAACTGGACTTAAATCTTGTTTAATTGCTGTCCTCACAGTTTTCTCATTGACTTTCAATTCATTAGTATGCTTTCTTATTTATCTTGTGGGGTTCTTCTTAATCGAGAGAGTGAGAGCAGTTAAAAAGCCTTCTTTTTGATTTTTGTTCCAATCATTTACTCCACCTTTTCCTTAAAAATCTCTTTTTCTGCAAAATATTTTTCTTTACCTTGTATACGGTAGACAAAGTTTGGTTTGGGTTTGGCATTGAGCAAATCATAGACTCTTTGTTGTTTCTTTTCTTGATCACTCATATTGGGCTGAATTTTAATTTTAAAAAAAGTCCTTGAATAATAGAGGTAATCATGAAAATTTAGATTTAGTGCATTTTTTTTTCAAAAATTGGATTAATCAGACTAGAAAGAAACGTTTTAAAAATTATTCCATATTTTGCTTTTGTACCCAGTAGTGAAGGCATGAATCCAATCCTCTCTATTCCATATTTTGCTTCTGTAACCTGTAGTGAAGATATGAATCCAATCTTCCCTATTCTATATTTTGCTTCTGTACCCTGTAGTGAAGGCATAAATCCAATCCTCTTTATTCCATATTTTGATTCTGTACCTTGTAGTGAAGGCATGAAACCAATCCTCCCTATTCCATAAAATAGGGCAAAATGTTCAGCTATTGAATAAAATTTTCTTAGTGTTTTATTGGTCATTGATTTATTTACTACTAAATAAAAAACTTAAGGGAACATTTACTAAGTGTTTTAATTCCATGATTTTAGCCATGGATAGTAGCGGACCTTGGTTATTGAGTTTGATTTAGACCTCTGTCTTTGTACCAAGCTAAACTTAGTAAATGACTACTTGGATGCCAGTACAAGATAAATTTTTAGTATAACATGAAAATCTAAATTTTAAACTTTTAGCCTTTAACTTAGTCCAAATTTAATATATATCATTTAAAAAGCAATTAAAATCTTCACACCCCTTTTAATGATATTTCTAGGGTTGCTTTCTGAGAAATCATTAATTTATTAGGTTGTAAGATGGTGTTAGGAATTTTAATTGGTCTCTCAACAAAGCCATGGAACTACACACATCATGGTTTAAAAGGTTTTAGATTCTTTCTCTTAAAATCAGCCATTTTTTTCCTTATTTACTTTTACATCTACTCTTGGTGGTCTCTTTTTCAGAGATAGCTGATTTGAATTATACATACCTTTTGTATATAACATTCTATTTTGAATTAACAAATGAATTAAATACTGAATAATCTCTTGCATTGTATTCTAATATGGTCAATGATGATATTGATGCTTCTGTTCAAGAAAAAGAGAAGTATTTGAATTAGCATTTTCTTATTTTGGTTATGATTTTTTGGTCTGTTGTCTTCATCTTTATTGTGGTAAGTTGAAACACAAAGTTTTGGCTGCTGTATCTTCCAAACTCCCTCAGGTGTCTTCTGAGCATAGAAATGATTCAACCTGGGAAATCATTTTTAAAGTTTGACTAGTGATCAAACAAGGAGTTCAAGAACTATGAAGATTTTATTCAAATAGTTACATCATTGTTTTTCATGCTTATCAATCCAAGAAGCATCACAAAAAGTTGCACGAGAAACATCATGAGATGAATTTGAAACAAAATGATCCTCATATAAACAGTGAAGCCAAATTATTTTAAATAAGGTGTTTTATAGCTTTTCAGCATCAATCTAATTGAATAATGAGACAAACTGAAAAAAAAGCAGGTCTCTGATTGTTATGGTTTGAAATGATACTAGATTCAACAATTTTTTAGCATTTTTTATTATTTATATAAACTAACATTTTGGAATCTTTTAAAATTAAAGTCGTGATTAGTTACTGAATTATGTCTGAACATAGTATTATTTTGGTTGTGATTTTTTGGACTGTTGTCCTCATCTTTATTACGGTAAGCTGAAGCACAAATTTTTTGCTGTTGTATCCTCCAGCCTTCCTTAGGTGTCCCTTGTTTATTTGGGCATAGAAATGATTCAACCTGGGAAATCATTTTTAAAGTTTTACTGTTGATTAAACAAGGCATTCAAAAACTATGAAGATTTTATTCAAATACTTATGTCATTATTTTTCACATCTATCAATCCAAGAAGCATCATGAGATGAATTTGAAACAAAAAAAATCCAATGGCATCAGTTATTCTTGATATTTTTAAAGTAATTTAAAAACAATTTAATTTGGCTTGTTCTCAGATTGTATTCATTTCTATACTTGGTCTACTCAAGAGGTCAACATAGTCTGAAATATGTCTTGCTTCTTTGAAATGTCTTCTTTTCCAATGTTCTTCCCTATCGATTATTTTCATTTTATCCTACAAGAGTTGATGTGTTATATTTTGACCCTCGCCCTGGCCCAAAAATGCTATTCCAAGGTGATACACCGGAAGGAAGTGACACATTCCAATGGCCAGTAATCGAAAGAGATCACGTGGGTGGATTAAGGCTTATGATATGGGACAAGGTGAAGGTCCCATTGTGCCACTATTATTATATAATTGAGTTGAGTTGGGTGCCAAAGCAGTTGCCAGCAGACTTCCAGAGAGTCAGAGACGAGATGTGGTAAGGAAAGCCACAACAGGCCGATGGGGCTTGAAGCCCTGATGAACTGAGGTCCAGAGAAGATGCTGATAAGATGCAGTAAAGAAAGCCAGCATCCAGCAGTGGACCCCAAGACCTCTGGTTGAGCATCTAAGAGAACAAGAAAGACACAACGTGACGGTCATAAGTAGTGGAGGTCAAAATATGAAGTTTATGTTCGGTCTCCAGCACCCTCTCAAATGCAAACCTTGAACAACCCTATTGAACCCTTGCAATAAAGTGAGAGGTGAATATTTTTCTAAAGAAGTCTTTTTGTGTCTTCCTTCTTGCGTCTTTATCATGCGTCGGGTATTCATGCGTCTGTCTTTGATATTGTGTCGCTGTGATGCTGAATGATGATGTAGATGACTATATAACAGATGGTTTCCCTTTTCTTTCCATATATGGTCAGCAATACCTGACTTTCCTATTTCCCCTTGTACCACTGTTGTTCAATGTTCCGGTAGTCTTATTTTCAGGGGATACCATGTTTCACCTTTGTAGACTTTGCCATGGATAGATAATATTTCATTGTTTTTTATTTTTCCTTATATCAAGAAATGATTGCAATGACATTCAACCTGAATTCAAACACCACAAAATTATCATTCAGTTGAAAAATGAATTGGAAATTGCTTTATTCTCTAAGAGTGTTGCTCTGATAAAAACCTCTCTATGATGTGCCATTTTTTCTGGGTTATATATATATATATATATATATATATATATGAAAAAGAAAACAGTATTTTGAGGATGAGTTTATTTATTATATTATGCCAGTGTTTGATTGTTTTTATTAAACCATCATCAGGGCAATGTTAATATGTGATGTATGTTCTGAATTATATTTAAATTTTAAAATGAAATGAAAAATGGAGAAAATTCTCAGCATTCTATTACCATTAGTTGTATTCTGTTTAAATGTTTGTGACATAAATTGAGTTCAAAATCTAAAAAAGAAAAATTTCTCAAAAATTTAATGTCTTTGTTTTGAGTTTGGAAAATTTTCAAATTTTTTCATTTAAAAAAATTCATTTATATTTTTACTTTTGTTTCTGTATTTATTCTAAACAATGTAACATACTCGATGTTTGCAATAAAATTTTACTTGAAAAAATATGATTTGAAATATTATTAAAAAAACATTCAATATAATATAGATAATTAATTGAAATAATTAGCTAAATTCAAATAAGGGATCTTGTAACTTTTTAAAACTGAATTAAGTAAATAAAGAGATTATTAAAAAAAACGGGACTTTGTTTGACAGTATTAGTAACTGGCTCATTGGTCTCATGGGTAGAGTGTTTGCCAATGATCTGGGAGACCTGGGTTCAATTCCAGGTCGCGTCATACGAAAGATTTGAAAAATGGTACTTGATACTTCCTTGCTTAACACTCAGCAATATAAGGTTCCTATCAAAGGTAAAGTGGAGCAATCCAGGGAAAGGAGTTGTGCCCTCCCCTACATCTTGGTGTAGTAGCTATTGAAAAGGGAGCCTTTTGGTCACCCTTGACTAAAGAACGCCAGGAGTCTTGTTTTATCTAAGTTCAAATATACCTTTTCCTGTTCAAAATGGGAGTAGTTCATTTCAAAATGGGAATAGTTCATTTCAAAATGGAAATAGTTTAGTTCAAAATAAGAAATTTAAAATAAAAAAATTAAATTTATAAATATCTTTGGTGCTACAACAAGGTATTGATTTGTTAAATCTTTTTAGCCTAATGGTTAGGTCAACTGAAAACCGCGATAACAGGAGAAGTGCGAAAGCACGTATCTTGGAGGTATATGAGATGAATGGAAATTGGAAAGCCCAAGCGGAAAATCTTTCGATTCCAAAAACCATCCTCTATCACTGAATTAGTAAGGGAAATCAACCTGATACAAGAGGAGGGCCTAGAAATTGTAAGGTCAAACAGGTGCATTTGGATTTTATTCAAGCACTAGTGGATGAAAATCCTAGGATCACATTAAAGGTGATCAGTGAAAGGATTGAAGCCTAGTTTGGGTTTAAATTGCCCAAATCTACAGTAGCGAAGCATCTAGATATGATGGCTTATATGTTTAAAGCTATAAGATTTGTGTCTGAGAGGGCAAATTCAATTGAGAATAAAAATAAATGTAGTTTATTTTATTAAGAATTATTGAATCGCCAATCAACTGGAAAACCCATTTTATTTATGGATGAAACGAACTTTAATCTTCATATTTCCAGGAGAGATGAGCATTCTCTAAAGAGTAGGCGATGTAACATAGTTTCAGCCAGTACTCAGGGTGCCAAGATTCACGTTATTGGATGTATTGGTCCCCATGGCCTCGAGTACCATGAAATTCAAAGAGGATCTTTTCGAAAGGAAAGCGCACAGTCTGAGAATGTTTGAGAGCTGCAAAGAGACAATATGAGGGTCCAGTTGTGATGGTTGTTGACAATGCCCTATGTCACTCAAACATTGAAGAAGTTTTTAGTGAAGAAGAATTTCTAGGATGTGAAGTGCTTAGGTTGGGACCATACAGTCCAATGTTTAATCCGATTGAACAAGTATGGTCTTTAATCAAAGCTTATGTCAAGCAGGAATTGGCAGCTAAAATTGCAAGTATTCTTGCAATGGAGAGAAGAGATGGCTTGCCAATTACTGAACAAAGGGCAAGAGCTTTGACTTCATTAATTGAGGAAGAATTGGGAAGGGTTACATCAGAAGTATGCAATCGTTTCATAGCTGGAATTCAATCTAAAACTCCTGCAGCTGTAGCATTAGAAGATGTTGTGTTCTAATAAATGACTTGAAGAATTTTTTTTTATATTATAAAATGTTAACAATTTTATTGCTAAAATAATTTATAAAATATTTTTTATATTTATACTTATAATAATTTTTCCATTTTGAACTGAACTATTCCTATTTTGAACTGAACTACTCCCATTTTGAACTGGTAAAGATATAGAAGCCAATACCTCTTGCTGCCTACTGGCAATACCCAGTATCTTACTTGGATGGTTTGTGAGATTAGACACAAGAGGCCATGTTGCTGCTATTTTGTGAGGTACTGCTTCCAGGATTTGTTCAAGACATTTTGTTAGTCCATGTTGTACAACCATATGATAGTACTAATACAGCTACAGCTTGGAGGAATTCCGGTTTTATTTTATCAGAGAGAATAGATTTCCAAATAATTGATAACTTGTCAATTGCAGTCTGTGTCTTTCTTGCCCAGTCGTTTGGGGCTGTAGAATACACCGACTGAACCTGTGGAGAGGGGTAAGACCTCTCCCCCAACAAGTATCTTGGATATAACACTAAACAATCTGATAGTTAGGCTGCTGTAATGCTGGAGCTTTGGGGAATATGGAGTACCCCTTCATTGCCATAGCTCCCAGGTCCACCCTGGCTCAGAGTCGTAGCACCTGATAGGGTCCTATCTATGGGTCAAATAGAACAAAATTGTATACTAATGCAAAACTGAATTGTCTGAAATAGAATTGTATTTGACATTGAAATGGTACTTAGGCTAAACTGAATTGTTTGAATTAGAACTATTTGACTAAACTGAAAGGCTTGAAATAGAAATGTTTTTAACAATTAAACTGTGTACTCATGCTAAACTGAATTGTTTGAAATAAAACTAATTATTTGTATAAAAGTGGATTTGGCATTAAATAAACTACATAGGTTGACATGCCATAAAATCAAAACAACCAACCAACATCCATGTTTTTCCAATGTATATGTTTAGTAAATGAGATATTGCTGCCAAGATATGTGAACAGCTCTATTTATTTCAGAAGTTTGACATCTAATGTGAAGATGGCTCTAGTTTAAAACACATGAACTCATTTATTTGAGTTCACATAAAGACAAATGGCTCTTGCTGCCTACTCCAGGCTATTCAGTAAGAATTTAGCTTGAGCTGGTGTATTTGTGATAAAGAGAGAGAGAGGAGTTTATGTGAAGATAAATACTGAGGTACAGGCTCAGGTTCAGGGGTATGGACATAGGTACAAGCGCAGATACTCATGTGCTGATACAGAGGTACAAGCTTTGTCATACATTCACAGATACAAAGATACAGGCATATATACATGCACAGATACCGTAGTACAAGCATAGATACATCTGCAGATACAGAGGAACAGGTACACATGCAGATTCAAAGGTACAGGCATAGATATATGCACTGATACAAAGGTACAAGCACAGATATATCTGCATATACTCAGGTATGGACATGGATACTTCAGCTATAGAGTCATAGACACATGTACACATATGAAGATATGGGCATAGATACATACTTAGATACATGTGTCTGATACAGAGGTACAGGTTTTGACACATATAAAGTAAAGTTGGCGACCAAAGTCGAGGGTGACCCGAAGGCTCCTTTTCGATAGCTACTACACCAAGGTATAGGTGAGGGCGCTACTCCTTTCCCTGGATTGCACCACTTTACCCTTGATCCATACCTTATAATGCTGACTGTTAAGCAAGGAGGCATCAAGAACCATTTTTTGAGTCTTTGGTATGACTTGACCTGGGATTGAACCCAGGTCGTATGAGCATAGATGCATGTGTGAAAATATGGAGGTACATGTATAAACACAAGTGCAAAGATTAGGTTCTTGAGCTTTGGTAAAGAAACCAATCAGGAGAAAGTGTTGGATATTGGCTTGACCCCTTCGACATCTGTAAGTGCAGCCGTGGAAGTCAGACCCGAGAAACAAAAATAACAGGAAACGTACCTGGTACCTTAAGTAAACAGGATACAGGCTAACAGCAACAAATAAAAGGAATTAATATTTCGTATAGTTCTAACAATTTATTAACCAACATGTATAACAATCAATAACAATATACAGTCTTTCCTGTATGTAAAGGGACCTACTGGCATACTGAAGAAGATATCTAGTATCTTAGGGTTGTCTCTCTGAGAGTTTTTAATATCACTGCCTCACTGAATGCATGGTGGAATCTATCTGACTGGATTTTGGATTTAGTGCCAAGACTTCTGGGCTCATCACGTGATTAGTATATCCAGTCACAGAGAGCCTCTCCCACACTCACTCCATACACAGAAATTACCATTTTACTGATCCAACAGCTGTATAAATTGCATGGATGGCATGCTAGAAGGAGGTGTATCCATGTGCAATGTGTAGGTAGCAGGTGGGAGGTGGTGTAACCACAAGAACCTGCGTGAGAGTCCGGGATGTTATATAACCAGGAAGATTTTGACCTGACGGAGAAAGAAGGAAAAAGGAGTTCCTGGAAGATTTGTACTTCAACCCCTGTGTGTGCAGCTCAGCTATTTTTGACTCACTCTTACTCTACTCATCCATACATTTTGGGAATTAATGGAAAAAAAAAGAAGCAATTTATATTTTTATAAATCAGTGTTGTCGTCTTTCTCTGCTATATAACAAAAGTTAACACTGAATTCAAATCAGCTGTACTTCACTTAAAAATTGACCTTATGTTACATTCTGCCTGTATGAACGAGTTGGGTTAAATACACACATGTGCAGGTATTAAGGGGTGGGTGCAGAAACGTGCAGATACAGGCGCTTAAAGGCAATCATTGCTTTCATTGCCTTTATCATCTATGATAAATTGTTTTGAATCATTATCTGATTTACTGGCAGAATAAGAATATCCCTAACAAGTTTCTCTTGGAGGATTCTCATCAACTATTCCAAGATAATCATTACTTTCACTGCTTTCTTGATTAAGAAGAAGACTTTTCTTGTGAATTATCAATCAAATAAATTCATTTGAGGCAGGAAATTTGCTTGTATGTATTTGCTTAAGTCTTCCATGACAAGCAGGATGTGATCCATGCCCTGAGAATGACATTAAACTGCATTTGATGGTGAGGTGCCAGTCATGGAGCTTTGGGGAATTTGGAGTACTCTTTCATTATCATTACTCCCAGAACAACTCTGACTCAGAGTGGTAGTAACTGCTCGGGTTCCATTTATGGGTCAAATACAACTGTTCAATCTTTTTAGTTTGTTTTTTAATGGCATATCAACCTTCATGGGTTATTTAATGCCAAAGCCATCCTCCTAGAAGAACAGCAGTGATGCTATTTAACCCATAGCTGGGAGTATAAGGGGGTTTATACCTTTCCCAAGCGTATTTGTCTGAAAGTGAACATAATAGTGCAACTGGAGTTCAAACTCACTTACAATGATCCTGCAGTCCAGTGCTTTAACCATTACACCAGGAGGACACCCCATCTTTTATTGGGGCTTATTATTATTAGTTATTTGAAACCATACAGTTGTGTGCAAGTTGTTTGTATTAGATAGGAATACTTGATAAACAAAATTACTAAGGTTAAAAAACAATACTTGAAACCATTTAACTTTGTGCAAATGAATGAAAAATGTTGAATAGAATCATTAGTGTTAGATAGCAATACTTGAAACCATTTAGTGAAATTGCATCTATTTGTGATACTCCAGTCTTGGAGTTTGGCGAATGTGGAGTACTCCATAAATACCATTACTCTCAGGTCCACTCAGACCCAGAGTGATTATTAGGGTCCCATTATGGGCCAAATAGAACTTTTCAATTTTTTACAAGAGATGATTATCATTAGTTATTTGAAAACAGACAGCTATATGTAAATTATTTGTATTAGATAAGAATACTTAATAAATAGAATTACTAATGGTAAATAGCAATATTTGAAACCATTTAACTGTGTGCAAACAAATGATTGATATAAAATAGAATTATTAGTGTCAGATTGGAATACTTTAAACCATTTGATGGTGTGCAAACAAATGAGCTCTAACTTGTTTAAAAATAAAGTTACCTACAATCTATTTGCTTACAAATTATACATACACACACACATATATATATATATATATATATATATATATATATATATATATATATATACGGGATTCAACATTGAATAACCCACAAGAGTTGATATACCATTAAGCAAAATAACCTCACTTAGTCACAAGCATGATGTGGCACAAAATAGATTTTTAAGAAGAATACAGCTGGTTTGAATTCAGTTTTCTTTCTCCTAGACTGGTTACTTAAGCAGGGCTTAAGAAACCAGTCTACCCTACTATGTATCCATAGCTAGAGACTGATGTCATGGATTCTTGTCCAACCTAAGAACACGAGTACAAAGTCAATCATAACCAAATTCAGGTCACCAATTCCAATTCCCACACTAATTGCACAACAGAAGTTGTATATCAAATAAAGGAGGTGCTCATGTTGTAATGGTTATCGTCATAGGAAATGGACACGATGATACGAGTTCAATTCCTGGACGAGACTGATTGCATTTCACATAGCCCTAATACCCTTGGGAAAGGTATGAATCCAATTATTCTCCCTCCAGCTATGGGTAAATAGTAGGGCAGACTAGGTTCTTCAGCTTTAGTGAGGCAACTAGTCTAGGAGAAGGAAAACTCTGAATTCAAACCTGTTAAACTCTGCTTAAAAAAATTGACCTTGTGTCATATCCTGCCCGAGTGGAGGGGTTGGTAAATATGAATATCAAATAAAATACTCTATCAACAATGTTGTAATAGTTCCATAACTTATTCAGGTCTTTGGGTCACCATGACAACCATTTACTTTTCATGATACAAGAGTTACTTCAGTCACTTAATGCTACATTTTTCAAGGAGAATTTTAATAATCTTGTGCATTGATGTGACAAAGGCATCAATTGCATAAGTGACAGTGTGGAAAAGTAGCATAGTAGTACTAGTAAGGTATGAACAATTTCTATTTATGTGTATTTTCTCAAGACTTCCATCATAAGCAGGATGTGAAGCAAGGTGATTTTTAAGTGGAGTACAGCTGGTTTGATTTCAAAGTTTTCTTTCTTCTCGACTGGTTGCCTTACACAGGCTAATAAGTCCTTTCTGCCCTACTATTTACAGAACAGATGGATTCATGCCTTTCCCAATGGCATTAGTGGGAAGTGAACAGAAATAGCTTGTCCAGCTATTGAAGTCAGGTAGCCAATACCATTTTCTACAGTGGTAACCATTATGTTAAGAAATCTCTCCACGCTATATGTATATTTGAATTGATATTCCTAATGGCATTAGTGGGAAGTGAACAGAAATAGCTTTGTCCAGGTTGTCAATTCCATTTCCAATGATAATCCTTATACGTGGAAGGGGCAGCCCCATGGCATTGTGTCTAACATTCTGGATTGTGACATTGTAGGAAGTGAGTTCAAACTTCAGTCATGATATTACATTCACTTTCACTCTCTATTCCTTGGAAGATAAGTGGGTTCAAATTTTTCCCAAAGTCCAGTTGGCTGGGTGTGTAGAATACTCTGACTGCATCTCTCCAAAGGGGTATGATCCCCTCAACAAGTATCTTGAATATGACATTAAATAATCTGAGGGTGAAGCTCCAGTAATGTTAGAGCTTTGGGGAATGCAGAGCACCACTGCATTGCTATTACTTCCAGGTCCACTCTGGCCTGGAATGGTAGAACCTGATAGGGTCCTATCTATGAATCAAATAGACCTGTTTGATATTTAAACAGATTGTAAACAAATGACTAATGCTAAATTGAAATGTTAGAAATAGAACTGTTTGATCATTTAATTGTGTGTAAACAAATGACTGAGTTTTAAACGAATTATGAGTGATACATAGAAATATTTGGAATTATCTAGCTTAGATTTATGTTTACAAATCCTATATACCTAATATAAATGTACAAACTGAATTTGGCATTAAATAACCGACAATGACCATAAACCCAAACCAAACCAAACTTTTCCCAAGAGGTATGAACCCTGAAATTCCTCCAGCTCCAGGTTAAAAAGTATAGCAAACAGGACTTTTTAAACTGGGTAAAGCAACCAATCGAGGAGAAAGAAAACTCAGAATTCAAACCAGCTGTATTCTACTAAAAATGACCTTGTGTCATATCCTGTTTGTGATTGAGGGGCTGGGAAAATACACATAAATAGATTTTTAAAGGTATGAACCCCCTTATCTCATGAGCAATGGGCTAAATAGTACCATTACTGTCCTTCTCCAAAAATGGCTTTGGTATTAAATAAAACACAAAGATTGATATGCCATTTAATAAATAAAAACCAAACCAAATCCATTGCACTTAATGTGTTTTTGTCACCTAGAAAAAAAATGATGACAAATTTTGTTTTCTGTCTGGGAACAAGAGGCAACATGTCATCCCAACAATGTAATATAAGATAGCTTGCCCAGAATAATTGCTCTGTAGGGAAACTGTTATTATTTTAGAAAGAAAAGAGGAAGGAAATATATATATATATATATATATATATATATATATATATATATGTATATATATATATAAAAGAAATAATTATATGCTTATCTCAGTGATAAATATGTTCCCGTTCTTATCAAATTTGTTGACACCAATTCATGCAGGAATTGATTTACATTTCTGTCCATAAATTTTATTTAACTTTTTTTGCTATGGTTGATCGATATTGCCATAAATCTTTCTGCTCCACTGGAACCTTTAATCAAACATGGTTGCAATTTGCAGATGATCAAATATCTGATGGGAGCCACCAAACAAGTTAGTTGGCTAGGTAATTCCCTTTTGCTAACACACTAAACAAATAAAGGTTAACAGGACAAGTCAAAATAGAATGATTTCAGATACTAAACCATAACCAGTCAAAAGTGCTTTTCAATAACTACTTGACCCTTGCACCATAAGATTGAGACTTGAGAACCCTGTTGCTATAATCAGTTAAGGAAATGGAATTGATGAAAAGTTCAAATCCAGACGAGACTGTTTGCATTTTATTTCTAAAGAAAAATGCTGAATAGAATCATTAGTGTTGTCTAGCAATACTTGAAACCATTTAGTGAAATTGCATCTAACTGTGATACTCCAGTCTTGGAGTTTGGCGAATGTGGAATACTCTTTAATACCATTACTCTCAGGTCCACTCAGACCCAGAGTGATAGTTTGGGTCCCATCTATGGGCCAAATAGAACTTTTCAATTTCTTTTTTCTTCACCTATAGTTAAATATTGCAAACTATGCTTGTTAGCCTTGCTTAGACAACCAGTCTAGGAGAAGGAAAACTCTGAATTCAAACCAGCTTTACTCCTTTTAAAAACTGACCTTGTGTTGCATCCTGCCTGCGATAGAGATGATGGGTAAATAAATAATAATATAATGGCTATAAATACTATTGTCAACTTTTTAGCAAATATAGAAAGTATCATAGTCAGAAGCGGGGGTATAAATGTTTTCTGATGGCTCACAAGGCCAATCAAGGACATTGTAGGTATGGAATCAATGCTGGGGTTTGAGTTAGCTCAGCCCCTTTCTTACATGACCAGTGGCTGTTCATGGCTTTTCAAAGAGCACAGTGCCTTTAAAGTGATATGACTCTATGATCCAACTTGACAATATTCCTACCCTATTAGCAGGATTTAGAATATACTGAATGTATCTCCTGCAGGAGGATAATAATTCTATCCCTAACAAAAAAGGAGTGTCCTGATATGACATTAAACTGTATCTGATGGTAAGGCTCATGTTCTGGAAATCTTGGGAACATGGAGTACCCTTCATTACCATTACTCCCAGATCCACTCTGACCTGGTTTAGTAATATCTGTTAGGATTTCATCAAATGTTCAAATAGATTCATTTAATAATTGTTCATATTCAGTAGGAATATTTGATGTTATATAAGTGTAAATTATTTGTATTAAGAATAGTTACTTGAAGCTATAATTGTTTTCTTAGGATTATAATTTGTTTCTTGAAATCATATAACTGTTTGTATTTGTATAAATAATTGAAATTAAAAAAAATGTGCAATTTCTTATTATTCGAGAGAAATACTTGATATATAACTGTGTAAAAAAACTCTTATGAAACAATACACCAAAAATATAAATATATAAATACAATGAATACAATTCCCAAACTTCTCAAGATAGAATAATTCTCGATGGGTTGACAGGCCATTAAAATCAATCAGTTTATCAGACTATTTCATGCATTTTTGAATTTTAAAGTTCTACATTCTTCCAATCTTTTACCAGACTAAACTAAATAGTGAAATATCTTTCTTGTACATTAAGATAACAAAAAGAAATATTGTTTATTTTTCTTTCCTTTCCTTTATATTAAGTAATTCATTGTAATCAAAGATAAGTTTTCCTTCTGAAGCTATCTTTAGAATTTGGTCAAAAGCTGAAAGCACTTTGATTACAAGAAAATGTTAAATGCTAAAGACGTATATTGATCTTAATGGACAATGGAAAAAACAGAAACACTGATTTAACTAAGACACATAACTTGTGAATTCTCATTGACAGGCTGCCATTTTTGTTGAAATCTTATCTTTCTAACATTGCAACATAGTATTTAAACTTTGCAGCAATACTGTTAAATCAAACCTCTGTAGATAAGAAATGCTAAAAGAAAAAATGTCCCTCTTCTCTCTCTCTCTCTCTCTCACTTTTGATACATTAGATTCTGTTTCTCATTTACATCCATTTGTTTTAAAATGTCACTTTGTTATTCACTACAAAACATTTATCTCTTTAACAATTCTTAAAACTTACAAAAAAATATTCATTCTTTGGAATGAATCCTTTTAATGTCTTCATGGAAAAAAAAAAAAAAAAAGAAAAGAAAATAACCTTCTGACAGAACTTGACATAAAGAAGCTGAAATTTCTTTTTCTGTTAAAACAATTATTATAGTTTTTTTTTTTTTTGTAGTCAAGATTTTGATTAAGATAATGATCGAAATCATTAATAGCTGTAATTATAAAACCATTTGCTCTTTTGGAAAGGAGATGGGCACTACCACCAAATGGGCCCTGATGTTGTATAGCCATGAAGAGGAAATAATGCTTCTTTATAAATTTTAGACCTTTGAGTAATAAAGAAAAGAGAGTTCTCTCTATTCTTTATTACTCAAAAGGTCCAAAATTTTTTGTAAATGTGTGAGCGAGATGAAGGACTTGGACACTGACTGATGAAGGACTGCTATATTGACCTTTTTTTAACTATGTTGTGAGTCTATATTCAGGGCCTTGCTTCCTTCATGGAAGTCCTCAACACCTCTGAGCACTACTAATTGCTCTTCTTATTCCCTTCTGTCTGCTCAACTGACCGTCTGACCATTTTGTCTGTGGGTACCTGTGTATATATTATTTCATAATGCCTACATATTCCTTCCACATGACCTACTTCAGCTATTCTTTTGTTTACACAGCTGGAATATCCTGTGTAGAAATCTCCAAATGATGGGTCTGTTAAAGGTCAATATTCAACACTAAGAGATTATATGATATACTGACTGTATTCCCTGCAGAGGGGTGACAGCCCCATCCCAAAAGAAGTGTCCTGGGTATGACACTAAAATGTGTCTAATGGCGAGGTTCCAGTGTGTACCTGTTAGGTTCCCATCTGGAGGGTCAAATAGATCTGCTTAAATTTTGATCTATTCTTATTTGATAGGACCAAACAGGAAAAAACAACAGCACAAAAATGTAAATATGAACATATGAGTGTGAAGACGATCCTCACAGGGTTTGCCAACTTATGACTTTGTTCCAGGGTATAATTAGCTTTGTAAATTTACTTTATTTATAAGAAAAGTAAAGTTGGTGTCTGTAGTCGAGGGCAACCCGAAGGCTCCCTTTTCAATAGCTACAACACCGAGGTGTTGGGGAGGGTGCTACTCCTTTCTCTAGATTGCTCCACTTGATACGTACCTTATGATGCTGAGTGTTAAGCAAGGAGGTGACAAGTACCATTTTTTAAAGTCTTTGGCATGACTCGACCTGAGATTGAACCCCAGTCTACCAACTGGGATAATTTCCTCACCCCTAAGCATGAAATAACCATAGATGGGTGGATATGCTCTTCAAATCAATCAGTCAATCACTCGATAAATCACAACCATATAACTGTGCATAAAACATTAGTGTTAGGTTTAGTTTATCTAATCGTATATAAACCCCTTATGGGGTATTTAATGCTGAAATTTGATTCATCTGTAAATGTTTGATCATAATCATAACAATTTATATTTTCAACATCGTATTGTAACCGATCTTTAATTGCACTTTGTTAATTGTCTGTAATAATCATATGTTAGCCCCCAGTTATATGGTGTGAAGTATTCTGATCAAATACAAATAATTTGTGCAAAGTTATAGTTTCAATTACTCTTATCTCGTACAAATAATTTGTGCAGTTTTATATGGGGTGAAGTTTTCCTATCTAATACATACAATGTGTACATTGTTATATGGTATGAAGTATTCCTATCTTATACAAATAATTTGTGCACTGTTATATGGTATGAAGTATTCCTATCTTATACAAATAATTTGTGCACTGTTATATGGTATGAAGTATTCCTATCTAATACAAGTAATTTGTACACTATTATATGGTATGAAGTATTCCTATCTTATACAAATAATTTGTGCACTGTTATATGGTATGAAGTATTCCTATCTAATACAAGTAATTTGTACACTATTATATGGTATGAAGTATTCCTATCTAATACAAGTAATTTGTACACTCAGATCTACAGCACTAGATGTAATTTCATGTTGTTTAGGGGTGGGTAAATAAGTCTGCTATAGCAGTCATAAATGAAATATACTGTTTTTAACTTTTTGTCAAACAAAGAATATAAAGTATGTTTTTTTTAAGCAGCATGCTTTGTTGTAGAGGTATTTTTGATACTCTTGGTAGATAATTGGTTAATAATAATAATCATAATAATTGACAATGCTTTATCTAAAGATAAGAATAAAATGACACCACCATATATTATTAGAAAAACACTCTTCTTCATAGTAGATAATGCATTTTCTCACTGAAGGATCATAGAAAAAATTATCATTTAAAACAGTAAATAATAATTGGTTTTTGTGAGCTATTATATGTCAGGAGAATTATTGAAGTTTTTCCTGATCTTTCATCTAGAAATTTTTTTTCTTGTCAAGTTTTCCATTAAAAATTATAAATAGTGTTTCATACAATAGATAATTTTACCATTGTATTGCATTATATGAGAAACATTCTTAAAAAAACAGCAACCTAATGTTTAATTCAAAAATTGCACAAAGGTAATAATACAAATTATATATAAATCTAAAGGTCTATATAAAATTGTTTTTTCTTTTCTTATTTATGACTAATTAGGTGAAATTTTGAGGAAATGTTGCTTCTCATTTTGTAAGGATAAGTGTGACTGAAATAATCAATATTTCTAATGGATGCTTGATGAAAAGTCATCATTTTTCAGGGCTTCATCATTGATTGGTTGAAAAATCTCTGAAAAAATATTACCAGCCATTTTTCATACTTTTAATTATCTTTCAGCCTTACTTTTTTTTCTGAGAAGTTACCACAATATAAAAAAAATTGTAATTTTTCACAACAGTAGCTATAAATACAATACAATAACATGATAGTTGGGGAGGAACACTTGGCGTAATAGTTATTATCATAGAGAATGGAATCAGTAATCTGTGTTCAAATTCTAGACAAGTGTGTTTGTGTTTCACTACGACAAAATTTTTATTACTTAGTGTTATATAGGGCACAAAACAAAGTTTGAAGGGAATAATAACCATTTTCTATACTTTTACAATGTAAGCTATTAAGAAATAGTGCAAACTATCCCAGGACAAAATTTGTAATGGCTATCATTGTAGGAAATGAAATTAATGACAAGTTCAAATCTGTGATGCGGCTGTTTGCATTTTACTTGATTTTAATGCCCTTAGGAAAGACACAAATCCTTTTTTTTCTCTATTCAACTATAGCAAAACTATGCTCTTTAGCCTTGCTTAGGCAACCAGTCTAGGAGAAGGAAAACTCTGAATTCAAACCAACTTTGCTCTTCTTAAAAATTGACCTTGTGTTGCATCCTGCCTGTGGCAGAGGGGCTGGGTAAATACTTAATAATATAATAGCTATTAATACTATTGTCAACTTTTTGGCAAATATGGAGAGTATTACAGCATTGATGGGGTATGAATGTTTTCAAATTGCTTGCAAGGCCAATCAAGAATATTGCAGATAAGGAATCAATGATAGGGTTTGAAGTAGCTCAGCCCCTTTCTAGCATAGCCCACTGTTAGCCTCTCTGGTGGCTGTTCATTGCTTTTCAAAGGGCTCAGTACCTTTAAAGGTGATGTATGGTCATGACTCTTTATCTGCTGCCACCATATCCCTGGCCTGCCCGTTTATTCTTGTGTCTGTTGGTTGGTTGGTTGGATTTTATTGTAGGTCATTTAATGCTAAATCCATTTTTATGAAATTAGTTCTATTTCAAACAATTCAGTTTAGCATGAGTTCACAGTTTAATTGTCAAAAACGTTTGTATTTCAAGCTATTCAGTTTATTCAAACAGTTCTAATTCAGTTTAGTATAAGTACAGATTTTCTTTACACACAGGTTAATGTCAAAACACTTCTATATTAAACAATTCAGTTTAGTGTAAGTACAGTTTCAATGTCAAAAACAGTTCCATTTCAAACAGTTCCATTTCAAACAGTTCAGTTTAGCATAAGCACACTGTTTAAATGTAAGTACACAGTTTATTTGTCAAAAACATTTCTATTTTAAGCTACTCAGTTTAGTCAAACAGTTCTATTTCAAACAATTCAGTTTAGCATAAGTATACAGTTAGTTCTATTCAACCTCTAGATAGGGCCCTATCAGGTGCTACTGGGCCAGAGTGGATCTGGGAGCAATGGCAATAAAGGGGTGCTCTGCATTCCCCAAAGCTCCAGCATCACTGGAACCTTACGATCAGATTGTTTAGTGTCATTTCCAGGACACTCATTTGTGTGTGGGGGGTCTTACACCTCTGCAGAGATGCAGTCAGTGTATTCTACAGCCCCAGCCTACTGGGCAAAGTGACTGTGTGTGCTTGAACTGGGGAAATTTTCCATTGACAAGTTCATTGTATAGAACCTGTCAAGGCAGACATGGTATGGCAAGCTATGAATAACCTCTAAGAGTTTCAGCCAATCATCCCAATGGATTTTGGATGAAGGAAATAACATGAGGTTCTCCTCATTTTATTTCCTTCATCTAAAGTCCATCGAAATTGCCAAATAGAATGATAGGGGCAGGACTAATACGCTGGAAGCCTCTAGTTCAAAATCACATGATATCAGCAGATTGCGAGGGTGTCACTTTTCTGTGAACTGAAAAATACTTAATTATAATTTTAAACTGGTCAATTAGTCTGTCAATGGGGCTTAGAATATGCTGACTGTATCCCCACAAAGGGGTGTCCTGGATAAGACTCTGATGGTGAGGCTCCAGGTCTATAGATCTGGAGAGTATGTTGTAACCCTTTGTTGTCATTACTCTTAGGTCCACTCTGACCTAAAGTGGTAGTTCCTGTTAGGGTCCTCTCTATGGGTCAACAAGATCTGTTTAAAGATTATTTGTATTTGATAGCACTATGTGCAAAAAAAAAACTAATTAGAAATAACTTCTCAAAAAAATGTTAGTCGAATCAACTGGGGCAGTAGAATACATCAACTGCATCTCTTCTGAGGGGTAAGATCCCCCCCAACCAACCAATGAGTGTCTTGGATATTACACTAAACAATCTGATGGTGAGGCTCCAGTAATGCTGGAGCTTTGGGGAATGTAGAGAACCGCTTCATTGCAATTACTCCCTGGCCCACTCTGCCTCAGAGAAGTAGCATCTGAAAGTGTCCTATCTATGGGTCAAATAGAACAGTTTGACATTTAAACTGAGGGCAAATAAATGAATTACGCTAAATTGAATTGTTTGAAACGGAACTGTTTGATCATTTAAGTGCGTGTAAACAAATGACTGATATTTAATAGAATTGTTAGTAATACATAACAATACTTGGAGCCATTTGACTGTGTGCAAATGAACGAACAATGTTGAAGAGGATAATTAGTGTTAAATAGCAAGACTTGAAATTCTTTAACTGCGTTACTAAATTGAATTACTGGTTTGGTTTGGTTTGGTTTGGTTTGGCTTCTTTATTTTAATGGCATATGAAACTTTGTGGGTTATTTAATGCCAAAGATCTTCTTCTAGAAGAACAGCACTGATGCTATTTAACCCATAGCTGGGAGGATAAGGGGGGTCATACCTTTTCCAAGGGTATTTTTCGGGAGGTGAACATAATAGTGTGACTGGAACTGGAACTCACTACAATTCTGCAGTCCAGTGCTTTAACTAGGACTCCCTCTTGAGTTATTGGTATTACATTGCAATACTTGTAACCATTTGATTGTGTGTAAATTAATGGACAGTGTTGATTAGAATAAGTGTTAAATAGCAATACTTGTAAGCACTTCATTGTCTGCAAACATATAATATTGAATAAAATCATAAGTGCTAGAAAGCAATAATTTAAACCATTTATCTGTGTAAAAACAATAACAATACTTGTGTGCAAACAAATTAGTTCTAACTCATTTAAAAATGAAATTACCAACAAACTAATCTCATACATAATATGTACATCTAATATAGGAGGCGCCTGTGGTGTAATGGTTATCATCGTAGGAAATGGACACGGCGACACGAGTTCAAATCCAGGATGAGACTGATTGCATTTCACATAGCACTAATACCCTTGGGAAAGGTATCAATCCAATTATTCTCCCTCCAGCTTTGGGTAAATAGTAGGGCCTTGGTGAGGCAACTAGTCTAGGAGAAGGAAAACTCTGAATTCAAACCTGTTAAACTCCACTTAAAAATTGACCTTGTGTCATATCCTGCCCGAGCGGAGGGGTTGGGTAAATAGGATAATATGTATATCTATTTAAATGTGTGCAAACAAATTACTGATTTTAAATTATTACTGTCATATAGCAATACTTGAAACAGTTTGACTTTGTGCAAAGAAAATGAGCTAAGGCTCATTTAAGGATGTTATCACAAATCATATATATTCAATCAATATATATGTATAAAGAGGATTTGGTATTAAATAACCTACAATGGTTGATATGCCATAAAACGTAATCAGTGTCCTTGTGGGTAGAGTGTTTGCCAATGGTCCGGGAAACCTCGGTTCAATCCCAGTTTGCGTCATACCAAAGACTTTAAAAATGGTACTTGATACTTCCTTGCTTAACACTCAGTAATATAAGGTACGTATCAAGGGTAATGTGGAGCAATCCAAGGAAAGGAGTAGTGCCCTCCCCTACACCTCGGTGTAGTAGCTATTGAAAAGGGAGCCTTCAGGTCGCCCTCAACTATGGTTGCCAACTTTACTTTACTTATAAAGAGGATTTGGCATTAAATAGCCTATAATGGTTGAGATGCCATAAAACTTAACCTAGCCAAATGATATATATTTAGTATATATGTATAAAGAGGATTTGGCATTAAATAGCCTACAATGGTTGATATGCCATAAAACTTAACCTAGCCAAATCATATATATTTAGGACATATGTATAAAGAGGATTTGGCATTAATGGTTGATATACCTTAAAACTAAACCAAACTAAATAAAAAAATGTAAATAAAAAAATGTAAATAAGAACATGCAATGAAAGTGATTCTGCAACCTCTATGAATAAAACTAACCTGAGATGGTTTCACATACCAGTGAAATCAATCAATAAAAAAATCACTTGTTAAATACTATATAATGATTTTCAACAGGTTAGCTATTTTTCTAAAAAAATTAAATAACTTTAACTGTGAGCATAGATCCCATTTTAAATGGCAGGATTATTTAGATATAAATCAGCACTTTTACCTGTTTATGGATTCATGCTATGAGTTGAGAACACAAGAGCATAAATTGATTGAAATCCTTTCAAATCACTTGAGTAAACAGAAGAAAGAAAAGACACGGGAAGAAGAAAAAAGAGAGAATATTTCAGTATAAAAGATAACATTTGTTTATTATTCTATCACTAGCATAATTTTCATCATAATTGATAGGATTATTCATGTATGAATCAGCACTTCTGCATTTCTATGGGTTTAAGATGATGGAGTCAGTTGTGTTGGTAAGATGAGAATGCAGAAGCAATAGTTGCATCAAGTTCTTTGAAATCACTTGAGTAAACAGAAGAAAGTGAAGAAAGAATAGGTTGGAAGTAAAAATAAACTAAAAAAAGACAAAGAACATGATGTAACACAGAGAAGTGAGAAGACTGAAGAATAAAAGAAAATGATAAAGTAATACAGTCTACCTAGTTACACACACACACTCTTTCTCTTTCTGAGTGGTGAAGAGTAATGCCATGTTAGCTTAACATGAATAAATAAGCTATTTGAAATATTTTTTGTAATTATTTTTAACCTAATTTGTGTAACAAGTGAAATATCATGTATTAAACAACTATGTCAACACTTTTATTCACTAATGATTACATTCATAGTGATACAGCAAGTTCTCTTGATAAATAAAAAAAAACAATTATGGTTGAATTTTAGCATTAATGGCATTTAAAACGACTAAATATAGTAAAGATTTTGGATTTGTTAAACCCTGCCCACTAAATTTACTGCTACTCAATCACTCTTTGGTTTAGCTTAAGTGATTATCTGCACTAACAAACTAAATATTTCTAGTTACTCCTAGAAAAAACTATTTATAACTATTTAGAAAGAAAATTGATTAGGAACTGAAGTCTGTAAGTTTGAAGTTTGTAAGTTTGAAGTTTGAAGTTTGAAGACCTAAAGTTTTTACAGCAAGTTTCAGCACTTATCCATGTATTGTGCATTGTCTGTGGATTCAAAATGATTGCGCCTGTAGGAGCATCAGTTGACTGAAATCCTTTCAAATCACTTGAAATTGTTACCAGAAAATCTCTTCAAATCAAAGTAATTTTATTATCTTTTATATAGAGATGCCTTGAGCTCCTCAGGTGGTGTAATGGTTTGCAAGCTAGACTAGCAAATCAATGTAAATGAAGTGGATGGTCCATTCATTTGGCCTTGTACCACAACTAAGCAAAAAGCTTTGTAAATTATTATATAAAGATGCCTAATACTAAAAACAGGAGCAATAAAAACTACTGCGATAATTTTCAACTGGCTGGCTATCTTTTTTCTTCATTTAACTCTTTGCTTCATTCATTAAATAATCCATGAAGTTTGTTCTGTCTTCTTGAATGAAAATTTAAATACACAGTATCTATTTATAGATATCTAAGTGAAAATTTCCTTACCAGAAACTAAAGTTACAGGGTGGAATGATAAAATTGTCATCCTAAAGAAAATAACACTACAGCTTTATTTTAAAACTTTTATTGAAAAAATCAATTTAGGTAACTTGATTATGTAGTAGAGCTGACATCTATTCAATGTAGCCACCTTCAGCCACAATCACTGCCTCGATACGGATCCGGAACTGGGGGTATGCCTTTTCCACAAGCGCCAGCAGGAGCTTGGCGAATACTTGGCGGATGGTGGCGATCAGGCTGGCTTTGGTGTTGTGGGAGGTCATGTTGGAGATGTTCTTGACGTATGACCAAACGAAGTAGTCCAGCAAGTTCAGGTCAGCTTGGGTCTCTTTAGACTTGTGGTCAGCCTGGGTCTCTTTGGACTAGTGGGCCGGCACCGAGTCCTGCTGCCACACCCAGGGTCTGCCACCAGCCACCTGATTGCACCTGGGGATCACCACACTCTTCAACACATCCAGGTACACTTTGGTGTTGACTTTCAAACCGACTTCGAAGATATGAGGTGGCATGATGTGGCCCTCACTTGAAACCACACCAAAGACCATAACCGTAGCCGTCTGAAGGGTCATCTGATGTGTTGAGCTGTGCCTTCAAGCATTGAACCATACGGATTTGCATTTTGAGGATGCTGGCAATGGACCTGTTGTCATAACTTAGATCGGTAGAGAGCATGAGTTGTACAGTGGCGCATCTCCGATCTCGCTAGTTGAGCATTGTGTCACTTTCAGACATGATAGAAGGTTCCTATCGTTCTTGGGATTTGTACACAACTGGCCAACTAGTAGATGGTCTGCAACAAAAAAAAAACAACTGATTTTCATTAAATAGAAATGGAATCATGTCGTCTTTTCTAGGGCAAAAATTTTATCGTTCCACCCTGTATAAGCATTTTTCCTAAGACGTTTTTTATATTACCAGAAAATGAAAATTTAAAAAGATGTTTATATTTGTAGTATAAGCAAGGGTTATGTGATGGATGTAAATGTTAAGCACTTGATGTTCATTAATCAATAAGTCATCTTAAAAGCATAATTCAGTATTACTATCTTAAAATCTTGCAAATAGGATTTGACTCAATACAGAGCTTACTAGCCTGCAATGGAGTCCTTTAAGAGAGTTTCAGCTAAAGTTTGGTTTGGTTTTATGGTTTATCAACTTTTGTAGGTTATTTTATACCAAATCCATTTTTATACATATCAATAGTTCTAATTCAACAATTCAGTTTAGCATAAGTGCACAGTTTGAATGTCAAAAACAGTTCTGTTTCAAACTATTCACTTCAGTCAACAAAGTTAAATGGTTCCAACATAAGTCATTTGTTTACACACAATTAAATGATCAAAGAGTTCTATTTCAAACAATTCAGTTTAGCAAAAATACAGGGTTTAGTTCTATTTGATCCATAGACAGGATTCTATCAGAGTGGACCAGGGAGCAATGACAATAAAGGGGTACTCCGCATTCCCGAAAGCTCCAGCATCACCATCAGATTATTTAGTGTTATATCCCAGGCACTCATTGGGGGAGTCTTACCCCTCTGCAGAGATGAAGTCAGTGTATTCTTGAGCCCTGGCTGACTGGGCCATTCAGCTAAAGATTTTGTTGTCACCATCAAATAATCCATGAGCTACCATTTAGTTTTGCAAGATTTTAAATTAGATATAAACTTTTGTATTCCTATGTGCCTGATTTGGCCCCAAATCATAAAATTTGAATCATAGAATTCTGGTTAAAATCCATTTTGTCAGCTCTCTTGAATTAAAAACCAAAGAAGTCCCAAACACCATTTTCGTAGATGTCATGAATAAATGCTAAATTTAGCAAAACAGCATTTGGCTTTCATTAAGATTTCCATACAAGGTGTTAACTTTGTTATTCCCCCCCCCACACTCTCTAAACTTAATGGATTTTTTCCAAGCAGCAGCAGCAGCAAGTTTATCTCTCCTCATGGATGAATTTAACCATGCTTGTGCCGTTTCCTCTTTTTTGGTTAATTTCACTTTTCTTATGTTGTTAATTTAATCCTTTTGTGTTAACATAACACACATCTTTCCTTGACTCAAGCCCATTCAGTTGTGGCTCTAGAATACACCTACTGCATTTCTGCAGATTGGTAAGACCCCACCTTTCAATGAGTGTCCTGATAAATAGCACTAAACCATCTGAGGGGGAAGCTCCCGTCCTGGAGTTTTGGGAAATATAGAGTACCCCTTCATTGCCATTTCTCTCAGGTTCACTCTGACCCGGAGTGGTAGGACATATAAAGGTCTCATTAATGGTTTAATAGAACTGTTTAACCATTTGACGGTGTACAAACATCATCATCTCATCATCTTGTGGTGCCATCAGGACGGATATCCCTGACCCTCTCTTGCTACCCCTCCCAATCGTTCAGGTCCTCTGGGCTACACAGGTATCCTCACAGAGCTGCTCTATGTTGGTTCTTGCTGGTCGCCCTGCTTTTGCTAGGTCATGTGAAGGGATCCATTGGAGTACCTCACTTATGAGCTCACCCCTACTTCTCCAGCAGTGTCCTACATATCTGGTTCATCTAACTTGGATAGATTTTGTGATGGGTGGTAGGTGGCCGTATAGCTGCTGCTTTGTGTGGAGTTGCCTCTTGGATTTGTTCAATATTGCTCGCAGCATTCTTGGGTAATTCCTGTCAAGCTTTTAAAATGAATAGTTAGTGTTACATATGAATACTTGAAACCATTTGTGTGTGTAAGCAAATAATTGATATTATGTATATAGAATTTTTTGTGTTAAATAACAGTACATGTAAACATTTAACTGTGTGCAAGCAAATGAGCTTTGACTTGTTCAAAATGTTTCCAACAAACTATTCATTTACAAATCATATATAAGTAAAGTTGACAACCAAAGTCAAGGACAACCCTAAAGCTCCCTTTTCAATAGCTACTACACCAATATATAGGGGAGGGCTGGATTGCTCCAGTCCACCTTTGGCTGGATTGCTCCAGTCCACCTTATAATGCGGAGTGTTAAACAACGAGGCATCAAGTATCATTTTTTGAGTCTTTGTATGACTTGACCTGGGGTTAAACTCCAGTCTCCCGGGCCATTGGTGAACACTACCCACTTGTTAAAACAGGATTTGGTATTAAATAACCATGTTGTATAGCCACATAATACATATACATATGCATGCATGCAGAAACATAATGGCACAATGAAGACGAGTGGACACAGGTCTTTAGAAAAATATACCTCTCATTTTATTTGAAAGGGTTCGAAAGGGTTACTAAAGGTTTTACTGTGTGAGAGGTGAGTTGGAGGCTGAACAGAACTGCAACATATTGACCCCCACTCTTATGGCCATAATAGCGTTTCTTTCCCGTTCTCCTGGGCTGCTCAATCAGGGACCTGGGGGCCCAGCCTCTCTGGGACATGTTCCTCATTCCAGCATCTTCTCTCCAACTGAGTGAACTTCCTGTGTACTGAGTTATATAATAATTTGACACCCACTCTTCTTCCTGCGAGCGTCACAATTTCGCACTCAATTCAACCCGTCCACGGTCATGGTTATATCCTGATATTCCTTGACCGGATGCACCTGTTATTTGCACAGGTGCATTTCCTATTTTGACAGCTTGGCCAGGGTTAATATATTACACCATCAAAGGTTGAAATGCCATAAAACCCAACCAACTTCTTGATTCAGATCTGCTTCAACATATTTGAATGCACTTCTTTTCCGATTTTGAATGTAATTCTGATTTTTGATATTATGTCCTTTTTGAATTTATCACTTCCTACACACAAGAAATCATAAACATACATTGTAAGTATTCCATATAAGCGTTTCTTATCAAAACAATGAAATACGGCTGGATTAATCATAAATGCATGTTCATTGAGCTTTAACAATTGTTTTCACCTTCTGATACGACTGCAATGATGCATCTACTTAATCATAGATACATTTCCTTAATTTCCAAACCTTTTCAGTATTGCCCAGTCAACTGGGACTGTAGAATAGACCGACTGCATATCTGCAGAAAGGGTAAGACCTCCCCTCCAAACAAGTGACCTGGATATGACACTAAACAATCTGATGGTGAGGTTCCAGTAAGGCTGGATCTTAGGGGAATGTGGAGTACCCCTTCATTGCCATCACTCCCAGGCCCACTCTGACCCTTAGATAGGACCCCAGATAGGGTCCTATCTAAGGGTCAAATAGAACTATTTGACATTTAAACTGTGTACTTATGCTAAACTGAATTGTTTGTAATAGAACTGTATGATCATTTAACTGTGTGTAAACAAATGACTGATGATTAATTGAATAGTTAGTGTTAAATAACAATACTTGAAAACATTTAACGGTGCAAACAAATGCTTAATAGTAAATAGAATTATTCATATTAGATAGAAATAAGTGAAACCATTTAACTGTGTGCAAAAAACAAATGAGCTCAGGTTTATATAAAAATGTTATTTAGAAATCATATTTGATATATATGTATTAAAAGGATTTGGCATTAAATGGTTGATATGCCATAAGACCAAATCAGACCTTTTCAGTACATGGCTATAGCGGTGGTTCAATATAGATATCATATTCTTAAATATAACTTTAATTTGGTTTGGTCTGGTTTTAATGCATATCAACCATAGATTAACTATGACAAATTTCAGTAGATCAAAGGAAAGAAAATAGTTTCACTCTAAAAAAAGGTAAGATGTTGACAGTTTCCTACAGAAACTATCACAGATGCAGACTATGCAGATGATCTAGCACTTCTTTCAAATACGCCTGTACAAGCCAAATATCTGACAAAACATAGTTCATGTGTTTTAAACAAATGGTGCCATCTCCACATTAAATGGCAAGCCTCTGAAATTAGTTGATATTTCATGTACCTTGGTCACAATATCTCATCTTCTGACAGCGGTGTTAATATGTGCATAGGAAAAGCAACGACTGCTATTGACAGGTTACCGATCATATCTCTGATAAAACAAAAGGGGACTTCTTCCAAAATGTAGCCATGTCAGTACTATTGTATGGCTGCACCACCTGGACTTTAATGAAGTGCCTGGAGCAAAAGCTAGATGGGAACAACACAAAGATGCTACATACTGTTTTCAACAAATACTGGAAGCAGCACCCCACAAAACAGAAGCTGTACAGCCACTTACCACCCACTTCCCAGGCTATAAAAATAAGACAAACAGGACATGCTTGAGAAGCAGGGGGAAACTCATAAATGTATTGGCTGAACACTGTGTGGATACTGGATGTTGTCTAGAAGACTTGACGAGAGTGATGATCTATAGGGATGGATATCGAGAGAGAATTAAGAGAATTCATACTCTCAGTACAACTTGATGTTGATGTGTAGATGAGTCAGTGCTAATACAAAAAGAATTTGAAGCCAAACTTGATACTTTTTTTAGAAAGACATAAGTTTGCGCAAGTGCAACACTCTCTGTACTCATCAAGCTTTGCTCCATACATCATTTTTCTGTTAACAATGTTTTTGTTGAAGGACAGGACTGTGCAAGTGCAACACTCTCTGTACTCATCAAAACTTGTCCCATGCTTCATTTTTCTGTTAACAATGTTTTTGGTGAAGCACAGGACTGTGCAAGTGCAACACTCTCCGTACTCATCAGACCTTGTCCCATGCATCATTTTTCTATTAACAATGTTTTTGGTGAAGCACAGGACTGTGCAAGTGCAGCATTCTCCACAATCATCAAACCTTGTTCCTATCAACATTTTACTTTAAACAATGTTTGTAGTGAAACACAAGACTGTGCAAGTGCTACTCCCCCATTCTTATCTTGGCTTTTCCTTATTAAAACTTTTCTTTGAACAATGTTTTTGATGAAACACAGGATTGTGCAAATGCAGTATCCTCCATACTCATCAGTTCAAGTTTCAATCAATATTTTTCTTGGAACAATGTTTTGGGTGAAACACATGATTGTGTAAGTGTTGCACTGTCCATACTCATCTAACCTTGTTCCATGAAACATTTTTCTTGGAACAATGTTTTTTGTGAAACACAGGATTGTGAAAGTGCAGCACCCTTCATACTAACCAGACCTAGCTCAGTATGTATTTACCCCATCACCCTGCCAGAATAGAGTAAAGTTGGTTTGAATTCAGTTTTATTCTAGAGTGGTTTTCATTACCAAGGCTAAAGAACCCAGCCTGTTTACAGCTGTAAGTAAGGAGAATCAATAGATTCGTACTTTTCTCAAAGCATTCATATAAAGTGAATTGTAAACAGCCTCATGAAGGATTTGAACTTTGGATGCCAATTTCATTTCCTATGAAGCTTTGTATGCTTGTGTCCTAAATTGAAAATACATCCTAAGGGTAAGATTTGTTGAAGGTGAGGACATTAAAAGACATATGACAGCTCTGCTTTGTAGCAGATCAAAAGTGGAGTTTCAGAATAGTTTCAAAGAACACTTTCAGGAATTAGTGTGTTGAATGTCAAAGAGGCAATTTTGAAGAAAATTAATGTTTCATTCATTGTATATTTCTTTCTTTTAAAAATACAGCTTCCTTGTACTTTTTTAAATTGATTTTTTTGGAAGAAATATTAAACTTTATACTCTTTGGAATAATAATTATTTTTGTCTGCATATCTTATTTTTGTAAACTTGTAGAAAATTAAGATAACTAATGATTTAAATTATAATTTCAGAAAAATACTTTCAAGAAGTAGTTGGACTCCTGGTCATTTTTGACTGCTCTTAAACCAGGAACAAAATATGAATCAGTCCAAATTATACTGAATGCAATAACAGAAGGTACCGTAAAATATTTTTTTTGCTTTTTATATTTTGAAGTGCTTATAAAATCTTACTACATTATCTTACGCAATTTCTGATAGATAATTAATGCTTGTAAAAATTTTAAACAAACCATACCATTTATTTTGTGGGTTGATATTCACCTTTTTTTTTTTTTACATGGAGCAATGCTATGAATAAATCTGAACAATAAAAATATATAAAAGAGCAGAATAAAGTAAGAGTTTTTTTATAGAAATGATGAAACAACAAAAATATATATGACACATAGGTAGAAGGGAAGATAATAGATGAAGCAAAAGGCTAAAGGACTGCTGGCCAAGAAATAACAAGCATAACTGGAAAAAAACCTTCAAGAAGATGCAGAGATGAAATAGGAAAGGGTTATGTACAAAGTGCCTGTGGTGTAATGGTTATCGTCGTAGGACATGGACACGGCGACACGAGTTCAAATCCAGGATGAGACTGATTGCATTTCACATAGCACTAATACCCTTGGGAAAGGTATGAATCCAATTATTCTCCCTCCAGCTATGGGTAAATAGTAGGACAGACTAGGTTCTTCAGCCTTGGTGAGGCAACTAGTCTAGGAGAAGGAAAACTCTGAATTCAAACCTGTTAAACTCGGCTTAAAAAATTGACCTTGTGTCATATCCTGCCCGAGCGGAGGGGTTGATAAATATGGTCATGTAGAAGAATGTATCAATACCAACTTGTGCCAACTAACACAAATGTTGAAATGAATTGTGCTACTGGAGTTCACGTGACAAAAAATGGTAGATATATAAATGGGTCAGACGGAGGTCTGATGACAAAGCGAAGAGAGACACGTGTGTATGCACAGTCTCTGAGCATCACTGGAGGTGTCCGTGGTGTAATGGTTATCGTCGCAGGATATGGACAGGGCGATACGAGTTCAATTCCTGGACGAGACTGATTGCATTTCACATAGCAATAATACCCTTGGGAAAAGTATTAATCCAATTATTCTCCCTCCAGCTATGGGTAAATAGTAGGGCAGACTAGGTTCTTCAGCCTTGGTGAGGTAACTAGTCTAGGAGAAGGAAAACTCTGAATTCAAACCTGTTAAACTCCGCTTAAAAAATTGACCTTGTGTCATATCCTACCCGAGCGGAGGGGTTGGGTAAATATGATCACTGGGCTGGGATACACTTCAGTCAACCATGTCACTTGGATCAGTCTGGGGGGTGTTCTGGTTCTTGTGGCAGTTGGTTGAGGCTGTTTGACATGGATTCCAGGAAGGTGGCACTCATGTCACGTGTGTTAAGACTGGTTTCCTCAAGCCTCAGGGAGCCATTTCTTTAAGTGCTAACCCACCCTGGAGGGGCTAAGGATATTGCTTCATGCCTGAGACACCCCTTTTTAAGGGAATGCTGACAGGGTCGGAGGCATTTTTATGCTTGCCAGGTGTGTCTGGGCTACTGCTCTGCACCTGGACCCACCTAAAAAAAGGCCTTGTGCGACACTCTTTTGGTTGGTGGTATGTATGACAAATACTGAGAGTAAAAAGACACATGCGTATACAAAATGGATGTGAAATGTATCATTGCGAGTTAGTATTGTTTAGCATTCTATATGCAGTATTTTGCATTGCACGAGAATTAAGAGCTTTTCAAGTATCGACAAAAATGACCCACCTCATGGAACATTACAAAAGCATTGACAGAATTAGTTCCAAATATTATAAAACAATTATGACTGTTCTGAAATCAGAATTTTTTTTTACTTTATCTTTTATAGTTATTTGTTGTATTATAAAGAAAACAGTATCAACACGTTTAAAAAATGAATATTTATTTTGATCTATTTAGTCTCTGTGTTTTTTTTTTCTTTTTTCTTTTTTTTATGGTGGGGGTTGTGTGTTGTAGGGGTTATGAAGATTTTGTTATTGTTTATTTGGTTTTTAGGGTTTTGATTTTAGATTTGATTCCGTTGGATTTCTTTTTAAACCATCTTAATTTGTTGGCATCTTCTAGTCTGTGAAGGCTGCAAAGGAATTCCTGAAGGAAGGAATAAAAGAGACTAAGATACTTTTTGAAATTTTAACTTTATTTCTTTGTTCAACAACCATTCTGTGGGTGTGGAAATTCTTCCTGATTCCACTAGAAATAGTTGCATCTCCCAGACAAAGTGTTAAAGTATACTAATCGTCTCAGATGGATGATAAGTCTAAAGTGGGTGTTTTTATGATGCTTGTTTTGGTGTGTCGGTTCGTTAGCAGTAGATAAAACCCACATGCAAAGCCCTGTGACTCAGTAAACAGGTCTGTGAGTAAACATATGCAAAATAGATGGGAAATATAACATTGCTCATTAGTATTGTTTAGCATTCCATACGTAGTATTCGGCATTGTACGAAAGTGAAAAGATCTTAAGTATTGGCCAAAATTACACCCCTCATGAAACATTACAAAAGTGACGATGAGAAATTTTTTCGAACATTATAAAACAAAGTTTGCTTGTAAGACAGGGCAGAAGCTTGTATAATCATGGTTATCATGGAAGGAAATGGGAAAAGCCTTTGTTTAACCGCGGATTCAAAATGGTGGCAGCTGCTGCTTACAGTGGTTGATGAGAATGATTAGTTGGTTAGTTGGTTATTTGTCTTGTTTTATAGCATATCAACCCCTTTTTGGGTCATTTAATGTCAAATCAAGTTATTTTGATAAAAGTTTCAAACAATTCAGTTTAGTATAAGTACAGTTTTTTATTTACACAGAGTTAAATGTCAAAACAGTCCTGTTTCAAACTATTCAGTTTAGCGTAATTACACAGTTTATTTCTATTTAACCCATAAATAGGACCCTATAAAGTGCTACCACTCCAGGTCAGAGTAAACCTTGGAGTGATGGCAATGAAAGGGGTACTCTACATTCCCCTGAGCTCCAGCATTACTAGAGCCTCACCATCAGATTGTTTAGTGTAATATTGTTGGGGGCATTTTCCCCTCTGCAGAGATTCGGTCAATCTTTTCTGCAGCGCCAGCTGACTGGGCCATGATGAGTGTGAAGGTGATGATTAATACTATGAATGTAAAATACAATAGCAACAAATAACCTACAAACAGTGACTGGAAAAGAGAATAAAGGATGAGACACAATATTCACAGCGTAAATGTGTTCACATTTCCTGTTTGGTCCTCATAAATGTTCATTTAGTATCAATGAATATTAATGAGTACAATTTCTTTCAGCAAAAAGAGGAATATTTTGCCCAGCTACTAAACATAATGAAGTGGGTTATTGATAGAAAGGTTCAGCTTATACTGCCATACCACCAGCATCTGCATTGTTGATGCATTTTGTTGGTTCTTTCATGACACTTAATAACATCTGATGGTGAAGCTCCAGTTCTGAAGCTCTGGGTATTGTTGAGTACCCCTTCATTGCCATTACTCCCAGGTCCATTCTGACCTGTTAAGGTCCTATAAATGAGTCAACTCAACCTTTTTAAAAACTATTTGTAATATGCAACAACCAAATAAAAACAGGATAAAATCTCACAAGAAACCACTTCACAAAAATGTAAATAAGAAAGTACATTGAATTTGATTCCCTAACATCTCAGTATAAAATAACCCTAGATAGGTTGACCTGCCATTAAATCAGTCTGTGCTTGAAAGCTGTCAATCATGATTCTGGATTGCGTGAAAAAAGAAGCTGACAAACAAGAATTTACATTTTATTTTCCTAGTTTATTTAGCTTTCCATTTAAATCCAGCTTAAGTCAGTGGTTGTGTTTTATACTAGGGTGAGTCAAAAGTTTTACAATATTTTAGTTATTTAATTCCATTATTCTTCAAGTTACAATAAGGGGAGTCTCCATGGCTAAAGTGATGGACTGTGGCCTCAAAATGAGTGATTTTGAACTCCAGTTGCACTATAATGTTCACTTTTGGTCTAATACCTTTGGGAAAGGCATGAACTCACTTATTTCCTCAGCTATGATTAAATAGTATCATTGCTGGTTTTTTAAAAGGATAGCTTTGGCATTAAATAACTCACCAAGGTTGATATGCCATTAGAAAACAAAGGAAGAATAAAGAAAGTTACAACAAAAGCAGCCTAGCATTCAAAATTGAGGCCATCGTGTTGCTCCATCTGATACAGCACACTGATACAGCACAGTTGCCTGGAGCCATAGAATACACCAACTGCATCTCTTCAGAGGGTTAAGACTCCCACAATGAGTGTTCTGGATATGACATTAAAATATCTGATGATGAGACTTTAGTCCTGGAACTTAGTGGAATATGGAGTACTCCTTCATTGTCATTGCTCTCAGGTCCACTCTGACCTGGAGTGATAGAGTCCTATCTACGAGTTGAATAGAAAAGTTTGGCATTTAAAATAAGTACAAACAAATGACTTATGCTAAATTGAATTGTTTGAAATTGAACACTTCATGCATCTAAATGTGTGTAAACAAATAAATGTCGAATTGAATTGTTAGTGATACATAGCAATACTTAAAACCATTTAACTGTGTGCAAATGAATGAATATGGTTGAATAGAATTATTAGTGTTGAATAGCAATACATGAAACCACTTCACTGTCTGCAAACAAATGATTAATATTGAATAGAAGTATTAGTGATACCATTTAACTGTGTACAAAAACAAAGATGAGCTCAGGTTCATTTAAAAATGCTATCTTCAAAAAGTTTTTACAAATCATATATTTGATATATATGTATAAACAGGATTTGGTATTTAATGACCTACAATGGTTGATATGCCATAAAACCCAACCAAACCAAATCATATATATTTAATATATATGTAAAAAAGGATTTAGCATTAAATAACCTATAATGGTTGATATGCCATAAATCTCAACCAAACCAAATCATATATATTTAATATATATGTATAAAGAGGATTTGGCATTGAATAACTTACAATAGTTGATATGCCAAAAAAATCCAACCAAACCAAATTAGATATATCTAACATATGTGTATAAAGAGGATTTAGCATTAAATAACCTATAATGGTTGATATGCCATAAATCTCAACCAAACCAAATCAGATAATTTTGATATATATGTATAAAGAGGATTTGGCATTAAATAACTTACAATGGTTGATATGCCAAAAAAATCCAACCAAACCAAACCAAATCCTTACTGATACCAGTTCTTGTTCTTCAAGGCAAAGAACTCTTTCACTGAAGCTTTCTCCTCATTTTGGTTGTTGAAGTGCTGTGAGCACAGGAAATAAACCATGGATGAGAACAAGTAATAATCTGAGAGAGCTTTGTATGTTGGGTATGGCACAAGTTCTGTTCTCCCAAATTTATTCTGTAATCTAGCATGATGCAAATATTACAAAACTTATGACTCAACCATTGTTGGGAAAAGAAGAAATTCCAATGTCTAAAATCTATACCCTTCATATGCAGCTGGTTAGTTACCTGGCTGCCAGAATGCCAAGGTTCCAACTGACTCAAACCCGGCACCAACTCCTTTCTCCATCATGTGACATTCTTCAGCCAACCAAATAGCATTCACCTACCGATCCACCTCTCATCATACAATTTGCTCTTATGAATCCAAATCAGAATTTTCCCCCTCACAGGTGTCCAACACATCTCCTGAAGTGTTGTAAACTTGGCTGACTCCATCTGAGCTAGGGATCATATATCCATTGTAATACTTATGTTCTTAATGGTAAATTATCTCCCCTAACACAAAAAAATTGGAAGTATTAATTTCAGACTTAACCCTCTTAGAAGTACAGCATGGCAAAAATGTACTTCCGAGTTTATTTTATATAGAATTAATGCAATTGTCCTATTCTCTCAATCATTAATGCCAAATTCCTGACCAGAGACAATCTCATTTTTAAATAATTTACAATGGATTTCTATAGTAAAATTACTTTTTTAATTTTTCCTTAAGTAAAATCATTGACAATTCATTTACTTTATTCATATAATTTTTCTATTCTCTATATTATTAGTGCCTCATTCCTGTCCACTGATAATCCATTTTTCTTATTTACAATACTTTTCTACAATAAAATCATTGATAATTTATTTGCATTATGGAAATGATATCCCAATTCTGTTAGTAATGAATGCCAAATTCTTGACCTCTGACAATTCTCTTTCTCGCTTTTGGAAAGTTACAATTCATAAAACTAAATACTTGAATCAAATAAAGATTAAAATGTCTCTTTCAATGTTCTTAGACCTTTTCTATTAGGCACAAATGTAAGTAATCATATTGTAGTGACTGCCTCCAATTGTTAGATACTCTGGTTTCTTCTTTGTATGATGGAGATGATCACTCTGTCTCCCACATTGTGTTTGATGGCCCATCTCCTTTCTTTTGTGGTAGACAGCACACTGTTTCATTGTGAGAAATAAACTCAGAAGCATCTCTTGTCAGGAAGAATGAACACAAAGCCACTTTTGTCGGTAACTCATTTTATTATTTCTTAGCTATGAAGTCTTTTTTTTTTACACATAACCTACATTTGAGGAGTTGTTCCTTGGATGGAAAAATATGTGCACCCCATTATTCACACATGTGTATCTCAGTGCCGAGGACCCAGCTGACAATAACTTTCTAACTTCTAACATTCTGTGAACATGTAACTACTCCTATCCAATGAATTTTAAGCTTTCATCTAATCTCAAGGTCACTGACAGTCACTTAACTAAATGACTCAATGTTTTTTGCCCCGTGAAGTTTAATAGTTTGAACTCTGCAGAGGGGTAAGACTCCCCCCCACCGACCAATGAGTGTCTTGGATATGATACAAAACAATCTGGTGGTGAGGTTTCAGTAATGCTTGAGCGTTGGGAAATGCTATCGTTCACTGGTCCACTCTGGCCTGGAATAGTAGCTCCTGATGGTGCTATGAGTCAAACAGAACTAAACAGTGTACTTATGCTAAACTGAATTCCTTGAAATAGGACTATTTGACATTTAAGCTGCATACTTATGCTGAACTGAATCGCTTAAAAAAGAACTGTTTTGACAGTTAAACTACCTACTTAATCTAATCTGAATAGTTTGAAATGGAACTGTTTTTGTATGCTAAACTGAATTGTTTGAAATAGAAGCGTTTTTGACATTGAAGCTGTACTTATACTAAACTGAATTGTTTGAATTAGAACTGTTTGACTAAACTGAATTGCTTGAAATAGAAATATTTTTCACAATTAAACTGTGTACTTATGCTAAACTGAATTGTTTGAAATAGAACTGATTATTTGTATAAAAATGGATTTGGCATTGAATAACCTACAAAGGTTGATAAGCCATAAATCCAAACAAACAAACAAACAAACAAAACAATCTTTCTAACTAGCATCCACTATCTCTTGAATAATTGATACAGTTACTCTATTATTTAACACCGTGACCACTGAAGAATAAGATTATAAAGAGAGAAAATTTTACATAGGTTGACAAGAGTTTTAGTAAAATCAGTAGATCAATGTATGCAAAATTCCTATAAAAATCCCAAAGTATTATATAGTGGCCACCAATTCCCCTAGTTCCCAGCTATGTGATCAAAGAGGAATAGGTCAGTCATGAAAACTCTCACTATTGATACAATTGACAGTCAGAAATGAGACTTGAGGATTTTTTAGTCACTGGGAGAGAGACAAATCACAGCGTAAATTTCATGCTAAGTGAAACCCCATTGGAGGATGAGCTATAATTTGTCACAATCTACTATGAATATACATTAATGAAAATATTGCAGCAAACAGACATGTACACACACACAGGGCATATATATATATATATATATATATATATATATATGGTGATTAGAAAAATGAAATGAAATAAATAAAATACATTCAAAGAGTGCAGAAATTCCCAGAATCCCCTGACAAAAAGTAAGGGTGATGCATGTGCAGAAAAAAGAACCGCCTCTGCCAAAAGAAGAAATTCAACTTTACTTCAGCAGGACCCTTCTGACTGAAAGGACCCTCTTTCACATGGCTGCTAGCAGTGAACACATGGCTGATTAGGTTTAGTAGCCTGACACCATGTATGCTGCTAGCGAGCCAACACGCTGAAACAAGCATCATAAAAAGACACCACAGGACATGACCACGCTGAATTTGGACTTGTCAACCAATGGAGGTGACTAAAATATTTTAACACCTTGTCTGGGAGACATGACCCTTTCCATTGGATTCAGGAAGAATTTTTTTCACCCAAAGAATGGTTGTTGAACCCAGAAATAAATTTAGAATTCAAAAGGTATCTTGGTCTGTTTTCTTTCTTCTTTCATTTAGGAATTCCTTTGCAGCCTTTTACAGACACAGAAGAAGACAACAAATTAATTGGGGCAAGAAGGAAACCAATGAAGTCAAATATCTAAACCCCAAACCAATTATTATCAACCAAATAAACTAAATAAATAACCAACCAAATCTTTTGGTTTTCCCTATATATATATATATGTGTGTGTGCCTATATCTGTATTTATAGATGTCTGCATATATATGTATGTATTTTTGTGAGTTAGTGTGATTTTACATGCATACGTTAGAGTATTTCTATGTATAAAATATAAGGAAACCAGACAATCTACTAAAAGTATAAATTGGGGAAAAGATTCCTCCATGCTGATGTGTTTGTGATTATGACTTATATGAAATCTGTGTGTTTGTGTGTATTGTTACTAGTATATAATTCTACACCATTTGAAAATCATATGTTGAATATATATAAACAGGTTTTAAATCACCTTGAAATGTTGATATGGTATAAAACACCAACCAACCAACCTTTCATCACTCCTCATCAATACACATAGCCCCAGAGAGAAAGAGAAATAGACAGACAAATATAGTCTGCAATACTGTCTGTTCACATAATCAACATTGCCTTAAACGGAATGGTCTTAATTTTGAACACTTGCAATAAATCAGTGGTGTTTGCAATTCATTCTCTTTTTATTATCAGCACGGTCTGAAATAGAACGATCATCAATTTGAACACTTGCAATACCTCAAAATATTTTGTACTTGTCTTCTTTAACTTGGATTATAAAACCTTACCCTTTTTTATAAAAATTGTATTTATTATGAAGTGTGTATACATTTTGGGGACACCCTGTGTGTGTGTGTGTGTGTGTGTGTGTGTGTGTGTGTGTGTGTGTGTGTGTATGCTCCTCCACAGGGATTGAGCGCTCAGGTAAAGGAATTTACAGCTGCCACTCGCATAATGCAAAACTCTTTGAATGAATTGAGCACTCTGATATCCAGTAAGGCAAAAATGTAAACAAACAAAGGCGACTACATAATGCTTTATAATTCCCGAGCTGACAGGGTTTGCTTGTTGGCTGAGTGGTATGATACTAAGTCTAACGTAAAGTTGGGTGGGTTTTGAACCCAGGTTCAAGCGTCCTACGTGTCTAACCACATTGAAGAGTTGTGATACAACAAAACAGTTTGTCTGTGGATGACAATATATATATATATATATATATATATATCCACTCTGCATTGCTGGATGAAGTATAGTTGGATGTATCCCTCTCCCTAGGGTATTAACACTGTGAAATGCAAACAGTTTTGTCCAAGATTTGAACTCAGTTCACTATGTCCAGTTCTTATGACAGAAATTTTAATATTTAGATATATGCGCTTGCACACACATACTCAAGCACACAAGTAGATGATATATTTGTAATATAATGGCCGAGGGATTTCGTTTTATATATCTTGCCTTTCGGTTTAGTTAGGCTGAGAACCTTTCGCTTTGCGCATGGGTTAGTTAGGTGCAACATGAGCACAGGTGTTCACGCGCATGCGGGGAGGATGTGTCATTCAGAGATGTCAAAATAAAAATCCCAGATAGAAAATATGACTTGGGGATGTGAATGACATCATGCACCGGAAGTGTGCACGGAGGATTTTGGGGGATTTGAGAAAAGTCAGTTAGTTGAGTTCTGCCTCGGAGGAAGAAGATTGATTTTCACTCGCTCGCTGAGGCCTTGTGGCAGGTGTCACATGTGGTTTGGGGGAGATGGAAAAGTCAGTATAGAAAGATGGTATCTCTCTCCTTATGTCAAAAAACCTTTTAACTCAAAAGTAATAAAAAGTTTCGTACCTGAACTAAGAAGTCATACGTGTTTTTCGTGTTTTGGGATTCTTATGTTCTATGAATATATGTTATGAACATTCTATGTACGTTTCACATATCCGTATCGTGGGTATATTACATATTTATATGAATAATACATACAGATATAAGCAAGTACATATATATATATATATATATATATATATATATATAAGACCAAAGGATATAAGAGTTACTCCTTGAAGAAAACAATTAAAATAAACTAAAATTTAAGTAAAATGGTATCAAATTATTTGTTTGGACAAACCTATTAAACTAATTTTCATAAACATCAAATCATCTGCAAATTACAAAAAGTACAAAGGGAATGCCTTTTAAAAATAGTCTTTAGTCCTTAACAAATTTTTCAGGCTATCAAACTGTCACACTTGCCCAGTCGGCTGGGGCTGTAGAATACACCGACTGCTTCTCAGTTGAGGGGTAAGACCCCCCCCTACCAACAAGTGTCCTGAATATGACACTAAACAAACTGATAGTGTGGCCCCAGTAATGCTGAAGCTTTTGGGAATGCAGAGTACCCCTTCATTGGTATTACTCCCAGGTCCACTCTGACCTGGAGTGGTAGCACCATATAGAATCCTATCAATGGATTAAATAGAACTAAATTGCATACTTATGCTAACCTGAATTACTTGAAATAAAACTGATTTTGACATTGAAATTACTTACACTAAACTGAATTCTTTAAAATACAACTGTTTTGACCTTTAACTGTGTGTAAATAAAAGCTATACTCATACTAAAATGAATTGTTTGAATTAGAACTGTTTAACTAAACTGAATAGCTTGAGATAGAAATGTTTTTGACAAACTGTGTACTTCTGCTAAACTGAATTTTTTAAAATAGAACTGTTTATTTGTATGAAAATGGATTTGGCATTAAATAACCCACAAAGGTTGATATACCATAGAACTTAAACAAAAAAACAAACTATCACACCACACAAATGGCATATCAGCCTAGTTGACTGAGGCTTTAGAATATACTGACTATGTTATGGGATTATTCATAGCCAAAAAACGGACAGTTACCAAATGCTATTGACTCTATATTGACGCTATCCTATATTAGATATATATGCACTATTACCAATATTGAGTACTCTTTATTCATAAATAATCGCAAACTACATTATTAATATATATATATATATATATATATATATATATATATTATGAGTAATATATAAAACAAAACTAATGTTGTTTTAGTGATCCTATTTACCCAACCCCTCTGCTCAGGCAGAATATGACACAAGGTCAATTTTTAAGCGGAGTTTAACAGGTTTGAATTCAGATTTTTCCTTCTCCTGGACTAGTTGCCTCACCAAGACTGAAGAACCTAGTCTGCCCTACTATTTGACCATAGCTGGAGGGAGAATAATTGGATTCATACCTTTCCCAAGGGTATTAGTGCTATGTAAAAATGCAATCAGTCTCAGCCAGGATTTGAACTTGTATCGCCGTGTTCATTTCCTATGACGATTACCATTACACCACGGGCACCTCCACACTATTGACTCTATATTGATGCTATCCTAATGTAGATATATATATGTACTATTACCAATATTGAGTACTCTTTATTCATAAATATCGCAAACTACATTATTAATATGCATATATATATATATATTATGAGTAATATATAAAACAAAACTAATGTTGTTTTAGTGATAGTGCTCATAATCCAGGATAGAGCCAGTTATTAACAAGAATATAGGACAATGATTAAAAACAATTATCAAACCTAAAAACTATTCAAATTACAGCCATGACAAGTGTCTCATACAAGTGCCAATTTCACAATGCAAACTGGCAGATGTACCAGACCCTTGTGATGACTGTGATTGAAAAGGAGTTGGCATACAATTAAAGAAACAAATCAAACAGTTTTTAGGTTTAATAATCATTGCCCAATATTTTGATTATATGTATATAGTCAAGTTTGACAATGTTTTATTAATATATTAGTTGGTAGCCCGGCAGTTGCAGTGGAATGGGTTTCTCTCTGGAAGCTCCTCTGCAGCAGCTTTGTGCTCGACTAAGTCATAAAAATTTAAGATACTTGTCTTTGTACAGTGATTTGAAAGCTTGCATCATAAACCAATTCTCTTGTGTAGGTAGTTTGATCCTCTGTATTGCGGCCTTGGGTTGAAATGAGCTGAGATTAAGAAATACCTTTATAAGAGACCCCAGGGAACCCCAGTCATTCATAGCCAGGAACCTATTAGACATATGGCTCAGCTTCAAGAAAAAGGGAAACTGCTATTGAATTCTAATGTAAAATCGCATGATTCTTTTATTACTTGAAGTAATCTGATGAATTCCTCCTTTTCTTTCATTAATTTTTGACAAGAGGTTTGATAGGTATAGTCTTGGTTTGGTTGAGTTTTATGGCATATCAACCATTATAGGTTATTTAATGCCAAATCCTCTTTATACATATATATTAAATATATATGATTCGGTTTGGTTTGGTTTTATGGCATATCAACCCTTGTCGGTTATTTAATGCCAAATCCTCTTCATATATATATATTAAATATATATGATTCGGTTTGGTTTGGTTTGGTTTTATGGCATATCAACCATTGTAGGTTATTTAATGCCAAATCCTCTTTATACATATATATTAGATATATATGATTCAGTTTGGTTTGGTTTTATGGCATATCAACCATTGTCAGTTATTTAATGCCAAATCCTCTTCATATATATATATTAAATATATATGATTCGGTTTGGTTTGGTTTGGTTTTATGGCATATCAACCATTGTAGGTTATTTAATGCCAAATCCTCTTCTTGCATATATATCAAATATATATGATTTGGTTTGATTGAGTTTTATCGCATATCAACTATTGTTGGTTATTTAATCTCAAATCCACTTTATACATCTATATTAAATATGTAAGATTTGGTTTAGTTGGGTTTTATGATACATCAACCTCTGTAGGTTATTTCATACCAAATCCTCTTTGTACATATATAGATATATACGACTTGTAAACACATTTTGTTGATAATGTTTTTAAACAAGCCTGAGCTCATTTTCTTTGAACACAATTAAATGTTTTCAAGTATTGCTATGTAACATTAACAATTAAACATCAGTCATCTATTTACACTCAATTAAATAGATATACATATGTGATTTGTAAGTGAATAGTTTGTGGTAATTTCATTTTTAAATGAGTTACAAGTAATATGTTTGTACACAAGTATTGCTATTGTTTCTACAAAGTTAAGTGATTTTTATTATTGCTAACATTCTAATTCTATTCAATATTAATCATTTGTTTGCAGATAGTGAAGTGATTAAAAGTATTGCTATTCAGTACAAATAATTCTCTTCAACATAACTCATTTGTTTGCACACATTTAAATGGTTACATGTATTGCTATGTATCATGAACAATTCAATTCAACATCAGTTATTTGTTTACCCACAGTTAAATGGTCAAATAGTTCTATTTCAAACAATTCAGTTTAGCATAAATCATTTGTTTGCTCTCAGTTTAAATTTCAAACAGTTCTATTTGACCAATAGATTGGACTCTATCAGGTACTACGACTCCTGGCCAGAGTGGATCTGGAAGTGATGGCAATAAAGGGTTACTCTACATTTCCCAAAGCTCCAGCATTACTGGAGCCACATCATCAGATTGTTTAGTGTCATATCCAGGACACTTATTGTGGTGGTGGGGATCTAACCCCGCTGCAATGATGCAGTTGGCGTATTCTATTGCCTCAGCCAATTGGGCTGTGATATGAATAATGTTAATATATTGCTAATGACTCCAGTTCAAATTCATATACTATGATCTTGCAGTCCAGCATTTTAACTATTATGCCATGGTATCTTCCCCCTAAAAGCCTTAAAAATTGGGAAAAAAGGGATTACTGAATATGTCAATGCTATTATATTTATCATATAAATGCATTGGTTATTTTACTATGGAAAAGCATAACAAATAATTAGACTATTGTTTTACTAGTTTGCTCATGGTATGAAAAAATGATTATCTTATAACACAACTTTGTTCCTGGATAGTATATATTATTGCTTAAGTATTTATTGTTAAAAAAAAACAAAAAAAAAATCTATATCACTAACCATTTCTGTTAATTATATTTTTTTAAAGAATAATGAACAGTAAGCTAGGACTGTAGAATACACTGACTTCTTCTCTGCTGAGGGGTAAAACTCCCCCAATGAGTGTCCTGGATATGACACTAAACAATCTAATGGTGTGGTTCAAGTAATGTTGGAGCTTTGGGGAATGTGGAGTACCCCTTAATTGCCATCACTCCCCGGTCCACTTTGGCCCGAAGTGGTAGCACCTGATAGGGTCTTATCTATGGGTCAAATAGAACTAAATTGCATACTTATGCAAAACTGAATTGTTTGAAATGGAACAGTTTTTGACATTGAATCTGTACTTAGGCTAAACAGAATTGTTTGAATTAGAACTGTTAAACTAAAGGGAATAGCTTGAAATAGAAATATTTTTAACAATTAAACTGTGTACTCATGCTAAACTGAATTGTTTGAAATAGAAGTGATTATTTGTATGAAAATGGATTTGACGTTAAATAATCTACAAAGGTCGATATTCCATAAATCCCAACCAACCAACCAACCAACCAACAAAATATAAGTAGAAGGGGAACTAATAATAGTAATAATGATATTAATAATAATAGTCATAATAATAATGATTAACAAAAAATAAATAACAATTTTTGATTTCATATGTATTTCTTTTGAAAAGGATAATTCCATCTTATACCAAAACAGGGACAAGGTTTGGGTATAAGATATCTAGAGGATGGTCTAGCCTATGGATATCTTATACCCAAACCTAGTCCAACACTTATGTTGTAAAAGTATAGAAAATCCCCAATATTCCCTCCAGTCTTTTGTTTTGTGCCCTGGATTCTGAAATTTAGACATCAACCTTTTGTCTATTCAAAAGCAGGCAAATTTGATTAATTTCATTTGCATAAAGTTTTATTAAAAATACATATGAATCAAAACCTACATATATTTTTATACATGTTTTTATACATGTATTTTTATACATTTTTATACATGCATTCTTATACATTTTTATACATGCTTTCTTTATACATGTATTCATACATGTATAAAATGTATAAAACACATGTTTTATACATTTTATACATGTATTTTTATACATTTTCATACATGTATTTCATACATGTATTTATACATGTATTTTATACATGTGTTTACAAGAATTTTATACATGTTTTTATAGATGTATTTTTATATGTTTTCATAGATGAATTTTCTACCTGTTTTTATACATGGATTTTTATACGAGGATCATTAGATAAGTTTCCAGACTTTTTCCGTATGGGCACTTTTATTGATAGTACACACATGAAACTCTAGTCCTCTTCAAAGTAATCTCCTCCGGCTGCAATGGACTTGTTGTACCATTCCAACAACTTCTGGAAGGCCCCATGGACGTCCTCTTATGTGAGCGTGTCAATGAACTTCGTCACAGCCACTTTCATCTCCTCAATTGTCTCATAACGACAGCCTCTGTGCTTAGGAAATAGCCAAAAGTTTTTATACATGAATTTATATATGTATTTTATACCTGTTTTTATAAAAATATTTTATACATATATTTATACATGTATTTTACAGGGTTTTATACATGTATTTTTTATACATTTAGTTGTACATTAATTTTTAAAAATGTTTTTAAGTGTGTATTTTCATACATGTTTATACTTGTATTTTATTCATGTTTTAACATGTATTTTTATACATGTATTTTTATACCTTTTTTACACATCTAATTTATACATGTTTTTAACATGTATTTATATATGTATTTATTCATGAATTTTTATACATGTTTTATACATGTGTATTCATACATCTATTTACACGTGTTTTTATACATGTTTTTATACGTTTTTATAGATGTATTTACACATGCATTTTTATATATCTTTTTATAAATGTATTTTTATACATTTTTATACATGTATTTTTGTACATGTATTTATCATATTTACCAACCCCTCCGCTCAGACAGGATATGACACAAGGTTAATTTTTAAGCGGAATTTAACAGGTCTGAATTCAGAGTTGTCCTTCTCCTAGACTAGTTGCCTCACCAAGGCTGAAGAACTCAGTCTGTCCTACTATTTATCCATAGCTGGAGGGAGGATAATTTGATTCATACCTCTCCCAAATAATTAGTGCTATGTGAAATGCAATCAGTCTCGTCCAGGATTTGAACTCGTGTCGCCGTGTTCATTTCCTAAGACGATAACCATTACACCACGGGTACTTCCATAGACAGCTATCGATATCAGCACTTTTTGTACATGTATTTATACATGTTCTTATACATGTTTTTATGCTAGTATTTTTATACATATCTAAACATGTATTTTTATACATGTAAGGCATAGACAGCTATCGATAAGCTATCAATCATATGGAAATCAGACCTGACCGATAAAATGAAACGCAGTTTTTTCCAGGCAGCAGTCATGTTGATGCTGCTATATGGATGCACTACTTGGTTGCTAACAAAACGGCGGGAGAAGAAGCTAGACGGCAATTACACAAGAATGTTGCGAGCAATAATGAACAAGTCCTGGCACCAACACCCCACAAGGCCCCAACTATATGGCCACCTGCATCCCATCACGAAAACTATCCAAGTTAGACAAACCAAACATGCAGGACACTGCTGGAGATGCAGAGATGAGCTCATAAGTGATGTACTCCTATGGACCCCCACATATGGCCGAGCAAAAGCAGAATGACCAGCTCGAACATACATACAGCAGCTATGTGAGGATATGGGATGTAGCCCTGAAGACCTGCCAGAGGCGATGAACAATAGGGATAAGTGGCGAGAGAGGGTCAGGGATATCCGTGCTAGCGGCACGACATGATGATGATGATTTATACATGTATTTTTATACATGTTTTTATACATGTATTTTTATATGTATTTTTATACATGTTTATACATGTATTTTTATACATGTTTTTATACATGTATTTTTATACATTTTTATACATGTATTTTTATACATGTTTTTATACTCACTACTACTACTACTACTCCAACTCATAGTAACCCAGGAGAAAAGGCCAAAGCCAGAACTGGAGACTCACCACTTTGATGCAGTTTTGTATCATACCCAGAACACCCATTTGAAGGGGGTATCTTACTCTTCAACAGAGGATGCAGTCAGTGTGTCCTAAATCCTTTTAACAGTGCAGTTGACCTAAGTGTTGAGCTCAGAGGGAAAAGTATAGGTTGTCCATTAGAATATCAGCTCAATAATCATCTGTTTGTATTTCCTTAAGGAGAACAGGTTTCAGGTCATTGCAAAAATTTATTGCATTTATCAATTGCCAAATGTGGCTTGACTTTTCCTATTTCTTTTTTTTCCTATTAAAATTGGTAAAGCAACAAATCTTTCATTTTATTCTATGATTTCTGTTTTAATGGCTGAATTTTTTCTCTTTAATTTACATATTTCAATTGAAAGATGAATTGGTAACCATGAAATGCTAATAAAATTGATTTGTTAACCGAGTGGACATGCCATAAACTGGAAGAAATTAAATTCAATAAAATGTAGGCAGTTATTGTTGATGAAAATATCAAAATCTACACAGTTCCTCAAAATCAGGCACCATACTACTTGCCAAATTAATTTTATTAATATTTTTAATTTGGTTCTTTGTACTGAGCAAAATTTTTTATTTTTTTTATAGCTTTTGAAAAACTCAACTATGTTGGGTTGGCTGAGGTTGGCAGTGTTAGTTGAGGTCGGACTGGAGCGTTAGTAGTACATACAGTATGACATCTACTCGGCAACTAGATTCTGGGCTTTAACAAGTATTACAGCTATGACTGTCATACTGCTATTGGTCCCCACTTATATATCTTCTATATGTGTGCTGTATGGCCATATTTGCATAGCATGTGTGTGTACATGCAATATGCATATTTGTAAGCCAGTGGTGTTACTTCATCGAAAAATCCCCAAATAATATTTTTCTATTACCATAGAAACCAGTTTTGATAAGAATAAATATCTTATAGAAGATTTTATTCAGAGTACCAAGCCATGAAAATTATTCTAAAAAATGCTAGATACAAAGTTTTACAGGAACAGCTCTACTGCCTTCTTATTTAGTCTTTCTAATTTCATATATTTTATTACATTAAAACATCATGGGGCACATATTTTGTTTGGTTTGAGTTCTTTGCTTAATGGCATATCAAGCTTTGTTGGGTATTAAATGCCAAAGACATCCTAGTAGAAGAACAGGAGTGATACTAGTTAACCCATAGCAAGAGGGATAAGGGAGATCATGCCTTTCCTGAGGATATTAGTCCAGGAGTGAATAGGATAACATGACTGGAGTTTGAACTGGCTTTATTTGAGGCTACAGTCCAACACTTTAGCCATACCACCACAAGGACTCTCCAACCTGGGGGGTGTCCTCGTGGTATGGGGGGTGTCCTCGTGGTGTAATGGTTAAAGCGATGAACTGCGGAATCGTAGTACGCGAGTTCGTACTCCAGTCGCGCTATTATGTTCACTTTCGGGCAAATACCCTTGGGAAAGGTATGAACCCCCTTATTCCCCCTCCAGCTATGGGTAAATAGTAGGACAGACTAGGTTCTTCAGCTTTGTTGAGGCAACTAGTCTAGGAGAAGGAAAACTCTGAATTCAAACCTGTTAAACTCCGCTTAAAAACTGACCTTGTGTCATATCCTGCCCGAGCGGAGGGGTTGGTAAATAGTACAAGGACTCTCCCACCAGCATATTTTTGTTACTATGTATAAACTGAAATATATAGTATATGGGGTGAATAATTTGCAGACTGGTTTATGATTAAAAAAAAAATTGTGTAATTGATTTCCAATATTATTGTTAGTCAAATATATTAAAAGCAATCCTTATGTACAATTCTATATAATTATTGATTAAAATGAAATAAAAAGTAATCTTATAAGTTTTCTTATTTAGGTTTTTCTTTGTTTAATAACATTAACCTTTCTGGGTAATTTATTGTCTAAGTCATCCCTGTGAAAGAATAGCAGTCATACTATTTAATCCACAGCTGGTGAGATAAATGGATTCATGCCTTTTGGAAGGGTATTCGTCTGAAAGTGAATCAAATAGCATGACTAGAGTTTGATTTTGTTTACTTCAAGGCTGTAGTCTGGCACTTTAGCCAACACGCCACGGGAACAGCCCTACCGCCTTCTTATTTAGTCTTTCTAATTTCATATATTTTATTACATTAAAACAAAAGAGGGCACATATTTTGTTTGGTTTGATTTCTTTGCTTAATGGCATATCAAGCTTTATTGGGCATTTAATGCCAAAGATATCCTAGTTGAAGAACAGGAGTGATACTAGTTAACCCATAGCAGAAGGGATAAGGGAGATCATGCCTTTCCTGAGGATATTAGTCCAGGAGTGAATAGCATAACAGGACTGGAGTTTGAACTGGCTTAATTCGAGGCTACAGTTCAGCACTTTAGCCATTACGTTATGGGGACTCCTCCGGAAACATTTATAGATTATTCTACTAATTTCTTAAACTCTAACTCTATGACGATGCTTTTGTCTCTGTGGGAATTGCAGAATTTAACACTCAAGCAGTGACAACAAAATAAATCAACAGCCCAAACATCATTGGACAAAATCTATGCATTAATATTCTCTACTCGTTTTGCTGATCGGGAAAGGGAGTGTGGATTACCAGCTTGTTTTTAGGGTGTGGATAGTGAAGATAGAAATATATAAGCAGAAGGAAACCAATAATTCCATAGGGTACAAGTGTGGGAGTAATGCAAGAAAGAATATAATATTCAAGGATTAGACTTCAAACAATGAAAGGGCATATTCAGGAACTCTTTTCAAAAATAAGAATTGCAGAGAATAATGATAGCTAGGAAGAAAGACAATTTAGAAAAATAGACACACATGTTTTGCCAAAAGTCTTGTATTATCCAGAGTAAATCATTTCATTTCCTAAAATAGATCTATGAACACACACACACACACACACACACACACACACACACACACACACACACACTCATATATATATATATATAAAAGTAAAAAAGTTAAAGTTGTTGACCATTGTTGAGGGCAGCTGCAATGTCCCCTTTTCAATAGCTACTACACTGACATGTAGAGAAAGGTGGTCTTCCTTTTCCTGGATTACACCATTTACCCTTGTTCTCTACCTAATAATACGGAGTGTTTAGCAAGGAGGTATCAAGTACCCTTTTTTGAGTTTTTGGTATGACTTGACCTGGGATTGAACCCCAGTTACCTGGACCATTGGCAAACACTCTACCCACTAGACCAATACTCCATAGCAAGAAGCAAGACACATAAGCTTCTCCATGGACACTAGTAAAACAGAGTTCATGCCTTTTAAACCAAATGTAGCTATCTCCACTCAAAATGGCAAGCCTCTAAAACTAGTACAGCAGTTCATCATCTCATCAACTGAAAATGAAGTCAACAAATGGCTACTGAAGGTGTGGAATCCTACTGACAGGTTATTGGTCATGTAGGATTCTAATCAATCTGATAAGATAAAATGAGATGTAGCTGTGTCCATACTACTGTATGGATGCACTACATGGATGCTAACAAAACACCTAGAGTAAAACCTAGATGGGAACAACACAAGAATGCTGGATGTTTTTTTGATCAAATCCTGATTGCAACACTCAAAAAAAATAGCAGCTGTATGGCCACTTGCCTCCCCTCTCACAAATCTTCCAAATAAGATAAACAAGACATGCAGGGAATTGCTAGTGAAGCAAGGATGAACTTATGAGTGACATTCTTTGATAGATACCCCAGTGTTGGCCAACCAGCAAAGCCTAAGATACATCAGCTCTGTGCAGATATAGAATGCATGCTAGAGGAACTGACAAAACGATGGATGATAGGGATGGATGGTGAGAGAGAGAGTCAAAGATCTTGATGTTGTCAGTGTGACTTGATGATGTTGATGATGATGATATTTATAAATAAAGAGGGTTCAATATCAGTAGTAGAGCATATATAGCTAGAATAGCTGTAACCCAGAGTCAAAAATGCTTTGTGACTGTTAGTTTTTTGCCTTTACAACCATTATTGGTCTAATAATCAAATCAATGACTGTTAGTTTTTCGGCTATGCAAACATCATTGGTCTAATAATCAAATAGATGACTGTTAGTTTTTTGCCTTTACAATCATTATTGGTCTAATAATCAAATCAATGACTGTTAGTTTTTTGGCTATGCAAACATCATTGGTCTAATAATCAAATAAATGACTGTTAGTTTTTTGCTTATACAATCATTATTGGTCTAATAATCCAATAGATGACTGTTAGTTTTTTGCCTATACAATCATTATTGGTCTAATAATCAAATAGATGACTGTTAGTTTTTTGCCTATACAATCATTATTGGTCTAATGGTTGTGTAGATGACTGTTTTTTTTTCACTTATGCGATCATCATTGGTCTCATGATCGTATAAATAAGAAACTGACATTCACCAAAAAAAAAAAAATAAGGATAATGATAATATTGATAATAAAGAAAACTTTAGAAAATAATGAATTAAATATAAGAGAATAAATAAATTTTTAAATTACAAAATTGATGCAACATAGCCATATAAATAGTAAAAAGTAAAGTTGGCGACTGTAGTTAAGGGTGACTAGAAGGCTCCCTTTTCAGTAGCTACTACACCAAGGTGTATACGAGGGCACTACTCCATTCCCTGGATTGCTCTGGTTTACCCTTGATACATACCTTATAATGTTGAGTATTAAGCAAGAAGTAAAAGTAAAAAAATTAAAGTTGTTCACCATTGTTGAGGGCAGCTGCAATGTCCCCTTTTCAATAGCTACTACACTGACATGTAGAGAAAGGTGGTCCTCCTTTCCCTGGATTTCTCCATTTACCGTTGATCTCTACCTAATAATACTGATTGTTAAGCAAGGAGGTATCAAGTACCATTTTTTAAGTCTTTGGTATGACTTGACCTGGGATTGAATCCCAGTCTCTCGGACCATTGGCGAACACTCTACCCACGAAATTCGACTACCCTTCCCAGAATGTCTCTCAAAATAGATCACCCTTCTCATCATGTTCTACACAATAGTATATACAGAGATATCCACCCTGAGGAAATCTCTTCATTAGATGATCACTTAATCAAGAAAGTGACAGTTACCAAGCACCATTCACTCTGTGTCTATGTTACCCTAACATTTGTTTTCATATATATATATATATAAATATATATGTTAAGATAAGTGAAGTTGGTGACTGTAGTTGAGGGCAATCCAAAGGCTCCAACTAGTCCATTGTTCTAGTGGGTAGAGTGTTCACTAACGGTCTGGGAGACTGGGGTTCAATCCCAGGTCGTCATACCAAAGACTCAAAAAGTGGTACTTGATGCCTTCTTGTTTAACACTCAGCATTATTAGGTATATATCAAGATTAAATTTGAGCAATCCAGGGAAAAGAGTAGCGCCCTCCCATACACCTTAATGTAGTAGCTAAGGGAGCCTTCAGTTCACCTTCAACTATGATTACCAACTTTAATTTTACTTTATAAATCAGGATAAATAGACACAGAATAAATACATATATATATATATATATATAACACTTGAAGCGATAAATGTTGGAAATGATTATTATTGATCAGGAATAGTTACTTGAAACTATTCTTCCTCTTACCTCCTGTAAAGTTCTTTTCTGCCATTAATTCCCCCCCCTCTTGTTCTTCCTCTTACTCATTATATAAATCCATACAACTCATTGTGTTTGTCATTTCACAGTTCATTCCCCTAAAGATTGCTCCAGGCTGGACCAAAAGTACGAGGGAAAAATATAGTGCCTTTTTGAATTCATTCCATCCAGATGTCAAACAATTCATACCATGACTTGAACAAATCAACAATAAACTTGGCAAAAGTAATGTGTCTGTTTAATTTTATCACATGTGTTTGAAAAAGAAAATTCTGTCTAGATATACACACACACACACACACAGATAGATAGATAGATAGATAGATAGATAGATAGATAATGTGGTTATAAGTAAATTTATACCTTCTTAATTGGAAAAATTTATTGATTAATTGACCTACTGGGACTGTAGAATACATCTGCTGCATCTCTGTAGTGGGTTAAGACCCCTACCACAACAAATGTCCTGGATATGGCATGGTGAGGCTTCAGTCTTAGAGTTTTAGGGAATGTGGAATACCTCTTTATTCCCATTACTCCCATGTCCCCTCTGACCCAAGTGGGAATATCTGTTTTGGTTCCATCTATGGGTCAAATAGTAGTGTCCAGGGTATAATACTAAACTGCATCTGATGGGATAGCTCCAGTCCTGAAGCTTTGGGGAATATGAAGAACTCCTTCATTATCATTTCTTCCAGTTTCACTATGACGCAGATTTGTAGTATCTGCAAGGGTCCCAACTATCAGTCAAACAGAACCATTTAATAATCTGTGTGCAAACAAATGTCTGAAAAAAATTAAATTGCTTGTGTTGAATAACAATACTTGAAACCATTTAACTGAGTGCAAACAAATGCAGTCTGGCTTGTTTAAAATGTTACCAACATTTGTTTACAAATCATATATTTTATATATGTTTAAACAGGATTTGGCATTAAATAACTTACAATACTGCATATGCCATAAAAGCCAATCAAACCATATCATATATATTAAATACATCATATATATTTAATATATGGAAGTAAATAATGGAAAGAAATCTGACAGTTTGGAGACAAATTAAAAGACAAAGTAATCCAAAAGTGATGAATTTATTAGAAGGAAAGTTAATATTAAAACATTTTAGTTTAAATGAACCTTCATCATGATGACGGTTCATTAAAACTGGAATGTTTTAATGTCGACTTTCCTTCTAATAATTTTCATCACTTTTGTATTAGTTTGTTTTTTCAATTTTTCTCCATATTAAACATATATGTACAAAGAGGACTTGGCATTGAATAACCTGCAATGGTTGATATGCCATAAAACCCAACCAAACCAAATCATATATATCTAATATAGGGTTTGGCATTAAATAACCTACAAGGGTTGATATGCCATAAAATCTTGCAAAAATAATAATTCCTTGAGTATTTGTTAATAAGTTTCCACTTATGGAACTCTTGGAAGTGTCCAGTCAATGCATCAAATAGATCTGTTTGAAGGTTATTTCTATTGGATAGGAATACTTGATATCATGTAACTTTGGTGTTGTAGCTATTGAAAAGGGAGCCTTCTGGTTACCTCAAATACAGTTGCAAACTCTACTTATTCAGTCTTGGAAAACCATTGGCCGGGAGAACCACGTGACCTGCGTAAAATTACATCTGCGTTTAAATTTCGTCCCGCATTTTTTGGAGCTGATTCCAAGACATGTATTTTCTATAATTACGTCGTCTTCAAGTACTCTTTCTTTTTTTCCTAATTTCTATTGCAGCACTGACACGCTCTCTCCAGTGTGACACTCTTATTCACCAACAGAAGTAAAAAGCCAAAAAATGATAAGCCTAGCAGATATTCATTTCTTCAAAACACTTTGACTAAGAGACTTTTTCCAGCCTCAGAAACACCGACTGTTTCAAACCACAAGAAGAAATAGATATTTTAAAATATGTAATCAACTGTAATAGGACGCTTTCATTATTAACCTTTTCTGTAGTTTAGTTGTGTTAATTACACCCACACACACACACATACACACAAGACTATTTTAGTAACAATGTAGAATTAGCAATATTTAAATGTATCAATGCATGTTTTGTTGTCAGTATAAATTTGTTTTGTTCGTTGCCTTGTTTTGAATGTTCCTTTTGTCCGCGTCGTTTCATATCTTCATTCATTTACAGCATTTGTCTCCATGTGCCTATTCTACTTTTTTCTAAACATACCACTAAACTAAACACATATACCGAAACTTTAACAATAAATTTTGGGGGACTAAACATAACTACCAAATTACATGTCCCCTACAGTTATTCAAGCTATAATTGTCAGAAATGATTATTATTGAATAGGAATAAAAGTAAAAGAAAAGTTAGCTACCTTAGTCGAGGATGACCCAAAGGCTCCCTTTTCAATATCTACTACACTTAGGTGTGGGGAGGGTGCAACTCCATTCCCTGGATTGCTCCACTTTACCCTTGATCCTTACCTTATAATGCTTAGTATTAAGCAAGGCAGCATCACGTACCATTTTTTGAGTCTTTGGTATGACTCGACCGCGAGATTGAACCCCAGTCTCCTGGACCATTGGCGAACACTCTGCTCATTAGGTCAATGGCCCGGTTATTTGAAATTATTTAACTATGCTCAAATTATTTGTGTCCAAAACAAAGCTATAAATGTGGGAAATGTGGAGGTGCCCGTGGTGTAATGGTTATCGTTGTAGGAAATGGACACGGCAACACGAGTTCAAACTCTGGACAAGACTGATTGCATTTCACATAGCACTAATACCCTTGGGAAAGGTATGAATTCAATTATTCTCCCTCCAGCTATGGATAAATAGTAGGGCAGACTGGGTTCTTCAGCCTTGGTGAGGCCACTAGTCTTGGAAAACTCTGAATTCAAACCTGTTAAACTCCGCTTAAAATCATTGACCTTGTGTCATATCCTGCCCGAGCGGAGGGGTTGGTAAATATGATAAATGTGAGAAATGATAATTATGGAATAGGAATTGTTACTTGAAATTATTTAACTTTAAACTCTAAAAGAAGACTAACTTCAGTATTAAATACTTACATTGACATGGTAGCACCTGATAGGGCCCTATCTATGGGTTAAATGAAATTAACTGCATACTTATACTAAACTGAATTGTTTTTAATTAGAACTGTTTGACTTAACTGAATAGCTTGAAATAGAAATGTTTTTGACAATTAAACTGTACTTACATTTAAACTGCACGCTTATGCTAAACTGAATTGTTTGAAATGGAACTGTTTTTGATATTGAAACTATACTTACACTAAACTGAATTGTTTAAGATAGAACTGTTTTGACATTTGACTGCGTGTAAACAAAATCTGTACTAAACTGAATTAGCTGAATGAGAACTGTTTGAATAAATTGAATAGCTTGAAATACAAATATTTTGACAATTAAACTGTGTACTCATGCTAAACTGAATTGTTTGAAATAGAACTGATTATTTGTAAAAAAGAAATGAATTTGGCGTTAAATAATCTACAAAGGTAGATTACCATAAAATCCAACCAACCAACCAACCAACAAAACTTACATTGAATTCACAGAGGAAAGGAATTCAGAAAAAACATTCTTGAAGAGTTTTTAGTATGGAGTCCCCCTCACTAACATATACAGAAATTGCATGTACACTTATTTATTGCACATATGTAGGTGGGGTTCAGTGAAGGATTTTTAGAAGTGGATGATGGTCTGTTTGGTAATCCCTGCAATAGAACCTCTGAGATGATGTTCAAATAATATACAAAGAACAGCACTGGTTTCTTAATGAAATCAAAGGTAGTTACTGTTGCAGAGCCGATAAGTATGTCAACCCCGCAAATGAGTTATGTGAATGAGAACAGCCAAAGCAATATGAAGGAACAAAGGCAAGGTAACAATAATAACAAGCGATGATTTATTTGTCGTATTTACAAGCGTGTATGTAAATGTCCATGGCGGTTGTATGTAGTCTTCAGCTAGGATGGGTTACGTCGTTAGCTGGTATAGTCACGTTGTAGATGTTCGCAGCTGGATGTTCGACGAGGGTAGCTGGCATAGGTCGAGTCGTGGAGATACAGCTGGATGTTTGATGCTGGTAAGCTGAGATTCGGTCGGGTCGTTGGATAGTCGTCGCAGGCAGCTGAGGTCGGTCGAGGTTGGTAGATCGATATTCCCGGTTATGATGGTATGTTGGGTTAACCAAGGGTGTGTCGATCCGGCTGCTGGCTCGTACGGTGGGTCGTACGTGAGCCAGATGTTGCAGTGGTAGAACAGTCCGTAACAGCGAGTCGTTACATGGACTGCGTTGTACCTTGCAAGAGCGTCGAGGTCGAGGAAAAGGCTAGGGCTTTGCCGGGCCCCCTAGCCGTGCGGATGTATCGGACAGGAGTGAAAGCTTTGCCATGTCAAAGCCGTGCAGACAATGGCTATAGCTAGGTTCGCGCCAAAGCCATGTGGACGTATCGGACGGGAGCGAAGGCTTTGCCGTGCCAAAGCCGTGCGGACGAATTGGACGGGAGCGAAGGCTTTGTCGGGTCAAAGGCATGCAGACGAATCGGACGGGAGCGAAGGCTTTGTCGGGTCAAAGCCGTGCGGACGAATCGGACGAGAGTGAAGGCTTTGCCGTGCCAAAGCCGTGTGGTCGATGGCTATTCACGCCAAAGCCGTGCGGACGAGCGGACAGGAGCGAAGGCTTTGTCATGTCAAAGCCGTGCGGACGAGCGGACAGGAGCGAAGGCTTTGTCGTGTCAAAGCCGTGCGGACGAGCGGACAGGAGTGAAGGCTTAGTCGTGTCAAAGTCGTACGGATGAGCGGACAGGCCAGGAGGCCAAGGCTAAGATGGGCGTTATCTTAGCGCTGCGCAGATAGCGAAGCGGTAGCTAAAGGCTGGACCATGCCATTAGCGCTGCGCAGCTTATCGGACAATCGGAACCGAGTGAGGGTAAGACCGCTTGGTCTTTGAATACATCTCCGTGTGTGCCACCTGGCCGTCTATTTCTACTGGTCATTACTGACCGCCAGAGATGCTCTGACCCGCAGACAGTGACCTCTTATGGTCCTTAAAAGGATCTTTGTGCATACCTATGTAGGTGGAAGAAAGGCAGATCTACGACGAGAAGTGGGATCAACGCTAGAAGGTAAGGTGAATGCGACCGCACAAAATGCAGGATTCCTCCTTAAAGAGCTTCGCGAAGAGCTAGCCGTTATTTATCCTACGCCTTACCAGCATACGAATATGGCACAAGGCCGTTTTTAAGGTGGGTCCTATCGCAGGGCCGAAGCCCAACGCGGCAGGCAGTTCCAAAAATGCCTTGGACCCTGTCGGCATTCCCCTTTTCGGGGCGTCTCAGGCGCCGGGCGATAAACCCAACCCCTCCAAAGAGGGTTAAAGCCTGGGGGGACGGCCCCCTGAGGCCAGAGGTGATGTATCCAGTGGTGGAACATTCCTGAACGAACAGTGCGGCTAGCAACCACAGCCGGTCGAGGGCGCCCCACCACAGGACACAAAGAGCAAAGCGAAGAGCTAGCCGACGAGCGTTGAAAAAGGGCCTGTTGATATGACGAAAGTGCTGTGACACACAGCTTCAGCCGCGTGAATATAAAATTCTTTGATAAAAAAATGAGTGTAGCCATTAAGTATTTTCTTTACCTACTATAAGCTGGCGACGACTATTAGTTCCAGTTTTATCACGTTATTTTTGGCCGAAGTGCTTTGTAAATATTGTTAATTTTAATTCATCCTTTTCTTTTAGCTGTCACGAGGTGTCCGGGTCGTTAGAAAGAAAAAGGGCTTAGTGAGTTCCGGCCATACCCGGATATAATTGTCCTAGAGCAGGCGTGTAACTTGATCCGTTTATGTTTATCAGCAGGTCGCGGCATTACCACTGTGGCAGCAAAGATGATGAAGAAAGAAGAGAAAACAGTAGGAAGGAAAAAGGAAGAAAAGAGGATTGCAGGAAACTGTTCAGTTTCCATTTTGCATTGTTTTTAAAGTGCTCTGTACACAATCATGGCAGTCATGAGTTCAACCCTGGATAAGGCTATTTGCATATCACATAGCACCAATGCCCTTTGCAAAGGCATGAATTCAACTATTCTCCCTCTATCTATGGGTAAATAGTAGATCAGACTGTCTCTTTAACTCTGGTATGGAGATCAGTCGAGGAGAAGGAAAAGTCTGACTAGCAAATGAGTTAAAACTCTGCTTAATGATTCACCTTGTATCACATCCTGTTCATGCGCAGGGGTTGGGTAAATGTATATATGTTGCATTTTTGATGTTTAGCACAGTTAAAAATTAATAAAGTTCCCAATGAGGATATAACACTACACAAGTAAACAATTGTTGAGATTAATCTGTATATATAGTATAGTTGACAACTTTAGTCGAGGGTGACCAGAAGGCTCCCTTTTCAATAGCTACAACACCGAGGTGTAGGGGAGGGTGCTACTCCTTTCCCTGGATTGCTCCACTTTACCCTTGATATGTACCTTATATTGCTGAGTATTAAGCAAGGAAGTATCAAGTACCATTTGTAAAGTCTTTGGTATGACTCGACCTGGCATTGAACCCAGGTCTCCCGGGCCATTAGGTGAACACTCTAGCTGACCATAGTGATCCAGAGGCTCCCTTTTCAATAGCTGCTATACCAAAATGTAGAGGAGTGCACAAGTCCTTTCCCTGAATTGCTCCATTTACCCTTGATCCATACCTTATAAAGTTGAGTATTAAGCAAGGAGGCATCAAGTACCATTTTTTTAGTCTTTGGTATGACTCAACTTGGGATTGAATTCCAATCTCCCGGACCATTGGCGAACACACAAACCATTATGCAAATGGGCTGGTTAACATATATATATATATGTATATATATAAGTACACACACACAAATACACATGTACATATAGCAAAATAATTACTGTTATCTGCAATGGATTTGAATAGCCATGTTTAAATCCATGATAAACCTTTTTGTGTTTCACATTTGAGAAAGGCATGAACCTTCTCTTCTCCCCACATCTGTGGGTAAATAGTAGGGCAGACAAGGTAATGCAACCAGTCATGAAGAAGGAAAAACTAATACTCTTAGAAAAGGTATGAATTCAACTATTCTTCCTCCAACTATAAGTCAATAGTAGGGCAGACTGGATTCTTTAACCTTACTATGGCAACTGATCTAGGAGAAGAAAAACTCTGAATTCAATCCTGACTTTGTGTTTCATTCTACTTCTGGCAGAAGAATTGGATGAATACATTCATAACCCTCGCAGAAAGTTTGATAAGTTGGGCTAGTTTCATTTTGTTGCTTAGGAAGAAAAGGAATCAAGAGAAATTGACAGAAAACTGATTAAAATTCATTTTAAAATCATTGAAAAAAATCCCAGTTAAAAGTTTCTTTTTTTTTTCTAATTTGGTATCCAAAAAATGTCACTAACTTCATAAAGACTAGACTGATATTACATTCATTTTATCCCTTTTGGATGTAAGAAATGTTTATGTCAGCTGTGAAACCAATCACAAAGTGATTACACTGTTATTGATCTCTTTATTGATTAGGCATGAAACTCAAGCCATCAATTCAATGTCTAGCTGAAGAATAATTGTAATATTCAAGCTGAATCATCTCCCCAGTTAAATATTTATTCTCTTCAACTGTAAAGAGTTCTTTTAAGTGAAGCTGAGGGAAATTGGATTTGTGTGTGCAAAGCATGCTGGGAAAAACTCTGCCTATATCCATCCATCCATCAAGTTCAAACAAGGTTCATACAAATTTATTCAACATAGAAAGTTGTCTGGGTTTTGTGGGCTCTTGCTGCATTAATATTCTCTCCCTGTCTTGCTGAACTGGAAAGGGAGTGCAGATTACCAACTTGTTTTTAGGGTGTGGACTGTGAAGATGGAAATATATAGCAAAGGGAAACCAATAATTATCTGGGGTACAAGGGTGGGAGTAATGCAAGAATGAAGGTTAAATTATCATTGTAATAAATACACATTTTTTCTTTTTTTTTTTTAAGTGTGGGCTGTATAAGTCTTGTTGTGAAAAACTATTAGACATGCAGTTGTCTTGCATTTAAGTAGACTGAGCCCTAACTGCCTGCTTTTTGCACTCAGTAAAGAATTCAGACAAGCTGATTGGGCAGGGATGGGATGGATATATGCATTTACTCAACTGTTCTGTCGCAGACAGGGTATGACACAAGGCCATTTTTTAAAGTGAAGTACAGCTGGTTTTGAGTTTTTTCTTCTAGACAAGTTATCAAAGCTAAAGAGTCTAGTCTTTCCAACAATTTACCGATAGCTGGGAGAGAACAGATGGATTCATGCTTTTCCCAAATGCATATACATATTTATCAACTCTTCTGTCACAGTCAAGATATGGTACAAGCTCCATTTTTTAAGTGAAGTACAGCTGGATTTAAGTTCTTTCTTCTAGACAAGTTTTCCTTATCAAAGCTAAAGAGTCTAGTCTTTCCTACAATTTACCGATAGCTGGGAGAGAACAGATGGATTCATGCCTTTCCCAAATGCATATACATATTTATCAACTCTTCTGTCACAGTCAAGATATGGTACAAGCTCCATTTTTTAAGTGAAGTACAGCTGGATTTAAGTTCTTTCTTCTAGACAAGTTTTCCTTATCAAAGCTAAAGAGTCTAGTCTTTCCTACAATTTACCTATAGCTGGGAGAGAACAGATAGATTCATGCCTTTCCCAAATGCATATATATATTTATCAACTACTCTGTCACAATCAAGATATGGTACAAGCTCCATTTTTTAAGTGAAGTACAGCTGGTTTTGAGTTTTCTTCTTGACTGGTTGTTATTAACAGTGCTTAACAAATTTCCTAATCAAATCAAAAACGACAATAGTATCAAAAAAATTTAGATTAAATTGGATGATTTCAGAAAAAATAGTAAGAAAAAGAATTTAAAAAGGCATTTTTGGGAACTATTTGATGAATTACTGATCAGAATTTAATCTCTAGATTGATATTGTATTAATTGGGTATATGTACTGTACAAAGATATTTTTTAAAAGGCTGATGCAAGAAGATAGAAAAACATCAGAGAGGACATCGGATGCATAAAAAACAAATAATAAATAATACTACTAAATTGTTCACTCTGCCCTATTATTTACACAGAGTTGGAGAGAGAAGAGAAGGATTCATGCCTTTTTCAAGGGTATTAGGGTGAAGTCAAGTCCATTTCCTTACAGTAATAACTACTGCACAATATGCACACACACACACACACACACACATACACACATATATATATATATATTTATATATATAATATAAAATAAAATGGCCAAAGATGATGAGTTTGGAATGATCTACATTGAGAATCTATGAGAGGATTCATATAAATCTCCAGGAGTGCTCAATGTATGATTATTAATATATGAATATTTGAATATCATCCAGAGCATTATGTGATAGCAATCTAAAGAGGCTGGCTGCCTTTTAGTCGCCAGCTGAAATAAATTCATAATAGCAAAATGATGTTTTTTTAAATTTTTCTTCCAGTTATATTATAGAATATATATATATATATATATATATATATATATATATATATATCCAGAAGCCAGTGAAAAATAGCCCATCATAGTTAGATTTCTATCAGAGCGATACATGTAGAATGCCCTAAGAGAATAAAGCAGTTTCCAGTTCATTTTGCAACAGAATTATAGTTTTTGTTCAAGTATGGATGTCATTAATTTTAATTATCTGATTTCTAATTTAAAAAGAAGGAGTAAATGCTAATTTAAATACTTCACTCCTTAAATAGAAGCATTAATATCATCATGGACTGTTGGAAAGAAATGTTATTGGTTACTCAGTTATTATTAATGTTGACAAGTCTTTTTTTTCCTTGTTTAATTTTTTCCACCTTTGTGCGAAACACAACTAAAAGATTAAAGAGAATACTGGTCAAAATTCATAACGGTTGATAATGTTTCAGCTAAAAATAAATCAAAGCCAAAAAATATTTCCTTTCTTTTCTTGTTTGTTTTGGTTTGGTTTTGTTGTTTATTTTGGCTGTTTTGCATGTTTATTTTTGTCATGGTGCTTGGCAAAGGTTTGTGCATTTATATGAAAATCTGTCTCAAGAAAACAAAACAGAAAACATTCAAAGCTTTTAAGAGAGACGAATGAAGACTTTGTATTGAAATATTTTATTGTTGGCAGAAATGTTTTGCTTTTAGCCTGGAGTCTACGTGCAGTTGGCCATAACCAAAGGGACCAGTAAAATTTGGCATCACTTCATTAACAGAAGTGGTACCACTTTGCAAATGTCTGGATTCCTTCATGTAATTAATAAATGCCCTCCTCTTCCTCCTCCTCTCAAAAACAAAAAAACAAGCAAGTGGACTTGAGAGAGAGAGAGAGAGAGACAAAGACAGAGACAGAGAAAGAAAGAACAAAATCTGACATCTTCAATGTGTCTCTTCTTGTTTTTGCTGGGTTTTTTTTTTCTATTTTTGTTTTTGTTTGCTTTCAAACCTCTGGAAACATTTTTATCATTAATAATTCCACAACATCTTATTATAACCAGAGGGTCAGCTTTTAAAACAGAAAAAAAATTAAGATTCCTATTTTTCTTCAATATGCTAACAATTCAGAAGGTCTTGTTTGTCCATCCTCTCTGAGTGGCCAAACAGTTTGCTGAAGAGCCACCAAATTTGCTGTACATTTCTATATTAAGATCTTTTGTAATAAATCTATATTAATAATTAGGGAAAGTTTGTTTGTCTGTCCTCTATCAATGATACTTTCATGTAGAGCCACCAAATTTGGTATGCTTTCTTACTGGAACCATGGGAAGAATTTTATATAAATAATTTTGTTTCTCATGAAGAAAGACGGCTTTGCATAGAGGGAGATCTGTAGCGTATCTTGGTATCTAAATGTAATTTATAGAAGAAAACAAAGCAAAATCTATAAAGAAGAAAAAATAGTCTGAATTGAGGAAAAATAAGAATCAATAATAATTGTTTGTGTGTTCACAATAGAAAATCAAACATTTTCATGAAGAACTAATGAATTTCATATTCATACTTAATGGACCCCAAAAATAGGAGTCCATGTTGCTGTAAAATGAAACTTATACTAGAAATATCAGTGAGTACACTTTTTTTTGTTTGTATGAAAGAATTCAGTGGCTTTCATGTCTGATATCACTTTGCTTTGCTGCTAATATTTAACAAGACCCAAAAAATTATGGTTTATTTGTGGAAAGGTTCAACTTCAACTGCCATTCTGCCAACATTCACCTTGGACATTATCTGATAAGGTAATAAAACAGGTGGCATTACTTTCTGTTTGTTTCTTTAGTTAATGTGTTACATAACATATGACATGGCTTTTCTGTTCGTTCCTAGTGACCCCGTATGCTTTGACAAGCTGTCAGGTTATGATTAGTAAACAGGGGGATGACAGCGCGTCATGGCAGTCAGGTCGAACAGGTGTGTAACCAGAAGGAGACCACATGATCACCATGCAGTCAGATTTAGACAGAGGCAGAGAATTGGGAGTCGAGCCAGGGACACGCAGCCGATCAGAGGCATCTCTGACGACATGGCTTGCAAGGGGGTGCAAGTGTTGGCACCCCCTGGCCCCATGAAGATGATATAGGGCAGAAAGAAGTCCCTTCTCTGAGTATATATCTCTCCATCTATCTCTCAACTAACAACAAACTGTGGGCCCTTTTAGAGAATAAAATGAGAGATACATTTTTATAAAGAAGTGTTTCATTCGTTCATTGAATTTCATAGATCATGTTTGATTGAGTATACAACAAATGTCATATCAACCTGATTTATTTAATGCCAAAGCCATCCATGGTGTTGTTTAACCCATAGCTGGGGGGATAAGGGGATTCATACCTTTCTTGAGAGGATTAGTCTGAAGGTGAACATGATTGGAATCCAAGCTCATTTGTCATGAGGTTGTAGTGCATCATATTAGTCATTACACCACAGGGGCTCCTCCCATTACTTTTAGAGTGACGCTGTCATACTTATGGCATCATAAGTATGTCATGCACTGAGAAAAATGCATAAATAGCGGTGACTATATAAAGAAAATAATTTTTATCTTTCAGGGTTTGTAGACTATTGTCTTTATCTTTATTGTTACTCGTATATTCACAACGTTCTCCTGCCTTCCTCAGGTGTTTTTCAAACTCAAGAGCCTACATAGAACTTCGAACTATGTCCTTTATTTAATCCATGGAGGGGCGCTTGTTCTAATTCCATTAACCATAACTAGGTACAAGTGTACTACTATTATGCATAATAGTAATAATCCTAGTGATGTAAGAACATTAAGTCCAAAAAATTCACTCTGAACTGCCACATAGTGTAATGGTTGTTGGTGTTGGTTCCTTAAGTTTCCTGAGAAACAATCATCTGGACATTGCAGGTTTAATCCTGACTGCAGGTGAGTAACAATTCAGGAATACTAAACACTTGACATACACTTGCAGAAGGCTGGAGGACATATCAGCCAAAACATTGTGATTATAACAATAAAGACGAAGACAATAGTCTGTAAACCCTGGATGATAAAAATCATCAAGCTTCATCTCAGAATTTCTGAGACAGATCTCGATTATCAGAAATTCACACAATTAAAAAAAATGTTAAATAGATTCCATAAAAAAGACAAAGAGAGTAGTGTGATGGTCTCCCATTGGCTACAGATATACCTAGAACCATCACAATTTAGTGAAATCATTCATTGGGAAGTGGTCACAAGATACTAAACAGAACGGTCTTCAATAGAAAGGCATATTGTACCAAATTCAAACATTTTTTTATAATTTCACGAGGGCTTATTAAAGGTTTATCAATCCTTAGCTCTAAACACAATGCATATTGAAACAAACCTTTTTCTTTTGGGGATTTATTGGCTCTTCATTAGAATTCAATAAAAGGACTTTTACATATCTCAGCTTCTAAAGGTTCAACCTTTTTCTTGTAAAATAAATGACAGTAGTGATAGTATTACCCATTTTATTTCTTGGTAGTCCAGATCTTAGTTTATTTCACATCCTTGTTATGTAGTTTAAGTATGTATTGAAGTTTATATATATATATATATATATATATATATATATATATATATATATATGTGTGTGTGTGGATGACTATATATATATATATATATATATATATTGTTTGTTGGGTTTTATGGCATATCAACTTTTGTAGGTTTAAATACCCTACAAATTCATTTTTATCCAAATAAACAGCTCTATTTCAAACAAATCAGTTTCGCATAAGTACACAGTTTAATTGTCAAAAATATTTCTATTTCAAGCTATTCAGTTTAGTCAAACAGTTCTATTTTACACAATTCAGTTTAATGTAAGTACAGTTTCAATGTCAAAAAGAGTTTTATTTCAAACAATTTAGTTTAGCATACAAAAAAAGTTCCATTTTAAACAATTCCGTTTTGCATAAGTATGCTGTTTAAGTGAAGTACGTTATTTAAATGTCAAAACAGTTCTATTTAAAGCAATTCAGATCAGTATAATTACACAGCGTAGTTCTATTTAACCCATAGATAGGACCCTATCAGGTACTACCCCTCCAAGCCAGAGTAAACTTGACGAGTGATGGCAATGAAGGGGTACTCCACATTCCCCAAAGCTCCCACATTACTGGAACCTCACCACCGGATTGTTTAGTGTTATATCCAGGACACTTGTTAGGGGTTTTTATCCATCTGCAGAGAAGCAGTCAGTGTATTCTCCAGCCCCAGCTAACTGAGCAATATTCAGCAACTATGTGAGGATACAGGATGTAGTCCAGAAGACCTGCCAGAGGCAATGAACAATAGGGAAAAGTGGCGAGAGAGGGTCAGGGATATCCGTGCTACTAGCACGACATGATGATGATGATGATATATATATATATATATATATATATATATATATATATATACACGATTTAACACAGTTTTATATAAAAGAAACTATATAGAAAAATTTTTTATCAAGTGTTCTTATTTTTTTATATTTTTTAATGTATTTTTTTTCATATTTTTTAATGTATTTTTTCAACAAAATATGTTTAAAGAACTGGTTAGGTGACTAAACCTTACCACCCTCAATTCCCTCCATCCAACACTGTTATTGTATTCTCTTCATCTGTTATAGTTTTCATCAAAATAAATAGGTGGTTTTACTTATGAAGTGATGCTGATATTAAAATTCAAATGGTACTTGAACTGTTTCCTAGCTGAAAACTTGCTCTATGCAGAAGCATTGTTCCTTGTATCTGTGGGGTTTGAAGGCTTTTGAAGGTCAGGGGCTAAGTGCAAGGCTGTGTTGCCGTAAGATAACTGACTCCATATTTTGGTTACACTGTTTCACCCCATGTTGACTGGCCGGCGCAATGCCTTGCCCAAAGAAAGTCCCAAAAGAAATATACAAAAAGAAAAGATAGAAACAGATAAGAGATGAAAACCTTTCTTCCATACTTTCCTTTATTTACTTGGTGAAAGGACTAACCGAAGCTATGTCCCAAGACGTAGCGTGGTGCCCAAAACACCAGACAGCAAAATGGTCTTGTTGGTTCGACGGACCCTGCCTGAAAGAAAAAGAATACTTTGCTCCCTTTATCAAGAGGAAATCCTTTTTTCTTTTCACGCATGTATCATCTCCTTTTCCATTAGAGACGTCTGGGAGTTTCTTCAAATTTAATAGTTTTCTTTTTATCTATTTATTTATTTTTTTAAATTTAATTTTTTATTTATTTATTCGTTCCCTACATATCTATTGTAGCCTTTGTGGAAATAAATACTAAGCTTAAATGGTGTAGCAAGCGGCCAGGAACCCGAAAGATGGCGATCCACGCCCAGTCAGGATGAAGCCAGAGGAAACTCTGGTGGAAGTCCAAAGTGCCTCTGACGTGCAAATCAATCGTCAGAACCGGGTGTAGGGGCGAAAGACCAATTGAGGCGTAATTTTCAGATCAATCCTTATTCCTATTCGGAAATGAAAAGGATCCTATCATTGTTTTGTCTTTTTGGTTTGTAGTTTTTCATTGTTAAATGGTATATCAACCTTCATGAGTTATTTAATGCTAAAGCCATTCTTGTAGAAAGATTGTAATGGTACTATTTAAACCATAGTGGAAGGGATAAGGGAGTTGATACCTTTCCCAAAATTATTTGATTGACGGTGAACATGATAATGTAACTGGAGTTCAAACTTTCTTATAATGATATTGCAGTTTATCACAATAATGAGTATGCCACAGGGACTCCCCCATGACTGTTTTGTAGCTGAAAACTTGCTCTATCCAGCAGTGTTATTGTACTCCTTGTATCTGTTTTAGCTTTCTTATTTATTTCTAGAAAGTCCTATTTTTAAAAAAATGGTATGTAAATGAAGAAGAAAAATTAATCATTGAAAATCTAATATCAGAAAAGTAAATCCCCTTAGGTATCAAATTGTGAAATATTTTTCATATCTTAATTTTGGAAATATTAAGTTTTTGATCTTAATTGCTTTCCCAGATAAGAATATCCACGATAATGTCAAAGAAAAGAATGTGTTTCCACTCTGATGAGTTTGTAAAATAGTTTAAAAAATAAAAGAAAAGGGCAAGCAAGTCACATAATTGCACTTCTTTAGAGAAACTCTTAAAGTGTTCTTTTTTCTTCTTCTTGTTAAGTGTCACTTTATCCAAGAATCCATTCCTGTAGCTGTCAAGGAATCTTGTCAGGAAGAACGTTAATGTGTATTGTTGTGTAGAACTGTTTGCTAGAATATTCCTGGCTAGAACAGTGAGTGGAAAGAGAAGCAACCATGATCCTCTCCTGAATGCTTCTAATAGGATCTTTCAGGATACAGCAACTTGCAAATGTCACACAGTACAGAATTTAGAGCTTTAGATCTTAGACATAATGCCTTCTTTTTTTAACCTGAAATATCTAGCTTTTTATGAGCAAATACTCTTTGAATCTAATCCTAAGGGCTTATATCAGGTAATAGGAAACATTCTTCTCTTCATATTGGTTAACTCTCTACCTCTCAACCTTTTTTTTTGCTTGTAGGGATAGCCCAGTTGCAAATCACTAAACTGCAAGCTGAGAGGTGTCTGGCTCACTATGTTTGTATTTTTCCAACCCCTCCACCATGATTACACCCTATTGGGAAGACTAAGAATATGCTGACTGTATCTTCTGCAAATTGGTAAAAACACTCACCTCAAATTTTCTGGTTTGATGGTTTCCTTGTTTAATGGCATATCAACCTTCCTGGGTTAGTTAATGGTGAAGCCATCTTTACAGAAGAACAACAGTGATGCTAGTTAATGCATAGCTAGGGAGGAAGAAAAAGTTCACACCTTTCCCGAGGGTATTAGTCCAAAAGTGAATGCAATAGCTTGTCTGGAGTTTGAACTTACTTACTTCAAGGTTGTAGTTCAGCATTTTAGCCATCATGCCACAAGGACTCCCTCAAAGTGTTCTGGATATGACAGTAAACTGCATCTGATGGTGAGATCTGGGAAGAGTGGTGTACACCATTACTCCGCCCAGGAATGGTAGTAACAGTTAAGGTCCAATTTAAGGGTCCAACAGCTCTGTTTAAAAGTTATTTTTATTTGATTGAACTATATGCAAAAAAAATTTCTTCAGAAACAACTGCACAAAAATGTAAGCATGAACATACAATGTACACAATTCCTTAACCTCTAGGCATAAAATAATTTGAGACTGGTTGAGATGCCATTAAAATCAATCAATCAATCAACCTTTTTTAACTATTCTTGTAAATCCAGAAAGTTTGTTGGTATACATATTTACCCATCCCCACCGCTCGGGCAGGATATGACACAAGGTCAGATTTTAAGCGGAGTTCAACAGGTTTGAATTCAGAGTTTTCCTTCTCCTAGACTAGTTGCCTCACCAAGGCTGAAGAACCTAGTCTGCCCTACTATTTACCCATAGCTGGATATTTTTTTTTTTTTGGTATAGCTCAGTAGCAGAGTACTGGACTGCATGATTAGAGGTCTCTGTTTATAAAATATTTGTATTTACTCAATCTTTTCAGAGGGTTTGAATTTGCAGTTTTGTTTCTCCTAGATTGGTTGGTCAACAAATGATGAAGACCCAGTCTGCCCTATTACTTAGCTATAGTTGTCTTTTCATGTATGTATTTACCCAACCCCTCCAACACGACACAAGTTCAATTTTTTAGTGGAATATAGCTAGTTTGAATTCAAAGTTTTCTTTCTCCTAGACTGGTTGCCTTCCAAAGACAAGAGACCACCAGTTTAGAATATATATATATATATATATAATTGGAAGGAGTGTACTTCTTAATGTTTGATACTGTACATCTTTGGATTCTCCAATATAACAGAACTACAAAATTCTCCTTTCCACTCCACACTGGAATCAATAATTTTGTCTAAATTTCTTTGATGCAAAATCATCATTATTATACCCTAATGATTATACAAGGTTCATTCAATAAATAAGGTGAATTTTGACTAAGGAGTTGGCAATAGGAAGCGCTGTTTACAGTTGAACTTGTAGAGAAAGGAAAAATTTCGTATTATTGGTTTGGCGCACAATTTAATTTGACACTTAATTTCACCCAATCAGGATGACCTATCCTATTCAGCCCAGACTTTCATTTCTGGCTAACAGATTGGTTAAGCTGCCAAACACACTCTCTTTGGCTGTAGAACACCGCCCAGTGCAGTCTAGAATAGCAGCAGCAGCAGCATGGACAAACGAGGGAACCCATCTAATTTATGGATTCCTTACAAGGAATCCCAGTTGAATATAAATTAGATGCATTCAACATGCCTCGCACAGGCACAACTTAATGTCACCCCAAAATTGGCTATGTCGATCTGACGCGTAATCCTGCTCTCGACACACTAGCTCGCAATTCACCTCTGGGCCACCTTAATGGAGATAGTTAAAACTCTCCACACCAAATACCAGGCATGAAACTATACAGTGACTCTAAAGCACAATCCCTCACACGTCCGATGACACAGGCTGCCATCTCAACCTTCCAACATCTCATAACTCAATTTCGTCTAAATACTCACAAATTTTCACGAGTCTTGCAGCACCAAAGCAAACCCAATATTCCATGCTGCAAAATAAAACTATCCATAAAAACACCTTTTGACTATCGCCATCTTACTTCTTCATTCATCCTCCTTTTACTTCTTACAAACTTAGCGAGGGGACTAACAACACTAAGCGAGGGAACTAACAACACTAAGCGAGGAAACAACTCAACGTAAACACACACCTTACACTCTTCCTCTCTAACAAACCAACTACTCCAGCTAAAATCATCCTATGAAAACTCTGGCTACAAAATGTTTCCCCCGTGCTAAACAATAATAACCATTTCATCTATCACTAAAAACTTTTTCAAAGAAATCAATAGTGGTTGGTCCTTTCATGTTCCAAAAGATAGTCAGCGTGACCTTCTTTACTGACTGCTGCACCCGGAACTATTTCTTTACCGGAGAATCTATGCATTTCCACTATCTTTTTGGCTTAAGCTTGTTATGGCAAACCCATGTTTAGTTTATTTGTAAACATTTTTTGGACTAAAACATGCTTTTCTATACACATTTCTCAGTACATTTCATATGGTTTGTACTTCTCAGACACTAAAATTTGAAGACAGACCTCTGTTCAAGCATGCAGTACTGTGTTTGAATTGCCATCTTTGCGAGATTAGGATTATGTTTGGGATAAACCAATTCCAAACAATGCAGTGTTTACATTTATCAAAATAAAATTCTTTTGTTTTTTTCCCCCAAATTCCTCTAATCTACTGAATGTCCCAGATTCTCTGCCACAAGCGGACTGTGAGACAAAGTCAATTTTTAAGTTGAGCTCAGCTGGTTTGAATGCTGAGTTTATCTTCTCCTGAGCTGGTTGCGTTACTGAGGCTAAAGAACCCACTCTATTCTACTACTTACTCAAAACTGGGAGAAGAAAACATGGACTTGTATCTTTTTTAAGGGCATTAGTTTTATGTGAAATGCTAACAGCTTCCTCCATGATTAGAACTTGGGTCCCTTATTCCATTTCCTCATTTGCCTCCACTGATTTATTATGTTGTTTCATTGTGAAAGAAAATTTCACTGCATATATTTATCCTGCCCGTCTGCCAGGAGCATGTTGTGACACAGGCTCAATTTTTTTAAAACAGTGTGCAGTCAGCTTGAATTCAGAGTTTTCCTTCTCCAAGACTGGTTACCACAGTAAGGTTAATATCCCAATTTACTCTATTATTTACCCATATCTGGAGTGAGAAATGTGGTTATCTGCCTTACCGAAGGGCATTAGTGTTGAAATGCAAAACAGTCTCATCCAGGATTTGAACTTGGCTTGCTAGGTCCGATTTCTACTACAGTGATTGTAACACTACTTGTAACGCATTCAATGTAATAAGAATATTTTTTCTGTTACATCTTTAATGATGTTGATTAAAAACAATTAATTATGACTAGTATTTTCTTTCATCTTGGCTTTTTTACTGAGAACTAAATTCAATCCTTGATAGGTGGCCTATTGTACTGGCCTTGTGCCAACACTTAATTTTTTTAGTGGCACTTCTTGTGGTTTAATGGTAAGAAGACCCTTAACTTTCACTAAGTGGTCCAAACTTCAGGCTTTGTACCACAATTAATATAAGTTCAGTAAATGATGATTCCATTATTAGAAATTTATACCTTGTCTTCTGTCCACTATTGTGATCAATACCTGCTGTTTGATGATGTTATTTAATCTCAAAGGAATCTCCATTGAATTTTTGGATTCCTCTTGCTTCTGCTTCATTGTACATATTAGCACTGAAGGTGTTAAAATCACACAAGGGAGATTACTCTGTTAATACAACTTATTATATGCAAAGCCATGGAAAACTACTGCCATGTTGTGCAAAAGAACAATATCATAAAAAAAAATGTTGACATAGGTTTGGTTTCCTAGTTTAATGTCATATCAACTTTTGTGGGTTATTCAATGCCAAATACATCCTTGTAGAAGAACTGAACTGATACTACAGTGTAAGGGAGATTTTCTCTGGTCCCAAATTAGAGCCTGTGTGACCTAAACAAAATAGACCAAATCCGGATATAAGAGATTTCTTCTCCGGTCCCAACAACTCTCTTATATCTAGGTTACACTGTATTTAACCCATAGCTGGGGGGAATAAAAGGGCTCATGCCTTTCCCAAGTGTATTAGTCTGAAAGTGAACATAATAGCACAAGTAGAATTTGAACTCACTACAACCACTTTAGCCATTACACCACTGGGACTTCTCTGAGATGGGTTCCAACAATAAAAATAAACACCTCCTACAATAGGACATGATAAAGATATTAATAAAAAAAGTACATTTCTTCATCTAATCAGTAGATACTAAAAGAAGAATGCAGAGTAAATTAGAAATAAATATTTCAACTTATACATCAGTCTATTATAACAACTCTTTGAGAAATAACCAAAACATTGTATACCTTATCCACTCTGACCCGGAATGGTAATATATTTTAGGGTCACATCTATGGATCAAATAGATCAATATGAAAGTATTAGGTTTGGTTTAGTTTTATAGCATTTCAACCATTGTTGGTTATTGTTGTCGCCTGTTAGGGGCCAGAAAGAAGACATGGAAGAAGAGAATGTAGGTGGAACAAATGTATTGAATAAACAGAACTTATATACAAAATAAGAGTATTAGTACAGCAGGTAGAAATGTCGGTCCAACACTGTCAGGTTTGACTGCTGGGAGGAAGTCTCCCAAAGAGTAAATAGAGTTTGTATTTATGAAGGAGGAAGAGTTCATAATTGTGTAGATAGGTCACCATAACAGTTATTTATTGCCAAATCCTGTTTTTATGTATATATTAAATTTATGATTCATAAACACATTTTGGAGATACACACAGTTAAATGATCAAACAGTTCTGTTTCTAACAATTTAATGTAGAATAAGTTAACAAAGTTAAATGGTTCCAAGTATAGCTATGTATCACTAACAATCTAATTAAACATCTGTCATTTGCTTACACACAGTTAAATGATCTAACAGTTCTATTTCAAACAATTCAATTTAACATAAGTTATTTGTTTGCACTCAGTTTAAATATTAAACAGTTCTATTGTTTTTGTGTAGCATTTATTCTAAGGCTAACAGTAACAAATAAATGAATTAATATTTCATTTAATTCTAACAATTTATTAATCAACAACTGAAACAATTAATAACAATATACAGTCCTCCTTGTGAATGAAGTTGAGTTTAAAGGACTTACGGTGCACTGAAGAAGATATCTGGTATCTTAGGGTTGTCTTTCTGAAAGCTTTTAATGTCTCCACCTCACGAAATGTCAGGTGGAATCTATCTGACCGGATTTGGGATTTTTGTACAAAGACTTCTGGGCTCATCATGTGATTAGTATATCCAGTCACAGAGAGCCTCTCCCTCACTCACTCCATACATAGGAATTACCATTTTACTGACCCAACAGTTCTATTTGAGCCATGGATGCAGTTGGTATGTTCAAAAACTGAAAGTATTAGTTTTGGATTAGAATACTTAAAAGCCTATAACTATGTTCAAACAATTGATTGTAATTAAATAGAATTATTGATGTTAGAAAGACTTGAAATAAGGATTATTAATTACTTGAAATGATGTAATTGCTTGCAAATTATTGGTGTTAGATAAGAATACTTGAAAGCATATGAATGTGTGTATATAATAGTTATAAAATAAGATCATTAATGTTAGAAAGACTTGAAACCTAAAGATTATTATTTGTTACTTGAAACCATATAATTGCTTCCAAATTATTGCTGTCAGATAAGAATTCTTGAAAGCATATGACTGTGTACAAACAAATGGCTATCATTAAATAGGAATAGTTACTTGAAGCCATATAATTGCGTTTCAATTATTCATATTAGGTAGGAAACACTGTCAGCAAGCCCTAAAATACACCAACTTCATCCTCTGAAGAACACCCCCACACAAAAAGACTTTCCCAAGTATGACTCTTAACTGCATCGGATGGTGAGGCTCCACTTCTGGAGCTCTGGGGAGTATGGAGTACACCTTCATTGTTATTACTACTGGGTATACTCTGACCTGGAGTGGTAGTACCTGTTAGAGTCCCATCTTTGAGACAAATAGATGTTTAAGATAATAAAATATTTAACTATTTAAAATGATTGAGAAGATACATTTTTTACTGTATATAATTGGAGATCATAATTGTTGAACTGACTTTGGCATAAAATAACCCAACAAGGATTGAAATGCTGTTAAACCAACCAACCAACCAACCAACCAACCAACCAACTACCCAACCAAATCAAACAAAAACATTGTGATTACAATTAAGATGAACTCATTTGTCTAATCAGAACAGTCTATAATAATGATAATCCTATCTGAGAAATAGCCAAAATATTGCGACTATTACAATTACAATGAACACACTAGTCTAATTGGATCTGTCTAATCAATACATAAATAGTACGTTGTTCTGTGCTAAACACTAAAACCTCCTTTGTTTATATATTTCACCCATGGAGATATGATTCATTGAAATGGTCGAGAAATAAATTGTTTTCAATGATTTAATATTCTGTTAAATCTGTATGACATTATGGTATTTTTTAACAATCTAGATTGATCTGGAGGACCTCATGATATAAAGTTTCATCGCAGTAAATGGACCCAGCAATCCAAGTTCAAATCCTGGATGAAGCTGTTTGCATTTCTTACAACAGTTAATGCCCAAGGGAAAAGTATGAATTCAGTGATTCTTCTGGTATGGGAAAATAGTGGAGTAGGCTAAATTTTTTAACATTGTTGTGGCAACCAGTCTAGGAGAAGGAAAACTAGGAATTCAAACCAATTGTACTCTGCTTAAAAAATGATCTTGTGTCACATTCTGCTATTGGTGGAGGGGTTAGGTTAATATATACATTGATGGATATCTTCTTAATAATCTATATGAGTAGGATATCCTGTTGATAATCCTAATGATATATGATCCTTTTTATAATATATATGATATAGGCTATCCTGTTTACAATGTATATGATATAGAATATTCTGTTTATAATGTATATGATATAGGATATTCTGTTTATAATGTATAAAGGATATCCTATTTATAATAAATAGGATATCCTGTTCATAATATATATGATATAGGATATCCTGTTCATAATAATTATGATTAAGGATATCTTTTTTAATATACATATGATATGAGATATCTTGTTTATTATGAATATGATATTGGTTTGGTTTGGTTTGATGGCATAACAACCATTGTAGATTATTTAATGTCAAATCCTTTATATATATATATATATATATATATTTGAAAATATATGATTTGTAAACACATTTTGTTGATAATATTCTTCAACAAGCCTAAGCTCATTTTTTTGCACACACATAAATTGTTTCAAGTGTTGCTATCTAATATGAATAATTCTATTTACTATAAATCATTTGTTTGCACACATTAAGTGGTTACAAGTATTTGACTAATTATTCTATTCAACATTACTTATTCATTTCCAAAGTTAAACAGTTTCAAGTATTGTTATGTAATTCCAATAATTCAATTTAGGCACACAGTTATAGAGTTTCAAGTATTGTTATTTAATATTAATAATTCTATTCAAAATTTATCTTTCTTTTGCACTCAGTTAAATGGTTCCAAGTATTGCAATGTAGCGCAAACAATTCAATTAAACATCAGTCATTTGTTTACACAAATTTTAATGATCAAATGGTTCTGTTTCAAACAATTCAATTTAGCATAATTCATTTGTTTGCACTCAGTTTAAATATTAAAAAGTTCTATTTGACCCATATATAGGTCCCTATCAGATACCACCACTCTTGGTCTGGGAGAAATGGCAATGAAGGGTACTCCTCATTCCCCAAAGTTCCAACATTACTGGAGCTTCACCATTAGATGTTTTAGAATCATATCCAGGACACTTGATTGGAGTAGGTATCTTACCTCTCTACAGAGATGCAATTGGTATATTCTATTGCCTCAGCTGATTGGGCTGGTATATGATATATGATATCCTGTTTATAATGTATAAGATATAGGATATCCTGTTTATAATGTATAACACATAGGATATTCTGTTTATAATGTATAACATATAGGATATCCTGTTTATAATGTATAAGATATAGGATATCCTGTTTATAATGTATAACACATAGGATATCCTCCTTGCAATGTATAACTTATAGGATATTCCATTAATTTATATGATACTCTGTTTACAATCTTATATGATATAGAGAATGGTTTTAAGTAGTTTAATATTCATATTCTCTTAATAGTCCATGTTGTATTGTATTAGTCATATGATTCAAGATACTTTATTAATCTATATATGTATGATATTGATATTACATTAATTATCAATAATATGTTTTCTATTAATATTCAATCTAGTTATTTAGCCTAGTCAACAGAGCTTAGAATATACTGATTGTATCTCCTGTAGAAGGCTAAGATTCCCCACCCTAAGAGGAGTCTCCTGAGTATGACGCTAAATTTCCGCTGATAGTAAGGCTCCAATTCTGAAGATCTGGGGAGTGAGGACAATCACTTCCAGATCCAATCTGACAAGGACATACAAAGAAAAGACTTTAATTTTTTTTTTCATCATACAACATGTGAAAGCACATGCAATACCCTGCCCCCATCAGCTGCCAACCAGTGTTGATAACACAGTTTCTGTAGCTAAAGATGATACTGCCACTCCTGGTGCTACTAAGCAGCTTTTGCCACCAGACAGTGTATTTAAAAGAATTATATATATATATATATATATATATATACATGCTAGATCAATGAAAAGTAAAAATTACATTGTATGTTCATCTTCATTTGTAGTGCAGTTAGTGATTTTTAAAAATGCATTTACTTTCGGCCATCGATATCATTACATGCTCGCAGTAACCGTTTATTGATATTATGTATTTAAATGGGAATGGTAGTTCCACATGCATTTCATTCATGCTGAAGATTTTTCGCTCTCGATCAAATATTTAAATATAGACATTATAATTTAATTAAAGTTTATATCAATGTTTTAATTAAATTTTAGTTTATGTAAATGTTTGAATTTAAGTTTATGTATTATGATTTAATTTGGGTTAATATATAGGTTACAATTTAATTAAAGTTTATTTATATTTTACCAGACATTGGCATGATGGTTAGAGTGTTTGCCGATGGCCTGGGAGACCGGGGTTCAATCCCAGGTCAAGTCATATTAAAGATTCAAAAAATAGTACTTGATGCCTCCTTGCTTAACACTCAGTATTATAAGGTAACTATCAAGGGTAAAGTGGAGCAATCTAGGGAAAGGAGTAGTGCCCTCCCATACACTCTAGTGTAGTAGCTATCAAAAAGGGAGCCTTCAGGTCAACCTGAACTATGGTTGCCAACTTTACTTACTTATATATATTTTACAACTTAAATTATGTTACAATTTAAGTAAAGTTTATATAAATGTTGAAATTTAATTTAAGTTTATATTTAAACAACAGGATCTGTTAGGTTTCCATCTATGGCTCAAATTAATCTGTTTAGAAATTATTTGCATCCGAGGGGACTGTGCGCAAAAAGAATCTCTTTGGAAACAACTACACAATAAACATAAATATGAATGCATAGCAAACACAATTCCATAACCTCTTGGCATAAAATAGCCCTAAACAGGTTAACATACCATTAAAATCAATCAGTATAATCTCTGATATAATATAGGGTATTTTATTTATCAATATGTATATGATATTGATATTACATTAAAAAACTACTATATATTTTTCTATTATCATCTTAAACAGAATTTGATATTCAGTCACCATTCTATATGATGTGTTAGAGATGTAACTAAGGTACAAACATTGACTCATCTAAAATGTTTTTTATAAAACATTTTGCATTTGTTTTTTATAAAACATTTTGCATTTTATAATGTGCTAGAGATGTAACTAAGGTACAAACATTGACTCATCTAAAATGTTTTTTATAAAACATTTTGCTTTTGTTGTCCAGAACTTCTATACTACTTTTCCACCAAGGCATTAATCTTGATGGTGAAGATGTTCTGTTAGTACACAAGCATATAAATACCTTTCTTAAAAAATATGGCATCAAGTGACAGATGATGCCTTTGTATCTCAGAACAATGGAATCATCTGACGGGGAACTCTTTCTTAAATAAATGTTGTTTGGGAAGACTCGAAATGATAATCTGAAGGAGCCAAGTCAGGACTGTATCCCAAACATGTCATTAAAGTGACTCCTTACCGTTTTGTCTTGGGGATTGTCTGTGGGGTGGCATTGCTATGCAGCTGGACTGACTCTCTTTTACAAATACTTTGGTCACTTTCAATGAACAGCTTCCTTTAATCTGTCCAATGGTTTTGTGATCCAGTTATTTAATCTTGACATTTTAATTGACAGGGTCAGCTTTAAGAGGTACAAGGTCCAATTGAGAACATATATATTGCAATTAGTCATCGTATGTACCTGATGAGTCAAGAGTAGATTATGCTCAAGCATGGGGATCCCTTGGGAGCAATTGGTCCAATTGACTTAAGGCTAGTGCTGCATATATATATATATATATATATATATATATATATATATGTATGTATGTATGTATTCTTCATTCTGGTAAATCCAGAGTGGGGAACAATTCTGTCAGGGCAAATAAATTATTCAAATTTCGAATATTTAAATATTCCTGGTAAAGAGCTCAATGTAAATAAATTCACAGAGCAAATAATATTATTTCAAGAAAAAACCAATATTTGGTCACATTAGGATAATAAATTTATTTCCATCCTGTTAAGAGTGGTACTACCTCATAAGGCTCCATTTATGGGTCAAACAAAACTGTTTGACTATTTAACTATGTGCAAACAAATGATCATTTAAATAGAATTGTTAGTGTTACATAGCAATACTTGAAAACATCTAACTGTATCAAAATAATACTGTTGGTGTAAGATAGCAATACTTTAAGATATTTGTGTGCCATCGTATGAGCTCTGGCTCAAACAAAAATGTTACCTACAAACTATTTCATTTAGAAATCGTATATATTTAATATATGTATAAGCATATAAGCAGGAGTGGGCATTGAATAACCTACAAGGGTTGAAATGCCATAAAACCAAACTAACCTGTAATATACTTATAAACTCATTGTGTGTGAATTCTAAAATATCACAATTGTGATACTATGTATTCTTATTTTTGGCAACAGAGTTGTGATGTCATAAAATCTGGTAATACATAATACTCAATAATATCTATTTTGATTGTATAATGTTCCACTATAAATGATTTACCCAGTCGTCTGGGGCTGTAGAATACATCAAATGCATGTCTACAGAGGGGTAAGACCCCCCACCTGCAATGAGTGTCCTGAAATATGACACCAAACAATCTGATGGTGAGGTTCCAGTAATGCTGGAGCTTTGGGTAATGCAGAGCACTCTTTCATTGTCATTGCTCCCATTTCCCCTCAGGCCTGAAGTGGTAGCACTTGATAAGGATCCTATGTTTGGGTAAAATAGAACTAAACTGTGTTCTGATCCTAAACTGAATTGCTTGAAATGGTACTGTTTTTGTATGCTAAACTGAATTATTTGAAATACAACTGTTTTTGACATTAAACTGTACTTATGCTAGGTTGAATTGTTTGAAATATAACTGTTTTGACATTTAACTGTGTGTAAACAAAATGTATACTTACACTAAACTGAATTGGTTGAATTAAAACTGTTTGACTAAACTGAATAGCTTGAAATAGAAATGTTTTTGACAATTAAACCATGTATTCTTGCTAAACTGAATTGTTTGAAATATAACTGATTATCTGTATAAAAATTGATTTGGTATTAAATAAAGTACAAAGGTTGATATGCCATAAAACCCAAACAAATAAACAACTATAAATAATTAAATACTGGTATCTTTGGTTCGAGAAGGAAATTCATTTGTTATTAAAAAATTATTTACAAGTAGTAAAGCTAAGTCTGGCACACAGATACTTATTTATGAGAACATTTCGGTGAGCATTATGCTTTGGGATTTAAGATTTCTGTTTTTAAATAATTGTGTAGTTGAATTTTTTTCTTTTCTTGTCTTTTATTTTTATGTCCAAAGTTGAATTCAGTACACTCTCCATTGCAGTGATCATTAGGCCTTTTTCGAAACAGTATCAAGCAATTTAAGTATTTCTTTATTTCTTTATTTTTTTATTTTTTTATTCTATGAATACAAACAGTTTACAAATAATTGTGAAAATAATGATATATTGCATCTTGTTTTCCCGTTCAGTGACTCTTGAAATACAAGCAAAAACCAAAAGGACAGATGTAAATGACTGATTTGATAGGCAGACAAATATCAAGTGGTACGATGAGTATACAAATATCGGGTGGGGGGAGGAATTAAAAGAGAAATAATGGGAAAGAAGAAATCTACGCAAAATAAAAATGAGTAAATAATGGAATTAATATCAATCTTTAAAGTTTTTAGCTTCTTAAAAATCTCTTGAGTCATGTTAAAAATCCAATAGTTTTCTAAACTTCTCAAATTAAGTATGTTACCAATTTTAACCCTTTTTCATATCAGTGACTTCATTTTTGTTGTTTTTAACAGAACCTTTTTAAGACCATGACTTCATGTCTGGTAAATTCATCATGAGATAAATTCGTTGTAAGTGAATTCCTTGTGTAGTAAGTTTGTGTGTAAATTTATGTGTGCATATGTATGTTGAAAGAGGTATGCCCAGTGATGTAATGGTTAAAATATTGGACTGTATCCTTAAAGTATGTGATTTTGAATTCCAGTTGTATGATTAAATTTATTTTTGGATTAGTACTCTTTGGAATAACCTCTCTGAAACTGGTAGACAAATTCACCTACCTAGGAAGCAACGTCTCATCAACCGAAAAAGACATCGACACATGGCTAACGAAGGCATGGACAGCTATCGATAGGCTTTCAATCATATGGAAATCAGACATGACCGATAAAATGAAACGCAGTTTCTTTCAGACAGTGGTCGTGTCAATACTGCTATATGGATGCACTACTTGGACGCTAACTAAACAGCTGGATAAGAAGCTAGATGGCAATTACACAAGAATGTTGCGAGCAATATTGAACAAGTCCTGGTGGCAACACCCCACAAGGCACCAACTATACGGCCACCTGCCTCCCATCACGAAAACTATCCAAGTCAGATGAACTAGACATGCAGGACACTGCTGGAGAAGCAGGGACGAGCTCATAAGTGATGTACTCCCATGGAACCTCGTATATGGCCAAGCAAATGCAGGACGACCAGCTTGAACATACATACAGCAGCTATGTGAGGATACAGGATGTAGCCCTGAAGACCGGCCAGAGGCGATGAATGATAGGGAGAAGTGGCGAGAGAGGGTCAGGGATATATGTGCTAGCGGCACGACATGATGATGATGATGACTCTTTGGAAAGGCTTGAACCCTCTTATTCCTCCACATAATGCTTCACTCATTAAACTGACCATTGGGGGTGTCCTCATGGTGCAATAGTTAAAGCACTGGACTGCAGAATCGTAGAAAGCAAGTTTGAACTCCAGTTGTGCTATTACATTCACTTACGAGCAAAAACCCTTGAGAAAGGTATGAACCCCCTTATCCTCCCGGCTATGGGTTAAATAGAACCACTACTGTTCTTCTCGAAGGATGGCCTTGACATTAAATAACCCAAGAAGGTTGATATGCCATTAAACAAAAACAAATAACCAAACAAACTGACCATTTGTCACATTGTCCCCACTCATTAAATTAACTATGTATCGCATAGCCTCTCACTTTTATTAAACTAACTTTCTGTTACATTGTTCTGCACCCTCATTAAACTGACTATTTTCCTTATAGTTTCCCCCTCATTAAATTGACCCTGAGTTGCATAGTCCTTACCTCTTTATCAAACTGACATTGTCACATAGCTCCCTCTTCATTAAACTGACCATATCATATATTGTCTCCTTCATTAAACTATGTGCTACATATTCCCCCTCCTGCATTAAACTGATTTGTGTCACATTTTCACCCTTCCTCATTAAACTGACCATGTATCATATATTCCCCCTCTCTAATTACTGACCACATGTCACATATTCCCCACCTCATTAAACTGACCATTTGTCATATATTCCCCCCTCCTTCATTAAACTAACCATGTCTCATATGGTCCTTCCCCTCCTTACACTGACCTTGTGTTATATATTCCACCCTCCCTCATTAAATTGACCATGGGTCACATATTCCTAATCATTAATTAAACTGACCATGTTGCATATTCTCCCTCCTTCATTAAACTGATCCTGTGTCATATATTCCCTGCTCCCTCATTAAATTGACCATGGGTCACCTATTCCTTCCACCTCCTTAAACTTACCATGCTGCAAATCCCCCTCTTTCATTAAACTGACCATGTGCCATATTGTCCTTCCCTCTCCTTAAACTGACCATGTGTCATATGGTCCTTCCTGCTCTTTAAACTGACCATGTGTTATATATAGTCCTTTCCACTCCTTAAACTGACCATGTGTCATACATGGGCCTCCTCCCTCCTTAAACTGACCATGTGTCATCTATGGTCCTTCCCCCTCCTTAAACTGACCATGTTATATATGGTCCTTCCCCCTCCTTAAACTGACCATGTGTTATATATGGTCCTTCCCACTCCTGAAACTGACCATGTGTCATACATGGTCCTTCTCTCTCTTTAAACTGACCATGGGTCATATGGTCCTTCCTGCTCTTTAAACTGACCATATGTCACATGCTACCCAGTTCTAAGAGGAAGTAATTAGATACTGAATTATAAAAGCCAAATAAAAATAAAGTTATACTACCTTTGTGCCATTAAAGTTGTTACATTTACTGTATGAAATTCTTAGGTAAATGTCACAACTGTCATGGGACAGAGGTTGATGTATTTTCTGTTATGATTAATAAAAAGTTTGAAAAGTATGTTAAAGATAAAAAATATTAAGACAATTTGTCTAATTTTCAGATAACTGTTATTATTTAGAATATATGGACTGTTGACCTCATTGTTATAATCACAACATTTTGGCTGATATGTACTTTAGCCTTCTTCAGGTGTTTTATGTCGAACTTTGCAGTCCTCACAGAATCTTCAACTGAACCCTTTATTTGATCCACAGGGATAGACTGTTTCATTTCTGTTAACCATGACCGGGTTCAAGTGTTAAGTATTGTAAGTATTTCTTGTTATTCTTACCTTATGTTGGGATTGAACCGGCAAACTCTGGATGATTTCATTCAGAATCAGTTTCCAACCAAATGTCTTATCCACTGTACCATATGTCTGACAAAGGTACATGACTCAATGGGTAAGGGTTCAGTTCAAGATTCTGTGTGGACTCGCAAGTTTAACATGAAATACCTGAAGAAGACTGAAGGACATATCGGCCAAAATATTGTGAATATAACAATAAAGATGAGGTCAATAGTCCAAATATTCTAAGTAATAACAAATATTAAGTCTGTTTTATAAATTTTATTACATTTAGCATATGAAATTTATATGCAAATGAGATCACTAATACTGTTTCCAATGAGTTGCTAAGAATATGAGCTGTTTATGATTTTACGGCTCTGCAAAACACTTGCCATATATTTTGTTTTGGTTTTCTTTTAGACCAAAATCATGTACAGAATCTTTGATTTATTTACTTTTATTTTTAAATGAATCAATGTTAACCATAAATATTATCAATTTTGAATTGTATTTAATTTTTTAAAACTTGGGTATAAAAAACAACCAGGAATTAAAGATGAAAGAAAATATTAGTTAAAATTAATAATTATGATGATAAACAATGCATGATCTAAAAATAGATAATAAATGACTGCATATTTTTACATTGTACCAAACACTGAGATAATTTTAACTGCTTTCCACGTTTAATTCTTGACTTTTCTTTTGAGCCATCTTTAGACACACTGATCATTAAAACAAAGTGAATTATTTCATCTAATGACCAACCATTTCTTGAAGCCGACACTGTTTGTAATAATCAATCAATCTCTATCCTGAAGCCATTTTTATTCTGTTCAAATGATGTTGAAACATCTGATATCAAAGCATTCTTTCTCTATTTATAAGACGAGTGCTTTTCAGGAAATTCTTCAATTATATTATCTTTTTGAAAAGATCTAATTTCAGTTGGCATTAATTCATTGAGTCCATTTGTTTATAGCTATTTTCTCTCTTAATTTTCTTGTGATTTATTTTTAATGGTTTCTCTATTGATGCAATAACAATTCTTTAAGATCTGTGCCTCTGTCACTTTTGAGTGATTCTTTTGCCAATGAATGTTATTGTCTGAAGTTAATAAATAAAAACAGACATCTTAAAATCAACACAAATAATTAAGATTTACCTACTTGATAATTTTTTTCTTTCTGTTGTGGACCAGTAAAGGATCCGGAAGAAAGACACAAACTCAGGTTTACGTGGAACAAAGTATATCAACAAAAGTATAATACAACATAGATAACAAGGTGTTGAATGGCAGTCTGACTGCCAAAGTGTTAGGCTGGAATAAACTTAGCTCCGAGATGAATATTCTCCCGATATTAATTGCAACAGGAAGAGTTCATTACAGTCCGCAGGTTGGGTACCATAACACTTTCAAACAATTCATTGTAGTTAATTCTAGTGTGAGTCAAAAGTTTTGCAATATTCTGCAAACATTGGTTTCAATTTGGCAGTGCTGGATGCTTTTGTCTAGGTCATGAAGGTCATGAACCACTCAAGACTGGGATGCCAAGCTTGCCTAAGACTCTTTGAGTGCTATTTGACAGATTTTTCTCTATAGTTTAGAGCTCAGCTTTGAAAAGCACAATTTTAGGCCTATCTGACCTTGCCAGATCATCTAGATTCTTACAATCAAAGCAAAATTTCAACAGATGTTTTTGGTTGCTTCTATGGCATTATGGCTTAGCTCAATTAGAGCACATTGCAGGTTCATCATTATGGCTTTTAAATGACACACAGAGTCAACCAGTGCACAACATGTCAACACACCTACTAACATGATACTGCCAACCACAGCAGGTGTCTTTCATGGCTTGAACTGTCTAATTACATGCTGCAAAGTAGGACATATCAAAATATTACTAAACATTATGCTCTAATATATAAAAAAATGTCTTCTTATGAGGGTAAGCTGATGATATCATTAATTTTTTTTTTTTACCAAGAACAGCAACAATGATGGAAGAAGTGTGTGGGCTTAAAGGGGGACTATGTTGAAAAATGGACGTCATTTGTTCACATTCCATGAGTATATCTTGGTCAGCCTATGAACTTTTCAGCCAACCCTCATGCTTCAATAAAAACAACTAAGATTTTATATGTAGCTTTTCCAAAGTTCTCATCTGATTCTTTTTTTTTTCAAACAACATGAAGCAGTTGATAATTTGGGTTCTTACCATGTCTTAGGAGAATTTTTTCATATTTATACATGAAAGAAAACTAAATACAAGCCACTTGTGGAACAGAGTCAAAATACAGAGTTTGGCAGACTTATTCTGAGCTGATTGAAGTAGGATTCCATGGTTTTGTCAGGGTGCTGTTGTACCAAATTTTAATCAGTATTTGCATAGTTTGTGCAGCAAAAGAATAACACAAGGATCCATAACATAGAACGCTCAATCAGCTACAGCAGTAGAATACACTGACAGCATCGGTGTAAAGGGTTAAAACCCTGTATATGACATTAAACAATCTGATGGCAAGGCTTCAGCCATGGAGCTTTGGGGAATATGGAGTATACTTTCATTTCCATTACTTCCAGGTTCATTCTGGCTCAAAGTGGTAGCATAAGATCTCATCTATAGGCAAAACTGTTTGACATTTAAACTATGTGCAAACAAATGACTTGTGTGGAATTGACTTGTTTGAAACAGAACTGTTTGCTCATTTAACCATGTGTTAACAAATGACTTGATGGAATTGTAAGTATTAAACGGTAATACTCATATTTACCAACCCCTCCACTCAGGCAGGAAATGACACAAGGTCAAATTTTAAGTGACTTTAACAGGTTTGAATTCAGAGTTTTCCTTCTCTTAGACTAGTTTCCTTACCAAAGCTGAAGAACCTAGTCTGCCCTATTATTTACCCATAGCTGGAGGGAGAATAATTGGATTCATACCTTTCCCAAGGGTATTAGGGCTATGGGAAATGCTATCAGTCTCATCCAGGATTTGAACTCGTGGCACCGTGTCCATTTCCTATAACGATAACCATTACACCATTACATAAAGTAATACTTGAAAACATTTAATGGCATGAAAACCAGTGATTAATAGTAAAGAGAAATAAGTGAAATCATCTATGTGCCAAAAAATGAGCTCAGACTCATTTAAAAATGTTATCTATGAAATGGGTTAACAAATCATATATATTTGATATAGATGTATGAAGAGGATTTGGCATTAAATAGCCTACAATGGTTGATATGCTATAAAACCAAAACAAACCAAATCATATATATTCAATATATATGTATAAAGAGGATTTGGCATTAAATAACCTACAATGGTTGATATGCCATAAAACCCAACCAAACCAAATAATATGTATTTAATATACATGTATAATGAGGATTTGGCATTAAATAACCTACAATGGTTGATATGCCATAAAACCCAACCAAACCATAACAAAGAGTTTGAAAAATCAAGCAAATTGTTGTGGATGAAAATGGACAGCAATCAGAAGAACAAGATTGAACACACTTTATTCCATTTGATTTCTTTTATCAGAATGATTGCTTTCTCTTTCAACAATGAACAATTAAAAAGAAAAGAAAATTTAAAATGCAAGGGAGAAGGCTGACATGTTTTTAGCTAAGTAATGATAACGATATTCATCCGACTTTCCACCTAGTTAGATGTGACCAGGAGTCATTTTATTGTGGAGAGCCGAGCCTGAATTGAATCTTATGCACAACCATTACAAAAAATGCTTGACATTCCCCGTTTGAGACACCTCAAGCACCAAGTGATAAACTCAGCCCTGCTAAGCAGGTATTACTCGGGAGGAAGGTCCCCTGGAATCAAGCCAAAATTGTTTTCTCACCCTGCAAGATGGATTGCTCCTGTACTCGGTAATGTCAGTGTGATAATTGTTCTTCTCATCAGAAACAGTATATGGACGAGATGAATGCTATGAGATGACAACCGTTGGCAGTGGATTAATTGTATATATGTATTCATCCAAGCCCTCCACTACAAGCTGGATGCAACCGAAGGTGAAATTTTAAGCAGAGTACTGCAGGTGCAAATTCTGACTTTTCTTTCTCCTAGATAAGTTGCCTTAACAAGGCTAAAGAAGCCACTCTATCTCATTACTAATTTATCTTCCAAGCAGCGGTCGTGTCGTTACTGCTATATGAAAGCACTAGATGGATGATAACTAAACGGATGGAGAAAAAGCTTGAGGGCAACTACACAAGAATGCAGTGAGCAATATTGAACAAGTCCTGGAGGCAACACCTAACAAAGCAGCAGCTGTACGGTCACCCACCACCCATCGCGAAAACTATCAAAATTAGATGAACCAGACATGCGGAACACTGATGGTGAAGTAGGGACGAGCTCATAAGTAATTTACTCTTGTGGACCCCTTCACATAGCTGAGCAAAGGCAGGGCAATCAGCTTGATCCTACTTACAGCAGCTCTGTGTAGATATGGGATGAAGCCCTGAGGACCTGCCGGAAACGATGGACAATAGGGAGGGGTGGCGAGAGAGGATCAGGGATATCCGTGCTGATGGAGCGACATTATGATGATGATATATATATCTATATATATGTATATATGTATATATATATGTATATATAACTGAGATAATATATATATATATATATATATATATATAACTGGCAGGGAGTGGAGAACAAATGGATTCATAGCTTTCCTTTAGGGCATTTGTGCGAAGCGAAATGTAAACAGCCTTGTCCAGGATTTGAACTCAAGTCACTAATATGATAAACGTTATTCTTACTGCACATTTTAAGTTTTCTGGCATTGATTTATTTCCAGTTTTCAACATAGAAGGATTTTAGTAGTTTGTTACTTTGAAAATGGTAGGACACTGCTTGGCCACTAGTGGCTGGAGTGATAGTTACCATTAGGATACTATCAAGTAGATTTGTTTGAGGTAATGATGTGTCTACCTATAGAAAAGGATTTTAGAATTTGAAAAAAAACAGAAAGTTGAGATTTAAACTCCGAACAAGCAAGTCGATTTTCGTAGCTCGCCAAGGCCAGACCAGTAGTTTGCGGCGGGTGCTGCCCATGGTGGGGTAAGATGGAAAAGTCAGCATAGAAAGAAATTGTGTCTCTCTTTCCTCATGTCGAAAAACCTTAAACTCAAAAAGGTAATAAAAAGTTTCGTACCTGAACCAATTTTGTGTTTTTCGGATTCCTATATGCGTATGAACATTGTGAACATTTTCCATATCCATATGAATATGTCTATTTCACATACTCATATCTGGCTACGTAACATTAAGGATAAGACAAAAGCCAGGATTTCAAATACTAATTTTATCAGCAGGCAAGCCTTCTCTGCTTAAAAGTTTGGTACAATAGTGAGTGTACACAACCATCTTGACATCTTCTTTAAAATCTGTCATTTCAAATGCTGTTTATGAAGATTGGCTTGGTGGTCTATTCCACTCAGAATATTGGTGCAGCACAGTCTTCCTACTCTTTTTCCTGTAATCTTCTCCATTTATTCTTTTTTAATCTCTTTTGTCTTTTTTTTTATAGATCTAAGCATTATAATTGATGATAACAAAACTTTGTTTTTTTCCTTAGTTTTGTCATTGACTTCATACAAAAGAAAAATTCGTGTAAGTAATCACAGGACTGAAAATATAAATGCAAATGTTTACGTTCATAATGCAATTTCTGATCCATATGAGAAATCCGTGTCTAGACAAGGACAAGTATGCTGGGTGTGGGAGTAGATAGGCAATATACAAACAAAGCTTTGATGTTGATTTCCCGGGATCCAATAATCTGTGGTTTGGTGTGACAATCCTTTGGAGATTAATAATTATCAAACTCATGATGGAAGTGCTTATCATCAAAGTCAGATGAAAGGAAACAAAATGATAATCTAGGAGTCTTTTTTGTAGAGTAGTAAATTAATTGTATATTTCTCTTGTAGGGTATATCTTCACTAAACTCTTCAGACTGATAGCCTTGTGCCAGACTAAGTAAATAAAAATATTCAATACAATGCCCATGGTGTAATGTTTATCGTCGTAGGAAATGGACACGGTGACACAAGTTCAAATCCTGGACTAGACTGATTGCATTTCACATAGCACTAATACCCTTGGGAAAGGTATGAATCCAATTATTCTCCCCCCAGATATGGGTAAATAGTAGGGCAGACTAGGTTCTTCAGCCTTGGTGAGGCAACTAGTCTAGGAGAAGGAAACATCTGAATTCAAACCTGTTAAACTCCGCTTAAAAAATTGACCTTGTATCATATACTGCCCAAGCGGAGGGTTTGGTAAATATGATAAAAATATTCAATACAGCATTTGCATGGCTCAAATATGAACTGCTTTGGATAGGTAATCACTCATATGGAAATTTAATCTCTCTGATTAAAAAGAAAAGAAATTCTTTCAAGCTGTTGCTGTGTTAATATTACTGAATGGTTGCACCACTAAGGCTCTAATGAAACAATTGAAGAAAAAGATTGATGGAAACTACACAAAGATTTTCCATGCTGTTTTGAACCAATCCTAGATTCATCGCTCAGCAGTTGTGGGGCCACTTACCACCCAACTCACAAGACATGTTGGCCAAGAATGACGAACTCTTAAAAGATTTACTCCTATGGACTCTTCTACATGAACATGTCAGTGTTGGCTGACAAGCAAAACTTACATATGCAGACACTAGATACCATCTAGAGGACTTAAAAGAACAATAGCCCTTAAGGATGGATGGTGAGAGAAAATCAAGGGAATCCACGTTGATAGCATGTCTTGATAATGATGATGATGATGATGAAATAAGGAGTTGTTGATTAGTTTTATTGACCATTATGAGTGTATTTACCCAACCCCTCTACCATAGGCAGGATGCAACACAAGGTTAGTATTTCAGGGGAGTAGAGCTGTTTTTGAATTCAGAGTCTTTCTTCTCCTAGACAAGTTGCCACAACAATGCTAAATCAAGCAGTCTGTCCTACTATTTTCCAATTGCTGAGGGAACCAGTAAGATTCATGCCTTCCTCAAGAGTATGAGCCTGAAGTGAAATGTATACAGCTTCATCCACTCTATGAACTCTGGTCATTGTATTCATTTTTTAAGATGATTATAGTTATACTATGTGCTTTTACTGTAATAGACCATTATGTACAGCGAGGTAGATGTTATTTTAACCCATCATCACATAAACTAAAATTAATGTGTCAACCCTGTAGTAACATATTGAACATCTTGAATATAAGTTGGGTTTGTATCCAGCATTGGGGAGACTATTTTGTAAACACATTGTAGTTGTTAGGGATCAAGTTTTCTCTTAAGAATGAATATAAAAAACAGTTTGTACAACTCAACAAATTTTATTGCAAGAAAAAACTAAATAGAAAAGGGAAAAGATGAATAGATTAAATAAAAGATGAGGATGTGTATGTAGAAAGGTTATTTATAGCATTTTCATATGTACGAAATTTTTAAGAGGTATGAAAATTTGTGAGAGACTTCCATACTTGATAAGAGTTCCATTAGTTATTGGTTGTGTGTAATTATAGACATGCTTACACGATGAAAGTAAGCTTACAATATTGTATGCTTGTGAGCGACTTAGATATTTTTGTGTTAAACAATAAAGAGGTAGCCAAATAATTTTGTTAGATAAGTGTAGAATTCAAAATATATGAATTTAAAAGTTAACTGGTAATCCGTTAGAGGAAGAGTCATGGAAAATAACCATTGATTTGATAGACAAAACTTGACTCCTGGCTGAGTTTTTTAGCAGTTCTCTGATTGGTTAGTTCAGTCATCAGAACAGGTTGAGTTAATGAGAGTAGTCAAGGCACCATAACAAACGGATCCCTTATATGGCTATTTCTCCAACTGTGCGGTTGATGTAGGAATTTGGGTGAATAAAGACGTTAAAAATCAAACAAAGTCTTTGTGTCCATTTATAATAACAGAAGTGAACAAGGAGACCAAGATAAACCTAAGACCATCAGAAAATTTGGGTGAATAAAGACGTTAAAAATCAAACAAAGTCTTTGTGTCCATTTATAATAACAGAAATGAACAAGGAGACCAAGATAAACCTAAGACCATCAGAAAATTTGGGTGAATAAAGACGTTAAAAATCAAACAAAGTCTTTGTGTCCATTTATAATAACAGAAGTGAACAAGGAGACCAAGATAAACCTAAGACCATCAGAAAATTTGGGTGAATAAAGACGTTAAAAATCAAACAAAGTCTTTGTGTCCATTTATAATAACAGAAGTGAACAAGGAGACCAAGATAAACCTAAGACCATCAGAAAATTTGGGTGAATAAAGACGTTAAAAATCAAACAAAGTCTTTGTGTCCATTTATAATAACAGAAGTGAACAAGGAGACCAAGATAAACCTAAGACCATCAGAAAATTTGGGTGAATAAAGACGTTAAAAATCAAACAAAGTCTTTGTGTCCATTTATAATAACAGAAGTGAACAAGGAGACCAAGATAAACCTAAGACCATCAGAAAATTTGGGTGAATAAAGACGTTAAAAATCAAACAAAGTCTTTGTGTCCATTTATAATAACAGAAGTGAACAAGGAGACCAAGATAAACCTATGACCATCAGAAAATTTGGGTGAATAAAGACGTTAAAAATCAAACAAAGTCTTTGTGTCCATTTATAATAACAGAAGTGAACAAGGAGACCAAGATAAACCTAAGACCATCAGAAAATTTGGGTGAATAAAGACGTTAAAAATCAAACAAAGTCTTTGTGTCCATTTATAATAACAGAAGTGAACAAGGAGACCAAGATAAACCTAAGACCATCAGAAAATTTGGGTGAATAAAGACGTTAAAAATCAAACAAAGTCTTTGTGTCCATTTATAATAACAGAAGTGAACAAGGAGACCAAGATAAACCTAAGACCATCAGAAAATTTGGGTGAATAAAGACGTTAAAAATCAAACAAAGTCTTTGTGTCCATTTATAATAACAGAAGTGAACAAGGAGACCAAGATAAACCTATGACCATCAGAAAATTTGGGTGAATAAAGACGTTAAAAATCAAACAAAGTCTTTGTGTCCATTTATAATAACAGAAGTGAACAAGGAGACCAAGATAAACCTAAGACCATCAGAAAATTTGGGTGAATAAAGACGTTAAAAATCAAACAAAGTCTTTGTGTCCATTTATAATAACAGAAGTGAACAAGGAGACCAAGATAAACCTATGACCATCAGAAAATTTGGGTGAATAAAGACGTTAAAAATCAAACAAAGTCTTTGTGTCCATTTATAATAACAGAAGTGAACAAGGAGACCAAGATAAACCTATGACCATCAGAAAATTTGGGTGAATAAAGACGTTAAAAATCAAACAAAGTCTTTGTGTCCATTTATAATAACAGAAGTGAACAAGGAGACCAAGATAAACCTAAGACCATCAGAAAATTTGGGTGAATAAAGACGTTAAAAATCAAACAAAGTCTTTGTGTCCATTTATAATAACAGAAGTGAACAAGGAGACCAAGATAAACCTAAGACCATCAGAAAATTTGGGTGAATAAAGACGTTAAAAATCAAACAAAGTCTTTGTGTCCATTTATAATAACAGAAGTGAACAAGGAGACCAAGATAAACCTAAGACCATCAGAAAATTTGGGTGAATAAAGACGTTAAAAATCAAACAAAGTCTTTGTGTCCATTTATAATAACAGAAGTGAACAAGGAGACCAAGATAAACCTATGACCATCAGAAAATTTGGGTGAATAAAGACGTTAAAAATCAAACAAAGTCTTTGTGTCCATTTATAATAACAGAAGTGAACAAGGAGACCAAGATAAAACTATGACCATCAGAAAATTTGGGTGAATAAAGACGTTAAAAATCAAACAAAGTCTTTGTGTCCATTTATAATAACAGAAGTGAACAAGGAGACCAAGATAAACCTATGACCATCAGAAAATTTGGGTGAATAAAGACGTTAAAAATCAAACAAAGTCTTTGTGTCCATTTATAATAACAGAAGTGAACAAGGAGACCAAGATAAACCTAAGACCATCAGAAAATTTGGGTGAATAAAGACGTTAAAAATCAAACAAAGTCTTTGTGTCCATTTATAATAACAGAAGTGAACAAGGAGACCAAGATAAACCTAAGACCATCAGAAAATTTGGGTGAATAAAGACGTTAAAAATCAAACAAAGTCTTTGTGTCCATTTATAATAACAGAAGTGAACAAGGAGACCAAGATAAACCTATGACCATCAGAAAATTTGGGTGAATAAAGACGTTAAAAATCAAACAAAGTCTTTGTGTCCATTTATAATAACAGAAGTGAACAAGGAGACCAAGATAAACCTATGACCATCAGAAAATTTGGGTGAATAAAGACGTTAAAAATCAAACAAAGTCTTTGTGTCCATTTATAATAACAGAAGTGAACAAGGAGACCAAGATAAACCTATGACCATCAGAAAATTTGGGTGAATAAAGACGTTAAAAATCAAACAAAGTCTTTGTGTCCATTTATAATAACAGAAGTGAACAAGGAGACCAAGATAAACCTATGACCATCAGAAAATTTGGGTGAATAAAGACGTTAAAAATCAAACAAAGTCTTTGTGTCCATTTATAATAACAGAAGTGAACAAGGAGACCAAGATAAACCTAAGACCATCAGAAAATTTGGGTGAATAAAGACGTTAAAAATCAAACAAAGTCTTTGTGTCCATTTATAATAACAGAAGTGAACAAGGAGACCAAGATAAACCTATGACCATCAGAAAATTTGGGTGAATAAAGACGTTAAAAATCAAACAAAGTCTTTGTGTCCATTTATAATAACAGAAGTGAACAAGGAGACCAAGATAAACCTATGACCATCAGAAAATTTGGGTGAATAAAGACGTTAAAAATCAAACAAAGTCTTTGTGTCCATTTATAATAACAGAAGTGAACAAGGAGACCAAGATAAACCTATGACCATCAGAAAATTTGGGTGAATAAAGACGTTAAAAATCAAACAAAGTCTTTGTGTCCATTTATAATAACAGAAGTGAACAAGGAGACCAAGATAAACCTATGACCATCAGAAAATTTGGGTGAATAAAGACGTTAAAAATCAAACAAAGTCTTTGTGTCCATTTATAATAACAGAAGTGAACAAGGAGACCAAGATAAACCTATGACCATCAGAAAATTTGGGTGAATAAAGACGTTAAAAATCAAACAAAGTCTTTGTGTCCATTTATAATAACAGAAGTGAACAAGGAGACCAAGATAAACCTATGACCATCAGAAAATTTGGGTGAATAAAGACGTTAAAAATCAAACAAAGTCTTTGTGTCCATTTATAATAACAGAAGTGAACAAGGAGACCAAGATAAACCTATGACCATCAGAAAATTTGGGTGAATAAAGACGTTAAAAATCAAACAAAGTCTTTGTGTCCATTTATAATAACAGAAGTGAACAAGGAGACCAAGATAAACCTATGACCATCAGAAAATTTGGGTGAATAAAGACGTTAAAAATCAAACAAAGTCTTTGTGTCCATTTATAATAACAGAAGTGAACAAGGAGACCAAGATAAACCTATGACCATCAGAAAATTTGGGTGAATAAAGACGTTAAAAATCAAACAAAGTCTTTGTGTCCATTTATAATAACAGAAGTGAACAAGGAGACCAAGATAAACCTATGACCATCAGAAAATTTGGGTGAATAAAGACGTTAAAAATCAAACAAAGTCTTTGTGTCCATTTATAATAACAGAAGTGAACAAGGAGACCAAGATAAACCTAAGACCATCAGAAAATTTGGGTGAATAAAGACGTTAAAAATCAAACAAAGTCTTTGTGTCCATTTATAATAACAGAAGTGAACAAGGAGACCAAGATAAACCTAAGACCATCAGAAAATTTGGGTGAATAAAGACGTTAAAAATCAAACAAAGTCTTTGTGTCCATTTATGATAACAGAAGTGAACAAGGAGACCAAGATAAACCTATGACCATCAGAAAATTTGGGTGAATAAAGACGTTAAAAATCAAACAAAGTCTTTGTGTCCATTTATAATAACAGAAGTGAACAAGGAGACCAAGATAAACCTAAGACCATCAGAAAATTTGGGTGAATAAAGACGTTAAAAATCAAACAAAGTCTTTGTGTCCATTTATAATAACAGAAGTGAACAAGGAGACCAAGATAAACCTATGACCATCAGAAAATTTGGGTGAATAAAGACGTTAAAAATCAAACAAAGTCTTTGTGTCCATTTATAATAACAGAAGTGAACAAGGAGACCAAGATAAACCTAAGACCATCAGAAAATTTGGGTGAATAAAGACGTTAAAAATCAAACAAAGTCTTTGTGTCCATTTATAATAACAGAAGTGAACAAGGAGACCAAGATAAACCTAAGACCATCAGAAAATTTGGGTGAATAAAGACGTTAAAAATCAAACAAAGTCTTTGTGTCCATTTATAATAACAGAAGTGAACAAGGAGACCAAGATAAACCTAAGACCATCAGAAAATTTGGGTGAATAAAGACGTTAAAAATCAAACAAAGTCTTTGTGTCCATTTATAATAACAGAAGTGAACAAGGAGACCAAGATAAACCTAAGACCATCAGAAAATTTGGGTGAATAAAGACGTTAAAAATCAAACAAAGTCTTTGTGTCCATTTATAATAACAGAAGTGAACAAGGAGACCAAGATAAACCTAAGACCATCAGAAAATTTGGGTGAATAAAGACGTTAAAAATCAAACAAAGTCTTTGTGTCCATTTATGATAACAGAAGTGAACAAGGAGACCAAGATAAACCTATGACCATCAGAAAATTTGGGTGAATAAAGACGTTAAAAATCAAACAAAGTCTTTGTGTCCATTTATAATAACAGAAGTGAACAAGGAGACCAAGATAAACCTATGACCATCAGAAAATTTGGGTGAATAAAGACGTTAAAAATCAAACAAAGTCTTTGTGTCCATTCATGATAACAGAAGTGAACAAGGAGACCAAGATAAACCTATGACCATCAGAAAATTTGGGTGAATAAAGACGTTAAAAATCAAACAAAGTCTTTGTGTCCATTTATAATAACAGAAGTGAACAAGGAGACCAAGATAAACCTATGACCATCAGAAAATTTGGGTGAATAAAGACGTTAAAAATCAAACAAAGTCTTTGTGTCCATTTATAATAACAGAAGTGAACAAGGAGACCAAGATAAACCTAAGACCATCAGAAAATTTGGGTGAATAAAGACGTTAAAAATCAAACAAAGTCTTTGTGTCCATTTATGATAACAGAAGTGAACAAGGAGACCAAGATAAACCTATGACCATCAGAAAATTTGGGTGAATAAAGACGTTAAAAATCAAACAAAGTCTTTGTGTCCATTTATAATAACAGAAGTGAACAAGGAGACCAAGATAAACCTAAGACCATCAGAAAATTTGGGTGAATAAAGACGTTAAAAATCAAACAAAGTCTTTGTGTCCATTTATAATAACAGAAGTGAACAAGGAGACCAAGATAAACCTATGACCATCAGAAAATTTGGGTGAATAAAGACGTTAAAAATCAAACAAAGTCTTTGTGTCCATTTATAATAACAGAAGTGAACAAGGAGACCAAGATAAACCTAAGACCATCAGAAAATTTGGGTGAATAAAGACGTTAAAAATCAAACAAAGTCTTTGTGTCCATTTATAATAACAGAAGTGAACAAGGAGACCAAGATAAACCTATGACCATCAGAAAATTTGGGTGAATAAAGACGTTAAAAATCAAACAAAGTCTTTGTGTCCATTTATAATAACAGAAGTGAACAAGGAGACCAAGATAAACCTAAGACCATCAGAAAATTTGGGTGAATAAAGACGTTAAAAATCAAACAAAGTCTTTGTGTCCATTTATGATAACAGAAGTGAACAAGGAGACCAAGATAAACCTATGACCATCAGAAAATTTGGGTGAATAAAGACGTTAAAAATCAAACAAAGTCTTTGTGTCCATTTATAATAACAGAAGTGAACAAGGAGACCAAGATAAACCTATGACCATCAGAAAATTTGGGTGAATAAAGACGTTAAAAATCAAACAAAGTCTTTGTGTCCATTTATAATAACAGAAGTGAACAAGGAGACCAAGATAAACCTAAGACCATCAGAAAATTTGGGTGAATAAAGACGTTAAAAATCAAACAAAGTCTTTGTGTCCATTTATAATAACAGAAGTGAACAAGGAGACCAAGATAAACCTATGACCATCAGAAAATTTGGGTGAATAAAGACGTTAAAAATCAAACAAAGTCTTTGTGTCCATTTATAATAACAGAAGTGAACAAGGAGACCAAGATAAACCTAAGACCATCAGAAAATTTGGGTGAATAAAGACGTTAAAAATCAAACAAAGTCTTTGTGTCCATTTATGATAACAGAAGTGAACAAGGAGACCAAGATAAACCTAAGACCATCAGAAAATTTGGGTGAATAAAGACGTTAAAAATCAAACAAAGTCTTTGTGTCCATTTATAATAACAGAAGTGAACAAGGAGACCAAGATAAACCTATGACCATCAGAAAATTTGGGTGAATAAAGACGTTAAAAATCAAACAAAGTCTTTGTGTCCATTTATGATAACAGAAGTGAACAAGGAGACCAAGATAAACCTATGACCATCAGAAAATTTGGGTGAATAAAGACGTTAAAAATCAAACAAAGTCTTTGTGTCCATTTATAATAACAGAAGTGAACAAGGAGACCAAGATAAACCTAAGACCATCAGAAAATTTGGGTGAATAAAGACGTTAAAAATCAAACAAAGTCTTTGTGTCCATTTATGATAACAGAAGTGAACAAGGAGACCAAGATAAACCTAAGACCATCAGAAAATTTGGGTGAATAAAGACGTTAAAAATCAAACAAAGTCTTTGTGTCCATTTATAATAACAGAAGTGGACAAGGAGACCAAGATAAACCTATGACCATCAGAAAATTTGGGTGAATAAAGACGTTAAAAATCAAACAAAGTCTTTGTGTCCATTTATGATAACAGAAGTGAACAAGGAGACCAAGATAAACCTATGACCATCAGAAAATTTGGGTGAATAAAGACGTTAAAAATCAAACAAAGTCTTTGTGTCCATTTATAATAACAGAAGTGAACAAGGAGACCAAGATAAACCTAAGACCATCAGAAAATTTGGGTGAATAAAGACGTTAAAAATCAAACAAAGTCTTTGTGTCCATTTATGATAACAGAAGTGAACAAGGAGACCAAGATAAACCTAAGACCATCAGAAAATATGGGTGAATAAAGACGTTAAAAATCAAACAAAGTCTTTGTGTCCATTTATAATAACAGAAGTGAACAAGGAGACCAAGATAAACCTAAGACCATCAGAAAATTTGGGTGAATAAAGACGTTAAAAATCAAACAAAGTCTTTGTGTCCATTTATAATAACAGAAGTGAACAAGGAGACCAAGATAAACCTAAGACCATCAGAAAATTTGGGTGAATAAAGACGTTAAAAATCAAACAAAGTCTTTGTGTCCATTTATGATAACAGAAGTGAACAAGGAGACCAAGATAAACCTAAGACCATCAGAAAATTTGGGTGAATAAAGACGTTAAAAATCAAACAAAGTCTTTGTGTCCATTTATAATAACAGAAGTGAACAAGGAGACCAAGATAAACCTAAGACCATCAGAAAATTTGGGTGAATAAAGACGTTAAAAATCAAACAAAGTCTTTGTGTCCATTTATAATAACAGAAGTGAACAAGGAGACCAAGATAAACCTAAGACCATCAGAAAATTTGGGTGAATAAAGACGTTAAAAATCAAACAAAGTCTTTGTGTCCATTTATGATAACAGAAGTGAACAAGGAGACCAAGATAAACCTATGACCATCAGAAAATTTGGGTGAATAAAGACGTTAAAAATCAAACAAAGTCTTTGTGTCCATTTATAATAACAGAAGTGAACAAGGAGACCAAGATAAACCTAAGACCATCAGAAAATTTGGGTGAATAAAGACGTTAAAAATCAAACAAAGTCTTTGTGTCCATTTATGATAACAGAAGTGAACAAGGAGACCAAGATAAACCTAAGACCATCAGAAAATATGGGTGAATAAAGACGTTAAAAATCAAACAAAGTCTTTGTGTCCATTTATAATAACAGAAGTGAACAAGGAGACCAAGATAAACCTAAGACCATCAGAAAATTTGGGTGAATAAAGACGTTAAAAATCAAACAAAGTCTTTGTGTCCATTTATAATAACAGAAGTGAACAAGGAGACCAAGATAAACCTAAGACCATCAGAAAATTTGGGTGAATAAAGACGTTAAAAATCAAACAAAGTCTTTGTGTCCATTTATAATAACAGAAGTGAACAAGGAGACCAAGATAAACCTAAGACCATCAGAAAAAGTCCCCGATAGAAGACCAGATAGACAAGTATAAGAAAAAGAATAAGCTGTATACAATATTTGTTGTGTTGTTAAATGCAATATGAGGTATGCTGACAATGAATGTCCTTGGGAGTGGATAAGATAAAACTAGTACTTACTTTTAAGCCATTCTGTGAAGAAAGAGGATAGGGTCTTCTTTCTTTTTTTCTTTTATTGTAGACTCTGTTGCCCTATCCACAGGGTTTATAATACACTGACTACAACCCCTGAAAAGAGGTAACAGCCCCTCTTCAAAAAGGTGTCCTGGGTAGGTTTTGTAGATCTGGGAAGTATGGAGTACAGCTTCACTACCATAACTCCCTGGTCCACTCTAACAAGGAATAGAAATTCTTGTTAGGATCCCATGAATAGGTCAAATAGATCTGTTCAAAAATTATTGTATTTGATCAGATCATATGCAAAAAAAATATTTAAGAAACAACTGTATAAAAAATGTAAATATGAATATACAATGAACACAATTCCCTAACATCTAGGCATAAAATAAACCTAGCAAGGTTGACATGCAATTCAAATCAATCAATTTGTTGTGATGTTGTTACCATCTAGTGCTTATTAGTAGAAATTCTTTAGAAGACAAGGGAGATAATCCCACATATGTTCATGTGGTGTTAAGACTTACAGGTCAATGTTTATTGAAAGGAAACTGTTTTAGATGTATACATTTTTATTTGAGAGACTTTTATACCAAATTGGAGGATTCTTTTTTCATTTCTTTCATAATAAAAGATAAAGGTGTTTTCATTCCCTGTGTTTATTGTTCAAAAGAATTTAATAAACATGAAAATAGAAATATGGAAATACAAGAGAAAACAGGATTTTTAAAATAAGATCAACAAGTAAAGCCTTTAAATACTGGAAATTAAATTTATTAGAACATGGAAGAAAGGGAGCAAAGAGGAAAAGATGAATAAACCAATATATCAATGCATAAACATTTGTACGAATATATTTCCTTTAAATAGAATTTAGGCAAAATTTTAAGGAACACTGGTTTCAAAAGTCACAGCTTTTAGAATTTTCCTCTATCTACATTATCAACCTGCGATTGTTGATTGGAATGGTTATGAAGAAAAATGCAATTCTTAATGACATAAATAGTAATTTCTATTGTACTAATAATATAGTATGGATGTTACATGTGTTGTGATCAGAAGTTTTATTTCTTCAAAGTTTAAGAAATCTTTCTAGATGAATAAGTTAAACTAGAAATAAAACAATACAAAATATAGGAAATGATGCTAGAGAAAAATGAGCCAACCAATGTAGCAATACACAAACATTTGTACAAATATATTTCCTTCAAATAGGTATAGTAATACATATATTTGTGATATATCAATTTATTACCCAGTCAGCTGGGACTGTAGAATACACCAACTGCACCACTGCAGAGAGGTAAGACCCCCACCAAAGGGTATCCTGGATATGACACGAAACAATCTGATAGTGAGGTTCCAGGAGAGCTTTGGGGAGTACTCCGTTATTGCCATTGCTCCCAGGTCCTCTCTGACTCGGAGTGGTAGCATCTGAGAGGGCCCTATCTACGGGTTAAATATAACTAAACTGTGTACTTATGCTAAACTGAACTGTACTTATGGTAAACTGAATTGTTTAATATAGAACTGTTGTTGACATTTAACTATGTAAACAAAATCTATACTTACAGTAAACTGAATTGTTTGAATTAGAACTGTTTGAATAAACTGAATAGCTTAAAATAGAAATGTTTTTTGACAATTAAACTGTGTAGTCATGCTAAACTGAATTGTATGAAATAGAACTGACGATTTGCTTAGAAATGGATTTGGCATTAAATAAGCTACAAAGGTTGATATGCCATAAAAAAAAACAACCAACCAACCAACCAACTGTATCAATTTAAACTTTAATGCCAGCAGAAACATAAGTTATTACTGTTCATTGCTATAGCTTTGGTAATTAAAGGTTCATAATATGAATTATATCACAAAAAATATGTTTGACTTTCTTTAAAATTTGAAGTTTTACCAAGTGTGCAATGTGTAATTGTATAAATCAAAATACAATAAATTGCATAGTTATGAAAGTTTGAAATATTTCAACCTCTGGCATAAGGGTCCTGTCTCCATGGGAAGTAAATGGAAAAAGGTATATTTTCTGGTTGAGTTTATGTGTGACATAAGAATAGACACAAAGATAACATTAAAAAAATCCCTGATTTCTCTCAGAGACATAAATACTAAGTGTGCATGTTATTTGGATTTTACAAGTACATAAATATTCTGCACAAAGGAATGATAGAATATTACGTAGTTTTTTTTATGGCTAATTTTGTCTTGAATTATTGCCAACAATGTTCCTAGTCACCCTGGTTAAAGTTGAGAGGTTTTTACCTGGTGAGCAATACTCCTTTCCCAACTTCTTTGCCATAAAAGAAGCAAGAACGTAATAGAATTTAGACAGTTTAAAAAATCCTTTTCAATCAACAAGTTCAGTATTTATTAAACCTGATGTGGGAATTAATCAGTGTCAGCAACTAGGTCTTTATCCAGGTTCAGAAATCCAAATCTCTAGTCCAACACAAAGCAATCTCACTCCTACTCATAAACCAAAATTAACAGACTACATTTGGTGTATTCTACAGCCCCAGCCAACTGGACTGTATGGTGTATCAGAATCAAACTTGGGAAATTTTCAAAACAGCTTTTGCTTACATGAATTATATCTTAACCCCATTGACTTAATGAGATTAAGTGTTCCCCAATGGTCCGAGAGACTGGGGTTCAATTCTAGGTTGAGTCATACCAAAGACTCAAAAAATGATACTTGATGCTACCTTTCTTAACACTCAGTATTATAAGGTAAAGATCAAGGGTAAAGTGGGGCAATTCAGAGAATGCAGTTGCTTGGTGTTGTAGCAATTGAAATGGGAGCCTTTGGGTCACCCTCAACTAAGGTTACCAACTTTACTTTACAAGTTTTAAGCAGGAAGAGTTCTTTGTGGCATAGTTCTTAATATGCTACACTGCGACAAGTAAGTAGTAAGTGAGTTCAAATTCTAGGTACATTTATTACATTTACTTCAAACTATTCCCCCCCACCCCCCAGCTATGGGTGAAATAGTACCACCACTGTATTTCTACAAAAGTAGTTTTGGAATTAAAAAACCTATTAAGATTGATATGCCATTAAAGAAACCAAAATGAAAACAATGGAACTATCACAAACAAGATGTGGATCTGAGTCCAAGTACAGTCTATAAAAGAAATATATATATATATATATATAACCTACAAGACACCAAAAACTATTCTCAGACAACATCAGTGACATCAGAAAAAAGACTTGCAATATGGAGAATTCAAAATCTTGTGATTGTTCAACAACAAAGCAAAGTAGCACCTTTCCTATACAACAATGCAGCATTTCTCCTATGTAAATAGCACCTCCATTGCGAGGACCACACACCGTTTCCTCATATGAGCATCTTCAGCTTGTCATCATCTCTTCATCTTGTCTTTGTTTCTTTGTCCTTGACAACTTTCTTTAAGACACCCAGTACACTACTTTAGTTGGGGTAAAAAAATGCCTATTTAGGAGGATGAGAATCAAGTCTTCTTTCAAGGCATGATGCAGGTAAAAAAAGTAACGCTTTTAATTTGGTTTGGTTTGGCTTGGTTTTTTGGCATATCAGTCATTGTAGGTTATTTAATGCCAAATCCTTTTTAGACCTATGTATTAAATATATGATTTCTAAAGATGTTTTGTTACTAACATTTTAAAATGAGTCTGAGCTCGTTCTTTTTCTCACAGTTAAATGGTTTCACTTATTTCTAGCTAATATGAATAATTCTATTTACTATTAATCATTTCTTTGCACACAGTTTTCAAGTGTTGCTACGTATCATGAACAATTCAATTTAACAGTCATTTGTTTACATACAGTTAAATGATTAAACAGTTCTTTTTCAGAAAATTTAGTTTAGCATAAGTACAGTTTAAATGTCAAACAGTTCTATTTGCCCCATAGGCAAGACTCTCTCAGGTGCTATCACTCTACACCAGAATGGGTCTAGAAGTGATGACAATGAAGGGAGATTCCACATTCCCCAAAGCTCCAGTATTACTGGAGCCTCACCATCAGATTGTTTAGTATCATATCTGTCATAGTTTTTGTTAGTAGGAAAATAAGAAAGGCGATAGAAAACAACGAGGCACGTTTAGCTTGTTATCGCAACACTGTATACACTGTGTATCTTGATGAGGTCCTCTATTTATTTTAAAAAGGGAAGTAATTGCTTCTTCCAAGGCAAGGTAACTCATGTCATGACAATATCCAGGACACTCGTTGGGGAAGTCTTACCCCTCTGCAGAGATGCAGTTGGTGTATTCTATAACCCCTGCCAACTGGCCCAAGTTATACTTTTGCTCCCATTTCTTCTATATTGCTTGGACAATGTTATCTAGCAGTCATTAGCAGTCATTAGTAGAAATTTCTTGGCAGACAATAGTGTTAATCCTACACGTTATATATATATCATAATTAAATTAAATCTTGTTCTCTAAGGTACATGACAGATATAGAAGTAAGTATTAATTTGGTTGTAATGTTTTGCATAAACTGGAGAAAAATTTGTTTCTTAATTTTATTCTTGGTTATATGAATCAACCACATGATCTACACTTGAAAATTGATTGAAAAGGGGTCTTTCTATTTGTTCCTATTCGGGATCAAATTTTAGATCTGAGGATAATATGATAATGAAGCTGAAAGGTTGGCTTACTGACAACAGGAAAATGATGGTAAGAGAGTTTCAATAAAAAGCAACTGAAGTTAAGATAAAAGAAATATGAGTTGAAAGATGAATACTGGGTGAATCAAAAGTTTTGCAAGAAAAAGTAAAATGTCTGTATTCGCTTACTCACACATCCAAACTATGGCTGCACACTGTCCAGTAGAAAAACAACTTGTTGGCTATCCCAATTTATGTCCAGACTACCATAGTTTATGCATTGTCATACAGACCCTCCCCTTGTCAGAAGTTAAATAAAGTTTCTCACTATAGGTAATATGAGGCACAACCTGACTTCTTTATATGATTTTGTCATGGTTGTAAAGGTGATAAACAGCAAAAGATTGTGAGATACCTAGTATGCCTGATACTCTCCAAGAGCTACTTGCTAGATTTGCCTTTGTGTCTCAGAATCCATGGTTTTATGCCTACCTAACCTAGCCTGATCATGAAAATTCTTGTAACGAGAGCAAAATTTCTTCAACTATCTAGTTATTGTATTGTTATCAACTGTGCTTTCACTGTTGTATAATCATAATACAATTGCATGTATACGTATACTAATATATGCAGAACATAATCAAACATAATGACGAACTTCAATGAATGAACGAACACACTTCTTTATAAAAATATATCTCTCACAGTTTATTCTTGAAAGGATGATATTGGTTGTGTGTGATAGAAGAGCCGGAAACGGGGACAGACTGTTATTTTGACCCAAAGTTCTTCTTTTGACCATAGCAGCACTTCTTCCTCATTTTGGCTTGGTTGATCAACCGTGGGTCACTGAGGGCCCAAAGTCCTCTGTCTGCCGCTGGTTCTCAATTCAGCATCTTGTCCCCAACTGACTCCAACTGACTCAAGCTGTCTGTGTGCTGGTTATATTATTGTTTAACGCCCACCTGCTTCCACTGTTCTTCCGCTTATTTACACAGGTGTATCTCTTGATTGACGGCTCGGTCGAGGGTCAATATGTTACATCACCAAATACGCAACAAATGTTTTTAGGTGGCTACCGTATTGTCATGGCCCAGTTTAAACTCATAAAGCATGATTTGTTTTTGGCACACAGTCCTATTAAATATAAATAATTTTTAAGCTGATCCGTTTGACCCATACATGGGTCTATAACAAGTACTACCACTCTAGATCAGAGTGGACCTGTGAGTAGTGGCAATAAAGAGGTACACCATAGTTCTCAGGTCTCCGGAACTGGAGCCTTACCTTTAAATGCAGTTTAGTGTCATACCCAGGACAATCATTTTTAGGGGCAGGATCTTACCACTTTGTGAGGAATGCAGTCAATGTGAGAAAAAATGCCCTCAGACCTGTCAGACACAGAATTAATTGATTAGAAAAGGAAACATCATCACAATACACTATTTGATGTCATATGTAGCATCGTAGTGGCTTAATACCTTTTTTTTTTACACACAATAAATGGGTAAAATTTCTTTACTCTACAACCATCATTGTGTCAAATCTAACGTCAGTTCCAAAACAGAAATGTAGAAAAAATTCAAATTCTTTACTTGTGTTGTGAGAGAATGGACTTGCTTTCTCTCTTTGCCCCTTTTTATCAGTTGATTAGTGGACTAATCTTTAGAGCTATAAAAGAACTTTTGGTTGTTCTCTGGTCAGTCTGGTTTTGTTCTAACATTATTAATAAATCTTCTTTTAACATAATATGTATTCTTCCTATTGCATTTAAGTGCTTAACAGCATTACAATAAAAGAACAGACTGGTCTTATTGTAACAGTGTTAATAAATGTTCTTCTAAAGTAATATGTATTCTTCCTATTGCATTTATGTGCTAAACAACATGGCAACAAAAGGGCAGTCTGGTTTTGTACTAACATTATTAATAAATCTTCTTCTAACGTAATATGTATTCTTCCTATTGGATTTATGTGCTAAACAGCATTACAATAAAAGGACAGTCTGGTTTTGTACTAATAATGTTAACATATCTTATTCAAAAGTAATATCCTTCTTCCATTAGCATCTATGAGCTAAACAGCACGACAACAAAAGGACAGTCTAGTTTTGTAGTAATACTTTTAATAAATGTTCTTTTTAAGTAAGATGTATTCTTCCTGTTGCATTTATGTGCTAAACAGCATTACAACAAAAGGACAGTCTGGTTTTGTACAAACAATGTTAATCTTCTAAAGTAATATGCATTCTTCCGATGGCATTTATGTGCTAAACAACATAAAAACAAAAGGACAGTCTTGTTTTCAGGTAACAATATTAATAAATCTTCTAAAGTATACATATTCTTCCTATTGCATATATGTGCTGAACAACAAAAGGACAGTCTTGTTTTGTCATAACAATATTAATAAATCTTCTTCTAAAGTAATATGCATTCTTCCTATTGTATTTATGTGCTAAACAGCATCACAACAAAAGGACAGTCTGGTTTTCTGGTAACAATGTTGATAAATCTTCTTGGAAAATAATGTGTGTTCTTTCTATTGCATTTACAACAATGGAAAAAAATTTTTTTAAACAAAAAAAAAGTTCTTTAAAAAGAGACGTTTATTCTTATGATATTTTTTTTTCACAATATTTTTTTTTTAACTTTGCTGAAAAATTAGAAAACTTATTTTAAAATTGAATGTACATTTCATAAAATGAGCATTTACTTTTCTTCTAAGAATAAATTTGACATCTTTTTTTTTCTTCAAAGATTGTATAATGAAAGTTGAAAAATAATTTAGTCTATTGAGGCTAATTTGGCATTCAAATCTTTTATAATTCACAAAAAAGCTGTAAAAACCAAATTTTTGTGTCAGTTTCTACTTTGAAAAGTTTTCTTTTCCTTTTAAATTAATTTTTTAAAATCTTTTTATTTTTATTGCTCATTATTTGAGGCAGATAGCTACTATAATAAAACTTAGATCATGTAGTCATTCACCATTGGGACTTAAAAAAAGAAAAAAATGGATGTCATTTATCGTTTTTTTATTCATCAGCACTTATTCTTGAATCTTGACTGCCATGATTACCTAATTGTCATAGAATAATTTTTTACTCAGATACAAAATGTAGCATTTTATTACTTTGTCTCTGTGATTTATAGAACTTTTTGCTGATTTAGAATTTCTTGTTATTCTTTCAAAATCCCACCCAATGGGCAGGATTTTAAGCTAGTTAAACAAAACTATATGAAATGTTTTGGGGCTTATCCCCACTCCAACCATTTCTTTAAATTTATCTCATTTAAGAAACAAATCTTCTAAAGATAAATAATGTGTTCCTTCTAAAGGGTGCATTTGGGACTCAGTTTTTTCATACTACTGGTTTCCTTGGAGGTAGGGAAGATGTTTAGTAAAATCCCCAACTCACCAATAACTCACATGTAATTTACTGACACTTTACAGAGCTAGAGACAATGTCTCTATTGTTCAATGGACAGAAACAAAAAGATGCAGAGAAAGGGTTTCTGGGGCTGTCATGTGACATTTTATGAGCCTCTAATGGACATGTAAATTATCTAAGGGAGATAATTATTTCCTTTATCCTTAAAATACATTTCAAGTTCATCTTGTCTTCAGGGCTTAGAATGCACCCACTATATCCCTTGCAGAAGACTAAGACCTTTCATACTAAAAGGGTGAGACTCCATTTTTGGATCTCTGGAGTGTTTGAAGTGACTTGTTCATTGCTGTTACTCCAAGTTTCATTCTGATGCAAAGTGGTAGTAACCATCACAATCTGTTGTAACCTGAAGTTACCCCCTATATTTTTTATTTACTGTTTTTTTTTAACCAGAAGTCTAACAAAAACTCTGTTCTGTTGTATCATGGTCTCAGTATAACAACCAAAATCAGACAGGCCAGTAGTTACTGCTCTAGTCCTACAACTGGGCTTTAATGCACTTCAGCCGGTACACAGACCTGGTTTGTCATGTCTTGGTTTTTGCGGACAGTTGGTCAAGGCTGCCTGATCTGAGTATCAGGGAAGCTCAACATTTGTCTCATGTGGCTAAGACCAACACTCCTTAGTCTTCATGGGGCCATACCCTCATGCTCTCATGTTTATCACCTGGCACTAGAGGCACCCCTTTTTAGAAGAATGTCAACAGGATCCCTGCACCTGTCGCCCATGTTAAAAAAGCTTTGTGGCACACTTTGGCATGGCGCAATCCTGATCAAATACCAGCATTGCTCAGCCTTATGCTTAGACACTTCCCAATGACCAACATAGTTCACATTGCACCTCGGGAACGAATGACCAGCATTGATCAGCAGCACATGAGTCTTGGCTTATGTGCCACCTCTCTTTCATAACCCTCACAATGAAAATGACTTTGGGTCAAATCCTGCTTTGTGGGAGGCATGGATAAATAAGGGCACTGCCCAGCCTCAGGCAAATAGGACCTGAGTGTGGCACTGTTCCAGTTGTTGTACACTGTTTCAGTAGTTCCTGCCTCTTTCCAGTGGCCCACGACTTTTACTGCCTTTTTTAGAGCACTCATCTCATAACTGTTACAACTGTTCTTTTCAGGGCACTGAAAAATTCGTGTTCTTTTAGTAACAATAAGAAATTTGATGTCTTTTTAGCTGCTATAGAAAATTTAGATCCTGTTTGTAATTATAGAAAATTTGTTGTCTTGTTAGCAACTATAGAAATGTAAGTAATCTGTTAGCAACTACAGAAGATTAGTCATTCTGTTAGTGACTACAGAGGATCTTCTGTTCTATAAGCAACTATTGAGGATTAGGTATCTTGTTAGCAACCAAAGGAAATTTGATGCCCTATTAGCAACTCTAGAAAATTAGGTTTCCTGTTACCAATTATAGAAGATTAGTTACCCTGTTAGAAGTTTTGGAGTTCTGTTTGCAACTATAGAAAATTTAGTCTCCTGTTAGCAACAATGGAAAACTTGGTTGTCTTCGCAGCCATTATAGAAATATGTGTCCTGTTAGCAACTCCAGAAGATTACTTATTCTGTTTGAAGCTACTGAAGAATTGGAGCTCTGTTAGCAACTATTGAGAATTTGGTGTCCTGTTAGCAACAATGGAAAACTTGGTTGTCTTCACAGCCACTATAGAAATATGTATCCTGTTAGCAACTCCAGAAGATTACTTATTCTGTTTGAAGCTACTGAAGAATTGGAGCTCTGTTAGCAACTATTGAGAATTTGGTGTCCTGTTAGCAACTATATAAAAAATAGGTGTCTTGTTAACAACTATTGAAGATTTGTTGTCAAGTTAGCAACTATTAAAGACTAGTTACTCTGTTAGTTACTACTGAAGGTTTTGAGTTCATTTTACAACTACAGCAAATTTAGTGTCCTGTTTAGCAACTATAGAAATGTTAGTAACCTGTTAGCAACTACAAAAAATTAGTCATTCTGTTAGTGACTGGAGTTCTGTTTGCCACAATAGCAAATTTATTGTCCTGTTAGCAACTATGGAAAATTTGGTTGTCTTGTCAGTGATTATAGAAATATAAGTGTTCTGTTAGCAACTATAGAAAATTAGTCATTCTGTAAGTGATTACAAAAGATCTGCTGTTCTGTTTATAACTATTGGAAATTTGATGTCCTGTTAGTGATGGAGGTGCCCGTAATGGTTATCGTCGTAGGAAATGGACACGGCGACAAGAGTTCAAATCCTGGACGAGGCTGATTGCATTTCACATAGCACTAATACCCTTGGGAAAGGTATGAATCTAATTATTCTCCCTCCAGCTATGGGTAAATAGTAGGACAGACTAGGTTTTTCAGCCTTGGTGAGGTACTAGTCTAGGAGAAGGAAAACTCTGAATTCAAACCTGTTAAACTCCGCTTAAAAAATTGACCTTGTGTCATATCCTGCCTGAGTGGAGGGGTTGGTAACAATAGAAAATTTGGTAGCCTTCATTCTAGCTGTCTTGTAAGTAGAGAATGAGAGTTTGACAAAAAGACAATTAGTGAATGATAGTAACATTGTTGATAAATGCCATATGTGATAAGTTTTCTTTGCATTGAAAATGAGTCAGTGGGAATTCTTTAAATATTGATTGTAGCACCAATCACAATTCAATAACTCCTTATTGTTCATCTCATTAAACACATAAAAATTGGTTTGATTGTAATTTATCATTAAAAAATGCCTGGCCTTATAAATGTGGCAATCTAACTATTGTATGTCACTTTAATCACAATGAATGAGATCCTGTTGATAGTATAAAAGTCATGTACAGACTGGAAGGCAATGTTTTTAACCTCTAAAGACACTGAATGACAACTGATACCTGTATGGCCACTCTTAGTCAATTTGCAATATGCAGCTCGTAGTGCATTACTATCAACAACAGGACAAAAGTGCAACCTTGACATTATGTCTGGGACCTACTCAAGCACTGGAATTCTTCTCTTCATCAATAGATGTATGAAGTTGGGGAATGGTTTCAAGCCAATTCAGTTCTGTACTACCACAACTGCTATTGACATTCACCCATATGATAGATAACAACATTTGGGACAAACACTACTTTTTACTATGAAAAAAGCAATTTTTCTTACATATAAACAGGGTGATTGAAAAATAACTCCTTATTTTAGAATACTTAAAATATCATTGCATGTAAATGATATGGTTAAGAAATAAGTTATAAGAATTTTAAGATAAGGATATGCTTTTCAATCACACTGTTTGTACATATATATATATATATATATATATATATATATATATATATATATATATATATGTGAAATAGGCACTGCAACCCGATTTCAAATCCTGGATGATACTATTTTAATCTCTCATGGCACTTTAGAGGTACAAAAGAACTTTTGGTTGTTCTCTGGCCAGTCTGGTTTTATAGTAATAATATTAATAAATCTTCTAAAGTAATATGTACTCTTCCTATTGCATTTATATGCTAAACAGCATCACAACAAAAGGACAGTCTGGTTTTATAGTAATAATATCAATAAATCTTCTAAAGTAATATGCATTCTTCCTATAGGATTTATGTGCTAAACATCATCACATCAAAAATACCTTGGGAACGGTACAAATCCCACTATTCTCTCTCCAGCAATGAGTAAATAGTAGGGCAGACTGACTTTAATCTTGGTATGGCAACCAGCCTAGAAGAAAAACTGAATTAAAACTTATTAAAATCCACTTAAAAAAAATTGACCTTGTGTTGCATCCTGTTTATACAGAGGAAGTTGGGTTGGGTCTTATATACCGAACATTGGCATAATGGTTAGAGTGATCGCCAATGGCCCGGGAGACCTGGGTTCAATTCCCAGGTTGAGTCATGCCAAAGACTCAAAAAATGGTACTTGATTCTACCTTGTCTAACACTCAGCATTATAAGGTAGGGATCAAGGGTAAAGTGGAGCAATCCAGGGAAAGGAGTAGTGCCCTCCTCTATGGCTTAGTGAAGTAGCTGTCAAAAAGTCAGCCTTCGGGTCACCCTCGACTACAGTTGCCAACTTTACTTATATATATTTATATATAACAGGGTGGCACTAAAGTTGCCATTTTAAAAATTAAAAAAGGTGAAGAAATTTTTCTTTTAAATTTATTTATTTTAACCCAAGGAAAATTTTAAAAACTTATTGTAGGGCTGATTGGCCTCTTTTAACCTTGGTATGGGAACTAGTCTAGGAGAAACAAAATTCTGAATTCAAACCAGCTTTACTCCACTTTAAAATTGACCTTGAATGGCATTCTGCTCATATCGATATTGGTAGACAAGAATCGACATGCCATAAAACCAATCAATTTGATTCCTATTTAACAAAAAATTCAGTTGTGTCTTAGTGCTACTTATTTGATTCATCATTTCTCTATCAGAGAGGAATAATAAAGGACAAGCCCTCAGTGAGACTCAAACTCACCTCTCTGTTTCAGGGAAGTCTGGTTATTCATACCAGCTGCATTACCAACTATGCTATGAATACAATTGTTTTTGCATAAGTCCAAATAAAGACTATAGACCCATTCAATATATTATCTCCAATCTTGTCAATGCCATGTTTGATTTTTCTGTTTTTTACACACTATTAATAATAATGAAAAACTTTAGAACACATTCAACTATCCCCAGCCAACTTTGACAGAGACTGCTTAACATCAAGAATAAAATAACCAAAAGAAATTGATAAGAAAACATACAAACAAATAAAAAGAATGCGACTCCTAAGGACTAACTAAATCTCTGAATGCATCCAACTGTGTTGAAAGTACGGATGTTAAAACTGACAGCATTATTGCTAACCTCAATCTAATTGACGTGTAAAAAAGTATAAGTGAAAGCAATCAGTATTTGCATAAAAAAATTTAACTAGATATAGTTGTTTTTTTAATTGTGATTGAGCTGTGCATAAACAAATGATTAATGTTAAATAGAATTATTAGTGTTGAATAACAATACTTGAAACCATTTAACTGTATGCAAATGAATGATTAATGTTAAATAGAATTATTAGTGTTGAATAACAATACTTGAAACCATTCAACTGTATGCAAATGAATGATTAATGTTAAATAGAATTATTAGTGTTGAATAACAATACTTGAAACCATTTAACTGTATGCAAATGAATGATTAACGTTAAATAGAATTATCAGTGTTGAATAACAATTTTTGAAACCTTTTAACATAAAAACAAATGAGCTCTGGCTCATTAAAAATAAAGTTACCTACAAATTATTTGCGTACCATCACATATATATATATATGCAAATTTCATTAAACATAATAGACATTTTATGCCTACATATTTTCTTTTGGATCCGTTCGAATTCCCGTATTACTTTTATCGTATTCGGTGGGAATTGATTTAGGTATTGTCCATAGTTGTATGTATCCCTAGTACTTTCTGCCCGACTTTGGGCCATCATCAGGGGAGAATCTGTTACAAAAGTGATGTAACTTTTGTTTTAGCAAATTACTACAGTGTAAGGATGTCTTTGCTGCTGGAGATTATGGCGCTTGCTTTTAAATATAATTCTGTAAATAGTGCCAGTAGCTAAAGACATTTAAGTACGTTAGCACTGGTTTGAAAATTAATTCTATTAAGTGCTGGTTGCAGGTTTCTAATATATAGTGCTTCGAGAATCTGAAGTTTTTGTTTATTATTTTGATGTTTGAGTATTGTTGTGTTAACGGTGAGAATTTTTCGTAGTTGTGTTGTTGGGCATGAATGTTTTTTTAAATGCTGAGCTATTGAACTTGTGTCAGAAAGGTGCATTGTAAGTCTCCTCGACAGGGTAGTTGAGGTTGCATTAACGAAGAAATGCTGCCTAAATATACATATATATATATGCAAATTTCATTAAACATGATAGACATTTTATGTCTACATATTTTCTTCTGGATCCGTTCGAATTCCCGTATTACTTTTATCGTATTCGGGGGGAATTGATTTATGTATTGTCCATAGGGGAGGATCTACCCTGATGATGGCCCAAAGTTGGGCAGAAAGTACCAGGGATACATACAACTATGGACAATACATAAATCAATTCCCCCTGAATACGATAAAAGTAATACGGGAATTCGAACGGATCCAGAAGAAAATATGTAGACATAAAATGTCTATTATGTTTAATGAAATTTGCATTAACGAAGAAATGCTGCCTAAATATATATATATATATATATATATATATATATATATATACAGGATTTGGCATTAAATAGTCTACAAGGATTGATATATCATAAAACACAACCAAACCAAACTAATAATGATAATACATTTTATTTGTTTTTATATAAAGATTTATAGAAAAATTATTATTCTTTTTGACTAGTATTTTCTTTATTCTGTGACTAAAAATAACCCTGTTTATATATATATATATATATATAGAGAGAGAGAGACCATATAAAAATGTAACCTCTCTGATAAAATAAAGGGTGAATTTTTTCAAACTGTAGCCATGTGAGTACTATTGTATGGCTACATTACTGCAACTTTAACAAAGTGCTTGGAAAAAAGCTAGATGGAAGCTATACAAGGCTGCTGCTTGATCTTTTGAACAAATCCTGGAAGCAGCACCCCATTAAATAGCCACCGTGTGACTACATGCCTCCCATCTCACTAATTATTCAATTAAGACAAGCAAGACATGCAAAATACTGCTGGGGAGATAGGTACAAACTCATAAGCAAAGTTCTCTTGTCAACATCCACATATGGACATACCAATGTTGTCCGACCCACAAAAACTTACATTTATCAGCTCTATGTAGAACTGGATGCCAAGAGCAATGGAAAATATGGACATACCAATGTTGTCCGACCCACAAAAACTTACATTTATCAGCTCTATGTAGAACTGGATGCCAAGAGCAATGGAAAATAGGGACGGATGATAAGAGGAAGTAAAGGGAATTTGTGCAAGCAACACAACTTGATGATGTATGTATATATATATATATATAGATAGATAGATAGATATTGTCATCCACAGACAGACTGTTTCAGAGTATCACAACTCTTCAGTATGGCTAGACATGTAGGATGTTTCAAGCTGGAATCAAAACCTGCCTAACTTTATGCTAGACATGGTATCTAACCGCTCAGCCATTTCGGTGACATACGTCAGCCCAGGAATTATAATGCATATGTATTAGTTTTTGTTTGTTTTCATTTTGCACTATATATATATATATATATATATAGAGAGAGAGAGAGAAGGAGTGTAACCCGGATATAAGAGACCATGATATAAGAGAAACCTAGATATAAGCGAGATTATCTCTGGTCCTAAATTAGAGCATGTGTTATCAAAACAAAATAGACAAAACCCTGATATAAGAGAAACCCATATATAAGATACTTCTTCTACAGTACCGACAACTCTCTTATATCCGGGTTGCACTGTATAGATACAAAATTTTATTTTTTACGATATATATATATATATATATATATATATATTTACAAAATTTTATTTTGCACTATAAATGTGAACATATATATATATATATATATATATATGCAAAATCTTATTTTTGGTTATAGTGGAATAGCAGTTTTATTGTTGGTCACAGTTTCAATCATGTAGAGCTTGGTAAAATACCTTGTAATATCTATTGGGTATTATAATTCACAAGAACTTGTAAATAGAGTTGTCTTCATGGTGTAATGGTTAAAGCAAAGAACTGTGGAATCGTAGTAAGCGAGTTCGTACTCCAGTCACACTATTACATTCACTTTTGGACAAATACCTTTCGGAAGAAATGGACCCCCTTATCCTCCTAGCAAAGGGTTAAATAGTACCACTTCTGTTCTTCTTGAAGGATGGCTTTGGCATTAAGTAACCTACAGACATTGATATGCCATTAAACAAAGAAACCAAAACCGAACTTGTAAACTAGTGCGCAAGAAGTTGAGAAGAAAATTTATATAGGAAATCATTAGAAGTGTACTTATTTACTGGTGATACTATATCTCAGTTTGTGTCCATTTTTTGTAAAAGGCAACCAAAATACAGACTTGTTTGCTCAATAATCTTAAATGCTTTTCTTGTCATTGTGCATTGATAACATAGTAATCATGCTACATAATTGTGGTTGGATAATATGTCAGATTGCTAAATATCATTTTCCTTAATTATCAGAATTTCTGTAATTGTCACTTACCATATAGTTGACAGGATATTGGATAGAAATACATTTATGTTTACTTAGCAGAAATTTAGATACTAGATATTGTCTAAAAACATGGAATTTGAATGTGGCTCAAGAAGTGGATGTAGTTGCACATTGTTTTCAAAGATATCTATCTATCTATCTATTTATCTATACTTTTTTTTCTTTTTAAAGAAAGTGACTAATTTAGAAAAAAGAAACAAGACAAAGAATGCTGAATTAGTCATACTACAATCAGATGCTGTAAAACATGTTCAATATTTGCACAGAGCAATATGATATAAAAACAGAGAATGCCAACTCAGATTTGAATACTTAGAGGCAGGAACCAGCCCAGTTGGTTGGGGTTGTAGAATACACTGACTGCATCTTTGCAGAGGGGTAAGATCCCTTGCCGAATGAGTGTCCTGAATATGGCACAAAAACATCTGATGGTGATGCTCCTGTCGTGGATATTTGGGGAATATGGAGTAGCTCTTCACTGCCATAACTCCCTGGTCCACTCTGACTCAGAGTGATAGCACCTGATACAGTCCTATCTACAGGTCAAACAGAACTCTTTGACATTTAACTGTGCGCAAACAAATGCCTTTTGCTAAATTGAATTGTTAGAAATTGAACTTGGGATCATTTAACTGTGTATAAACAAATGACTGATGTATAATTGAATTGTTAGTGATATGTAGCAATACTTGAAATCATTTAAGTAAGGTTGGCAACTGTAGTCGAGGGCAACCCAAAGGCTCCCTTTTCAATAGCTACTACACCGAGGTGTAAGGAAGGGTGCTACTCCTTTCCCTGGATTGCTCCACTTTACTTTTGATACGTACCTTATAATGCTGAGTGTTAAGCAAGGAGGTATCAAGTACCATTTTTTAAGTCTTTGGTATGACGACCCGGGATTGAACCCCAGTCTCCTGGGCCATTGGTGTATACTCTACCCACTAGTCCAATGAGCTAGTTTAAAGTAAAGTTGGCGACTGTAGTCGAGGGCAACCAGAAGGCCTTTTTTTTCAATAGCTACTACACTGACGTGTAGGAAAGGGCGCAACTCCATTCCCTGGATTGCTCCACTTTACCCTTGATACATACCTTATAATGCTGAGTGTTAAACAAGGAGGTATCAAGTACCATTTTTAAAGTCTTTGGTATGGCATGACCTGGGGTTGAACTCAGGTCTCCCAGACCATTGGCAAACACTCTATCTACTTAGCCAATGAGCCCATAGGGAACCATTTAACTTAGTGCAAAAAATGAGCTCAGTTTTTATATATATTTAATAGCATGGAAGCTTGTCTGTGACCATAGGTTTCATGCCGTCTTATAAATGACAATCATCATGCAGATGAATATATATAAAAACTAATATATATTAACTTATTATATTATATAATAAATATAATCACAACTTCACAGGCTCTGACAATCCATTGAATCACTGAAGGAGTATGTGCAAAAAATCATGAAGCAACACAATTGTTTGAAGATTTTGCTGTAACATTTTGATTCCATATACAGAGGGAAGATGGAGCAAACACAACTAGTATATGGTCTCTCCAAAGAAACCTACAGTAATAATGTTCTTTATAAAAACAGAAAAGCAATGGTTCTCTCACTTGATGGAGACACAGACTTCTTTGACATAGTTGCTGGAGTTTTGGAAAGAGATGTATTAGCACTATATTTGTTTCTAATCTGCTGAGACAATGTACTTTTGATATCGATAAATCTAATAAGAGAAAATGGCTTTACACTAAAAAAGGCAAGAAGCAGTCAATGTCCAACAGAAACTATAATGGACACAACTATATTGATGACTTAGCATTTCTCATAAATACTCTAGCCCAAGCAAAATCCTTACTGCTTGGCCCAGAACAGCCAGCAGGTGGCATTGGTTTCCATGTGAAAGCATATAAAACAAGAGCTCATTTGTTTTAAATGAGAAGGAAGCATCTCCATTTCAAGTGACAGGCCTCTGAAGTTAGTTGACCATTTCAAGTACCTAGGCAGCAATATCACATCTACTGAAAGTGATGTCAACAAAACAACGGCTGTATGGTCACTTACCTCCCATCTGAAAAGCCATCCAAGTAAAAAGAACAATACATGCATGCCACTACTGAAGAAGCAAAGACAAATGCTTTGGAAATGTTCTTCTATGGACTCCTACACATGGATGTGCCAGTGTGGGCAGACCTGCAGAAACTAACTTGCATCTGCTCTGTGCAAAATGTTGTTTGGAGGACTTACCAGAAGCAATGGATGATAGGGATGGATAGAGAGAGAGAGTCAGAAAAATCTGTGCTGTCAGCACAATTTAATGATGATGATGATGATGATCCCACCCCATGTCCTTATGTCTTAGATTTAGTCTACCTGTTTGACATGACCCCTCTCTAAATTGAGAGTACAGGATCTGTTCTGGCAGTCTGTTGTCCTTAAGTCGGTTCAGGTGGTCTGTTCATTTTATGTTGCATTGGAAGAGTTTATAATACACGCCAATACATTTAGATTTTTCCGGAATGAAATTATTTGGAATATTCTACCACCTCTTGACATTTAGAATTTTGTGCAAGCAATGCATCATATAGACATGAAGTCTTCGGCCATCCACTTTGTATAATGTCCCAGTTTCTATGCTGTACTGGAGGGTAGAGAGAACAATGGTGTGATACACTGCGCATTTAATTTTTATGGAAAGGTTTTTGTTGGGCCAAACTCACTTTGTCTTGTCAAAGACTATGGAAGCATTTGATGTCCATGCATCTAGTTCTGCATCCTTTTTGGTTTGGAGTGGTGCCCTCCCCTACACCTTGGTGTAGTAGCAATTGAAAAGGGAGCCTACTGGTCGCCCTCGACTACAGTCGCCAATTTTACTTTTGCTATAAGTTCACTGCTTGTGGAGTTAGCAAGTGGTATATTACTGGAGTCTTAGTGACAGCAAATCTTCTCAGGTCACTAGGACCTTCCAGAGTATCGTAGTTGATCTTAACTTAACAATATGCATGCATATATATATGTATATATATATATATATATGTTTGTATATAAATATGTATAAATATATAAAAATGTATATATATATATATATATATATATGTTTGTATATATATGTATAAATAAATAAAGATGGATGTATATATATATATAAATATATAAAGTAAAAAAGTTGGCGACTGCAGTCGAGGGCAACCGTAGTCGAGGGCAACCCAAAGGTTCCTTTTCAGTAGCTACTTCACCGAAGTGTAGGGGTGGGCACTACTCCTTTCCCTAAATAGTTCTACTTTACCCTTGATCTATACCTTATAATGCTGAGTGTTAAGTAAGGCGACATCAAGTACCATTTTTTTAATCTTTGGTATGACTTGACCTGGTATTGAACCCCAGTCTCCCGGATCATTAGCAAACACTCTACCCATATGGCAAATGTCTCAGTTATGGCTATACTTCTATATAATAATTAAAATGTAGAATTTCTTTGGCTTCAGCTAGTATATACAATAATTTTTTTTTATAAGTAATGATATTGAGGTGATATTAGTACACAGATAGTTGACCCATGAGACATAGGCATCAGAAGTAACAAATTGCCTGGTTACATAGGGTGCATTAGATTCCTGTGATTTTCACCAATCAGTTTATACTTGTATGCTAGGGATTTGTGCTTTATTTATTTTTTGTGAATATCTGCAGTTTTGTACTGATTCATTAATGAAAATGAAATTTGATCTGCTTCTCTCAATCCCAATTACTTCTGACTTGATTAATTTCTGGCAGTCATTACTTTTTTCTAAAACTAAGACAATTTACTCAGAATTCTATCTGTCATTTTGAAACGGTGTACAGATATGAACGAGCATTTTCAGCTTTGGCGAAAAATGATTAGGAACAAAATGAGATCAAAATTGACTGATCAAAATTCAAAGAATTCTTAGAGGCTCTTGATAACTTATTAAATTTCAATCATCAAAAGTTTGTCAAACTCAAAACAGACTTAAATACATTACTTAAATAATTTGTACTCATTTTCTTTTTTATACTAAATTAATAAAACATATCAAAGTGATGAATATATTCAAATTGATATTTTATAAGAATTAATAGTTGGAAAAAATTTGTATCACGAGATTAAACTTGTGTATAGAAAAATTGATATATGGAATCTGAATATATTGTCATCCAGACAGACTATTTCATTGTATCACAACTCATCAGTGAGGTTAGATGACTCAACCTGGGATTGAAACTCGGTTGACTTCATACCAGTCGGATATCATACCACTGAGCCATCAGCAACCTCATCATAAACAAAGGGATTTAACATATATGTATTATTTTTCTTTCTTTTACATATGTTTTTAATGGCGACTGAGTGCTCAATTAATTAAAAGAGCTTTGCATTATGCGAATGGCAACTGGTAATTCCTTCATGAGAGAGCTCAACCCTTAGTAAGGCAGCATATATAAGTGTATGTTTGTACAAGGGTCATTCAATAAAAGGGTATTTTTTTGAAAAAGGAAAAATGTTTGTTTTTCTGAAATTTTTTCTTTAAATGTGAACTCAGCATTTTTGATTGGTTGGTTTGGGTTTTATGACATATCAACCTTTGTAGGTTATTCAATGCCCAATCAATTTTTAAACAAATAATCAGTTCTATTTCAAACAATTCAGTTTAGCATGAGTAATCCATTTATTAGTCAAAAGCATTTCAATTTCAAGCTATTTATGTATTGTTGGGAATTAGCTTATAGAAAAAATTATTTTGATATGGCAAAATCATTTGTTTTGAGACTATTCATAATGGTGGCAAATCAAACATGGTGTTCCAGGCTTGCTTTCCTTAAAAAACGTGCTACTGTAAACAGTGTCTCTTATTACCAACTCCTTAAGTGAAATTCAAATTTTTTATTGAATGACCCTTGTATATATATATATACATATATATATATATATACACCCAAACATACACACCCACATATATATATATATATATATATATATATATGAAGATTGATCTTGAAGCATCTGAAAATCTATTTTTTAAATCTGTGTGTGTATGTGTGTGTGTGTGTGTGTGTGTGTGTGTGTGTGTGCATATATGTGCATATGTGTGTGTATATATATATATATATATATATAGATATGTATGTGTGTGTGTGTGTGTGTGACACAATACAATTTGAATATATCAACCAGTATTCATTTTTTCACATACCAAGACTTACAAGCCTTGATGAAGACTTCCATTTGATTCAAAATTTATCTATCATAATTATTTCTCATACTAGAATAATTTTGATAAAACACTTTTGCATTCAAAAAAAAAAGATTGAAGTTGAAACATGTTGGCAAATAAACAATACAGCAAACATTTTTCTTTCGTTTTATCTTTTCTACGTACACTCAATCAGATTCAACTCATTTCTTCCTGCATATATGTCAATATATAAGTGCATATGAGTTTATATATGTATATGTGTGTGTGTGTGTGTATAATTCACTTATGAGTAAAATGAACTGATATTGGGATTTTTTTCTATAACTATAAATCATTAATTCTCTTAATAAAAAATCAATGGAAATATTAAGTTTTGATTTTTTTTGTAGTATGGAGATAACTGACAAGACAAAAATCTGGAAACTTTTTGGGCGATTTTAACAATTTTTATTAATAACCAAACAGGAACAAAGACACAAAAAAGGAAAAATGTGTATACAAAATCATTGGAAGTGTTTTTGTGATAGAAATTATGTTTTTAATAGAAGTGTATCTGGAAGTGAGGTTATAAGAGAAATTAAATTTGTAATAGGAATATTTGGAAATGTCTTTAATAGAAATTATATCTGTAATTGAATTATTTGGAAGTGTGTCTTTAATAGAATTTTTATTCATAATTGAAATATTTGGAAGTGTGTCTTTAATAGAAATTATATCTGTAATTGAAATATATGGAAGTGTGTCTTTAATAGAATTTTTATTCGTAATTGAAATATTTGGAAGTGTGTCTTTAATAGAAATTATATTTGTAATTGAAATATTTGGAAGTGTGTCTTTAATAGAAATTATATCTGTAATTGAAATATTTGGAAGTGTGTCTTTAATAGAGTTTATATTCATAATTGAAATATTAGGAAGAGTGTCTTTGATAGAAATTATATTTTTAATATACCATTAGTTTGACGAACGTGTAATCTTTCACACAATTCCCAGTGGATCACCTTTTTTACCCAGTCATGCCAAGTTGAGCACTCCTTTTGTGCCAGTTTTTTGCATTCATTCATTATGTGATTAACTCTTTTATGTCTATCACCCCCCAACCTAAACTTGCTATTCTACTACATATTATTATTTTTTGCTTATTACTTTTATCAAGTAGTGGTCACTTTGAAAGTAGTTTTGATAAATTGACATTGAAAGTGCTTAAACATTAACTGCAGTTGAAGATGAAGGAAAAATGTAGATAATTGTATTTTTTGAATAATTAATAATCATTATCAGCTTTAGTTGAATGCTAATTATGCCAAATTGAGAAAAAATTATAAAAATGGAAAATAAGTTTCTTTGTTATTTTTTCTTTTATTGAAGACAAGAATGCTCAAATCTCTGGTCAAGATGAAAGCACCGTGAAAGATTTAATTATCAATTTCAGTCATGTGATGTTAATGAAAATTGAGATGTAATTATATCACGATTCTTTGATTTAAGCTTTTCTGTGAAAATCAAATAAGCCTTGAAAATAAATTAGCCTTGAAAGGGATTTGAACAGTTGAACTTGACTTTTATTGTTGATTACGTATTATTTGGTAACCAGATGACATAAGAACTAATAAATAGCCACCATTTTTTTGCCATCATTATTATTATTATTTATAAAATCATTTTGATTCTCATGTTTCTGAGATTTTTCTCTATAGTAATTCATCATAGATTTTTGATAATCATATTTTATGAGACAACAAGAAAAAACAAGAGAGAGAGAGAGAGAGAGAGCAAACAGAAGTGAGAGGATGAAGAATCAGACTAGAAGGAGAAAGAAAATAAATGTGAGAGAGAAAGAGAGAGAGAGAGAGTGAGAGAGATTGTTAACAAATAAAAAAGAGGAAGTAAAGAATCAGATGAGAGAAAGATAAAACAGATGAGAGAAAAATAAAGTGAACGCAAGAGAGAGAAAGAGCAAACAAACATTAGTGTGATTACTCACACTGATACAGATGAACGAAAGAGAGAGCAAACAGGAAAGAGAGAGAAAGAGAGAGAGAGTGAGAGAGTAAAGAATCATAAGAGAGGAAGAGAGCAGAGAAAGAGAGACAGCAAACAGAACAAAGAGATAGAGCAAACAAGACTGTAAAGAAGAAAGAGGGCAAACATAGAGAAAGAGAGAGAGAAAGAAAGAGAACAGTTAGATGAGGGAGAAAGAGAGAGCAAACAGAACAGATAAAGAATCAGAAAAGAGAGAAAGAATAAACAGAAAAGAGAGAGGTAAAACAGAACACAGAGAGAGCGAAAGAGAGAGAGAGAGAACAAAGAGAAAACAAGAAAGAGAGAGAAAGAGAGAAAAAACTGTTAGACGAAAGAAAAAGAGCCATCAAAATGATATAGTAAAGAATCAAATGAGACAAACAGACAGACAGACAGAGAACATTCCCCATTAGACAAGAAAGGAGAGATTGACGAGAGAGAGAGAGAGAGAGAGAGAGAGAGAGAGAGAGAGAACAAAAGGTGAAAAATTAGTTCCAAGACTGCTCTTGTTGCAAAGAAACTAAGCCGGGAAGAATCATATCCACACAACGGAGCACAAGCAATTATTCTGCCGAGTTTGCATACCTTGTGGCAGACAGAGCTACAGATATATATATATATATATATATATATATATAAACATATCCATATATCAATGCTGGGGAGTCCCCATGACAAAATGGCTAATGTGCTGGATTTTGATATCTTCGTAAGCAAGTTCAAATTCCACTCATATTATAACATTTTTTGACTAATACTCTTGGGAATGACATGAAGAATGCCCTTATCACTCCAACTATAGGCTAAAGGGTACCACTGCTTCTTCTACAAGAATGGCTTAGGCATTAAATAACTCATGAAGAAACCAAACCAAACCATGTATATATGCGCACATCTATATATTATATATACATATAAGTAAAGTTGGTGACCTTAGTCGAGGGTGACCCGAAGGCTCCCTTTTCAATAGCTACAATACCAAGGTGTAGGGGAAGGGGCTACTCCATTCCCTGGATTACTCCACTTTACCCTTGATTCTTATCTTATAATACTGAGTGTTAAGCAAGGCAGCATCAAGTACCATTTTTTGAGTCTTTGGTATGATTCAACCTGGGATTGAACCCCAGTCTCCCAGATCATTGGCAGATACTGAACTCATTAGGCCAATGGCCATATATACATATTCATTTTATATATATATATATATATATATACATATTCCTTATATATATATATATATATATATATTCATTTTATATATATATATACATATTCATTTTATATATACATATATATATATATATTACAAAAAGAGAACGCTGTACCCATTTACATAGACACTTCTTCAAACGACCCGTCCTCAATTATCAAACAAATACCCGAATCGATTAGCTGCTGACTATCCTATAATTCTCCCAATATTGACATTTTCTACAAAAATAAACTCATATATAACAACACACAAAAAAATAACTGTTATAAACAAACATTAGAATACACATCTCCAAAAAGCAAAGCAAAACACAGAAATAGAAATATAATTTGCTTCAACCCACCTTATAACAAATGCGTAGCATCAAATTTCCTAAATTTGATATGCAAACACTTCCCCAATCATAGCACCGTAGCTAAAATTTTCAACAGAAACAATATAAAGGTCAGCTACAGTTGTACAAGTAACATATCTCAAATCATAAAAGGCCACAACAAAAAAACTGAAACCCTCCACAGCAACACACACCCCAACAAACAATATAACTGTATGGATAAAGAAACATGCCCCCTACAAGGAAACTGTCTACAAAAAAAGTTGTGTACAGAGCCACTGTAAAAATCAACAACTCAGTCAAACAATACATAGGTGCAATGGAGGGTGCCATAAAACAAAGAATATATAACCACTATCTTTCCTTCTCCAACAGAAACTCTTCCACTAACACTTCTTCATCAACACACATCTGGCACCTAAAGGACTTGAATATCTCGCCTACCATCACTTTGGAAATATTATAACTAGCATCTACCTACTGTAAGAAATAGAAAAAATGCCTTCTTTGCCTCCACGAGAAATTAGCAATCATTACCCACCCATCACAAAAATCCTGCTAAACAAAAAATCAGAAATTCTATCCAAATGCTGTCATGAGAATAAACTCCTACTCTCACATTTTGACCCATACACGTAGCCCTCCCTCTATACCTATACCACGTCCATTACTAAAAATCCTCCACACCTCTTCACAAATTACCCCACAACACACCCAAAGTACCGTAAGTACCACTTTCTTCCATTAAACAACACATCCGATGCACTGTAAGTACCATTTTCCACCATTAAACTTTTATCCATCTACAATCACCCTTACCACTGGTTGACATAATTTTAGCTATATTTTCATGAATGTTAGAAATATGTCTTAACACAGTATATTTACCATATCCCTTACAGTATAACACAGTATATTTACCATATCCCTGACACAATAACACTATATATCATTAATACAACATAGACATTGAATACAAGATTATTATAACCTAACACTAAAAACATCTCATCATAATACTAGTATTATATAATACCCTCATAATATATTACAATATAATATAACTTGTCTCTACACCATGATATTCTTTCCTCACTTATTATATATTATTCCATATCCAGCCCAATTTTTGTTTATCATACTTACATGTCTAATCAAAAATTCACTTTCTAAATAATGCAGTGATGATGATAATTGGCCCTTAAGTTAAAATCATCACTGCGCACACAGCGACATACCAAATGCAAACAATTATTGCAACATCTTAATACAATATATTCACCATATTCCTTACATACATACAACCATAGATTACAATAGCATATACGTAATCTAACATTAACAGAACATAAACAGCTAATACAAATTATTTTCCCAATCCCAACACTAAACATATTCCAACATAAAATACTAATACTGAATAATACTTCATGATACATTCCCTCCTCGCTCATTCTTACGTTTAAGACCCACCATAAATTTTCACCTATTAAGTTTATTTTATTCATAATATAAATTAAAAAGGATGATTAGTTCCTTAGATATAATCATCACAACACACACATGCACACGCACTCATATATACATAAAAAACATTAACACGACAAAGCTAATACGAACACTTATTGCAACATCTTAATGCATTATATTCTTTACATACATACAATCATAGATTACCATAATGTAGACATAATATAAGATTAACACAGCATAAATGGCTAATACAATTTTATTGCAATCAAACACAAAACAATATGAAATACTAATATTGAACAATACCCCATAATATATTTTACCTTTCAGACCTACCATACATTTTCACCTATCTATGTTTACATAAATAGGTGAAAATGTATGGTAGGTCTGAAATGCAATGATGATGATGATTCATTCCTTAGTTAAAATCATCACGACACACACACGAATACATAAAAAAAAAAAAATTATTGTCATATCCTGTCTAAGAACCTTTGCTGCATTTTGCTACAACAATATCCAGGAGACAATCTCAGCCCTGCCGTGAGATGCATGTGTCATCATACACACACATACACACACATACACACACAATAACAATCTCTAATACAAATTTTACATGCACATACATAAGCACACAAGAAAATCATAAAAATCTCAACGTAAACATTCGTCAGACTGTATTTTTTGATTTTTTTCGATTTCTCAAATATCTTTCTTCCCAGCCTGATGATTGTCATAATAAGGTTGCATGAAACCCTGGGTTGCAGATAAACATCCATGCTATTAAATAGGTACTTATAAAAGCTTATATATAATTGTTTATTACTTATTATTATTATTTTATAATAGCTCTATCACAGATATTAAGCACTCTCCAAATTATACGGCATTTAGTCTGCCACAAATCCACCAATGAGATAGTGACAATGATATACAGTTATAATATATATATATATATATATATATATATATATATATATATATATATGAGTAAATAATGGAAGTAAATCAGACAATGTAAAGAAAACTGCTAAACAAGTTAATCCATTAAATTCTTCTTTTTGGATTACCTTGTTTATCAAATTTCTCTCTATCTCTTTCTTTCTGTCTGTTTGTCTGTCTGCCTGTCTCTCACTCTCTCTCTCTCTCTCTCTCTCTCTCTCTCTATATATATATATATATATATATATATATGTTATGAAGCATTGCATATTGTAAAGAATACATACTTAAAATATATATATATATATATGTATATATTTTATATATATACATAAACATTAGAATATGTACAGCTGTGTATAAATGTATAAATAAAGTGCCTACATTTTTAACAAATATGTGTATATATATATATATATATATATATATATATATATATATATATATATATATATATGTTATAGTATCTAGCATATTGTGAGAAATACATACATACACTATATACATAGAAAGATCTATATATATATATATATATATATATATATATATATATATATATATATTATAAAGTCTTGCATATTGTTGAGAAATACATATTTATGATATAAATAAATAAATAAATATATATATATATATATTGAGAGAGAGAGAGAGAGAGAGAGAGAGAGAGAGAGAGAGAGAGAGAAAATATTGGGAAGCAAAACATAATATGAGAAATATCCCCTTGAGGCAAAATTGTAAACACTATTGTTGTCACAATGAAAACTTAGACACTTTATTATATTCAATGTAATTGTATTTGGAAATAATATTAGTAATAATAATCAATACATATAAAACTTATATCGTTTACTTTACTTCTAAAGTTGTTTTATTCTTCAATAAATGATAGAGAAATTTACAAAGCAGGTTGGTTTCTTTGTTTACAATAAGGAGACTTACATTAATTGGTTTTAATTGTTTTATATTTATGTCGATAATTTTTGTCAATAAGCATAGTTCTAGCTAGAGTATAGCTTATATTGTCATTTTCACAATGAACGAAACCTAATTATTTTGTGAATAGTGTGATTTTGAAGTTGAGTTTTAATGAAAAGCTTTATGTGCCAATAATCAATAGTCCCTTTGTTTGATTTTACAAAATCCCTCTAAAATACCATTTGAATGTTAAAAATATCTACATACACTCAGTATTATATGCATCTTCAGTCATTTTTAAACAGGTAATTCTGAGTTCCCACTTTGAGCCTTCACAGGCATTGGCCTCCATGTCAATGCACACAAAACTGAATATGTGCTTTAATCAAGCAGGCCACATTTCCACACTAGACGGAACCTCTCTGAAACTGGTTGACAAATTCACCTACCTAGGAAGCAGTGTCTCATCAACTGAAAAAGACATCGACACACAGCTAACGAAGGCATGGACAGCTATTGATAAGCTATCAGTCATATGGAAATCAGACCTGACCGATAAAATGAAACAGTTTCTTCCAAGCAGCGGTCATGTCGATACTGCTGTATGGATGCACCACTTGGACGCTAACAAAACGGCTCGAAAAGAAGCTAGACGGTAACTACACAAGGATGTTGCAAACAATATTAAACAAGTCCTGGCGGCAACACCCCACAAAGTACCAACTATACAGCCACCTGCCTCCCACCATGAAAACTATCCAAGTTAGACAAACCAGGCATGCGGGACACTGCTGGAGGAGTGGAGACGAGCTCATAAGTGATGTACTCCTATGGACCCCCACTTATGGCCAAGCAAAAGCAGGACGACCAGCTCGAACATACATACAGCAGCTATGTGAAGATATGGGATGTCATCCGGAAGACCGGCCAGAGGCGATAAACGATAGGGAAAAGCGGCGAGAGAGGGTCAGGGATATCCGTGCAGGTGGCACGACATGATGATGATGATGACAATCTACTCTGCCAGCATCCTCTGCAGAGACGGAAATCCTCTCACCCACAAAAAAAGAAAAAAATGGGGGGTGTGGGGAGTGTCCTGGTTAGGACATCAAACTTCATTGATTGGTAAGGTTTCATTTCTTGTGCTCTGGAGAATATGAAGTCACCATTTCATTGCCATCACTCATAGGTTCACCATAACGCACAGTGGTAGGGGACCCACTGTAGGTCAAATCCATTTTCACTGGCAAGGAGTCAAAGCATGCATTACAAACAGAATGAACCACTTCTTTTGCAAATCAAGAAAAAAGGTATTATCAGTGGTCAGAATTAAAGAAATCATTCAGCAAGATTTGACACAAGGTTAATTTTTAAGTGCAATATAATTGGTTTACCTTCTCCTATATTGATTGACATACCAAGGCTAAAGAGTCTTGTCTGTTTAACTATTTACTTATTGTTAGAAGGAAGAAGAGATTGATTCATGCTTTTCACAATGGTATTGAAGTAAAAAAGAATATGCAATTAGCCTCTTCTGGGATTTGAACATGGATTACCATGTTCATTTACTACAATAATAATGAATATACCATAGATGCTACACAGAGAGTATGGAGGGTGCAGCACTTGCACAAACTTGTGTTTTACAAAAACAGTTGGTAAAAAATTATTGAGAATTATCACTGACTTGTCTAGGCGTCTTGTCATCTAAACATCTCTTGATAGGATATGGGAGAGTCTACATGATATACTGGATAACGAGCTCTACTTTGACACTGTCGAAAGAGAATTTGAACTTTAGTTATACTATCACATTTACTTTCAAACTGTTACCCTTGGGAAAGATGAGTAAGTAAGAAAGTTAGCCGACCATCATCGAGAGCGACTGAAATGCTCCTTTTTCAATTGCTACAACACCGAGGTGTAGGGGAGGGTGCTACTCTTTTCTCTGGATTACTTCACTTCTCCTTTATGAGGTAAATAGTACTGTTTTACAAGGATAGCATTAAATAACCCATAAAGGTTGATATGCTAAACCAAATCTATATACCATTACTTTATTATATAAGTTGCTCAGCTGTGAAAATGCCTTAATTTGAATGTTAGAATTCTACAAAATAAAGCATCAGTCCCACCATGTTTTTTTTAACATCCTTTATATCTTCAAATCTTCATGCTGATTAAATTCATGAAATTTCCTCAGGTTCAACTTGTATGTAAAAGTGTTAATGTCATTGATTGTTAAAGTTATTGTCTGTTTTATTGACTTTTTATCCTTTCAATACTGTTCTATTGTCATTCATGCTAACTAGTTCCTAATCTTTGAGACTGCTTTTCAGATTTAAAATCAATGTCAGGTGATTGCCATTCTAATTATGATTCTGTCTATTCTCAGCAGTTTTCAACCAAGACATGGGCAATACCTCCCGCTTATGATATAATAGATAGATAGATAGATAGATGCATTTTGTGTATATAGATATATAGATAAAATAGAGTACTTTGTTCGCTCTAAATCAATAATAATAGCTACAATGGAATATTCATAGCTTTCCATGATTTCAGTTTCTCTTTACCACAAGGTTTCATTTTTTTTTGGTACTGTCTACTTACTTTACCATTACTTCTCCATTCAGGTGGTTTATTTTGTTTTTTCTTTGTACTGCCCGCTTACTTTACCAATTCTTCTTCGTTCAGGTACATTTCATTTTTTCTTAGTACTATCCACTTACTTTTCCATCAATTCTTCATTCAGGTTTATGTCATTTTTTTCTTAGTATGGTCCACTTACTTTACCATTACGTCTCCATTCAGGTTTATTTCATTTTTTTCTTAGTATGGTCCACTTACTTTACCATTACTTCTCCATTCAGGTTTATTTCATTTTTTTTCTTAGTATGGTCCACTTACTTTACCATTACTTCTCCATTCAGGTTTATTTCATTTTTTTCTTAGTATGGTCCACTTACTTTACCATTACTTCTCCATTCAGGTTTATTTCATTTTTTTCAAAAATCTAAATATTTCTCAAAAAAAAAAAAAAATTAAATATCTACAATTTGTATTTGATAAGTTTGAGCCCTGAAATTGTCATTACATAAACTAAACCTAGTTTGGCACAAGCCCAGAAGTATCGAGCACTTAGCAAGAATCAAATTCACTAACAATAACCTGCTAACCTGGCATATTAAACATTATATTACACGAATCATCCTAAATTGTTTGAGCAGTTATAATCTACAAAACTGAGTTTAGTTTGGTGCAAGGCCTGAAGTATGGAGCACTGAGTGAGAAGCAACTTTAACAATTGTCTGCTAGCCTGCATAAATACGTATGGAAAATGTACTTAATTTTGTTTTTGGTTTAAATGCTGTAAAGTTGGGTAATAGATAATACCTAATAACATTCATTTTGATTGTATAATGTTCAGCTATAAATTATAAAACCCTGAGATCATTAGTTTTGAAGACAATTAACTTTTTATAGATTATCTTACAGGGGTGTATATGAGTATATTAATAGATGATACTGTTTGACAATGTAAATGCACTATGTGGCATAATAGTCATCATTGAAGGAAATGCAATAAGCTAATGCAAAAAGAGTATAAGATTAGACATGACAGGGAAAGGACAGGGATCCACTAAGAATTGTGCAAGAAGTTTAAATTTGACTGTACAAACAAATGGTATATGCACAACCCAGAATACAATCTGGAAAATGAGATGCACAAATTTATCTGGGATTTTCAGATAAAAACAGATTACCTAATTTCAGCCAGACAACCAGACCTAGTGATAGTCAACAAAAAAAAAAGAGAACGTGCTGAATCATGGAGTGGGTAATACTGAAAGAAAGTAAAAAGAAAGATAAATACGTAAACCTTGCTGGAGAACATGAAAGTGACATATATAAATTATAAAACCCTGAGATCGTTAGTTTATAAATTATAAAACCCTAAGATCATTAGTTTGAAGACAATTAACTTTTTATAGATTATTTTATAGGGGTGTATACGAGTATATTAATAGATGATACTGTTTGACAATGTAAATGCACTATGTGGCATAATAGTCATCATTGAAGGAAATGTATTTGGCAAGCAAAACTTAAATTCTGAACAATGCTGTTTGCATTTCCTTTTGCACTAAAACCCTTAGAAAAGGCATTAATTCATCAGATCCTCATCCAACTAAAAGTAGATAGTAGGGCACACTGGGTTCATTAGCCTTGGTATGGTAACTAGTCTAGGTAAAAGAAATCTCTGAATTCAAACTAGCAATACTCTTTTGGTTATGATTTTTCAGCCTGTTGTCCTCATCTTTATTGTGGCGAATTAAAGCACAATATTTCAACCACTGTATCCTCTGGCCTTCCTCATATGTCCCTTGTCTATTTGGGCATCAAAATGATTTCCCAGGTTGAATCATTTCTATGCCCAGATAAACAAAGCACACCTGAAGAAGGCTGAGGGATTCAGCGAGCAAAACATTTTATTTCAATTCATCACCATAAAGATGAGGATAACAGTCCGAAAAATCACAACCAAAATTATACACATCAAGCCTTATCTAAAAAATTCAGAGAGATAACTGCCACACTCTGCTTAAACATTGATTACATACCACATCCTACTCAAAGTGGAGAGGCTGCATGAATATATATATTGCTGATGATATTACTGTAAATATACACTTCAAATAGGGAAGGAAGTTCTTGTAGGAAATGGACCTGGCAACCCAAGATCAAATCCTAGAATTTACCAAAATTGACCAGGGTGCTTTGGGACCAATCATCAGGGTTTGCTTGCATGTATAAAGATTGTTTTGTAAAGAGTTTTTTGAAAGTGTTTTTTAGGTTTTTTATAACATTACAAAATTACATAAACGCTGAGTTGGATAAAACTGAGATGCTCATAAATTTAAAAGCAAAACTGAGATGCTCATAAATTTAAAAGCAGAATGGAAATAGAATATTATCAAGAAATATAAAATATTTAAAAAAAACAAAAAAAAAACAAACACTCTTTATACATGCATGTAATCTCTGATGATGGCCTATGAAAGGTCCAAAAGTGCTCGGGACAATTTTGGTAAATTCATCCACCAATTCCAACCTGAAACCAAGACACTTATCAGAAAACTTAAAAGGGTCTTAATAAAAATTATATAGACAAAATGTGTCTTTATTATTTAATCAAACATACTTAAATGAAAGACTTCTGTCCAACTATGCACACACACACACACACACATATATATATATACATATATATATATATTGTGGTTAATGACATTGATTGTAAAAGTTCTTGTCTATTTTATCCTTTCAATATACTTCTTTTTTGTCATTCATGCTAACAAGTTCCTCATCTTTGCGACTGCTTTTCAGATTTAAAATCAATGTCAGGTGATTGCCACTGTAATTATGATTCTGTCTATTCTCAGCAGGCTTCAACCAAGACATAGGCAATGCCTTCTTCTTATGATTGTCAAAAAAAATAGAGTACTTTGTTAGCTTTGGATCAATAATGATAGCTACAATGGAATATTCATAGCTTTCCTTGATTTCAGTTTCTTTTTACATCAAGGTTTCATTTTTCTTTGTATTGCCCACCTACTTTACCACTACTTTTCCATTTAGCTTAGATTATTTGATTTAATGGTATATGAACCCTTGATGGTTATTCAATGCCAAATCCTCTTCATATGTATATATGATTTAGTTTGTCAGTAACATTATTTTTAAATGAACCAGAGCTCATTTGTCAGCACACGGTTTAACACAGTTAAATATTTTCAAGTATTTTTATCTAACACTGACAGCACAAGTATTTCTATCTAACTCTAATTGCACACTGTTAAATGGTTTCAAATATAGTAAATGATTAACCAGTTCTATTTGATCCATACTTGGGGTCCCAACAGGTCAGTTCATCAGGGAATAATGGGAAGGAAGGGGTACTCCACATTTGCCAAAGCTTCAAGACAAGAGCCTCACCATCTGATGCCGTTTAATGTCATATCAAGGACACTTATTGGGAGGGATCTTATCTCTTTGTAAAGATGCAGTCAGTGTATTCAATAGCCCCAGCCAACAGGGCTTTTTTCATTCAGGTTCTCTATTGCTAAAAATCTAAATAATCTTTGTCAGAGAACAAACTTAATAATTACAGATTTAAAATTTGTTTTTTACAATTTTGAGCACTCAAGATAGCATTGTCTAAGTTGATCTTAGTTTGGAACAAGGCCAACAGTACAAAGTAATCAGTGAGAAATGAGCTCAATAACAATGGTCTGCTAACCTAGACTTATTTTTGGACTGCTGCATATTCACCCATGTGTAGGAGTCCCTAAGAGAATGGCAGTCATGAGTTCATCTTTGCTTCTCCTGCATGTCTTGCTCATCTTACTTGGATGGTGCGTGAAATAGAAGGTAAGTGGTTGTACAGCAGCTGTTTTGTGGGGTGTTGCTCCAGGATTAGTTTAAAACAGCACATAGCATTCTTGTGTAGTTCCCATCAAGCTTTTCCTCAATGTGTTTTGTTAGCGTTCATGAGGTGCATTCATATAGTAGTATGGAAACAGCCGCAGCCTGTAAGAAATCTCATTTTATTCTCTCAGATAAATCTGATTTTCATATGATCAATAACCTGTCAATAGCATTCCACACTTTTGCTAGGTGTATGTTGACATCACTTTCAGTAGATGACATGTTACCGCTGGGGAATATATGTGGATGTGCCAAAGTTAGTCAACCAGCAAGAACCTTGTTACATCTGCTCTGCATTGACACCAGCTGCAGTCAGGAAGACGTCCAAGGAGTGATGTATGATTGGGATGAATGGTGAGAGAGAGTCAGGGAACTTTGTGCTGTCAAGATGACTTGATAATGATGATAATGATAATGATGGTTACAGAGTTTAAATGTTGTAGAGTTGGGTTGTAAATAATATTAATCACATAATAAGTGAATGCAATAAGCTAATGCAAAAAGAGTATAAGACTAGACATGACAGGGCAAGGACAGGGATCCACTAGGAATTGTGCAAGAAGTTTAAATTTGACTGTACGAACAAATTGTATATGCACAACCCAGAATACAATCTGGAAAATGAGATGCACAAATTTATCTGGGATTTTCAGATAAAAACAGATTACCTAATTTCAGCCAGACAACCAGACCTAGTGATAGTCAACAAAAAAAAAAGAGAACGTGCTGAATCATGGAGTGGGTAGTACTGAAAGAAAGTAAAAAGAAAGATAAATACGTAGACCTTGCTAGAGAACATGAAAGTGACGGTGATAACAATTGTAACTGGTGCACTTTGGTAGAATCACCAAAGGATCGATAAATGGACTGGAGGAGGACAAGTAGAGACCATCCAAATGATAGCATTAATAAAATTGACCAGAATACTAAGAAGAGTCCTGGAGATTTGAGGAGACTTGCTGTCACTAAAACTCCAGTGAGAAACCATCAGCTAATGTTGGTGTGAAAAACTCTTGAATGAGTAAAATAATGATAATAATATTCATTTTGATTGCATAATGTTAAAAAAGAAACGATAAAATCCTTGTATCTTTAGTTTAGAAGAAAACCTTTTTTTATATAGGAATTGTTTGGAGGTTACTTATTTATGGTCTATAGTGTATATATTATAATGCAAAGGTTTGATTCAATGATTTTACTTAAGATGTACATTGCAAATAAAGAAAAAAGGAATTTTCAGTGGTCAGTAACTAAACTGAGCACAAGGGACAGAACAATGCTACTAGGTTGCGTCAAAAGTGTTTTGCATTTCAAACATTTCAGCATTTGTTCACAAGGCCAAGCTAATAGAGATGTCAGTTGAGGGAACCAAGTCCTACCAACAGTGAATGAGTGTGCTTGAGTATTGTTCAACCATTCCAAATCTCATTTTCCATGACAGAAAGTCTCCTTGACTTTGGTTTTTCTTTGAAGATGTAATAGCCTTCGTTAGCATGTCTGAACAAGTTTGGTGCCACATGTTCATTGACAGTTCCTGGATTGCAGCAGCCCTTACACTCAGTCCTTTTTTTCCACAGGTCACTTAAAATATCTATTATTGCTATTTTTTCATCACTCCTTATTAAAGCAGTAAAATAAATAAAAAATAATTAATGTTTATACGTCATAGATGAAAATAAAGAATGAAATATTCAGCAGTGTTTGGATAACAAGTTGTATCAAATAAATGATATAACATGGAGATCCAAGATATAACATGGAGATACAAGATATTATGATATAACAGGGAGATACAAGTTGCCAAAAATCATCTATGAAAATCCGAAAAAAACTTCTGAACTGACCTGGTGTTACATGTAGAATGTATATTGCTAATGGTTTTATTAGAGAAAATGTGCATTTCAAATGATTTTACCATAGAAATGCACGGAAATTGTGGAAAAAAGGCATTTTTAGTTGTCAGTAATTACTGTAAAACATCAATCGAAGAATAGAACTTGTATATATATATATATATATATATATATATATATATGTGTGTGTGTGTGTGTGTGGTGGTTAATGGCATTGATTGTAAAAGTTCTTGTCTATTTTATCCTTTCAATATACTTCTTTTTTGTCACTTAAGTTAACAAGTTCCTCATCTTTGTGACTGCTTTTCAGATTTAAAATCAATGTCAGGTGATTGCCACTGTAATTATAATTCTGTCTATTCTCAGCAGGCTTCAACCAAGACATAGGCAATGCCTTTTTCTTACAACTGTCCAGTAAAAAAAAAATGTTAGCTTTGGATCAATAATAATAAGCTGGTAGCTATAATGGAATATTCATGGCTTTCCCTGATTTTGTTTTCTCTTTACATCAAATGATATCTCAAAGTGAAGCTGCTTTCTATGAGATGTCTACTATTCCAAAAATAAATTGATGTGATAGCCTTCATCTCTTTCTATCTCTTCCTAATTGTGTCTCCAACCTAAGTACCTGTATTTGTTTATTCAGCTCTTGTGTAGGGAAGCAGTAAAGCCCTTATCTAGTTTAGGCTAAAATAAATAGAAAGAAAAAAAAAGATAAGGAAAAACAAGTTGATGTTATCAGGCAAGTTCCAAGAATGATTTATGGGTATTGGAGTTATTGGCAAGAGAAAGCAACAGAGAGGGGATCTATTGCTGAAGCAGTCTTAACAGAAGGTTGAGGGGTGGAATCTGCCCACCAAGCTTTGAATGGATGTTCCAAAGATTAAGTGGGAAATAATGGACTAAACAGAGGAAGGGAAATTTATTTTTAACATATCTGAAGACTTTCAAATACTAATTTAGTTTTTGGATGGATGGTTTTGTTAGAAAATTTTAAGGATTGCTTACACCTTTTGCTCTTTGGTAAAATCTGCTTAAAAATCACTCATCTCATCTTTCATGAGATTAAGGTCTTAAATATCAATAACGTTTCCTTTAATCTTTTACACACACATACTTGATATATTACCTTTGTCCCATAATATCTGTTATAATTGCATATAAATTTCATAGACTAAATGTAGCAACTGTAATGGGACAGGGGTATTAGTTAATGATATCTTCATCTTATAAAAGATGTGATATTTTATATAGATTTCATTCACTAAATGGAGCAATTATTATGGGACAGGGGTATTAGTCAGTGATACCTTTGTCCCGTAAAAGTTGTGATATTTGCATATAGATTTCATACACTAAATATAGCAATTATTATGGGACAGAGGTATTTGTGATACATTTGTCCCATAAAAGTTGTGACATTTGCATATAGATTTCATTCACTAAATGTAGCAATTATTATGGGACTGAGGTATTAGTGATACATTTGTTTCCCATAAAAGTTGTGACATTTGCAATATAGATTTCATTCACTAAATGTACCAATTATTATGGGACTGAGGTATTAGTGATACATTTGTTTCCCATAAAGTTGTGACATTTGCATATAGATTTCATTCACTAAATGTACCAATTATTATGGGACTGAGGTATTAGTGATACATTTGTTTCCCATAAAAGTTGTGACATTTGCATATAGATTTCATTCACTAAATGTACCAATTATTATGGGACTGAGGTATTAGTGATACATTTGTTTCCCATAAAAGTTGTGACATTTGCATATAGATTTCATTCACTAAATGTAGCAATTATTATGGGACTGAGGTATTAGTGATACATTTGTTTCCCATAAAGTTGTGACATTTGCATATAGATTTCATTCACTAAATGTACCAATTATTATGGGACTGAGGTATTAGTGATACATTTGTTTCCCATAAAGTTGTGACATTTGCATATAGATTTCATTCACTAAATGTACCAATTATTATGGGACTGAGGTATTAGTGATACATTTGTTTCCCATAAAAGTTGTGACATTTGCAATATAGATTTCATTCACTAAATGTACCAATTATTATGGGACTGAGGTATTAGTGATACATTTGTTTCCCATAAAGTTGTGACATTTGCATATAGATTTCATTCACTAAATGTACCAATTATTATGGGACTGAGGTATTAGTGATACATTTGTTTCCCATAAAAGTTGTGACATTTGCAATATAGATTTCATTCACTAAATGTACCAATTATTATGGGACTGAGGTATTAGTGATACATTTGTTTCCCATAAAAGTTGTGACATTTGCATATAGATTTCATTCACTAAATGTACCAATTATTATGGGACTGAGGTATTAGTGATACATTTGTTTCCCATAAAAGTTGTGACATTTGCAATATAGATTTCATTCACTAAATGTACCAATTATTATGGGACTGAGGTATTAGTGATACATTTGTTTCCCATAAAAGTTGTGACATTTGCAATATAGATTTCATTCACTAAATGTACCAATTATTATGGGACTGAGGTATTAGTGATACATTTGTTTCCCATAAAAGTTGTGACATTTGCAATATAGATTTCATTCACTAAATGTACCAATTATTATGGGACTGAGGTATTAGTTAGAGATACCTTTGCCCCATAAATGTTATTACATTCTTACATCAATTTCATATATTAAACATAAAACTGTTATAAAACAGAGGCAGTATTATACTATCCTTACCTCTTCATATTTTTCATATTTATGTCTAGATCTTTTTTGTTTAGTAAGATGTAATTTTGCTGATAAACTTCATATACTAAATATATGGTGTCAGAGGACAAGCTGTGTTGCCGTTTGCTATCTGACTCCATTCTGAGGTTATTCTATTCTTACCCCACGTTGTCTTGCTGGTGTAACTCCTTGGATAAGAAGGCCATAAAAGAATTATATGAAAGAAGATAGTAACAGATAGGAGACAAAGACATTTTTTATATTTTTCCTTTATTTCTGGGTTCAACAACCATTCAATGAGTGAGGGAATCTTCCCTGAATACAACTGAAATGGTTGAAATGGTTGAATCCCCCAGTCAAGTTGTTAAAAATGTGTTAGTCATTTCTTGGGTATATATGTGTCCTTATTTGGTATTTAAAGCTTTTACAATGTATTCGGTATATAAAGCTTTAGCGAGGTGTTAGTCACTTTTGGGATTTTGTTTAAGTCTGGTGTTTTAGTCATGGGTTGGTAGTGAAAGAGACGACTACTACCAGTGGAAGTGTTAGCCAATGCGCTGTCTAAAGACAAACATGTGGCATCCTCCAATGGTTAGCAAGGTGTTGTCACTCCGCTGGTCAGTGCTGAAAGAGGAGATTCCTCCTTTTGTTTGGACGGTCCCTTTTCTTTTCGTATACGTCGCCCCTATTCCTGTCAGAGGCCTCTGGGAGTTTCTGTATGTTTTAATAATTATTTTAATTCAATTTAATTTTTTTTTTTATTTATTTATTCCCAACAAATGTAATGACTATTATGGAATGGAGGTACATTTTTGTTGTTTGATGTATTTTTTTCTGGGAAGGGGAGATAATCTTTCTACATTTTGTCTGATGTACTTTGCTTGTCGAGTTTTAAGTTCTGAGCTGGTATATTGTTATTGTTTCATGAATTAGTCATGCTAGTATCCTCATCTTTGAATATTCTGTATCAAATCAGTATTCATAAAATATATTCGAAATTAAGGGATGAATTTGACTTTGAATTAATAACTATAATATTCTAATGTATTCTAGTAAAAATAGTTTTTATCTTAACATATAAATTTCATAGAATTAATGTAATAATCCTTATGGGACAGAGCAGGGATTCCTAGAGGTAGTAAGTGACTGCATAGAATCCAGTACCTGTCTTTAGATGCTCTTAAGAGTACCTGATTTTTGAAAATGATTTTGAATTCTAATCAGCACTATTCCACAGAAAAATTTTCACCCTATTCACAAGGTTTAGCATACGCTAACTGTATTGCTTGCAGAGGAATAAGATCTCTCCCTAAAAATGGTATGACACTAAACTAAATCTGGAGATCTGGGAAGTATGGAGTTCTCCTTCATTTTCATTACTCCAAGGTCCACTCTGACCTGGAATGGTAGTACCTGTGAGGGTTCTATCTATGGATCAAATAGATCTGTTTAACGTACATTCATAATCAATTGGAATTCTTGAATAGTCGATAACTGTAAACTATCTGTGTTACATATTGACCTTTGACAGGCTGGTTAGTTTCTGGATTTCAAAAACAGGATATGCAGCTGTGTCTTAAGGTAAACAAAGGATGGTGGAAAAGCCATGTAAATTGTGTAGGTAGGGTGTGGGAAGGAAGAATCTAAAGGCATCTGAAAAATATATAATGACAGAAGTTTTCAACTATAGCAGTCACTTAGGAGAGCAGTCAGTTGACAGTCAGCAGAGTAGATAATGTAAAAGTCACAGCTCTAACGTGCAGAATAAACAACAAGAACAACAACACTTACCAGTTTAGCAGCTCCAGCTAGCGTCCAGGTGGCAGACAAAAAATAAAATGGGAAGTAACTCAATACCGAACCCATAACATCAAGCAAGCCAGTGTATACACACACTAATATACCATGACAAGCATAGTATCACATTTGGTACCATGACAAGCATAGAATCATATTTGATACTGGGACAAGCATAGTATCACATTTGCCAGCAACAAATCACTGTCCAGAGAATGGACTTAGCTACTTGAGCACAATAGAATGCCCCAATGTCCATATAATCTTGCCTCAATTTGTAGTTCATTATTCTTTACACATATAAATGCTGACTCATAGCTACCGAGCTTCATGAAAGAATTCCAACAGATGAGTCATGCTGTTTTAGGTGAGAGGCTGCCCTGTTTCAGTCTCCTGTGAAAGAAGCATGAAGTAAAGCTCTCTTGAGATGTATTGCAACCTGGTGTAAATTTTTGTGGTTGCCTATTTATCTGATTCTCTTTCTCTCTCACACGCAACCATTTTGACCTTTAGTAAATAAAAAGAGTTTACATTTTTATACTGTTGTACAGTGGCTTGTACCATGTGACTTCCGGTATCACGAAAGTATAAAAGACACCATGTTTCTCAAGCACAGCAAACAGAAGCAGAAGCAGAAAGAAAAGCAGAGAGATAGCTCTGAAGGACATCGGTCAGTAGTAAGACATTCCTCGGACATAATACCTAAAGCAAGAGACTTATAATACTCATCACCATCATCATGTCGTGCCACCAGCACGGATATCCCTGACCCTCTCTCGCCACTTTTCCCTATCGTTCATCGCCTCTGGCAGGTCTTCTGGGCTACATCCCGTATCCTCACACAGCTGCAGTATGTATGTTCTAGCTGGTCATCCTGCTTTTGGTCAGCCATATGTGGGGGTCCATAGGAGTACATCACTTATGAGCTCGTCTCCGCTCCTCCAGCAGTGTCCCGCGTGCCTGGTTTGTCTAACTTGGTTAGTTTTCGTGGTGGGAGGCAGGTGGCCGTATAGTTGATGCTTTGCGGGGTGTTGCCGCCAGGACTTGTTTAATATTGCTCGCAACATCCTTGTGTAGTTACCATCTAGCTTCTTTTCTAGCTGTTTAGTTAGCGTCCAAGTGGTGCATCCATACAGCAGTATCAACATGACCGCTGCTTGGGAGAAACTGTGTTTCATTTTATCAGTCAGTTCTGATTTTCATATGACAGATAGCTTATCGATAGCTGTCCATGCCTTCATTTGCCTCGTGTCTATGTCTTTTTCAGTTGATGAGACACTGCTTCCAAGGTATGTGAATTTGTCAACCAGTTTCAAAAAGGTTCCGTCTAGTGTGGAAATGTGGCCTGCTTGATTAAAGCACATATATTCAGTTTTGTGTGCATTGACATGGAGGCCAATGCCTGCGGCAGCTCATTCCAAACTAAGCAGTAGTGTTTCAGCTTGGTTGGGTGTATTTGCTAGTAGTGCTATGTCATCGGCTTAGTCGCGTCGGTAATTGTTTTTGTGGGGTACCCTCTGCTTCTTTTCTTTGTCAACTCGAAGCCGTTCTCTCTGATTTTATCGATCGATGTTCTAAGCACGTAGTCTAGACAGATGATAAAGAGGTATGGGGCTAGCATGTCCCCTTGTAGTACTGCTGCTATAATGTCGAAGTATTCTGTGTCTCCAGTTGGACTGTACCACTTGAGTTAATAAAAAATTGACTCTGTTTCTCAGTGTATCATTTCCTTACCATGATACAACATATACGTAAGTATTATTACCTCTTCATTTTGGGTATATAACATTTGTATTAAGAATAGTGACTTGAAGCTATAACTGATTACTAAAGATTATCATTACTTGAATCCATATAGCTGTGTGCAAACAAATGCCAATTTAATAGAAATAATTCCTTGATATAATTATTAGTATTAGATATGAAGGCTTGAAACTACACAACTGTGTGCAAATTACTTGTATTAGAAGTACTTGATATCATATAACTGTGCAAAAAATTATTAAGAAACAACAGCACAAAAAATGTTTGTATACAATAAACATAATTCCCTGACCTCTAGGCATCAAGTAACCCTCAATATATTTACTGATCTTAGCATCGCACATGATCACAGGTGTGGAGCTCCCAATGAAGAGTGATTTGTTTATGTTTATTTTGCACCATATAGCCAGATAAAAAAAAAATTAATTCATAGCAAATTTTCAATTAATTACATTTGATGATCAAATTGTCAAAGTTATATTAACATTTGATCAGCCTTTCATCCCTAGATTTGCTGATTGCTAGATTTTTGAATTAACACCTTCATGTGGACATAGACTGGAGATAATGCTGTGCTCTTTATGACGATAAGAGAGTAAAAGGGCAAAAAAAGCCTAACATGTTCACCTAATGATTTAATTCATTTCCACAAAGAATCAGCGGCTGCTATACAAGAACAAAAGATTCAAAGCAACTCTCAGTTGCCTTAGTCATTGGTCTTCATTGATTAGTTATTGATTATTTAGGTATTAATCATTATGAATGTCCACTCAGTCAGCTTTGTACATGCAGTTGGTCAAGCATAGCTTTTCATCTGGCCTTTGATCGCTAATCTAGTGAGGACTATCACTGTCAACATATGCTCATTGCCTCATTCATCATCATTTTAGCCTTCGTGCAAATATTACCTCACTTGCCTGCCATGTTCATGGAATCATTCCTGTTTTGAAAGTGTTAAAAAGTATTGCAAGGATCAGTATATTTAAAACTTCCTGTATTCCTCATCATATCAGATGCATGTATTACAGTGATTCAAAAAGATCTAAGAAGAGCCATAGTCAAACATTTTTGTTGAGGCAACACACTACCACTTCCTTTAAAACTAGAATAACTAATTTAGATTTCTATCTTAACTCCTGTGCTGGTGAGGCCCATACAAATGTTACATGCCTGCAATAAATCCAAAAATCTTGGAGAGAACCTTTTGAACCTTTTGAACAGCCCTCATATTCCTCCCTAAATATTTACTTATATATAAATAGAATGTGACTTAGATATATCTATATATTATAAAAGTACTCGTTATAATCATATATATATATATATGAATATTTTATGTGTCGTTCCTATTAAAGAATTAAAGAAAATTTTCTTAAAGGTAATTTCTCATCTCAAAAAATTTAGACAAAAATGACAAGTCTTTTTCAAACCCTTTACTCCTTTCTAAATAGAATCATCAATATCATCATGGACAAATAGTAACTGTTGAATGCTAATTTGAATCCTTTATTCCTTCCCAAACTGGTCCATTGGCCTAATGAGTTGAGCGTTCGCCAATGGTCTAGGAAACCAGGGTTCAATCCCAGGTCGAATCATACCAAAGACTCAAAAAATAGTACTTGATACCACCTTGCTTAACACTAAGCATTATAAGGTACATATCAAGGGTAAAGTGGAGCAATCCAGGGAATGGAGTAGCGCTCTCCCCTACACCTTGGTGTTGAAGCTATTGAAAAGGAGCCTTTGGGTCACCCTCGACTACGATCACCAACTTTACTTATTCCTTCCCAAGTGGAAGTGCTGATATAATCATGGACTATTGTTAACTATGAAATTTTGATAAGATTCCATTACTCCTTCCTAAATAGAAGCATCAATATCATCATGGACCAATGTTGACTTTAGAATCCATTATAGAATATGATTGTTGCAATGAGAACACAAAAGATTCACAGATTTGCATGTGTGTGCATAATAAGGCGGCATGAAGCCTTGGGTCACAGATAAATATCAATGCTATTAAATATATATAAAAACTAATATATATCTATTTATTTTTATTCTTTTATAATTGCTCTGTCACAGATATTAAGCACTCTCCAAATTATACCACATTTGCTCTGCCACAAACCCACCAAGTGAGATCGTAACAACCATTCACTGATATAATATATATATATATATATATGGCGAAGAAGTAATCATGTTGCCATAAGCGTTTATTGCAAGCCTCTTCATATATGAATTGAGGTCTCGGTAGCTGTTGAACAGATGTATGTAAACAATAGTAATTGTGATTCATAACCGTTTAAAATTTACTTCACAGCTAATTGCCCCTCTTGGCTGAAAGATTAGAAGCTTGGCTTGGCATTTGAGTCAACCGGGTTTCGATCCCAGCAACGGGAAGCTAATGTCTAGCCACACTGATGAGTTCTGATAGAACGAAACAGATCTGTCTGTGTATGACTATATATATATATATAAGAATAATGATATTGATCAGCAGTCTTTACTGCAACAGTACTCAATATCTGTCAGTACAGCTACTTGAAAAGTAAAATGATATTAACACACTGATGAATAGAATTGTGAATAGAACTTATTCACTGAATAGTGATCATCAGGCCTTAGTGAAGTTTGATATAAAAAAAAATACCTTGATTTTATGAACATTCTTTAGAATAACAATGAAAGCAGACACTACAGTAAAATAGACTTAAGAAAGGATTCAATTGTTATGTTGGGCGGATCTACCTCAGCATTCTCTATTCCTTTTATTTAACTCTTTCAAATCACTTTTTCATTCAGTCAACTCATTGGAACACACTTTCTGGGTAGCAAATCCTTTAAAAGTAGAGAAGACATCATCAGTTCAACATTTTCAGAGTTCTTTATATCCAGAATCCCACATTTTTTTTGGCAGTGAATGAAAGAATTAATTTCATTGTAGAATGGTAAGAATGTTTTTGATAAATTTAACTATTTGATTTGAATTTGTTTTTATTTCTTCTACAAAAATGTTACAGTTACTTCTAAACAAACTTAGAAAAATCTGAAAGAAAATGTCCTAATTTAGTCAAAAAAACTTGTATCACATTCTTTAAAATAAGTAATCATTAGTTTTGAATTATTTGTCATAATTAAGTCTGCCTAACACTTTGCAGAGATGTACATTTTCTTTTTTTTAAGTAGAGGAATTATATTATGAATTAAATTACCATGACCAGAAAAGGTACATCTATTTCCTTGCCCTGGAGGTTACAATAATTACACAGATGTGTATTTCCAATTCTCCTGGGAAGACATGACCCTGGAGGTGAACATGTCATCTGTAAAGAGTATGGATGTAACTTGCAAGACACATTCAGGTTAATTAGCTGCACAATTACCATGACTAGTTATTTTGGCATCACATGTGTGATGTGGACTGATGGTCAGTGGTAGAGTTTCCGCTCTGCATTCTGTGGTTGCTGGTTCAATCTCCAGTGGGGGAGATCACAGTATACATTGCTGATGAGACTTAATAAAGTCAAAACAGCTGTCCAGTGTTTCTGTATCTTGCACGGAAGTGTTTGCCAGATTTTCTGGTCATGGTAATTCAATGTTTCCCATAACATAGTAGATCAGGTTTGGTTGGTTTGGTTGGTTTATTTAATGGTATCTCAGCCTTTCATGGTTATTTAACATCCTAGCCATTCTTATAGAACAGCAGAAGTACTATTTAATCCATAGCTGTATGGATAAGAGGGTTTATACCTTTCCCCAAGGGCATTAGTCTAAAAGTGAATGTAATAACTCAATGGTAGTTCAAACTCATTTGGCACTATGCTACAGGGATTTCTCCTACTAGATTATCAAGTTATCATTCCAGTTAATTAAATTCATGACTTATTTAAGGGTAGTCAGGTTTATTTAGCATTGTCCTTCTCCTCTCCAAGTAACATGATATAAGTTCTCATTGATTACTAGAAGTATGGATTTATTGAACTTCTCACCAAACTTGATTTGGCACAAAGTCATTTTATCATATTTACCAACCCCTCCGCTCGGGCAGGATATGACACATGGTTAATTTTTAAGCGGAGTTTAACAGGTTTGAATTCAGAGTTTTCCTTCTCCTAGACTAGTTGCCTCACCAAGGCTGAAGAACCCAGTCTGTCCTACTATTTACCCAAAGCTGGAGGGAGAATAATTGGATTCATACCTTTCCCAAGGGTATTAGTGCTATGTGAAATGCAATCAGTCTTGCCCAGGATTTGAACTCATGTTGCTGTGTCCATTTCCTACAACGATAACCATTACACCACGGGCACCTCCTCAGAAAGTCATTTTATAGTAGGGGAGGAATACACAAATTGAAACTCATGTTTGGCCTTCACAAAAATGCTTTGCCATCTCAGCATTTTCATTTAGAGGCACCTCAGGCACTAAGTGATAAACCTAGCCCAACTATGCAGGATATGGAATGATCCTTAATTTGATCTGTTTAATGGATAGAATTCCTAATAGAGCCAAATACTTAAAACAATACAGCATTAATTTCATTATTAGCTTTCATCATTGTAGAACCAAATATTAAAAAGTAGAGAAGAGAGTAGTTTTGATTTTATAGAACGAAATACTTAAAAGAAGAAAAGAGAACAATGCAGCATCATAAAAATTCTTTATATCCAGAATCCCAGAATGTTTTATAGCAGAGTCCTCATAGCAGAATCATTAATGTATTGAACTACAACATTGTAGTGAGTGAGTTTAAACTGCAGTTGCTCTATTCCATTGACTTTCAGACTAATCCTTTTGGGAAAGGCATGAATGTTGCATACATATATATACTGGATACATACCGACGCAATGATAACAGACGCATGACAAACGACAGACGCATGAAGAAAGGACGCAAGAAGACTTCTTTAGCAACATATTCACCTCTCACTTTATTGCAAGGGTTTGAAAGGGTTGTTGAAGGGTTGCATGTGAGAGGATGCTGGAGACTGAACGTAAACTTCATATTTTGACCCCACTGTTATGACCGTCACGTTGTGTCTTGTTCTCCTGATGTTGGGGTCCACTCCATCAGGGCTTTCCGAGGGCCCCCTCGGTCGGGTGTGACCTTCCCTTACCACAGCTGGTCTCTACTGTCTGGAATTATACTGGCAACTGCATTGGGGGTTTCCGAGGTCCCCCGAAGTCGGGTGTGGCCTTCCCTACAGCATCTCGTCTCTAACCCTCTGGGAGTCTGCTGGCAACTGCTTTGGCACCCCAAACTCAACTGAGTTAAATAATAACTCAACGCCCACACAATTGCCTACTGGATCTCTGAATCGGATGTTTAATCGTCATCAAGCGGAAATAACTGTCATGCAGTTCAGAGGTTACTCTCTCCGGTGCATGACTGTAATGGCACAATGAGACCTTCACCTTGTCCCATATCATAAGCCTTAATCTGCCCACGCGATCTCTTTCGATTACTGGCCATTGGAATGTGTCACTTCCTTCCGGTGTATCACCTTGGAATAGCATTTTTGGGGCTGGGTCGAAGGTCAAAATATAACATGAACTCCCTTATCTCCACTAAAGAGCACACCGCTGGTCCCCACTTCCTCCAGTATAGCAGTGAGAAAATGTGAAAGGAAGAATCTGTTTTCATTTTGTTCATAACATTATTTGCAATAACAATGTTTTAGACATATGAATATATCTTTACACTTGATTTTTTATTCCTCCTCCAAAATATGAATTTCTGAAAGAAAGAAAGAAAGAGAGAAAAAAAGAAAGAAGATATTCTGGTTTAGTCACAGCTTACTATGCTGTAAAATATACTGACAATAAAACCCTCCCCTCCTAACGGGGGCGTCCTTGTGGTGTAATGGTTAAAGCGATGGACTGCAGAATCGTAGAAAGCGAGTTCCTACTCCAGTCACGCTATTATGTTCACTTTCAGGCAAATACCCTTGGGAAAGGTATGAACCCCCTTATCCTCTGAGCTATGGGTTAAATATTACAACTACTGTTCTTCTAGGAGAATGGCTTTTGCATTAAATAACCTACAAAGGTTGATATGCCATTAAACAATGAAACAAAACCAATCACCTCCTAACGAGTGCCCTGGATATGACATTAAAGCATCTGAAGTCAGAGGCTCCAGTCTTGGAGTTTTGAGGAATGTAGAGTAACCCTTCATTGCTATTGTTCCCTGATCACCTCTGACTGAAAGTGGTAGCACCTGATATGGTCTTATCTATGGGTCAAATAGAAAAAACTGTGTGCAAACAGATGACTGCTATTAAAGTGTAACTGTTATATAGCAATAGTTGAAACCATTTAAGTGTGTGCAAAAAAGAGAAAAAATGTTATCTTCAAAATGTTATCTCCATAATGTATTAACAAATGAATATATATGTATAAAGAGGATTTAGCATTAAATAACCAACAAGGGTTGATATACCATAAAACCAAACCTAACCAAATCATATTTATCTACTATATATGTATAAAGAGGATTTGGCATTAAATAACCTACAATGGCTGATATGCCATGAAACCCAACCAAACCAAATCCTATATATTTAACATATATGTATAAAGAGGATTTGGCATTAAATAACCTCCAAGGATTGATATAAAACCCGACCAAACTCTGATTTAGCCAGGAAGTAAAGTATTAATTTTTAGAATTAGAATACAAGTTCACACTCAGTAAAATAAATATAGTAAATAATCAAATCATTAGGTTAGAATTATTTTACTACTTCCTCATAATTTGGGCAGCTCAGCACCTTTGATAGATGTTTCTGATAAACTATTAGGTCATTGGCAGGGTATCATATCAGTTATTTCTGTTCGTGGCATCTCTCAAAGCAATGGGGATTACTTGGCAGGAATCTTATCAGCAAGAATTTGGATGATTAAAAAAATACGGCACAAATACGGACCCCCTCAAAAATATCATTCACTTGCAAATTGGACCAGCAATTGCTTTATTCTCAGAGAATGCTTAAATGTATTGCTCTAAAAAACATTTTGCTAAGTTAATTTTTATCATTAAGGGTTTTCGGACTATTGTCTTCATCTTTATTGTTATTTCCACAATGTTTCAGCCGATATGTCTTCAGATAAAAAAAAAATCTGAATATGAGCACAGGTAAAAAAAATCATACATAATAGTAGTAATTCTAGTCAGGTAAGAACATTAAGTTTATAAGTACCAAAAATTCACTCTGAATGCAGGACACATGGAGTAACGGTTATAGGCGTTGGTTCCCTAAGCTTCTAAGGAGACAATCATCTGGAGGTTGCAGGTTCAATCCTCACTACAGGCAAGTAACAATACTTTACACTTGTACCTGGTTATGGCAAACGGAATCAGAACAGGCGACCCCCATGGATTCAATAAAGGATGTAGTTTGAAGTTCCGTGAAGGTTCCTAAGTTCAACAAACACCTGAAGAAGACCGGAGGACATATCGTCCGAAAGTTGTGCAAATAACAATAAAGATGAAGACAATAGTCCGAAAACCCTTAATGATAAAAATCAACAAGCTTCATCTCAGAAATTTAGACTGCTATGTTAATGTTGTCATTTTATGCATGCATAACATAACAGTTATTATTGCAGAAAATGTAATTGGCAACCCAAATCTAAACCCTGGATGAGGCTGTTTGTGTTCCATGCAAATGTTCTTGAGAAAGGCATGAATCAATCAGTCTGCCTCACTGATATGAGTTAAACAGTAGCACTGATTGGGGTCTTTAAGCTTGGTAAAGCAACCAATCCAGGAGAAGGAAAACTGAATTCAAACTAGGTGTACTCTGCATTAGAATCGATCTTGGGTAAATACAAACTTATTGCTATTTTGTCAGAGATGATATATGAATTTTTAACCATTCAGTTGAAGGTGTGAAACATTAGACTGCTTACATAGGTCATTTTGTTTCTGTTTGTTAAGGCTTGTGCAAGAATAGCCACACTTTTTTGGTTGATCTGACAACAGAAGATACCACAGATCCTCCAAACAACACACCTTAGGTTTTGAATTCAAAGTCTTTCCTTCTTTTAGGCTTTCTGCCTTATGAAGGCTACAATCTACCCTATTATTTAAGCATAGTTCAGGAGAGAAGATATGGATTCATGTCTATTCTAAGGGCATTAGCACAAAGGGAAATGCAAACTGCTTCATTCAGAATATGGATTCGGTTTGCCCTGTTCCACTACTCATGTCTTCATTATATACAATATCATCCATAGATAAATGACCATGTGCCAGACTTAGCTATATAAATAGTATATCTCCCATAAATAAGTGCACCATTAGTGATTTTTTGATAAAATCAAAGATACCTGAATTTTACTATTTCTTATGGAATATTATACAATCAAAGTGGATATTATTTGATATTATTGATTACCAAACTCTACAACATAAAAATTCTGTTAGCAAACATAAAATTGCATAAATATATGCGGTTCATTCAATAAATAAAGGGAATTATTTTTTAAAAATTGGACAAATACCCTTGAGAAATGTAGGAACCCCCAAATCCTCCTCGTTATGGGTTCAATAGTACCATTACTGTTCTTCTAGGAGAAAAGCTTTGACATTAAATAACCTACAAAGGTTGATATGCCATTAAACAAAGAAACCAAACCATTTTTTAAAAAGCAAAATGTTTTTTTCTGAATGTTATTCCATAAAAGTAAACTTTGCATTGTTTAGAAATGCAGAAAGTTGCAGAAAGTTATTTTAGAATTGCAGAAAGTTATTTTAATCTTATAAAAATAATTGTTTTGAGACTATTCAAAGTGCCAGCAAATCAAACAGACTGCTCCAGGCTTTTTTAGTGGCTGAGAACTGCAAATATGTGGAAATTACCAAAGAATGTGTGATGTACTGGACATTGGCATAATGGTTAGAGTGTTCGCCAATAGCCCACAGACCTGGGTTCAATCCCTGGTCAAGTCATACCAAAGACTCAAGAAATGGTACTTGATGCTACCTTGCTTAACACTCAGAATTATAAGGTAAGGATCAAGGGTAAAGTGGATCAATCCAGGAAATGGAGTAGTACACTGCCCTACACCTTGATGTAGTAGCTATTGAAAAGGGAGCCTTCGGGTTACCCTCAACTACAGTCACTAACTTTATATAGAGAAGGAGATTTTTCTCAAAAAAACTTTTTGCAAATAGGATAAACGTGGGTTTGCCTCTACAAGCCTGAATTAAAAAGGCAGTTGATGGAGTGGAAACACACTGACTCTTGGGTGAAGAAAAAACTCTAGGTGTGGCTGTCAGTAAAGAAGGTGATGCTGACAGTCTTCTATGATATAAGAGGACTCATGACTATTGATTTCCTTGAAAAAATGCAACTGTACTTTTTATTACCCATTGACATAATTGTTAGAGTGTTCGCCAATTGCCTGGGAGACCTGGGTTCAATCCCAGGTCGAGTTATACCAAAGACTCAAAACAATGTTAATTGATACTTCCTTGCTTAACACTCAATATCATAAGGTATGGATCAAGGATAAAGTGGAGCAATGTAGTAGCTATTGAAAAGTGGAGCAGTGTAGTAGCTATTGAAAAGGGAGCCTTCCAATTGCCTTTGACTATGGTTGCCAACTTTACTTACTTTTGGACTACCTAATTCTCCGATACTGCCTCTGAATGTGCCCCCATTTTAAGATTGTTACTTTTCTTTACATGGTGGTTATGTCTCACACTTGAAAGGAGGAAAGTCAATTCCTGATTCCTGAAGTGCTACAAAAAGGAAAATGCTGACAGTGCTGAATTTATTTCGTTTTTTTTACACCGATAACTCACCCTTATAAGGATAAAACCAGAAATAAACGTTGTGTCACAAGAAGAGAGGTGACTGTCTCATAAAACTAAAGTTGGTGACTGTAGTCGAGGGCAAGCTGAAGGCTTCTTTTCAATAGGTACCACACCAAGGTATAGGGGATAGCGCAACTCCATTCCCTGGATTGCTCTACTTTACCCTTGATCCATACCTTATAATGCTGAATGTTAAGCAAAGCAGCATCAAGAACCATTTTTTGGGTCTTTGCTATGGCTTGATCTGGGACTGAACCCTGCTATCCCAGTCCATTGGCGAACACAGTTAGCCAGGACTATCTCATAAATATCTACTAATTTTAATCATGAGTCATGTGTGGTCAGATTTCACCTTTAAAAACTTGATTCATGAATTTCTATTGCTACTGAGCCCTGATTTGGAAATATCTGCCCTTTTGATCTACTGTCCGCATAACTTTTCATGCTTCAATAAAGATCTAGAGTTAATGAAAAATGGCAACTCCTTGTGTTAGTCAGAATCGGATATTTTAAGCTTCCTCTGTTCATTTCCCTGTTGACAAATATATTTGACTCTCCATTTTGATCCCTGCCACTACACACCACTATGTGTTATTTGATGATGAATATTTTCGGTCTTATTTACCAAGAACACTGATTCAATGCTATAAACATTTAATCAAAGTTATCACTTAATACAACTGATGAAGTTATTGATAGCTTTTAAACCTTTGTTATACGATGAACACCAAATCAAAGCTGATTCTCTTTCTATCAATGTAAATCTGAAGAAGAATATAACTATATATACAAGAAGGTGATGAAAAGTTCTAAGCTCAACCAAGATGCTAATAATCTTTTTTTAACAGATAAAGTTATTAATATCATTTAATACTTTGATATATTGTGAACACCAAATTGAAAAAAAAAATCATACATAATAGTAGTAATCCTCATTAAGTAAGAACATTAAGTTTATAAGTCCCCAAAATTCACTCTAAACTGTCCAGTAGGACACATAGTGTAATGGTTATGATATTTACCGACCCCTTCGCTCGGGTAGGATATGACACAAGATCAATTTTTAAGTGGAGTTTAACAGGTTTGAATTCAGAGTTTTCCTTCTAGACGAGTTGCCTCACTAAGGCTGAAGAACCTAGTCTGCCCTACTATTTACCCATAGCTGGAGGGAGAATAATTGGATTCATACTTTTCCCAAAGGTATTAGTGCTATGTGAAATGCAATCAGTCTCGATCAGGATTTGAACTCATGTCACCGTGTCCATTTCCTACGACGATAACCATTATACCATGGGCACATCCTTTTTTTTACCATCCCTCTGCTTGGGCAGGATATGATGCAAGGTCAATTTTTTTTTTTAAGTGGAGTTTAACAGGTCTGAATTCAGAGTTTTCCTTCTCCTAGACTAGTTGCCTCACCAAGGCTGAAGAACCTTGTCTGCCCTACTATTTACCCATAGCTGGAGGGAGAATAATTTGATTCATACCTTTCCCAAGGTTATTAGTGCTATGTGAAAATGCAATCAGTCTCGTCCAGGATTTGAACTTGTGTGGCCGTGTCCATTTCCTACAACGATAACCATTACACCACGGACACCTCCATAGTGTAATTGTTATAGGCATTGGTTCCCTAAGGAGACAATCATTTGGAGGTTGCAGGTTCAATCTTAACTACAGGAATACTTAGCACTTATACCCAGTTATGGCTGATGAAATCAGAACAGGCGACCCTCATGGATTCAATAAAGGATGTTGTCCAAAGTACTGTGTAGGTTCCTGAATTCGACAAACACCTGAAGAAGGCTGGAGGACATATCAGTTGAAGCATTGTGGAAATAAAGATGAAGACAATAGTCTGAAAACCCTTAATGATAAAGCTGACTCTTTAATTTTCTCTTTGTTCAACAACCTTTTTAGTTCTTAGGCAAGGTCCAAGTATTTGTTCATCTTTTTATCTTCTTTCATTTTCACTCCATGTTTCAGTGGGATGGTAAAGTCCATGAAATGACAAGTTATTTTTTTCTTGTTAATTAACATTAGATCTGGTCTTCTGGCAGAGATTGTGAAATCTGTATTTTAAAATCACAGCAAATTCTATTGGTCTCATTTTCTTGGATGGATTTCTCTGGATTGCTCCACTTTACCCTTGATCCACACCTTATAATGTTGAGTGTTAAGCTAGGAGGCATCAAGTACCATTTTTTGAGTTTTTGGTATGACTCCACCTGGGATTGAACTTTGGTCTTCTGGACCATTGGCAAACACTTTACTCATTAGGCAAATGGCCTGGTATAGTCGAATGTTAAAATCTTGCACAATTCCCTGCGGATCCCCTTTCCTACTCAGTCATGCTTAGTTTTGTACTCCTTTAGTGCAAGTTTGCTGTATTTCCTTATGTGTTTCACCACTTCCTCCTCATAATCTACTCTTGCTATTGTTGTGTATCATAATTATTAATTCATTTAATTTTCAATTTTAGTTTTGGTTTCTTACAATCCTTCATTGGATTTTTAGCCAAGACCTAGGGTGAGGGAAAGTAGTGATTAAATGCATTCTATATTTTTGCTGCCTCATTGGAGGGAGTTTTTCAGTCAGATTCATATTACTATCCTAAGGAGATGAACAGTTCTGCAAAATAGAATTTTTTGTATTTCATATAGGCTACAACTGTCAGGTCTCTTGTTAATGTTTTTATCAGTCCCTTTCTTAATCATATCCTGTGCTCCTGTTGTATACCCACATACATATAAGCGGAAACTTAATCAACGATAATGACGACTTCAATAAATGTACGAACACACTTCTTTACAAAAATATAACTCTCACTCTTTATTCTCAATGTTTCTGTGAGAGATGAGTGTAGACAGGGACAGACTGCTATTTTGACCCAAGTTCTTCTCTTGACCATAGCAGCAATTCTTCAACCAGGGTCGCTGAGGTCCGTAGCCCTCAATCTGCAAGCTGGTCCTCACTCTGGCATTTCTGTTTCTGACTGCACTCGACGGCCGCCGGCACCTGTCTATATTCTTTTATAATGCCCACCTGCTTCTGCTCTTCTTTCACTTATTTAAGCAGGTGCATCTCTTGATTGATGGCTCGGTCGAGGGTAATATATAACACTCCCATTATTGCTGGTTCATTGTGATGGTTGGGTTTAATGGCAAATCAACTTCTTAAGGGTCATTGAGTGTCAAATTCTAATATGTACGTGTGTATATATATAAAAATGAATATTAATTGTAAATAAATAGTCCGGAATTAGTGTTTTAAAATAGGTCAAAGTTTTTTTTTTAATAAACTTGATGGTCGAAGGTGTTGGTAACATAGTCTATATCTTTAATAGGAGGCCAATTGTTTTTAAGAAGTTGATTATGATTTTGAGAGCAATTTTTTAAAACAGTTCCTTCATGCTGTTCGGCTTATAAAACTTTTTCCTGGTGTGGTTGAGTTTTGTGCATTCTATCAAAATGTGCTTGATTGAGTATTGGTTTCCACATGGACATTTTGGGGGAGGTTCTTCTTTAAGAACTGGTTCAGTAATTTTGTACTACATTTTCTCAATTTCTATTTCCAGGTCTTTGTATATACTTATTATATTCTTTGACTGATATGTCATTATCTGTTGGTACTGACATATCAGTTAGAAGGCATGTTTTCTTTTTATAGTCCTTAACCACTATATTTGGTATAGAGCTCTTTATTTTTCTATCTGTCGGATAGCAAAGTCCCAGAGAATAATAGCTACTTTGGCTTCAGTTATTAGTTCTAGCCGGTGTTTATATCATTTTTTAATTTTACTCTTTCTTATTGTTGCTTTTTATCACAACTCTTGCAATACTTCTTCATCATTTTACTTTGATTTTTTTTCTTAAACTGACTTGCGGGGTCTCACTAAGAGACCTAGTGCTGGACAACCCAGCAAGGCAAATAATGAGAGCCTGGGTATTCTCTATATAATTCATATATGAATGAAACTCAAGCAATTATATGTATTTGTTTTACATAGATTATTTTGACTTCCTTTTTCTATAAGGACATGAATTTCCTTAAGACGTATGCAGAGGAAATCAGATCTGTCTTTGGGTCTTGATATATGTGATGCTGTTCCAGTTTTCTTTTTGAGTAGTTCCAGTACTCCAACAACTACTGCTATTGTTTTCATTTTCAGTTGCTTTATTCTGCCAATTCTCACCTTCACATCTTTATTTGAGGAAAGCTTTTCAAATTCTTTCGAAACAATGCATTGATCTCGTACAGATATATTGATTAGGAGACATGTCTGGCCTGCAGGCATTTATATTTCCATCAGTATGTATTCAGAAATCCCACAAGATCATGACATCTTTTGCCTTTGTTATTGGTTCAAGATGATACTCATACTAGTCCTTAGCATATGGGGCTATTATTATCATTATTATTATTATTATTATTTCATTCCTTATGAGATTTTCACACCAGCATTAGCTGATGGTTTTCCACTGGAGTCTGTGTGACAGCAAGTCTTCTCAGGTCTCCAGAACTACGGTTCCAGGTGATCATTGTCAGAAGATAGCAGTTTCAAATCCTACCCAAGCCGGCCAGAGGTTTACTTGGTCAAAAACGTGGTGCGATAGACAACAACTATGGAAGGCAGTAATTACTGGGGATACGGTTACAAGACTCAGCATTCCTATCTGAGGTCGCAGTAAATCACCTGAAGAAGGCCAGAGGTGAAATTTGGCCGAAACATAGTGAAAGAAGAAACAGCACAAAAAAAGAAAAAAAAAAAATTAATTCTCAGATTAAGAAGCCTCATCTCAAAATGATTCCAATTAAAGACAAGACTTCACCAGTTTGTCACTTGAAATATCCCTACAGTTGTTTTTCCTCCCATTTCTGCTTCCTAGTTTTTGTTGTTATTTTGTTTGTCCTTATGTTGTCAGCGCTCGTGCTGCCCACTGTAATTAGTCTTTCTTTGCTCTTTTTAATCCATGCAATCTTCAATACTGGCAAGTCTTTTCTTGACACATATAATCTTTCTATGTCATCTCTCAGGTTATTATTATTATTATTCCAGTCACAGTGAGTTTTTCACATCAGTAGTCATCATATTAATGCATTAACACCATGTTCCATACTGATGAGTCTTCTTCTTACTTCTTTTTTTGACACATAAGTAAGTAAAGTTGGTGACCTGAGTCAAGGGTGACCCAAAGGCTCCCTTTTCAATAGCTACTACACCAAGGTGTAGGGGAGGGCGCTACTCTTTCCCCTGGATTGTTCCACTAACCTGTAGAATTGGTCAGGTTGTGTAGGGCAAATAGTTGCGATAGCCGAGAGTAATTAATTGCGTTAGCAAAGAGCGATCAGTCGTGAAGACAGGAAACTCAATCTCGATTAAGGAACGGGGACTATTTATGGTGCCTTGGGGAATCCCATTGTGCACAAGTGAACTATTCCATTGCATAGATCATCATTGGCTCCTTGGAAGTAAGTGAAAGTATTTTATATAAACCAGCTTCAGTTTACCATTGTAAGGAGGACGGCACTGAGCTACGACCTGCTTTATTTTATCTGCCAGCTGGATGCTTTACAGAGGTATGTGTTATTGTTATTCTACATTACCCTTGATCCATATCTTATAATGCTGAGTGTTAAGTAAGGATGTATCAAGTACCATTTTTTGAGTCTTTGGTAAGACTTGACTTGGGATTGAACCTCTGTCTCTCAGACTATTGGCAAACACTCTACTCAAGCCTTGTGCATTGTCATCAATTTTCTTGTCTTCTCATCCATTTGTCTAAGTTCCTCCTTTGTTCATTTTAAAAATAGTCCTGAGTATCTTACAAGAGGGACTGCTCAGGTGTTTATTCCTTTGATGAGATTTCTATCGCAGAGCTTGATTTCAAGATATTTTCTTGTTTGTCTGGGGTACACTTTCTCTTTTTTTCTTCTTCATTTCTGTTTACTCTTTGCAAGTGATGTGATCTGAACAGTCTTCATTCTTCCTTGGATTTCTCGTGAAAGCATTCTCTTTTCTAATTTCTTGAGGTTTGTTCCTCATGCTCTGATTATGACTGATATTACAGTCATGTTTGTATTTCACAATTTTTTAAACTCCCTAGTAGGTCCAGATATTTATTGCATTTTTTATTTTACTTTATTCTAAATCTCTGATCTGGTGGAATGTCAAAGGTTACTAGCTGACTTCATATCAGTTATTACTACAGAGTCAGGTCTTCTAGTCAGGATTGCATGATCTGGCCTTATTTTAAAGTCCCAGCAAATTTTCTTGGATAGTTTCTGGTTTGTGCACATACTGTATGTTCAAATTTTAGTCACTTGCACAGTTCTTTGTGAATCACCCTCAACACTAGCCCAGTTGATTGATGCTGTAGAATACATTAACTGTATTATTGCAGAAGGGTTAGATCCCCACCACCACAATAAGTGTCTTGGATATGACACTAAACCGTCTGATGGAGAGGTTCCAGTAGTGCTCGAGCTTTAGAGAATACAGAGTACCCCGTCAGTGCTATTGCCCCTGGGTCCATTCCAGCCGGGAGTGGTAGCACCTGAAAGAGGTCCTATCTATGGGTCAAATAGAACTGTTTGACATTTAAACTGAGAGCAAGCAAATGAAATGCTAAATTGAATTGTTTGAAATAAAACTGTTTTTACATTTAAATGTGTGTAAACAAATGACTGACATTGTTAGTGATACATAGAAATACTTGGAACCATTTAACTGTGTGCAAAAGAATGAGTTTAGGCTCATTTAAAAATGTTATCAACAAAATGTGTTTATAAATCATATATATATACTATTTACTTATAAAGAGGATTTGGCATTAAATAACCTACAATGGTTGATATGCCATATAACCAAAGCAAAGCTAACCAAGCCACCTTCAACATCCTGTTGTACTTAGCCTTTTATTTTCTGTAAATTCACTTAGGTTGCTTACTGTTTTATTTCTCCTACCATATAATGAACACTTATTATTCATTTGGATCCTAGAGGGAAGGAGTCACTATTGTGTAGTGGTCAAAGTGTTAGACTGCAACATCACAATAAGCAAATTCAAACTCCATAAGTGCTATAACATTCACTTTCAGACTAATGCCCTTGGGAAAAGTATGACCCCCCCCCCGAGCTATGGGTTAAATAGAATCATTGTGGTTCTTTTGCAAGGATGGCTGTGGCACTAAATAACCTATGAAGGTTAGTATAAATTTAAATAAAGAAAGCAAACCACACCTATATATTTTAACTTTTACACAGTCCTTATTATTTTAGTTTGGGCTGCTTTTGATAATGACTCTTTTTCTTAATTTAGGTGTCCTCTTCTATCCCCCCCAAAACACAACATTGCTGCCTGTACACAGTCCTTTTTCTCTTGTCATATATTGTCTGTTCATTTAAGGAAGAGCTCTAGTGTGACTACCCAGGTATTTATTATTTTTATCAAATTCTTGTTGCAAAGTCTGGTTTCTGGTAGTTTCTTTGTCTTACTGAGGTATAACTTCCTGATTTTTTTTCCAGGTATATTAGCTTGATGATATCCAATTCCTGATGCTTTCCTGATTATGTAGTTCAATTCCTTTTGTTGTTTCCATTATTATTATTATTACTTTGTCTTTTTTATTTTTGGTCATCATTCTATCTGTAAGCTCATTACTTATTCTCTTTCAGTGCCTCTGCAAACCAATAGCATTTGCTAGCTTTTTGGTAAAACAGCTGGTATATTTAGGTTTCTTCCAAGAGAGATATGAATCATTATTGTGGTGGTGGGGATCTAACCCCTCTGCAGAGGTGCAGTCAGTGTATTCTATAGCCTCAATCGACTTAGCAATCAACTATTTAGAATACATATATATTTTTTGGCCAAGTTGGCTGGGACTGTTGAATACACCAACTGCTTCTCTGCAGAGGAGTAAGACCACCCACCCAGCGAGTATCTTGATTATGACACTTTACAATCTGGTGGTGAGGTCCCAGTAATGCTGGAGCTTTGGGGAATGAGGACGACCCCTTCATTGCCATCGCTCCCAGGTCAACTCTGGCCCAAAATGGTAGCACCTAATAAAGGTCCTGTGGAGGTTAAATAGAACTAAACTGTGGTTTCTTGAGTTTACTGTTTTATTGCATTTAAACAGTGTATATTTATGCTAAACTGAATTGTTTAAAATAGAACTGTTTTGACATTTAAACTGCGTACTTATGCTAAACTGAATTGCTCAAAATTAATTGTTTTGACATCTAAACTATGTACATATCCTAAAATTAATTATTTGAAATAAAACTGTTTTAACATTAACTCTGTGTATTGCCCAGTTGGCTGGGGTTGTAGAATACACTGACTGCACATTTGCACAGTGTTCTGGATATGACACTAAACGAGTGTCCTGGATATGACACTAAACAATCTGATGATGAGGTCCCACTAAGGCTGGGACTTTGAGGAATGCAGAGCACCCCTTCACTGCCATTGCTCCCAGGTTTACTCTGGCCCGGAATGGTAGCACCTGATAGGGTCCTATCTATGGTTTAAATAAAACTAAACTGCATACTTGTGCTAAACTGAACTGTTTGAATTAGAACTGTTTGACTAAACTGAATAGCTTGAAATTGCAATGTTTCTGACAATTAAACTGTGTACTTACATTTAAATTGTGTACTTATGCTAAGCTGAATTGTTCGAAATGGAACTGTTTTTGACATTGAAACTGTACTTATGCTAAACTGAATTGTTTAATATAGAACTATTTTGACATCTAACTGTGGGTAAACTAAATCTATACTTATCCTAAACTGAATAAGCTGAATTAGAACTGTTTGACTAAACTGAATAGCTTGAAATAGAAATGTTTTTGACAATTAAATTGTACTCATGCAAAACAGAATTGTTTGAAATAGAACTGATTATTTTTATAAAAATGGATTTGGCATTAAATAACCTACAAAGGTTGATATGCCATAAAACCCAAACAACCATATATATTTTTTCTTCTCCCCCCACCACACTGTCAATGACCTTGATATATATATATATATATATATATATTTATAAGTAAATAGTAAAATTAGCGACTGTAGTTGAGGGCGACCCAAAGGTTCCTTTTTCATTAGCTGGCATACCAAGCTGTAGGGGAGGGTGATACTCCTTTCCCTGGATTACTCCTCTTTACTCTTGATATGTACCTTATAATCCTGAGTGTTAAGCAAGGAGGTATCAAGAACCATTTTTTTGAGTATTTGGTATGACTTGATCTGGGATTGAACCCTGGTCTCCTGGGCTTTTGGTGAACACTCTACCCATTTGGCCAATGGTCCAGTATATATATATATAAATTGTGAGTAGCAGAAATATTTCCCACATTGTAAATTGTCACCTCTGTGATGTAAGTGAACTTAGGCAAGAAGTAATGGTAGCTCCATCTAGCTAATGTTTATCATTTTATTTCAAGATATGACCAGTTATATTCATGGCTTAAACTACTGCACCTCATGTAATTGTTGTTGAAACATTTTTAAACTGGTGAATATGCTTTTGATAAACAGACAACTTTTCTTGCTCATTTCATATTATGTTGGAATGATGCTGTTCTGGGTTGAAAATCAATACTGCTCTGAGTTAAAAATTCCATCCAAAAGAGCCTCGTTTCAACAAATCATGAAATGAGCTTGTAAAGTTCTCCGAGTAACAATTACTGATTCACCAGTTTTAAAAATGTTTCACCCAAAATGCACAGTGTGCATCAGTCCAAACCATAATTGTGACTTATCATGTATGAAAATAAAATTTCAAGACATTATCGAGATGGAGCTACTATTATCACTTACCTAAGTTCACTTACATCACATAGGAGCACAATTTGAAATGTGGGATGTATTTCTGTCACACTCTGAGTAAATATATATATATATATATATATATATATGTTTCTCTATGTACTGACATGTATATATTTACCTGACACCTCCACAAGAGTGACACAAGTTAACCTTCTAAGTAGCACTTAACAAATTTGGATTCAGAATTTTCTTTGTAGATTGGTTGCCATATCAAGGTTAAAGAAACCAGTCTTCCCTATTATTTATCACTAGCTGGAGGGAGAATAGCTGGATTCATACCTTTCCCTAGTGAATTAGCACTATATGAAATGCAAAAATCCTTGTTCAGAGTTTGAACTCAGTTTGTTGTGTCCATTTCCTATGATGGTAACCACTTCACCATGAGTGCCTCCTTCACACATATATATGAGTGAGAGAAAAACACAGCTGGACTATTGAACTCAAAGAAAATGGTTAGTCCAAACCATTCTGGAAACAAAGACTCTTCTCAAAATGATAGCTCCTGTCACTAACTGTCGATATAAGTATGTCAGTAAATATTATCTTTGCATAAATATTGTTTGTATTTTCAGCATAATTACCAATGAAGCACAAGTTATTTAAATTAGTATCTATATCTTGGTTATTATCTAAACCAAAAAGAAAAGAAAAAACAAAAGAAAAAAACCTCTCTGTTGCATTACCAAGTTGAGAATTGATAGTGTCAGCATTTCATCCATATTACAAAGTTGCTTTATATTTAGCAAATGTAACCAGATTTTTCCAACATGACAACAGGATAGCTTCAGTCTGCAATTTTTTTTTGTTTTACAGTTCTAGAATTACCTATACACAAGGGGGGAGAAAAAGGCCTAATTGGATGAACTATAGACTTGCAGGAAAGTCAATGAATACATTAGCCAAACCATTGGGGAAAATAACACTCGGAATAATTAGTCTTTTTTCTTCTTTGTGTTCTTTGTGATGCTGGTTTCTCCTGCAAGTTCTTTGCAGTGTCATTCATTCTTTTGAATCCTTTGCAAGATGAATATATCAGGTAATAGTTCTAGCACTTCTCCTGTCTACTTATAGTGGCCTTTTCAAAGATAGTTCCTTTCAGAGTTCAGTTAAAATGAACAAGTCAAAATAAGTTAAGTTGAATGACTTATAAACCAATTTTATCTTTTATAAAAAAATTAATGGTAAAAAGCTATAAAAATATAAAACACTCAACATCCATTTTTTGATTTGATTTAATCCTTTGTTGCCCTGTTTAATCAGTTTTTCCCTGCAAATGAAACCATAGCAACCAAAATTCTCTCTTTTAATATATTTTAAAATGCATTTCCCTGTTTAAATAATAAATAAAAACAGACGAACATTTTTGAGCTGTAAGATGCAGCCAAAGCTCATTTAAATTTTTTTTTTCATTTGTTTGTTTTTCTTCCATGAGCTATAACATTATAATCTTAATCATAATATATTGGTTTTGATGTTTAGAAATTAAATTTATGAACTAAGCTATCATGTTTACCGATCTATAAGCCCATTATATTAGATATCAATATGGATTCTTGGCTAAGGCATTTTTTTCTTATGGATTCTTGGCTGTGTCATATATTCTTGTGAATTCTTGGCTGTGTTATTTCTTATCTATAATTATTCTTCAGCTTCTGGAGTCTTGAAGGTTTGTTTATCATTTCCTTTAACTCCTTTGTTACAGTAAATTTTCAGTGGTGCCATTTATTCCTGTAAATTCTTGGCTGTGTCTTTTATTCTTGTGAATTATTAGCTTTGTCTTTTATTCTTGTAGATTTTTGGTGGTATCTTTAATTCCAATGAGTTCATAAAAATTTGTCCTTTATTCTTGTTAATTTTTGGGAGTTTCTTTTATTCTTGTGAGTTCTTGGATGTGTCTTTTATTCTTGTAAATTCTTGTGTTGGTCTTTTATTCTTGTGAATTTTTGACAGTGTCTTTTATTCTTGTTAATTGTTGACTGTGTCTTTCATACCATTGAATTTTTGGCTGGGATTTTTATTCTTGTGATGTGTTTTTTTTTTCATGTAAATTCTTGCTTGTGCCTTTTATTCAATAAAATTTTTGATTGTGTCTTTTATTCATGTGAAATCTTGGTTGTGCCCTTTATTCTTGTGAATTCTTGGTTCTGTCTTTTATTCTTGTGAATTTTTGACTGTCTTTTAGTCTTATCTGTCATTCCTTGTCTATTATTATTCTTCCACTTGTAAAGTCTTGAAGGATTGTTTATTTAAACATTTCTTTTAACTTCTAAATAAAAATCTTTTGTTATAAATTTTTGGCAGTGCTATTTATTCACATGAATTCTTGGCCGTGGCATATATTCCAGTGGATTCTTGGCTGTGCCATTTACTTCGGTGAATTTTTAGCTATACAATTTATTTCTATGAATTTTTAGCAATGCCATTTATTTTTGTGAGTTATTGGCGGTGCCATTTATTCTTGTGAATGATAAGAAATATTAATAAAGACCTTGTATAACTTATGGAATAATGACTGCTATGAGTATGAAAGAGCTAGTTTGTTCTATTCGAAAAAAAAAGAGGAATAAAAATGAAGAGAATTCTAATACATCTGAGAAGAATAAAGTATATGTAACTTGATAAGAATAACTAAGGGAAAATAATGTGACTAACTTGCATTGAGTATCTTTTTATTCATGTTGCTGAAGTCTGATGTTTTCTTATTTTCAAATGTGTTTATATGTGTGTGGATATATATATAGAGATAGATAGATAGATAGACTTTGAAATGAAGAGGTTCACCAGTAAATTTGGTTTCATGTTTTTTTTATTTTTTTGCTTCTACAGGTGTTTCTTATTATAGAGTCATCTTCAGGAAGTTAATTATTGATTTTGGCTCTCCCTTGGCTGTTTTATGGGATTGTTTTCATTGGGTTATGGTTCCTCTCAACTCCGAGACATGTGTCTGTAAATGTCCTGTAAAAGTTATTTGTTCATGACAACTCCTGGCCTCTGCAGATTTTGTTATATTTTTTGGTGCGTATGTATATGTTTACTTATATATATATATATATATATATATGATGGTCATTCAATAAATAAATGGAAATTTTTTTAATAAAGTAGAATACATTTTTTTCTGAATTTTTTTCCATAAATACCAATTCTGCATTGTTTGAAAATGGTTTATCACAAAAGAATTTTTAATCTCGGAAAAATATTTGTTTTGAAGCTATTCTAAATGCCAATAAAGCAAGCACAGTGCTCTGGACTTGATCAGAGGTCTGTCCTTAAAAGAGAAGTGCAAACCAAATCTGTTTCCTTGCCTATGAGGTTAAGCTTATATGGATGCATAACGCTGACTTGGGAAGACATGGCATTGGAGGTGACCTTGTCCTCTGTAGGGGTCAAATGTACCTACAAGACATTTGGTTGAGTGGTTGTGCATTTACCATGACTAGTTAATTTGGCATTGCTTGTGTGCAATGTGGGTTGATGGCTCAGTGGTAGAGTTTCAGCTCTGCCTTCTGTGGTTGCTGGTTCAATCTCCTGTGGTGGAGATCATGGTATACGCTGCTGATGAGACCTAATAAGGCTGAAACAGCTCTCCAGTATTTTTGTATGTCACACGGAGTGCATGTCGAATTTTCTAGTCATGGTAATTCAATCTATATATATGAGGGTCATACAGAAAATTAAGTGATATATATATATATATATATGTCTCTATGGCATATATATATATATATATATATATATGAGGGACATTTGATAAATAAAGTGACGTATATATGTCACTATGACATATATATATATATATATATATATATATATGTATATATATATTAAAGTGCACATGCCTTTTCCATGTACATTAGTTGCATTCCTGTTATTACATATAGGCCTGTACATGCTCAGATTTTCCTGGCTAAAACAAGAGACATCTGTCTTGTTTTGCATCCTTCATTTTCTTGTTATGATAAATAATTGCTTTTCTACCTTGTGGGGTACAAAGACATTATTTTTTCCACCTGTACTTTCGATCTGTCTATTTTTGCTTGAGCTGAAAAGAAAAAGACATGTCTTTGCTCAATATGCCCAGGTGACTCAATATCATTATTTGCATTTTTTAACAAAAACCTTTTTTTCCTTTAAGATGATCAACGATTTGCTACTGTTATCATGATTTGAAGATGTTTGTGACAGTATGAATGATTTCACCTTCATATGCACTGCGGTGTGACTTTGAAAGTTTTTCCTTGCTGACATTGAGGGTTTTGTGGTTGTTGTTGTTGGTGGTTTTATTATTATCATTATTATTATTATTATTATTATTATCCACCTCACTTACATTTCTTATCTTCTGTTTTCTGCTTACAAATCCCATGATTCCTTTGATTTGTGAGTATAAAAGCTTGGGACTTACAACATCAATATAACTTCAGGCTAGGAAAACATGTTTATATCTTCATTTATTCCTTCAATAGTTGTATCTAACTTCCTGTGTATGTATGTAGTGGGGGTAATTAATGAGTAATGTCTTCAATCTTATTCAACAAGTTTAGATCAGGTAGAATAATGAAATTGCTACCAAAGGAAGTAAATTTTTTTTATCTCAAAATTAGGAGAGTTGATTGATGAATATAATCTTCAATCCTATAAAACCAGTTTTAGGCAAGATAGAAAAATGAAACAGGTTTGAAAATTAAGTAACTTCGTTTCTTTTTGAAATTCAAGGGCTACTTGGCAAATAAAGTCTCTAATCCTATAAAACTAGTTTTAGACTGGATAGAATAATAAAACAGTAATCAAAATGATGTGAATTTATTATTTTTTTTATTACAAGTTTATATTTTTAATATAATCACAATTTTGTGCAACACATTTTTCCAAATATTCTATTCACTTATTTTTTTAACATATAAGATTAAAAAATAATTTTTTTTACTTTTCCTTTTTTTAAACATATTAAAGTGTAAGTGAGATTTTCATTCTCCATTGTATCCCTTTTCTGAGTTATAAGTCAAGACTTACATACCAAAACAGACGTGATTCCTTTATATATATATATATATATATATATACGGAGAGAGAGAGAGAGAGAGAGAGAGAGAGAATTCATATCAATTGATATATCATAAAAATGAATAAAGAGATACATTGTTGCTTTCCTATTACTCCCATTAAAGAAATTGTTGCTTAGAGCTTTGAAAATACCATTCAAAGAGAATGGAGCTCTCTCTCTCTCTCTCTCTCTCTCTCTCTCTGTATATATATATATATATATATGGAGGAGAGAGAGAGAGAGAGAGAGAAAAGCTGCATGAAAAATAAAATAAATCATTAACAAATATTTTTCTTTTTTCAGTATAACTTGAATTTCATGAGGCAAAATACACAACCTTCAGACAGGAATTAAGGTGCTGTCTGAAGATTTTGCTTTTCAGCTTCATATATATATATATATATATATATATATATATATATATATATATATATGTAAAGAAAATTGATAACAAGGTAATCCAAGTAGAAGGAGATATTTATTGAGAAGCAAAGTGGACACGATAGCATTTCGGTTCTAATGAACAATCATCAGGACAATGAGGGATGATATTAGTGATGTTAAATCAATGATGGATGTGTGTGTGTGTGTGTGTGTGTGTGTGTGTGTGTGTGTGTGTGTGTGTATGTGTGAGTGTGTGCATGAAAAGACAGGGACCGACCTGGGGCAATGGATGATAGAGACAAATGATGAGAGAATCAGGGAACTCAGTGCTAGTGACTTGATGATATATATAACTTAGCATTAAAAAAAAACATTGGATCTAAACAATTGAAGGTCTTATGAACTCATATTACTTTGACAAATATTTGCTTGAATTTTTAGTAGCATTTTTTTTTACATTAAAGGAAGAGGCAAGCGTTCTGAAAATTTAGAATTTATAATTATTTCAGTTTGTATATTAAATAAGTTTTGCACAACTTGATACATAACTTACTTTATATTTTCTTTTATCTTCAATACTGGCCCATGGGGATAGTGGGTGGAGTGGGTAGGGTGTTTGCCAATGGCCCAGGAGACCAGGGTTCAATACCAGGTCAAGTCATACCAAAGGCTCAAAAAATGGTGCTTGATGCTGCCTTGCTTAACACTCAGCATTATAAGTTACAGATCAAGTATAAAGTGGGGCAAACAAGAGAAAGGAGTAGTGCCCTCTCCTACATCTTGGTTTAGTAGCTAATAAAAAGGGAGCCTTTAGGTTGCTCTTGACTTTGACCGCTTACTTTACTTATTTTCAATGTTTGATTAGGATGAAATAATTAAAAAAAAAGAAGCAAGCTTATTGGTCAAGTAGAAAACAGTTTTCTTCTTGATTTTAATTCATAGGAGGCTCACTTAGAGACCTGAGTTGTCTTTGAAATATTTGTAATTTGGATTCTTTTGATGACCAATCAGATCACAAAGATATACTGTTGGTTCTCTTTGGTTATGCAAGATATAGTATCTTAGATTTGTGTTGTCAGATGAACATGTGGATAAAACATTGCTGACATTACAAAACTTAAAATTAACCTTGTGATGTTTAATAATAGATTTACTAAATCTTTTATTTGGCATAGAATGTGGCATTTTAAAAAGATTTAAATAATTTGAAACATTTACTTAGCTAAGATCAACTGAGTTTAATTGAAAGTTTAATGTCAATTGAAAGCTTGGCTTTCATTGGAGAAGTAAAGTTAGGTGACTAAAATTCTAGATGTTGAAAGGTAGTTTTTAACTGTCGATCAGTTCGTGTAGGACTGTTGAAGAGAGCAGTTGATCATATCCATTTATGAGCTACAAACGTATGAATCAGTAATGTGTGTAAGAAGAGATCTCAATGATAAATAAAGGTATCTGTACTCAAGAAAAATACATTTGTTATTTATTCCAGCAAAGAATATGAGACTGTGTGGAACAGCAAGATGGGGTAACCACTGGGCCAAAAATAAAAGACAAGATGGTAAGATGGCAACAGTCTCATCCTGCTTGTAATGAATCATCATTATCATCATCAAATTATACTGATAGCATGGATTTCCCTGACTCTCACTGCTCAGTTACTGCAGAGGGATAAGAGCCTCCCGCAACGAGTGTCCTGGATAGGACACAAAACAATCGGAAGTAATCCTGGAGCTTTGGGGAATGTGGAGTAACCTTTCACTGCCATTGCTTCCAGGTTCACTCTGGCTATGGGTCAAAAAGAACTGTTTGACATTAACACTGAGTGCAAACAAATGACATGCCAAATTGAATTGTTTGAAATAGGAGTGTTTGATCATTTAACTGAGTGTAAACAAATGACTGACATTTAATTGAATTGTTAGAGATACATTGCAGTACTTGGAGCCATTTAACATGGACTTATGCTAAATTGAATTGTTTGAAATAGAAAGATTTGATCATTTAACTGTGTGTAAACAAATTTTTGTTGTTTAATTGAATTGTTAGTGAACTAAGAAGTATTTAACTTTGTTTAAATATGTCTATAAATCATATATATCTAATATATATGAATAACCCTAATTTGGCATTAAATAACCAACAGTGGTTGATATGCCATAAAACCAAAGCAAACCAAATCTTACTCTTATAACAAAATTATGTATATCATCAAGTCACACAGATAGCACAGCATTCCCTGACTCTCTTGCCATCTGTCCTTACCTTCCACTGTTACTAGTAGGTCCTCTAGACTGCATCCAGTGTTCACACAGAGTTGATGCTTATAAGTCTTTGCGGGCCAGTCAATACTAGTGTGTCTATAAGAGTATATGGCATATGAATTTGTTCCTACTTGTCCAAACATGTCCCCCATGTCTTGTTCATCTTATTTGGATGTTTTGTGAGATGGAAGGCAGCTGACTGTTCAACTGTTTTGTGGGATGTTGCTTCCAGGATTTGTTTAAGTGAGCTCATAGCATTCTTTTGCAGTTTCCATCTAGCTTTTCCTCTGTACAGTTCATTAGTTTCCATGTGGTGTGTCCATATAGTAGTATGAATACAGACACAACTTAAAAGAAATTTGCCCAGATGGCTGGGGCTGTAGAATATACCGATTGCTTCACTGCAGAGGGCTAAAAAAAGAAATAGAACTGTTTATTTGTATAAAAATGGATTTGGTATTAAATAACCCACAAAGGTTGATATGCCATAAAACCAAAACAAACAAACAAGCAAACTTAGAAGAAATTCTGTTTTATTTTGTCCGATAGATACAATGGACAAATGAGTGTCTCGATGGTGTAATGTTGCATTATTATGTTCACTTTTAAACAAATACTCTTGTGAAAGGCATAAACCTTCTTATCCTTCTAACAATGGGTTAAATAGCACCACTACTGTTCTTTTACAAGGATGGCTTTTGTATTGTAGGAAGTTATATTGTGTTTTTAGGTTTAATTTCCATTTTTGTAGTGGTATATTTAGTTTGTTTTTATATGTGGTTGCATGTTCTCATAAGTAGGAAGGTTGTCATTTATAGCGATGGGGATAACATTATTATTATTATTGTTGTTTTTTTTAGGTTTAAGTTGGTTTTGCGTTGGTATTTCGTTGGTGGTTATCCCTTCGCTAAATGTTGATGGAAAATAAAGGTGGTGGAGAAGAATGAAGACGTCGTTATGTTTTAAAGGAAGGTTTAATGGCAGCATGAAGTGAAAGGTTTTACACTGGTATGCTGTGAGCCTTGTTGTAAAGAAAGAAGGTAGGAAGTTGTTAGAGTGTATCATCTACTTTGATTTTAAGTAGAATCCCTAAGTCTAGAAGAATAGACCCAAGGGATCCATAAACTAGATGGCTCTCATCATGATGGTTGATACTGAATTAATTTGTTAAAACTGGTAGAAAATAATATCCTCAGGTTATGTATAAGTAAAAAAAGTAAAGTTGGCGACCTTAGTTGAGGGTAACCCAAAGGTCCCCTTTTCAATATCTACTACACCAAGTTGTAGGGAAGGGTGCTACTCCATTCTCTGGATTGCTCCACTTTACCCTTGATGCTTACCTTATTATTCTGAGTGTTAAGCAAGGTAGCATCAAGTACCATTTTTTGAGTCTTTGGTATGACTCGACCTGGGATTGTTCTCCAGTCTCCCAGACCATTGGTGAACACTCTACTCATTAGGCCATGTATACAAATAACAAATAAAACATATTTTCTTTGATGTGTATTCACCATTTATTATATTCTGGTTTACATACAATCAGACATTTCAAAATAATCACTAAACTGAACATCATGATGGAACTATGTTTTCAGGGTCAAACCCTTCAAATTAAATAATAAAGAATAAGAATTACCAAAGTACAAATCAAAGAAATTACCTTCTGTCGTCTTGCTTTGTTGTTGAAATTGAAGTTTCACTTGCTTTCCAAATTTAGAAATATGCCCCTCAAGCTAGTGATGTAATATGCTAATCTTATACAAATCAGTTCTAGCAACCTCTTTATTAGCTAGTAAATATAAAATGCATATACTATGTCATATGAAATGTTGGAATTTTAGAAAGTATGTCAATATCAAAAATGAGTTTAAAGAGTGTATCTTAGGTTTCACACTAAACTGCATCTGGTGGTGAATCTTCAATTCAGGAGATCTAGTGAATGTGGTATACCTCTTCATTGCCATTACTCCCAGGTCCACTTTGACCTGTAGAAATAGAACATGTATGGGACAAGTAGATCTGTGGGAAAATAACTCTTATTAAATAGGAGTACCTATAACTGCATACAAACAAATAATTTCTATATATGAATACTACTTGTTTTAATATATATATATATATATATATATATAAACTGTTTGACTATTTCCTATAATTTACAGATCTATATAATTAAATAGAATTATTGGTATTTAAAAGGAATATTTGAAACAATTTAATTATAAAAATTATTTATATTAAGCAACTTGAACTATAATTGTTCACTAAAGTTTATTGCAAATTGTTAGCATTAGATTGAAATACATGAAACCATATAACTGTGTGCAGACAAATATTATCAACTAGGAATAGTTATTTGCATTAATGGGAATAGTTATGATTGTGTATGAATTATTTGTATTAGATAAGAATACTTGAAACTATATAAATGTGTACAAACAAATGATTATAAATTGATGAAAAGAAGTGCTATTGGAAAAGAGTGTGATGGGACATTGAATGTATAATTATTACAACTAAACATTTACAAATTAATCAAATTTCAGCATTAGATAATCCCGAGGGAGTTGTTATGCCATTAAAAAAACCAAATGTACATTCTGAATAATTCTGATTATTTGGGAAAATGGAGACCTTGGGGCATAATGGCTAAAGTGCTGGGCTGCAATCTCAAAGTATGCAAGTTCAAACTCCATTTGTGCTATTAGGTTCGTTTTCAAACTAAAACCCTTGGGAAAGGTATGAAGTCCTTAATCCTACAGCTATGGGTTAAATACTATCACTGCTGTTTTTTTATAAGGATAGCTTTTGCATTAAATAACCCACAAAGGTTGATATACCATTTTTTTATCATTTAGAATATTCGGACTATTGTCTTCATCTTCATTATTATACTCATAACATTTTGATTGATATGCCCTTTGGCCTTCAGGTGTATTTTATTGAACTCAGGAGCCTACATAGAACTTCAAACTGGACCCTTTATTTAATCTACAGAGGGTAGATTGTTCTAATTCTGTTATCCATGTCTGGGTACAAGTGTTAAGCTATAGTAAGTATTCTTTGTTATACTTACTGGTAGTTGGGATTGAACCTGCAACCTCTTGATGATTTCACTCAGAAGCACTTTTCAACCAAAAGCCTTGTCCGCTAAAGAAAGAAAGAAACAAACGAATATAAAACAGAATCGGGATTACATCACAGTAGATCCAAGAACTCATATTGCTAAAAATCTCTGTTAGATTGTCTGATGTATAAACTATACACCGGATCATCATTTCTATTTCTGAAATTTCCTGACAGCAGCACGAACTTCCGGTAAAAATTGGCCAATCAGAAATGAGAACAATGATCATTTACAACTATCTTCAAATAGTCAGATACTCAATTGCTGGTTGAAGTTGCTGCCAGGAAGACATATCTTTTGGATTACCAACATTTGATTCTGTGAACAAAAGATCAAAATAGTGATAAGAATTTTAACAATGCCCCAAACAAAAAAATTCCTTAATTTTTTTAAAACATGAAATATCAGTGACCAGTAAATGCCACTGCACTAAATTCCTCCTAGGAAATACAACTCAAAGTAAATTCCATTGTGGAAAATTTAACAGAGAAAGAAAGAAATGATAAAGAAAGAAAGAAATAAATGATAAATAAAGAAATGATAAAGAAATAAAGAAATGATAAAGAAATAAAGAAATGATAAATAAAGATATGATAAAGAAAGAAAAAATAAATGATCAATAAAGAAATGATGAAGAAATAAAGAAATGAAAATGAAATAAAGAAATGATAAAGAAATAAAGAAATATATGATAAATAAATGAAAAATAAAGAAATGATAAAGAAAGAAAGAAATGATAAAGAAATGAAGAAAGGATAAAGAAAGAAAGAAAGAAAGAAAGAAATAAAGAAATCATAAATAAAGAAAGAAACAAAGAAACAAAGAAATGATAAAGAAATAAAGAAATAATAAAGAAAAAAGAATTAAATGATAAATAAATGATAAATAAAAAAATGATAAAGAAATGAAGAAATGATAAAGAAAGAAAGAAAGAAAGAAAAAAAGAAAGAAAGAAATGATAAATAAAGAAATGATAAAGAAACAAAGAAATGACAAAGAAATAAAGAAATGATAAAGAAAGAAAGAAATGATAAAGAAAGAAAAGATAAAGAAATAAAGAAATGATAAATAAATAAATGATAAAGAAAGAAAGAAAGAAATGATAAAGAAATAAAGAAATTATAAACAAAGAAATGATAATGAAATAAAGAAATGATGAAGAAAAAAAGAAATAAATGATAAATAAAGAAATGATAAAGAAAAAATTATAAATAAATGATAATGAAATAAAGAAATGATAAAGAAACAATAAATTGAAAAATGAAATTAATTTTTTTTTTTTCAAATTTAAGATAAAAATAGGAATATAAAAAAAAAGAATAAAGAAAAAAACCCTAAAATTCATAATCAATTAATTTATTTAGTAAGGATTATGGAAGTTTGCTTGTTCTGAAATATATTTTAAAATAATAGTTAAATGAAGAAATATACAAGAAATATAACTTGTTTCAAAATTTTTTATAATCTGTGCATATATTATTATATACAAAAATAATATTTAAATATAATGATATCATCATTTATTTTTCTGTAGAAATTGACTGCAGCTGAATTTTCATTGATGGAATTTGCCTTTTCTGAAATTTACCAGGGGAAATTTGATATGGTGGAATTTGCTCAGAATCAAAATATCAACTCTTATATCAAAATACAAACATGAAAATAAGTTTCTACTATGCTATGTACCACTTCATTGGATGATTGGAAACAACAACCATTTATTAATACTTAAGATTTAATAATTCAAATTTAAAAATTTAGCTTAGAAATTTCAGTGTGTCAGCAATGCTGAAAGATGAAATGGACCTAAATGTTTGGTTGGCTGGTTGGATATTATGGCATATCAACCTTTGTAGGTTATATAATGCCAAATCCGTTTTTATGCAAATAGTCAATTCTATTTCAAACAATTCAGTTAAGCATGAGTACACAGTTTAATTGTGAAGAAAATTTCTATTTCAAGCTATTCAGTTTATTCAAACAGCTCTAATTCAGTTTAGCATAAGTACAGATTTTGTTTACACAAATTTAAATTTCAAAACAGTTCTATATTAAACAATTCAGTTTAGTGTAAGTACAGTTTCAATGTCAAAAACAGTTCCATTTCAAACAATTCAGTTTTGCATAAGCACACTGTTTAAAAGTAACTACAGTTTAATTGTCTATACACAGAGTTAAATGTCAAAAGAGTTTTATTTCAGATATTTCAGTTTAGAGGTGAAAACAGTTCTCTTTCAAGCAATTCAGTTTAGCATAAGTACACAGTTTAAATGTCAAAAACTGTAAACTCAAACCACGGTTTACTTCTATTTTACCCATAGATAGGAACCTTATCAGGTGCTACCACTCCGGGCCAGAGTGGACCTGGGAGTAATGGCAATAAAGGGGTACTCCGCATTCCCCAAAGTTCCAGGATTAATGGAACCTTACCATCAGATTGTTTAGTGACATATCCAGGACATTCATTGGGGGGGGGTCTTACCCTCTACATTGTTTAGAATTGGTTTATAGACAAAATTTTTTAATTTCGCAATAATATTTGTGTAAATCCTGCGAAATCAAACAGTATGCTCTAGACTGGAACAGAGGTCTGTCATCAAATTTTTGCTTGCAGGAAATTGCAATCCATGTATACATAGACTTATTTTTTTCGTCAAAAACAGTCCTGGGAGAGGAAACACATAGATTATCCAATAAAGAAAAGTTTCCAGTTGCAACAGTTTGTAAAGAAGGTCATGATGACCATTTTTGGGACATGAAAGGACCCATCACTTTTGATTTCCTTGAAAAAGGTGCAACTGTAAACAGTGTTTCCAATTGTCAACTCCTTTACTTTATTTATTGAATGACCCTTGTATATATATATATATATATATATTGTTATCCACAGACAGACTGTTTCATTGCATCACAACTCTTCAGTATGGTTAGACACGCTAGCAGCTGAGATCGAAACCTGATTGACTCAAACGCCAATTCAAGATTCTACCACTCAGCCACGAGGAAACCAGCACAAGTGAAGGAAATTTAAACGCTTATGTATCACATTTGTTTTGTTTACATATATCTGCTTAACGGCTACCGAGAGCTCAATTCATTTGAAGAGCCTTGCTTGTGGAAACCGTTACTTTCTTCGCTAGAGAGCTCAACCCCACAGGGGTAGGGGAGCATATATATTGTCATCCACAGACTGACTGTTTCACTGTTTCACAACTCTTCAGTGTGGCTAGACACGCTAGATTACCGAAGTTGGGATCGAAACCTGGTGTGTGTGTGTGTGTGTGTGTGAAAGTAAATAAGGAAATTGAATCTGATAGAATAAAGAAAAGTTTAAAAAACAAAAAAATCCAAATTTGAGGAATTTATAATGACAGTCGACATTGAACATTTCAGTTATAATAACCTTCTTCAGGATTTTAAATTCATGAAAAGAGTTGTTAAAATCAAACATCCATCACTATTTTAACAACATTTTTCATGGATTTAAAGTCCTGAAGAAGGTTATTAAAACCAAATCATTCAACATCGACTTTCAATTATAAAGTCATCAAATTTGGATTTTCTTTTCTTAATTTTCCAAGTGAGCAGAAGGAAGAGCACTGTGAACGCTAAATTGAAAGCTACGAACCAAGAAGAAGGAATATACCCATGGAAACAACATTTCAAGAATTTACTCAGAAACCCTCCAAAAGATACATATGAACCAATCACGAAAATTATAAGTAAACAATTAGACATCAAACTAGGACCGTTTATTCAAGAAGAACTCGACTCAGTACTAAGAAAAATTAAAAATAGAAAAGCAGCTGGGCTTTGATGAAATACCCCCTGAAGTATGGAAGATCAGACGATTTGATGACATACTACTCTGACACTGTAATGCTGTATATTATCAAAAGCCAAAAGACAGATGGACGAAGGGATGCATCCTCCCCTTCCCTAAAAAAGGCGACCTCAGATTAGCCAATAACTACCAATATCCACAGCTGCCAAGATATAAAATGCTCTACTATGCAACTACTTAGAACCCAAAATTGAGAACACATTTAGAAAGAACTAAAATGGCTTCTGGAGGAATAGATCCATGATGTCACAAATTTTGACTATCAGTCGAATTCTTGAAGGTGTACGTGCAAAAAACCTACAGCCAACAATATTATTTGTCAACTTTACATGGGCCTTTGACTCCATTCACAGAGGAAAGATGGAATGAATTCTACTCACCTACGGCATACCCAAAGAAACCGTTGCAGCCATAATGATGTTATATAGAAACACCAAAGTAAAAGTCTGTTCCCAGGATGGAGACACAGACTACTTTGATATTGTAACAAGCGTACTGCAAAGAGACACATTAGCCCCATACTTCTTTATCATCTGTCTAGACTGCGTGCTTAGAACATCTATTGATAAAACAAACAAAAAAAACAGTTTCAAGCTAACAAAGGAGTAGGTATCCTGCACAAACAATTACAGATGCCGACTACGCCGATGACATAGTACTTTTGGTATACACACCCGCCCAAACTGAAACCCTGCTATGTAGTCTAGAATGAGCAGCTGCAGGCGTAGGCCTCCACATCAATGCACACAAGACAGAATATATGTGTTTTAATCAAAGAGGTGACATAGCCACACTAAACTGTAGCTCTCTGAAACTAGTAGACAATATCACCTACCTAGGAAGCAGTGTCTCATCAACTGAGACAGACAACAACACGTGACTAGCCATGGCATGAACAGCTATCAATAGGTTATCGGTCATATGGAAGTCAGACCTGACCAATGAAATAAAACACAGCAGTCGTGTCAATACTGCTGTATGGATGCCCTATATGGATGCTAACTAAACATATGGAGAAAAAGCTTGACGGCAACTAGACAAGAATGCTGTGAGCAATATTGAACAAGTCCTGGAGGCAGCACCCCACAAAGCAGCAGCTGTACTGCCACTTACCACCCATCATGAAAACTATCAAAGTTAGATGAACTAGACATGTGGGATACTGCTGGAGAAGTAGGGACGAACTCATAAGTAACATACTCCTGTGGACTTGTTCACATGGACGAGCAAAGACAGGATGACCAGCTTGAACCTATATACAGCAGCTTTGTGGTGATATGGGATGTAGCCCTGAAGACCTGCTGGAACCAATGGATAATAGAGAAGGGTGGCTAGAAAGGATCAGGGATATCCATGCAGATGGCGTGACATGATTATGATGATGTATATATATATATATATGTATATATATAATTATGTATATATATATATATATATATATGTATGTATTAACTCAACTTCTTCACACATATATGATGAGATACAAGGTCAATTTTTAAGTGGAGTCTAACAAGTCTGGATTCAGAGGTTTCTTTCTCTTAGACCAGTTGCCATGTCAAGTTTAAAGAGCCAGTTTGCATATATATCAATATAAATGTAAGTGTTGATAGTTTGAAAAATTGAGATGGCTCAATACTCAAGATAAGAACTGTATAAAAAATTAAAAGCAATCATATAGAATTATCTTTTTTTTTTTTGTAAACTGAGTTTAATACAGCAAGAAGTACAATCTACAGACAGGAATTAAAGCACTGACATAAGATTATGTTTTTAGCTAATATATATATATATATATATATATAATGATCAAAAGATGGTGAAATTTAGAGTTGTGTGTTGGATGATTTTTTTCTTTTTTATATCATTGTATTGGCTCTATGACTTTTTTTTTTACATTGAGCACTTTCATTTACTACTTTTTTCACTGCTGTTTTATTTTCAAAGCTGATGTTATAGTTTTTTGTTTTTAAACAAATGGTAATTTTACTTATTAAAATATATATATATATATATATATATATATATATATTTGATCATTTTATATATTTTTTAGATCATTCTCTATATCTTTACTATTTTCATCTTGGCCAATATATTTTTCAGCCTGCCTCAGGATAAATTGCATACATTCTGTGGAATCTGCTTATTGCCTTAAAAAAAAGACTTAATACATTATAGACTTTAGGAATCCTCCAAAATGTATCAGCCTGTGTAAAAGCTACTAACATTAAGACAAAAGTTCAACAAATAAATGATCTACCTCTAAGCAGGTTTTACAAAGTTATCTTCATCCATTATATCTAAAAATAAAAAGGAAGAAAAAGAAAAGAAAAAGAATGTATTCTGTGGGTGCAAAAGTTTCCTTAGTTTTTGTTTTTTTGTGTGTGTATTTAGTCTCTTGTTTGAAAAAAAAAAAAGAAGACACCAAGAACTTTTGCAGATCTTATTAGAATTCTCCAGACGATTCTATAATTTTTGACGTTATTGAACAACATATTTATCATTTTATTCCACTGTCGTATACAGTCTTTCATAATTTCATCCTTGTAGAATCTTTTTATCTTTCTCTTGGTAAAGAATTGCCTAAGGTGTTTTTTTCCAATTTTCCAAAGAACCAAATTTTTTTTTCCAACTTAGGATGATTCACTAAACGTCTTTTTTTTAGTCCGTGTGTCTCCTGTTGCATAACTGAAGGAGAGTAAAAGTGATACCAACCAAACTTTCTGCGATTACAAATAGAATCCTGATGCATGTTTTTTCTGGAAATTCTTGAAAGAAGAGTTTGACCTGGACTTACTGCATATTGGCCTCACAAGGATCACTCATTCCTTTTTTAAAAAAAAAAAAAAAAACAAGAAGGGTAGCCAAAATTAACTCCATGCAAAACTCAATATACAGAAAAAGATCTGACTTAATGTAGTGCTCTTGCTCCTTTAGAATACTACAGCATAAGAGAAAACTAAAATAAATGCTCTCCTAACCTTTAAGTGAGGCAGCCTAATAATAAAGATATTTAATTATCAAGGTGTGATGATAACATGGATTCCCTCACCATCTCTCCTTATCAATCATTGCTCCTGGCAAGTCCTCTAGGTGGCATTCAGCATGGGAACATAGATAATGAATATAAGTTTTTGATCCTATTTACCCAACCCCTCTGCTCGGGCAGGATATGACACAAGGTCAATTTTAAAGCGGAGTTTAAAGGGTTTGAATTCAGAGTTTTCCTTCTCCTAGACTAGTTGCCTCACCAAGGCTGAAGAATCCAGTCTGCCCTACTATTTACCCATAGCTGGAGGGAGAATAATTGGATTCATACCTTTCCCAAGGGTATTAGTGCTATGTGAAATGCAATCATTCTCGTCCAGGATTTGAACTCGAGTCGCCATGTTCATTTCCTACAACAATAACCATTTCACGACGGGCACCTCCTTATAAGTTTTTGATGGTCAACCAACACAGAAGTATCCATATGTTGGAGTCCATTGCTTCTCCAGCAGTGTCAGGTATGTCTTACTTGAATGGTTTTTGAGATGGGAGGTAAGTAACCATTCAGCTGTTGTATTTTAGGATACTGCTTCCAGGATTTGTTCAAAAGAGTCCATAGTATCCTTCTACAGTTCCCATCAAGCTTTTTTCTGCAGGTATTTCATCAAGGTTAAAGTGGTGCAACTGTATAGTAGAACAAACACAGCTGTATCTTGGAAGAATTCCCATTTTATTTTACAAGAGAGATTATATTTCCATTAAAGAACTCTCCGTAGATACACTTACATCTAAATATACTATTATAGATTCTGTCATCAAACTTCAATTCATGGTTTGGCATTGAAATGAGACCAACCAAATTAAACCTATTAATCAGCATACATGCAGCTGTTCACATACCCAGGCAGCAATATCTCATCGATTGAAAATGATGTCAGTATACAAATAAGAAAGATGTGATAGGTTGTCGATCATACAGAAATCTGATAAAATAAAAAAGGAATTTTTCCAAGCTGTGACTATGTACGCATTACTGTATCAATGTACTACCTGGAAACTAATGAAAAGCATGAAGAAAAATCTAGATTCTAGATTTTTTAATAAATCCTGGAAGCAACATCCCACCAAACAACTAATGAAAAGCATGAAGAAAAATCTAGATTCTAGATTTTTGAATAAATCCTGGAAGCAACATCCCACCAAACAACTAATGAAAAGCATGAAGAAAAATCTAGATTCTAGATTTTTGAATAAATCCTGGAAGCAACATCCCACCAAACAACTAATGAAAAGCATGAAGAAAAATCTAGATTCTAGATTTTTTAATAAATCCTGGAAGCAACATCCCACCAAACAACTAATGAAAAGCGTGAAGAAAAATCTAGATTCTAGATTTTTTAATATATCCTGGAAGCAACATCCCACTAAACAACAGCAGTATGACCGCTTATTTCTCTTATATACCATCCAAGTTAGACAAATAAGATGTGGGCACTGCTGGAGAAGCAAGCATGAACACAGACGCAATATTCTCTAATGGACCCCTACCCCTGGTTGACAAATAAAGACTTATATCAGCTCTGTGCAGACACTGTATGCTGTCTAGACGACCTGCCAAGAGCGATAGTTGATAGAGATGGCTGGTAAGAGGGAGTCAAAGAACTTTGTGCTGTCACCATAACTTGATATGATTATGTATATACATTTGTGAGGAGTGGCTTCCAGGATTTGTCCAAGATAGAGCACTATATTCTTGGATAGCTACCATGTAATTCTGTTTGCTATGTTTATAAAGAGTGCTCAATACGAGTGATAAAGCATATGTAGATCAAAGTAAGAATATTGTAGACATAGAGTCAATAGAGCTTAGTGACTGTCAGTTTCTCACCTGTATGATCATCTGACTGGCAGGTTCCCACATCATAGGATCCCTTTATATACTACTGTTTGTGGCATGGTAAAAATGAATAAACAAGAATAAAATTATGAAACAAAATAATAATAGCAATAAAAATAATAATAGTTAACAAAAAAAAAAAAGAACCTGGCAAATAGTGGACTTTGCTATCCTGGTAGACCACAGAATAAAAGTAAAAGAAACCAAAAAAAAATAAAGAGATAAATATCAAGACCTTCTTAAAGAACTAAAAAAACTATGAAACATTCACAATCCCCAAAGCTCCAGCACTACTTTAGTCTCACTATCAGATTGTTTAATGTCATAATCAGGACACTCATTGGTTCGGTTTGTTGGGTTTTATGGCATATCAACCTTTGTAGGTTATTTAACACCAAATCCATTTTTATATAAATAATCTGTTCTATTTTAAACAATTCAGTTTAGCATAAGTACACAGTTTAATTGTCAAAAACATTTCCATTTCAAACTATTCAAGCAGTTATATGTAAAAATTCAGTTAAGTGTAAATACAGTTTTAATGTTGAAAAACAGTTCTATTTGAAATAATTCAGTTAAGCATAAGCACACAGTTTAAATGTAAGTATGGTTTAATGGTCAAAGACATTTCTATTTCAAGCTATTCAGTTTACTCAAACAATTCATTTAAGCATATGTATGCTGTTTAGTTCTATTTAACCCATAGATAGGGCTCTATCAGGTGCTACCAATCCGGGCCAGAGTGGACCTGGGAGTGATGGCAATGAAGGGGTACTCCGCATTCCCCAAAGCTCTAGCACTGCTGGAACCTCACCATCAGATTGTTTAGTGACATATCCAGGACACTTGTTAGGGGGGGTTACCCCTCTGCAGAGGTGCAGTCAGGGTATTCTACAGCCCCAGCTGACTGGGCAAGACACTCATTGGGGGATCTTACTGCTCTGTACAAATGCAGACAGTATATTCTACAGCATCAGCTGACTGGGCCAAAACTCTAAAGAGAACAGTAATAATACAATTGACAAACTGGTAAAATATCACCTGAGAAGACCAGGACATGGCTAAGAAAGGGAAACTTTAAAAGAGAAACTGAATCTCTTCTAATAGCAATATGAAACAGTGCCATGAGGACCAATTATGTAAAAGTGAAAATAGATAATATGCAATAGAATTGCAAGTGTAGGTTATATAACAATAGAGACAAAATAATTAATCACATAAACAAATGCAGCAAAATAGCACAAAGAGAGTATAAGACTAGACACGACTGGGTGGGAAAGATATTCTACTGGAAATTGTGCAAGAAATTGAATTTTAACCATAAGAACAAATAGTACATTTAGAAACCAGAATCTGCCCTAAAGAATGAGATGCACAAAATTCTCTAATCTGCCCAGAAGACTAAACTAGTGATGATTAAGAAAAAAAACCCTACTATATAGTATACTTTCCTGTCCAAGCAGACCACAGAGTGGAAATCAAAGAAAACAAAAAGAAAAACAAGAATAAGGACCATTCCTGGGGAAAAAAACCCCAAACTGTGGAGTATGAAGGTAATGGTCATAATAGTTATAATTGGTACTCTTCAAAATGTCCCCGTATGCATGGTAAGAGGGCTAGAAGAGTTGAAAATTGGAGGACAAGTGGAGACCATTAAAACTAAAGCATGGTTAAGATTGACCAGAATACTGAGAAGAGTCCTGGAGACATAAGGAGACTTGCAGTCACTTAGACTCCAGTGAAAGACCATAAGCTTACTCTGGTTGGAAAACTCGCCTAATAATAATGATGAATATTAAGAAGAGACCTGAAGGCCTGAGGAGACACCTGTCACTCAGTATCCTGTGAAAAATCATCAGCTTCCTCAGGTGGGAAGACTTGCATAATGATAATGATAATAAATACTGTGAAAAGTCCTGGAGGCCTGAGGTGACTTGCTGTCACATAGACTCCAGTGAAAGACCAACAGCTAATACTGGTATGAAAAACTCACATGGAGTAAAATAAATAAAAAAATTGGAAAATAAACATTACTGTAAATGAATTAACGAGTCGCAAAATTAATACAATATAAATAACCGCACTATATAAACAGGACCATCCTTCCCAGAATTCCCCTAGAAACTATATCACCCTTCCCATCATGCCACACATTATGGTGTACAAAGAGATACTGACCACATGAGAATCTTTTGGCTTGATGATTGCATAGTCACCAAGTACTATTGAGCCCTTGTCTTATGATATTCTCTTGCTCTCTTTCTCCCTCTCTCTCTCTCTCTATATATATATATATATATATATATATACCAGGGTGTTTTAAATGTTTCGCAATATTTTAGGACTGTGAGCATAATTTGGCAGTTTTGGATGCTTTTGCCAATGTTATGAAGGTGACAAACCACACAGGACTGTGAAATGTTGATTTTGCCAGACTCAGCTATCTTTATTTATATATATATATATACCTATTTCTATAACTCTCTCTCTCTCTCTATATATATATATATATAGTTGGTGATTACTCTCTCTCTCCTGCGTGCAATCCTGAACAACTCCTGGCAGCAACACCCCACAAGACACCAACTGTACGGCCACCTGCCCCCTATCACGAAAACTATTCAAGTTAGACGAACCAGACATGCAGGACACTGCTGGAGAAGCAGAGATGAACTCATAAGAGATGTACTCTTATGGATCCCCACACATGGCCGCGCAAAAGCAGGACGACCAGCACGAACGTACATTCAGCAGCTATGTGAGGATACGGGATGTTGTCCTGAAGACCTACCTAGGGCGATGAACGATAGGGAGGAGTGGCGAGAGAGGGTCAGGGATATCCGTGCTACCAGCGCAAGATGATGATGATGATTTCTATAACTCCTTCTCTCTCTCTCTCTCTCTCTATATATATATATATATGTGTGTGTATAAATGGTGATACTCTCTTTCTTTCTCTCTCTCTCTCTCTCTCTCTATATATATATATATATAGTGATTGGTTATATCATCAACAGATAAATGGGTGTTTACTTGAAGGACTTGGGTTGTCCAGAAAAACTTAGATCATGCTTATAGAGTGGGTTTTCAGCTATTAAAGCTTTAAAAGTTTGAAATTTTTAGGCATTTTGTTTTTCTATGGGCAATGAGGATAAATAAAACCTTGATTAAATTCTCCACCCTAATAATGTGCAAGTCATTTTTTTTGTGTTGAGGGATTTTTTTTCTCAATCAGATCATTGGGGTTAGAAGTAAAAAAAAATCTGCAGGTTTAGAGATGAAGGTGGAACAAAGAAAATTGCCTCCAACCTTTCCTGCTCATCATATTCATTGATTAGTTGCGCTTTGATTCTCTCATTCATTCAACAAATGACTTAAAGACAGAAAAATCAATTTGATTATGATGGAGGATGGAAGAATCTCAAAAGCAACAAGCCAGCAGAAATGCACTTGAAAACAATTTCAACAATTTATTTAGTCTTTTTTTTTAAATACCAAAAAGCTTTCCTTTTAAAGTCTTGACTTTAATACAAGCCCCCACCCCCAAAAAAAGAATAAAATAATATATATATATATATAAATAGAATTTTTGTTGTAGGTCCAAAGAGAGATAGAAATATTCTAAAATGAGTAGGTCTTCAAAGAGATTTGTATTTTTAAAGATTTATTTATTTATTTTGTTCTTACATACGTGTATGTTTCCTCCTTGATGCTCTCATCAGAGAACATGTAAGGCATGAGGCCTTGTTAATGAGGTATTCAATGAGACTCAAACTCATTTGTGCTTGCTGTTTTAATGGTTTTCAGTTGGTTATGAGTTTTTATGAAGGATACACCTCTCTTTTTCTTAGAGTGTGTTTACCTTAGTCTGTTTTACCCTCATATATATATATATATATATATATATATACCATAAAAATAAAAGTTTATATATATATATATATAGATAGTCATCCACAGACAGATCTGTTTCGTTCTATCAGAACTCATCAGTGTGGCTAGACAGTAGCTTCCGTAGCTGGGATTGAAACCCGGTTGACTCAAACGCCAAGCCAAAGCCTCTAACCATTCAGCCACGAGGAGCGATTAGCTGCGAAGTAAAATTTTAAACGGTTATGAATCACAATTACAATTGTTTACATACATCCGTTCAACGGCTGCCGAGACCTCAATTCATATATGAAGAGGCTTGCAATAGACGCTAATGGCAACACGATTACTTCTTCGCCAGAGAACTCAACCCTACGGGGTAGGGGAGTATATATATATATATATATATATATATAAAGTTACATGTTTTAAGAGATTTAAGAAAACTTAAATTGGTTCTTTAAGTTGATTGAAAAAATTTTATTTTTTTGCTTTTTATTCTTAAATATAGATAATAAACAGTCTAAGATAGATAAATAATCAACAATTCAAGATATATTGATAATAAACAGTACATGATAAATAGATTGATTGATAATGAACAGTTCTAGATAGATAGACCATAAATCAACCAATATTGTTTTCTTTTTTTCATTATTGTTAAAATGGAAGTTGAATATGTATATTATGTACTTTTACTTATTTTGGACAAAGAGATTCTTTTATTTTATATATATATATATATATATAATGTAGTTTTCTAAATTTATAAAGCGTGCTCAGCATTGGTGAGAGAGCATATGAAGATCTAATTTAGGATAATGTAAATACAGTCAATGGAGCTTGGTAACTGTCAGTCTCTCACCTTTATATAATCAAAAAACTAATACGTATTAAATGCTATAGACACTGGTTCTATGCTATTCTCATATATATATATATATATATATAGCATTGGCAAATTTATTATCCATACTAATGCTCTTTGAGAGAGGCTTGAATCTATCTCTTCTCCCCTCAACTATTAGTAAATAGTTGAGCAAACTGGGCTTTTTAGCTGTGGCATGGCAATCAACCGAGGAGAAGGAAAACTCTGAATTCAAACCTGTAATACTCTGCTTAGAAATATATATATATATATAGCATTGAGAAATTTATTATACATACTAATGCTCTTTGAGAGAGGCTTGAATCCATCTCTTCTCCACTCAACTATAAGTAGATAGTTGAGCAAACTGGGCTTTTTAGCTGTGGCATGGCAATCAACCGAGGAGAAGGAAAACTCTGAATTCCAACCAGTAATACTCTGCTTAGAAACTGACCTGATGTTACATCCTACTCATGGTAGAGAGGTTGGCTAAATATATTCATATATATCCTCAATGACTCCTGAACCCCCTGGGCTCCTGTTATAACAATAATTTTGATGATTCTGTTTAGTCTGGAATTAATTAACATTTCCTACTTATCTCTGTTATATCAAATGTAGAGGGGAGTTCTGGTTGTATAATGGCTAAAGTGTTGGACTGTAAGCAAGTTCAAACTCCAATCACACTATTATGTTCACTTTTGGACTAACACCCTTGGGAAAGGCATGAACCCCCTTATTTCCCCAGCTATGGGTTAAATAGTATCACTACTGAATGGTACTTTATGCTACCTTGCTTAACACTCAGCATTATAAGGTAAGGATCAAGGTAAAGTGGAGCAATCCAGGGAAAGGAGTAGTGCTCTCCCCGACACCTTGGTATAGCAGCTATCAAAAAGGGAGTCTTCGGGTCACCCTCAACTATGGTCACCAACTTACTTTTACTGACTTACTGTCCTTCTATGATGATAACTTTGGTATTAAATAACCTTGAAGGTTGATATGCCATTAAACAAAGAAACCAAATCAAATTAAATCAAGTAAGGATTAAAAATGTTCCGTTAAAATGATGACTCCATAAAATTATTCATCTTCAAATTGCAATGGGAATCATTTTGTTCCCTAAGAGCTTGCTACTAAAACAATTAACCAGAGTCCATAATTATATAATTATGGACTCTGGTTGAGTGTTTTAGTAGTAAGTTGTTTCCAAGCTAGATTTGAGGCCAACCAGACGACAAGGAAAAAGGAGGAACATATATGAGAAAGTGATTTGAGACAGTTATGGAAAGAGAGAGAAAGAGAGAGAGAGGGGGCACTCTGACAAGGGAGAAACAAATAAAGAAATAATCGCGCCCATTTTAGATGAGCTCCACCAAATGATCCAACATCTGCTGCAAGGATGTGAAGACGGGACTCCAAGCAGGCACATGAGCAAACTACAAGAGAAAATGAAAAAGCAAATATCAAGGTCTGTGTCTGTCTTTCTCATCTTGTGACATTTTATTTCTCTCTGTCTATTAAAGTAGTTAACTCAGATTATACTCTATTTTCTCTCTCTTCAGTAACTACTAAGAGAGGTGGTACCAATTAAACTTTGTATCAAACAAACCAGCAAACATATTTTGTATGTTCATCCCTTTTTTTATGGCAGGGTTACAATGGGGGTTCAACTGAAACTTAAGACATAGTGCTACACTAATAGACCCTTTAGAACCATCATAGAACAAATGTCTATTGAAAACCGTGATGGTACACATGTCTATTTGGTGTTGTAACTCAACAGCATTTTACGTGTACTCCTCTAATTAATGTCATTTTATGATCAGCTATTTTTACTGGGTTGTGGTAGCATATAGATTTAAAGAAAATTTTGGTTATATATACACTAACATTGTACCTGTTAAAAATGATGATATTATTTATGTACTAGTAGTATCAAGCATAGGCCTCCATGTTAATGCACACAAAACGGAATATATGTGCTATAACCAAACAGGGGACATCTCCACTCTAGAAGGAACCCCTCTTAAACTAGTAGACAAATTCACGTACCTAGGAAGCAGCGTCGAATCAACCGAAAAGGACATCGAAACGAGGTTAACGAAAGCATGGACAGCTATCAATAGGCTATCGACTATATGGAAATCAGACCTAACCGATAAAATGAAACGCAGTTTCTTCCAGGCAGCGGTCACATCGATACTGCTATATGGATGCACTACATGGACGCTAACAAAACGGCTGGAGAAGAAACTAGATGGCAATTACACAAGAATGCTGCGTGCAATCCTCAACAAGTCCTGGCAGCAACACCCCACAAGACACCAACTGTACGGACACCTGCCCCCTATCACGAAATCTATTCAAGTTAGGCGAACCAGACATGCAGGACATTGCTGGAGAAGCAGAGATGAACTCATAAGAGATGTACTCTTATGGATCCCCACACACGGCCGCGCAAAAGCAGGACGACCAGCACGAACGTACATTCAGCAGCTATGTGAGGATACAGGTTGTTGTCCTGAAGACCTACCTAGGGCGATGAACGATAGGGAGGAGTGGCGAGAGAGGGTCAGGGATATCCGTGCTGCCAGCACGATATGATGATGATGATGATGACTAGTAGTATTATAGATATGCGGATAGGAAAATACTGAATTGTAAGACCTGAAGTTGTCTTTGAAATATTTGTAATTTGGATTCTTTGGATGATTGATCAGATCACAAAGATAAACTGCTGGTTTTCTTTGGTTAGGCAGTATATAGAATCTTAGCTTTGTGTTGTCGGATGAACACTTGGATAAAAAATGGCTGACATTGCAAAACTAGCAAACAATGAGTAAGGCAGTAAATTTTCTTCAGAAAAGGTGATTGTTGTAAACTCTATTATTCTCGTCTTCTGCATTTCTTCCATTTAGAATAATGGCTGTGTTTCTTTGTATTCTCTTAATATTTTTCTCACTTTCCCTATGGAGGATTCCGAGAGGTGTAGTGGCTAATGTGCTTGACTGTGTTATCATGGTAAATGAGTTCAAACTCCTGTTGCGTGATAATGTTCACTTTTGGACACTTTATACTTTTGGGAAAATTATTAAACTCATTATACTTCAGTATATATATGGGTTAGATAGTACTGCTACTATTCTTCTACAAGAATACCTTTGGCAATAAATAACCCAGGAAAGTTGATATGCTGTGAAAAAAACAACCAATCTATTAACCTCTTGCAGCTAACGTTTTCTGGTTGTATTCCTCTGGATACTTATTTTTCATTCTTTGGGATAATCATCTTGTTTCTGCTTGGCCTATATACATATATATATATATATATATATATATTTGTGTGTGTGTGTGTGCATGTATTTTTGTATATATATATCTATATAAAAATATATATGTGTGTGTGTGTATGTGTGTGTGTGTGTGTGTGTGTGTGTGTGTGTGTGCATATTTCTGCATGTGTATGTATTTGTGTATATATGTGCATGTATTTGGGTGTATATATACATATGTATGTATGTATGTATATACGTGTGTATTTGCATGTATTATGTATACGTGTGTATTTGCATCTATTGTGTGTGTGTGTGTGTGTGTGTGTGCATATTTCTGCATGTGTATGTATTTGTGTATATATGTGCATGTATTTGGGTGTATATATACATATGTATGTATGTATGTATATACGTGTGTATTTGCATGTATTATGTATACGTGTGTATTTGCATGTATTGTGTATATATGTGCATGTATTTGGGTGTATATATACATATGTATGTATGCATGTATATACGTGTGTATTTGCATGTATTTGTGGATATGTGTATGTATTAGTGCAAATATATGTATGTATATATTTAAGCAATGTATGCATATATTTGAGTATATATGAGTATGAATTTGTGTATATATGCGTTTGTGTATATATATATATATATATATATATATATATATATATATATATATATATATATATATATGCATAATCTGTGTGGATGTATATGTGCATATATGTATTTGAGTATCTACATGATTGTAAGTATATATATCATTGTATATTTAGGTGTATATCTGTATGTGTGTATACGTATTTGAGTATATATATGTGTGTATATGTATTTGAGTATATTTATACTGTGTATTTATTTATGTGTGTATTTATTTATGTGTGTGTTTATGTAAACATATATATATATATATATATATATCTGTGTATGTGCATGTGTGTGTGTGTGTATTTATATTTGTGTATGCATGCATTTGTCTGTATATATATACATATATATGTATTTTTAAGAATATATATGAATGTATCTGTATGTGTGTTTGTAGTGGTATATATATATATATATATATATATATATATATATGCATGTGTATTTATTTATGTTTATATATATATGTATCTATTTGTGTATGTATAAATTTGTGTGTATGCATGTGTTTGCTTGTTATTTAATGGCATATCAACCTTCTTGGGTGATTTAATGCCAAATCCATCTTTTTAGAAGGACAGTTGCAGTACTATTTAACCCATAGCTAGGAGGATGAGGGGGTTCATACCTTTCCCAAGGGTATTTGTCCAAAAGTGAATGTAATAGGTATGCTTTTGTGTATATGTGTATATATATATGTGTGTGTGTGTGTGTGTGTGTGTGTGTGTGTGTGTGTGTGTGTGTGTGTGTGTGTGTGTGTGTGTGTGTGTGACTAGTTCATGTGTTAATTTTTGGCATTTTTCTACTGATCAAAGATCGGCTATTTCTCTTGTATCTGTTTCCTTTTCATTTCTCTGTTTTCAAACCAATAGTCTCAGAATTACATCTTACTGTTTGTAGTTGTCCTCTCTCTTGAGTTCTTTGACTGGTAAACTTTTCCTCATCACTCAAAGAATTCTGACTGAGTTGGACTATACCATACTTTGCTAACACTTTACATTCTTTCCTTTATTGTCAATGAAGTTGTTATAATATACATTGACCCTTTGTACATTTACTTTGGCTTACACTATGAAGATGATTTTTAGAAATAAGTATTCTTATCCAACCAACCGAATCTAGCTCATAAAGTGTCTGAAGAAGACTCGTCCAAAAATTATATATACAATTTGAGTTGTTGGATCTGGTTCCTGATTTCAAAATCTAATGAAAGAATTGAAGATTTGAAATATAAAAATTGTTAATACTGTTCTTAAATGATACAACCAAAATATGTATTAATACTGTTTTTAATACCCTTGGGAAAGGTATGAATCCAAATATTCTCCCTCCAGCTATGGGTAAATAGTAGGGCAGACTAGGTTCTTCAGCCTTGGTGAGGCAACTAGTCTAGGAGAAGGAAAACTCTGAATTCAAACCTGTTAAACTCCACTTAAAAATTGACCTTGTGTCATATCCTGCCCCGAGCGGAGGGGTTGGTAAATATGATTAATACTGTTTTTAAATGACGCAATCAAAATATGTAATTGTATTTGTCTCTGCAAAGATTTGTCTATGTCTACAAAGAAAGTAGAAATAAACTGGTAAAACTTTATGATATTTCAAACAATTCAGTTTAGCATGAGTACACAGTTTAATTGTCAAAAACATTTCTATTTCAAACTATTCAGTTTAGTCGAACAGTTCTAATTCAACTAATTCAGTTAAGTATAAGTACAGATTTTGTTTACACAGTTAAATGTCAAAACAGTTCTATGTTAAATAATTCAGTTTAGTGTAAATACAGTTTCAATGTCAAAAAACAGTTCTATTTCAAATAATTCAGTTTAGCTTGAGCACACAGTTTAAATGTAAGTACGGTTTAATGGTCAAAAACATTTCTATTGCAAGCTATTCAGTTTACTCAAACAATTCAGTTTAGCATAAGTATGTAGTTAGTTCTATTTAACCCATAGATAGAGCCCTATCAGGTGCTACCATTCCGGGCCAGAGTGAACCTGGGAGTGATGGCAATGAAGGGGTGCTCTGCATTCCTCAAAGCTCCAGCATTACTGGGACGTCACCATCAGACTGTTTAGTGTCATATCCAGGAAACTCATTGGAGGGGGGTCAGTGTGTTCTACAGCCCCAGCTGACTGAGCAACTTGCCAAAAGGGATGTAAGCAATCAATATACAATAGCTATAAGAAACCTGTTTGATACTCCTCAGGAGACATCTGAAAAACAAACTCCAAATGATGACTATGAAGACTTTGTTTCTGCCATTTTAGAAGCAGCAGCTGAGTGAATACCAACCAAACTAAGAGCCAAATACTGAGTTCCTTTGGAGTCAATAACAAGGAGAAATGGGATAACATGTATGTGATACTATGCTTGTCATGGTACCAAATATGATACTATGCTTGTCCAGTACCAAATATGATACTATACTTGTCACAGAACGAAATATGATATCAAGCTTGTCATGGTACCAAATGTGATACTATACTTGTCACAGTACCAAATTTTGATACTATGCTTGTCCCAGTACCAAATATGATACTATACTTGTCACGGAACCAACTTGTCATGGTACCAAATATGATACTATGCTTGTCACGGTACCAAATGTGATACTATGCTAGTCACAGTGCCAAATTTTGATACTATTCTTGTCACGGTCCAAATGTGATACTATGCTTGTCAAAGTACTAAATTTTGATACTATGCTTGTCACAGTACCAAATTTTGATACTACGCTTGTCATGGTATAGAATATGATACTATGCATGTCATGGTACCAAATATGATACTATGCTTGTCACGGTACTAAATTTTGATACTCTGGTTGTCACAGTATTAAATATGATATTATATTGAAAAAATCAAAAGTAGAAAAGCTACAGACCTTGATGAAATACCTCTTGGGTTATGAAAGGAAATTTGATGGCATACTTATTTAATTATGCATTGCATAATGAAAGAATTATGTCATCAAATTTCTTTGTCTTTTGTGTAAATAAAACACAATAAAAAATGAATGAAAGACAATACTCTCCCCTTCCGCATGAAAAATGATCTCACAATCACTAAGAACTACAGAGGCATAATTCTTACAGTTATAGCTGTGAAGGTTTATAATGCACTGCTTCTCAGTCGTATCTGACCAGAAATTGAGAAAACACTTAGGAAAAATGAGAAATTGATCCACAATCTCACAGATTCTGACTCTCTATTAAATTATCAAAGGAGTATGTGTAAAAAAAACTTAAGACAACACTATTGTTCATAGATTTCTCCAAGGTATTTGATTCCATACACAGAGGAAATATTGAGCAAATACTTCTTGTATATGGTCTCCCTAAAGAAACTGTTATTGCTATAATGATGCGTTATAAAAACATGTAAGCAATAGTTCGCTCATTTAATGGTGATAATGACTTCTTTGACATTGTCACTGGAGTCTTACAAGGAGATACATTAGCAGTATATATGTTTATAATTTGCCTAGATTACATACTACAAACATCAATAGATTTTTAAAAATTAGTTTTACATTAAAAAAGACAAGAAACCGACAATATCCTCTAGAAACTATAACAGACACAGACTACACAGATGATCTAGTTCTTCTTGCAAATACACCTGCCCAAGCTGAATCCCTGTTACATAACCCAGAACAAGCAGCAGATGGCATTGGTCTCTACATGAACATAAATAAAATAGAAGTAATGATTTTAAACAAGAAGTAGTGTTTGCTAATGGTCCGGGAGACCTGGGTTCAATCCCAGGTCCTGTCATACCAAAAACTTTAAAAATGGTACTTGATAGCTCCTTGCTTAACACTCAGCAATATAAGGTATGTATCAAGGGTAAAGTGGACCAATCCAGGGAAAGGAGTAGTGCCCTCCCCTACACCTTAGTGTTGTAGCTATTGAAAAGGGAACCTTCTGGTCACCCTCGACTACAGTCGCCAACTTTACTTACTTTAGGCATCTTAATTTAAAGTGGCAAGCTTTTAAAATTAGTTGATCATTTCAGATACCTCAGCAGCAATATTTCATCTACTGAAAGCGATATCAAAATATGGATAGGGAAGGTGTGGACTATGATTGACAGGTTATTGATCATGTTGACACCTGATCTCTCTTATAAAATAGAATATGATTTCATCCAAGCTGTGGCTGTGTCAGTACTACTGTATACATGCACTACATGGGCTCTTATAAAATGCATGGAAAAAAAGCTTGATGGGAACTACACAAGAATGCTACATGCTGTTTTTGACAAATCCTTGAAGCAACACCCCATAAACAGTAGCTGTGCCGACCTAGTCGGCTGGGGCTGTAGAATACTGCATCTCTGCAGAGGGGTAAGATTTTTTTCAATGAGTATCTTGGATATGACACTAAACAATCTGATGGTGAGGTTCCAGTAATACTGGAGCTTTAGGGAATGTGGAATACACCTTTACTGCCTTCTCTCCCTGGTCCACTCTTGCCTGGAGTGTTAGCATCTGATAGGGTCCCATCTATGGGTGAAATAGAAGTAAACAGTGTACTTAAGCTAAACTGAATTGTTTGAAAGAGAATTTTTTTGACATTTAATCTGTGTATATATGCAAAACTGAATTGTTTCAAAAAGATCTGTTAATCAGAATTAAAATAGATTTGAGATTAGATAACCTACAATGGTTGATATGCCATAAAACCAAACTAAACCAAACCAAACCAAAGTCGCTGTGCAGCCACTTACCTCCCATCTCACAAACCATACAAATAAGACAAAGAAGATATGTGAGGCGCAGCTGGAAAAGTAAGGACAAACTCAAAAGCAACATTCTCTTTTGTCTCCAACCCATGGATGTATTAGTGTTGATTGACCAGAAAGAATTTGCATGCAGTAGCTCTGTGCAGATGCTGGATGCAATTTCTAAGACCTGTCATTTGTGGTGGGTGATCAGGTCAGATGGTAAGAAAGATTCAGATAACTCTGTGCTATAAGCACAATTTGATGATGATGATTACTAAGGTGAGTCAAAAGTTTAGCAATATTTTGGAAATATGAGAAACATTTTGTCAGTTCTGGATGCTTTTGCCAAGGTTGTGAAGATGACGAACAACACTGGACTGTAAAATGCTGAGCTTGCCTGATACTCTCCAAGTGCTACTTTCCAGATTTGTCTCTATAACTTGGAGCATGGCTTTGGAATTCTCAGTTTTTCAATCCATCCTAATACTGTAATCCACAGCACTTTCATCTTTTGCATAAGAAATGTTTTTGATTGCTTCCATGGTATTATTGCCTAGTTCAAACTTGTTAAGCATAAATTCCTAAATTAGATTACATTGCATATTCATATGTATGGCTTTCAAATCAACATGTAAGAGCACCAACTACCATGATACCAATCACATGGTTTCCTACCACAGCTTTCATGGTTTCACTCATGTGATATACATACCAGAAACTAGCACATGACAAGTTATCGCAAAACTTGACTCATGTTTGTATATCTTATTAGTGTCATTTTTAAATGATACAATAAGAATATATACAGTATTAATATATACAGTATTAATATATACGGTATTAATATAATACTCACGATTAAATGATACTATAAGAATATAAATGGTTTTAATAAATACCGTATTAATATAAAAATCATCTGAAGATTTGTTCAGGAATTAAACACAATTGTTGTGAGTCTGATTCCCAATTCCAAACCTGATGATAGAATTGAAGTCTTTGAATATCTCCTTGAAAGTAAGACACCAAGTTCTGTGTCTGCTGTAAACTTGTGAAGAGTTTTCTGACTGTAGGAGATGTAATTAATAGGCTTTCAATTTATTCAGCATCCTAACAATGTATGTTGCACTCCAACAAATTGCTATTAATGAAAAGAGTGTTTCCACTCCATCTTTTCTGATACTGTTAATTTCAATAATACTATCTTTGTACATGATGGATTCTATAAGTCTGCTGGATAGAAAGGAATTGGTCTTACAGATGAGATCAGTTTGAGAGATGATTGATTGAAATTGTTGAAGAGACATAATACAAATCTCTCACAGTCATAGTTTTTTGTTTTTTGTTTCCTATATATATATATATATATATATATATATATATATATATATATATATATATATATCTTTAAAAAAAAACCCAAAGATCGGTTAATTCATGATTATAAATTTATTTCAGTCCTGTATTTTCAGTTTCTGGTGTGAACCAAAAACATGAAGAAAAAAATTAATACAGGACTTCTTCAGATCACATGGATAATTAATTAAATTCAAATTTAAAATTATATTTAAATCTAAAAACCAGAATAAACACGTGGGGTGTAGGGGGTCGAGATTAAGGAGTTACCTCCTCGTTTTATTGAATTTCGGTTTTTTTAATTTTTCAAATTTCTTCTATCAGTTATAATTACGGTAATTTAACTTTTTTATCTATTCGTTTAGTTTATTTTCTTTTCATGTTAAATTTGATAATTAACTTTTAAGAGAAATATTAATGCTTATATCAATTTTGATACCATTTAATTAGCTACCTATTTTTTATGTGCATATGTTGGATACGTTTTTTTTCCTGGTTTCACTATTTATTTCTATGTTTTTAAATTTTTATAGTTGAAATTTAGTCTTATGTCTACAATCTAGCTATCAATTTGCTTCTCTTATTTAATAACTTATCAGGGTACCCATATTTTAATATATAAATTTTCTCTTCAAGGCATAAATTACATCTACTGTGTTTAAACTATTTGGAGTATTTGATTTTCTCAAAATAGACCATTCAATCTCAGGGGTTAAACCTTTGTTTTTTCAAAACCAGAAATGTTAAACTGAAAATACAGGACCGAAATAAATTTATAATCATGAATTAACCGGTCTTTGGTTTTTTTTCTTAAAGAAATATTGCTCTGTAATAAATTACATTGAGCTCTCTACCAGGAAAATTTAAATGTTTAGCTCTTGAATGATTTTCTTGTCCTGAGGGAATTACTCCAAACTTTTTAACCTGACCGAATATTACCTATATATATATATATATATATATATATATATATATATATATATATATATATTTCTTTTAATTTGTATTTACTTAAAGCAGTTACATTCATTGTAACTAGAAAGTTTAAAGATTATTTTGTTTTTTTTATCCTTGTCTTGATTGTTTCAATCACTGATAAGTGTACCTTCAAGTATTTTTTTTCTAACTGTTTCATAGGGTCCAGTAGAATGATCTTTGAGGACATTTTTAAAAAATACAATGGTAAAGCTTCATATCATAATAAAAGAAATATTTGTGGGGTGCTCTGAACAATAAAAAACTCTCTGGTATGTATCTGTTGAATGTATCCTAGTGTTACATTTTACTGAGAAAAAAAAATTGTTTCAAAAAATACAATGGTAAACCTTCATATCATAATAAAAGAAAAGTTTCTGGGGTGCTCTGAACAATAAAAAACTCTCTGGTATGTGTCTCTTGGATTTATTCTAGTGTTACGTTTTACTGAGAAAAAAAAGTGTTTCAAAACATTTAAATAAAAAGTTTCAGAGGTGTTTTGACTAATAAAACCCTTCTGGTATATGTGTGTTGAATGCTTCTACTGTTACATTTGACTGGAGAAAAAAAGTGTTTCAAAACATTTAAATAAGAAGTTTCAGAGGTGCTTTGACCAATAAAAAACTCTCTGGTGTATATGAGTCGAATGCATTTCAGTTTCGCTTTTTACAACAAAAAAGTTTCCAAAAATGGTTTCAAGGCCTTCAAATAATTTTATAAATGTATTCAGATTGAAACTTTATGTAAGCATTTTTTTTTAATTTTAAATTTGAATAAAGATGTGTTCACAGCTGAACAGTTTTTATTATAAAGTGATGATGCCTATACAAATCACTACTAAGAAAAATTACAAAGCCAATCTCAATACTTTTTTGATGAAATGTTTTGGTGAAACAAAGAATTGCTCCTGTGCTCCACCCTTCATGATCACCAAATGTGCCTTTGTAACATAGGACCAACGTGTTGTGCTGTAAAGAAAGAAGTCCACAGAAAAAGAAATACTCAAACTTAAAGGTAAGGGAAGAAAATATTGCAGTCATTTATTATTCACTTAGGCCTATGATCATTGCAACTCAAAAAGTCCATTTTAGTTACGTTCTTCTTCTCCCTTCCTCTTGGTGGTGACGGAGGTGTGGGTGAGAGCTGGCTGTTGACACACGCCTGACAGATAGGTCGTAGCAGACGGTTCGGGACCTCGGAACCTTTGAAGCACCTGTTTTGAAAGCTGCCTTCAACTCTGCCAAAATCTCCTGACTTGTTTTCTTATATAGAGATTTTGGGAACAAATCGAAGATCCCCGAATGTTCAATGTCACCAGTGAAACTATCGTGAAACACATGATAATTCATTTGTGATTATTTTAAAATCAGGTCTAACTTTGCAGGTCATTCTGCCTGCACGCTCTAGTCTCATGACACCTTCATTGATTGACGACAGTGCCTGTCTGTAATATTACCCTTTTTTGCAAACTTTTCTTGTTTCCTAAACCAAAAAATCATCTTATGATTTGAAAGGTGCTCTGACCAATGAAAAACTAAAAGGAATAATTCTATTGAGGGCCAAGGGGATTGTTTTAAAGAAAATTAATGTTTCATGCATTGTTCATTTTGGTTTTGGCAATGTTATGTACAAGCGTGTGGTTGCAAGAAAAATAAGACTGACAAGAAGATTCAGTTTATTTCATTTATTGAATAAGTGAAATAAACAAGCGAATGAAATATCTGGCTGGCTGATGGGCAGTTATCTGGTTGGCAGCAAGTGGTTGCTTTCATGTCGTCTGACGGTGTTGTCGGGTGACGCTCTCAGCGACGGCCAGAGATTCAACTGCTCGTGTGACCTCTACTTGCCCTACTTATATGTCCCTGACTTAAAACACTGGCTCCAGAAAATACTATTTGAGGAAAAAAATGATTGGTTAAAAAATAGACCTTCTTTTTATAACTGAGAATTATCTAGGGATTTTGGGAACAAATCGAAGATCCCCGAATGTTCAATGTCACCAGTGAAACTGTCGTGAAATACGTGATAATTCATCTGTGATTATTTTAACTGGCCGTTGTTGGGTCAACATCCGGTTGATGTTATTTTCTTCAGCAGTGTCGATGTCTGTTGGTCTGTGTTTTGTGTGTTTTAGTAGTTTGGTGTGTGAAGAGTTAAGTGGGTGAATCAGAAGTGATTTGAGGTATTTTATTATAACAGTAGAGACAGGTTCATCTTAATAAATCTTTAACACACCTCATAAAATGATATAATTTAAATGTTATAAATTAACATTTGTTGGAATGATAAAAACCTTGGAAACTAAATTCGATGTTTCCCTGTGGTTGGAAAATACAAACCAATAAAATGGATGTAGCATAAAATTTGACTATATTTACTCTGAATGCAACTCTAGACACACACAACAGTGAAAGGGATAATCTACTTTATTTTTCTTTTATAAATCTCTTGTTAATCTTATTTGATAATCTTCTATTTTTTATTTATTAATCTTTTCATATAATCTTCTAATACTTCTGTCCCAGAATGGTTGTTACACTTAGTAAATGAAATATCTATAAAAATGTAACAATTATTAAGGGATAGTAGTGATTTATTTTTATTTATTTTATCTCTTGTTAATCTTATTATCTAACCTTCTACTTTTACTTCAATTTACTAGACTACCCTTTTGCCCAGTCAGCTGGGGCTGTAGAATACACTGACTGCACCTCTGCAGAGGGGTAAGAATCCTCCTAAAGAGTGTCCTGGATATGACACTAAACAATCTGATGGTGAGGTTCCAGCAGTGCTGGAGCTTTGGGAAATGCGGAGTACCCCTTCATTGCCATCGCTCCCAGGTCCACTCAGGCCCGGAGTGGTAGCACCTGATAGGGTCCTATCTATGGGTTAAATAGAACTAACAGCATACTTATGCTAAAATGAATTGAGTAAACTGAATAGCTTGAAATAGAAACGTTTTTGACAATTAACCGTACTTACACTTAAACTGCGTGCTTATGCTTAACTGAATTATTTCAGATTGAACTGTTTTTCGACATTAAAACTGTATTTACACTTAACTGAATTATTACATATAACTGCTTAAATACTTTGAAATGGAAATGTTTTCGACAATTAAACTGTGTACTTATGCTAAACTGAACTGTTTTCAATAGAACTGATTATTTACATAAAAATGGATTTGACGTTAAATAACCTACAAAGGTTGATATGCCATAAAACCAAACCAAACAAACAAACAAACAATAGACTACCCTTGAACCTGTTGGGTTCCTATTGTGACAGCTGTCCATGATGATATTATACTTCTATTTAGGAAGGGGTGAAGGATTCTAATTAACCTTTCATAATTATCTCTGTCATATAAAGTATTTGGATTATTTAAAAAAAATGATGCGTTGTGCAAATACAGACATGTAGAAATTATCATTCATTTGAGAATTGGACAGGAAATTGTTTTATTCTCTAAATTCAAGTTTTGTAAATCTATTGTTTCAATAAAAAGCAGGGGAGAAGTGGTTAATATGGCTGAAATTATAATATAATGATAATAAAATAGTATCACAATAATAATGATAATGATAATAATAATAAATTAAGTCAACAAAAAAAAAAGAACCTGCTCAATACTGGATTTTGCCATTCTGGCAGATCACAGTAAAATCAAAAGAAGGTGAAAAGAAGGATAGATATCTGGACCTTGCTAGAGAAAAAGCTATGGAACATGAAGCTGACGGTGATACCAATTCTAGTTGGTGCTCTTGGAACGATCCCCAAAGGATTGGTAAAGGGACTGGGAGACTTAGAAATCAGAGGACAAGTAGTCCATCCAGACTAATGATTATACAGTTCTATTTGACCTATAGATGAGATTATAACAAGTATTACTAATCTAGGCCAGAGTGGAACTGGGAGTAATTGTGATGAAAAGGTACTCCATATTCCATTAAGCTCCAGGACTTGAGCCTCACTATCAGATACAGTTTTAGGTTATACCTCAGACAGTCATTGGGAGGTCTTAACCCTCTGCAAAATTTCAGTCAGCATATTCTATAACCCCAACTGACAGCTCAGGCTTTCAGTAGATAAGATATTTCTACCAAGGTATGTGAAATGGTCTACTAATTTCAGAGGTTTATCTCTGTTCAATTAGATTTATAAATACTGAATACAAAGATTAACAATAAAGCTAGAAAAAATGCAGAAATCGAGAAGTAGCCCAATAACTGTAACTGTTTTCTTTTTCCCTTATTATGTGATGTATTTTATTCAATTATTTTATTTTTGGTTTCTTTCTTTCTTTCTTTCTTTCTTTCTTTCTTGTATTTTTCTTTCTTTTTTTATCATGGGATGTATTTTGTTTGATTATTTTATCTTTGGTTTTTTTCTTTCTTTCTTTCTTTCTTTCTTGTGTTTTTCTTTCTTTTTTATTATGTGATGTATTTTATTTCATTATTTTATTTTTGGTTTCTTTCTTTCTTTCTTTCTTTCTTTATTTATTTATTTATTATGTCATAGGTTTTATTTCATGATTTGATTTTTAATTTCTTTCTTTCTTTCTTTCTTTCTTTATTTATTTATTTATTTATTATGTCATAGGTTTCATTTCATGATTTGATTTTTAATTTCTTTCTTTCTTTCTTTCTTTCTTTCTTTCTTTCTTTCTTATGTCATAAGTTTTATTTTAGATTTCTGCTTTATCTTGTACTTTCTTTCTTGCATTCATTCCTTCTTCTTTCTTTTTCTTCGTCTTTCTTATGTTTACTATTTCATTTTCAGTCTTGGATTTCTTTCTTTCTTTCTTTCTTTCTTTCTTTCTTTCTTTCTTTTATCAGCTGATCTTGTTTTCCTTCTTCATAATAAAGTTTGGTTTCAATGACAATGTTACTTTCATCACTATCTCTGCCTCACAAAGGTCTGTTTTATGTGCTCCGACCATATGTCATTGTTATTCTGGTTCACTTTCAACATTCGTTGATTCAAGACTGCTGTCAGTTGCTTTGGAGTACATACTCAACAACTTATGAATATTCATAAAGAGAGTAATATCAAGGACTCTAAGATGTGCATGCATTCAAATCATAGTACAAATGGCTGCCTACAAAAAACACCCCAAACAGTTAGAACTTTTTGCTTCAGGGGAGTGAGCATATTGAAAATGTATCCTACATCACAACATGGCAGCTAGGTTTTTTTTTCCTATGTTCAAACTTCTTTCTATTGTAATAACAATATCATTTTATCTACTTGGTTTGAAAACTAAATCTGAACGAAGGGCAAGTAATTGTGTTGAGGCATAACATAGTCAGGAAAATGAAAGTTTAAAAAAAAACTTTTTTCAATTAGATACCATAAAATTTTAAAACTTGTCATTATCATCATGTCGTACCACCAGCTCAGATATCCCAGACACTCTCTTGCTACTTTTCCCTATCGTTCATCGCCTCTGGCAGGTCTTCTGGGCTACATCTTGTATCCTCACACAGCTGCTGTATGTATATTCTAGCTGGTCGTCCTGCAGTAGCTCAGCCATATGTGGGGGTCCATAAACTTGTATTCTTCTTTTATTTTGCATTTGGTCTGTGTTACTCTGTGTAAATGTAAATAAGACATGCTTTAAGCCTCTGAAATTAGTAATCAGTTCATATACCTTGGCAGTAATATCTTATCAACTGAAAGAAATATCAACATACACATAGGGAAGGTGTGAACTGCTATTGACATGCTGTTGATCATAAGGAAATCCAATATCTCACATAAAATAAAATGGGATATCTTCCAAGTAGTTGGTTGGTTGTTTCAGTTTTATGGCATATTAATCTTTGTAGGTTATTTAATGCCAAATCCTTTTTTATACAAATAAGCGGGTCTGTACATAGTTTAATTGTCAAAAATATTTCTATTTCAAGCTATTCAGTTTACTCAGTTCTAATTCAGCCAATTCAGTTTAGTATAAGAATAGATTTTGTCCATACACAGTTAAATGTCAAAACAGTTCTATATTAAACAATTCAGTTTAGCATAAATACAGTTTCGATGTCAAAAAGAGTTCCATTTCCAACAATTCAGTTTAGCATAAGTACGCAGTTTAAATGTAAGTACACAGTTTAATTGTCAAAAACATTTCTATTTCAAGCTATTCAGTTCAGTCATAGTAGTTCTATTTCAAACAATTCAGTTTAGTATAAGTATGCAATTTAGTTCAATTCAACCCATAGTTAAGGCCCTATCAGGTGCTACCATTCAGGGCCAAAGTGGACCTGGGTGCTTTGGGCAATGAAGGGATGCTCTGCATTCCCCTAACTCAGCACCACTGGAACCTCAACATTAGATTGTTTAGTGTCATATCCAGGAATCTTGTTGGGAGGGTCTTGAACTTCTGCAGAGAAGCAGTCAGAGTGTTCTACAGCTCCAGTCGACTTGGTAAATCTTCCAAGTAGTAGCTATGTTGGTTCTATTGTATGGATGCACCATACTGACTCAAAGAAAAAGCATGGAGAAAAAACTAGATGAGAATGACAAATGCTGTCTTGAACAAATCCTGGAAACAGCAACTTATCAAGCAACAGCTGTACAGCAGCTTACCTCCCACCTCACAAACCCTCCAAGACATGCTGGGCACCACTTGAGATATAAAGATGAACTCAGAATCAACATTTTCTTATGGACTCCTAAACATAGATATGCCACTGTTGGATGACAAGCAAGAACTTAATTACATCATCTCTGTGCAGACACTGGATGATGTCTAGAGGACCTTCCCGGAGCATTGGATGATAGGGATGTATAGCAAGAGTCAGGGAACTCTGTGCTATCAGTGCACTTTGATGATGATGATGATGATGATAGATTAAGTTATCTTTCCTACAAAGTAAAATAATAAATTATCTGTAGAATTTCAAAATAACTTTTTTCATAATTCATCTGTACTCGAAAATTTTTACTGATATTTAGAAATATATTTCCCTAAAATGTAGAAATATTCAAGAACGTCTATCTTTTTCTTTTTCTTTATCTTGTAAAAAGTTATGCATAAAAGCAAAAATCCAACCATTGACAACAAATGGTATTAGTCTTTGTCAGTCATATTATCAAAGAAGTCTCATCTCACCTTTAGACACACAGTTTTCCAATGTTTTTTTTTTTTTTGCCTTAAAATTCTGATATAGTCTTGCTCTTTTTAAAGTCATAGAAAACACATTTTCAAAAAATATATTGACTTTGTCTATAGAAGTTCAAATGTGATATATAAGGAAAAAATTACCTCTAAAAATGCTGAATCAGACTGACACAGTTATTGAATGTTTTTTGCTCTTTTTAAAGTCATAGAAAACACATTTTCAAAAAATATATTGACTTTGTCCATAGAAGTTCAAATGTGATATATAAGGAAAAAATTACCTCTAAAAATGCTGAATCAGACTGACACAGTTATTGAATGTTTTTTGCTCTTTTTAAAGTCATAGAAAACACATTTTCAAAAAATATATTGACTTTATCCATAGAAGTTCAAATGTGATATATAAGGAAAAAATTACCTCTAAAAATGCTGAATCAGACTAACATGGTTATTGAATGTTAGAGGAGAACACAACAGTCAGAGGAATAAAAGATTCATTAAGTCTTGTGATCTTGATGACACATATATTTAATATATATGTATAAAGAGGATTTAGTATTAAATAACCTACAATGGTTGATATACCATAAATCTCAACCAAACCAAATCATATATATTTAATATATATGTATAAAGAGGATTTGGCATTAAATCACTTAGAAAGGTTGATATACTATAAAACTTAACCCACCAAAATCATATATATTTAATATATATGTATAAAGAGGATTTAGTATTAAATAACCTACAATGGTTGATATGCCATAAATCTCAACCAAACCAAATCATATATATTTAATATATATGTATAAACAGGATTTGGCATTAAATCACTTAGAAAGGTTGATATACTATAAAACTTAACCCACCGAAATCATATATATTTAATATATATGTATAAAGAGGATTTACTATTAAATAACCTTTAATGGTTGATATGCCATAAATCTCAACCAAACCAAATCATATATATTTAATATATATGTATAAAGAGGATTTGGCATTAAATCACTTAGAAAGGTTGATATACTATAAAACTTAACCCACCGAAATCATATATATTTAATATATATGTATAAAGAGGATTTACTATTAAATAACCTTTAATGGTTGATATGCCATAAATCTCAACCAAACCAAATCATATATATTTAATATATATGTATAAAGAGGATTTGGCATTAAATCACTTAGAAAGGTTGATATACTATAAAACTTAACCCACCGAAATCATATATATTTAATATATATGTATAAAGAGGATTTGGCATTAAATCACTTAGAAAGGTTGATATACTATAAAACTTAACCCACCGAAATCATATATATTTAATATATATGTATAAAGAGGATTTAGTATTAAATAACCTACAATGGTTGATATGCCATAAAACCCAAACAAACCAAACTTAATTTTTGTTGCTTTTTTTTTTTGCAAATTAATAAATTCATAATTTCCATAAGTGTTGCATACCCTCATTATATATCTACTTCTTACTTGATCAACTGGTTGGTTTTTCAGCAGCCATCTTCTAAGCTTGCTCTTTCATCATTACATTCTTTTTCTGTGTCTTCTCTCAGTGCCATGTCTGTTCTTGTTCATTGCTGCACCCCCAACATTCCTAGTTACTTGTTGTTGGGATAACAAGCAATGTGGACACAATTTTCTTATATACACCTTACTATATTATTGACAACACTGTTTCATCACCTGCTGCAACCTTGTGGGAAATTAGTTAGAGCAAGGATGGAATTGTAAGCTGATTCTGTCAAGTGCATTTCATCAACTAACTAAACATATATTTCAGTCTGTTCTCTAACATGATGTCCTGGGTATGACACTCTGCTCATGGCATCTTCTGAAGAGAGTTAAGTCCCTCCACACACATGCACAAGAAAAGAGTGTCCAGGTTATGATACTAAAATGCATTTAGTCACTGCATTCCCTGAAGAGACTTAAAACCCCAATCTCCACTCCCCAACAAAATAGTTGTCATGTATATGTATATACCTAACCTCATCAAAAAATGTGGCCCAATCAGCTGGGCTGTAGAATACACTGACTGCATTTCTGCAGAAGGGTAAAACTCCCCTAATGATTGCCATAGATATGACACTAAACAAACTGATGGTAAGTCTCCAGTAATGCTGGAGCTTTGGGGAATGTGGAATACCTCTTCATTGCCATCACTCCCAGGTCCACAGTGGCCTTGAGTGTGAGCACCGAAGAGGGCCCTATCTATAGGTCAAATAGAACTAAATTGTGTTCTTATGCTAAACTGAATTGCTTGAAATAGAACTGTTTTGGCATTTAACTCAACTGTTTTGACATTTAACTGTTTGTAAAGAAAAACTATACTCATACTAAATTGAATTGTTTGAAATTTAATTTGGTGTTAAATGACCCGAAACGGGGGGATACACCATAAAACAAAACAATCAGTCAACCAAAAAAATGCAACACTAAGTTAATTTTAAAGTTGAGTCTGCTGGTTTGAATGCAAATTGTTGGAAGGGTCGAGAATACACCAATGCAGAGGTAAGACCCTCACTCCCATGAAGGTAGAACACAGCATGACATTAAACTGCATCCAGTAACTCTAGTTCTCATATTTACCCAACCCCTCTGCTCAGGCAGGATATGACACAAGGTCAATTTTTAAGCGGAGTTTAACTGGTTTGAATTCAGAGTTTTCCTTCTCCTAGACTAGTTGCCTCACCAAGGCTGAAGAACCTAATCTGTCCTACTATTTACCCATAGCTGGAGGGAGAATAATTGGGATTCATACCTTTCCCAAGGGTATTAGTGCAATGTGAAATGCAATCAGTCTTGTCCATTTCCTGCGATGATAACCATAACACCACGGGCACCTCCATAACTCTAGTTCTAAGGTTTTGATGAGTGTGAAATCACCTTTTTGTTACAATTACTCCCAGGTCCACTCTCACCTGGAGTTATCGTACTTGTTATGATTCAGTATATTGGTCAACTAGATCTATTTTGTGTCATACCCAGGATAGTCTGATGCTTTTTGTAATATGTATTGCTATAAGGAATGGAATTGGTGACCTGAATCTCGTACATTTCCCTTCCCACCGAATTTGTTGAGAAAGGCATGAATCAATCTCTTCTTCCTATACTAATCTTTGGGTAAATAGTAGGAAAGACTAGGTTCTAACTTTGATTGGACAACCAGTTTAGGAGAAGGAAAACTCTGAAATCAAACCAGTTTCACTCTGCTTTAAAATGACTTTGTGTCGCATTCTGTCCATGATAGAGGATATGGGTTTGGTTTCTTTGTTTAATGGCATATGAACCTTCATGGGTCAGGGGGATGGGTAAATATATATATGTATATATATATATATTATTCTAGTTAAAAACACTACTATAATAGCACTCAAAATTAATAAGCTACAACTACAAATCCTATAAGCTCTACTTATAAAAACAAGAAAATCTATAATCAATAGAATTAATTTTGAAAATAGCAACAATGTTTTGAAATGTCTTCAGTTTTTTGGTTTTTTTTAAATATTCTATATTTTTTGATAATATTCTATGTCTGTTGATTACGTTCTGTTTTTTTAGATTTATCAGCAACTCTACTTTTACATAATTTTGTAATTTTATAAAAAACCTAAAAAACTCTTTCAAAAATTCTTTCAAAAAACACTCTTTATACATGCAAGCAACCCCTGATGATGGCCTATGAAAGGTCTGAGAGTGCTTGGACAATTTAGGTAGATTCATCCACCAATTCCAATCTGAAACCAAGACACTTATCAGGAAACTTGAAAGGATCTTAATAAAATCATATAAACAAAATGTGTCTTCATTATTTAATCAAACATGCTTAAATGAATGACTGCTGTCAAACTACAAATATATATATATATATATATATATATATATATATTTGTAGTTGGGCAGCAGTCTTTCATTTAAGCATGTTTGATAAAATAATAAAGACATATTTTGTCTATATAATTTTATTATTATATATATATATATATATATATATATAAAGAAGTAGAAATTTAAAAAGCAAGCCTTGGTAATAAACTTCAAGTGCTCAAATGCCTAAAAGCAGAGCAATATAAAAACATGAAAAGTGATTATTGACTATATTGACACTGTTACTCAAAGTTTCATGTGGCAAAAGGAAATATTGACACAACCACAGAACATCATCAAGTGACTTTTATTAGAGCATTATACTTAGTAGACTAATGAGTAGAGTGTTCACCTATGGTCTGGTAGACTGGGGTTCAACCCCGGGTTGAGTCATACCAAAGACTCAAAAAATGGTACTTGATGCCACCTTGCTTAACTCTCAGCATTATAAGGTAAAGATCAAGGGTAAAGTGGAGCAATCCATGGAATGAAGTAGTGCCCTCCCCTATACTTCGGTGTGGTAGCTATTGAAAAGGAAGCCTTCAGGTTACTCTCGACAAAGTTCGCCAACTTTACTTACTTTACTACACTTAAAATGTTCTTATAGAATAAAGTAATTTTCAGTTTAGTTTGCAAATAAATGATAACTCTTTTGGTGTCTGCTGAATTTTATTCCAAATCATCCAAATTTTTGCTAGAACAGACATAACTATGAAATTTTAATTAGAATACTCCACTCTGAATAGAAGCATCAATATCATCGTTGACCACTGTTACACTTGGACTCAAGTGGTTCACAGATCATCTAGCTTAATATAATTCATATATAATTGATATTATAGAGATAACTACGAAATGCTTATCAGAATCCTTCCCTTTGTCTTAGATAGAAGCATCAATATCATCATAGACCTCTGTTACAGCTAGAATCCAATGAGTTCACAGATTATTGGGTAACTAATAAATCTATAACATAAACAAGAATAATTTTACAATGAATTAACTTTTCTTTTTCTTTAAATAAATTATTGTCTTTACTAAGGTAGATCTATTAAATTATGAAGTTTCTTTCATATCTGGGTAAACATCCATCAATCTTTCGTAGACATCTTATGGATGAAATGGCAAAAGGAGTTTTCGATGAACAGAAAAAATTCAAACAGATTCCAGAAATTCAACAAATTAAAACAAATTGCCTTATCAAATTGAAATTAGCAAAGATTCTATTTTTCTTTTTTTAATGTGAAAAATGGTTAATGGTTAATGGGAAAAAATTGAAAGAGGGCATAGTGTCAAATATACTGGACTGTGATTTTGTAATAAGCGAGTTCAAACTATATTCACACCATTACATTCACTTTCAGACTAATGCCCTTAGGAAAGGTATGAGTCCTCTTATCTCACTTAGTTTTGGATTAAATAACACCATTATTGTTCTTCTACAAATATGGATTTGACATCAAATAACCCATGATGGTTGATATGCCATTAATCAAAGAACTTAAACTAATCAGTTGATATTAAAAAGGAGAGATGTCCAAGGAGGAATAATAATAATAATAATAATAATAATAAGAAGAAGAAGAAGAAGAAGAAGAAGAAGAAGAAGAAGAAGGAGAAGAAAAGTCTAGTGAAGACATTGTTTCTCCTCTCATTTACCTTTTTCAAGTACTGATTTTATATAACAATGGATTCTTTTTATTCAATTCAATGATCTCATTCTCTGATGATAACTGTAAATGTCACAATTTGTGTTCTACAAGAAGAAAAAAGAAAAAAACGAACTCCATCAAAGAAGAAAGTTGTTGATTTTTTTTTCACTCTTTTCAATGTCAGGTTTGTTTTATTTTAGTTCTTCTCAATGGAGTTGAAAGCGACTATGGCTCATTTTCCTGTTTTTTTAATTGTCAGGCTGAGAAGCAATATTTCTCTTTTTATTACTTATACAGTGTTGCATATTAGTCACTATACCACTTCTTCTTTATTAATTGTCAATTAGCTTGTCCGTACCTATTAATATCAACTTGGAATATTTATTTCAACAAAAGCAATATGACTTAATACAAATTACCGATCATGTATTGATTTATTTGAATTATTTTTCTCACATTAGATGTAATATATAAGATACGCAATATACAAACGGGAATATTTTTTTGTAATTATTAATTAATAATTTTTAGTTATTCTCAACTAGTTTTAACTTGAGGTTGAAATATTTTCTGCGAGGAAAATTTTTTTGAACTTATCAAAAGAATTTGGAAAAGAGTTTTTATGCCATTAATAAAGCAAGAAAAAAAGAACATGTAAAATAACATTAAATGTAGATTATTGTTTATTCTCCAAGAGTTTTGATCCGACCAGTATATGATCTCTGCATAACATAATTACCTGCTACTGTGGACCTAATGTGGAAGGCAATTTTTTGAGGCATGATGGAGGCCTGTTTCATATTAACTAACTGTTTTAAGTAGATATTTGACTTAGATATTGGTTTGTTCAAATATCTATGTGGGAATCAGTCAGTCCATTCTAATCTAAAGTGATGTTATGAGAATAGTTTAGTTAGATATTTTATATATATATATATATATATATATATATATATATCAGTAATATCCAGTCGGCATCTAAAGACAATAGGTGAAGTCATCTGATGAGATGAAGAGTATAATGATATTCTCTGTTGAAATAGATTTATAATGATAATTTAACCAGGTTTGAATTTTCTTATTATTGCATCATATATATATATATATATGTATATATATATATGTATAATCAACATTGTGCCAACACATCAAATTCCCTGACTTTCTTTCACCATTCATTCCTATCATCCAACACTCCCAGCCGGTTTTCAAGGTTGAATCCTTTCTCCTTACAGAATTGATGTATCTAAGTCTTTGTAATTCTTGAATAGTTTGTAAGATGGGAGATAGGTGGCCGTATAGTTACTTTTTGGTAGGGTGCTGATTCCAGGATTTGTTTTAGACGGCACACAGCATTCTAGTGTAGTTCCTATCTAGCTTTTTCTTTATGCATTTTGCTAGTGTCCATGTGATGCATCCATATAGCAGTATGGACACAGCAACACCTTGGAAAAAATTCCATAGATAGATCAGATTTCTAAAGACAAACAATATCTGCAGGGCACTACTGGTGAAGCAAAGACATACTTATAAACAATGTTATCTTTTGGACGCCAACATACAGACATGCCATGGTTAGCTAATGCATGAACTCTCCCAGCAATAAATAGCAGCCGGTACTGCTCTTAGGTAGAAGTCAATATTCCAGCAGACAGCCCTGACAGTTGGACCAAACAGTCTCGCTGGTAACCCTCTCATTTGTATATGTTGTATTACTGTTCTTTGTTAATATATTGAACTCAATTCCTCTCCTGTGTCTTTATTTCTGGCCCCTAACAAGGCCACAACAGCCAATTAGTAAAGACTTATATCAGCTCTGTGCAGACACAGGTACAGCCTAAAAGACCAATAGAAATAAGAATGGATGGTTTGGGAGAGTCATAAAATTCTATGCTGTCAGAATGACTTGATAACAATATATATATATATATATATATATATATATATATGTACTTTTTATAATAATATTAATAATAATAATGATGATGAAGTACAAATATTAAAACAAACGCAGGGTCTTCAGAGGATGAATTTATTTATAGTTTGAAATATTAACCAATGTTAAAAGTTTTGGTTTTAAAACCTTCATCAGGATTCAAAAATGTTTGAATGAAATGAAAAGATGAGAAAATTTTTTAAAATTCTATTTCTGTTGGTGGAGTTCTGCATTTTGAAAAAAAAAAAAATTGATAATATTCGCAAATGTTAAAATTTTTTTTTTTTAAACCTTCATCAGGATACAAGAATTTTTAAATGAAATGAAAAGATGAGAAAGTTTTTTAAAATTCTATTTCTATTAGCGGCATTCTGCTTTTGAAAAAAAATTTAAAAAATGAAAAATTGAAAAATTTTCAAACTCAAATTACATCACACAAATTTCAAACAGAATACTACAAACAGAAATAAAATGTTTTGAGCTTCCTCATATTTTCATTTCATTTAAAAATTCATTTACCTTGATGAAGGTTTAAAAGTTAAAATATTTAACATTGGTAAATAATTCAAAGTATCTATAAAATCCCCTTGTTTGTTTTCATATTTGTACATTTTCATACTGTCAGATTTATTTACAATTTCCCTATATATATATATATATATATGCTCTTAAAAGATAATAATGATATATACATATTATATATATATATATATATATATACAAGGCTCATTAAATAAGTTTCCAGACTTTTTTCGTATGGGCACATTTATTGATAGTACACACATGAAACTCTAGTCCCCTTTGAAGTAATCTTCTCCAGCTGCAATGCACTCGTTGTACCGTTCCAATAACTTCTGGAAGGCTCCATCGAAGTCCTCTTGTGTGAGCGTGTCAATGACTTTCTTCACAGCCTCTTTCATCTCCTCAGTTGTCTCATAATGATAGCCTCTGAGCTTAGGGAATAACCAAAAGTCACAGGGAGCAAGGTCTGGACTATAGGGAGGCTGATGAACTGTCTTGATGCCCATCTTGGTCAAATAATCTGTGACAAGGATGGAGATGTGGACTGGTGCATTGTCCTGGTGGAAATGCCACTGACCTGATTTGAAGAGTACTGGCCTCTTCCCAAGAAATCTCTTCCTGAACTCCCTTAAAAGCTCAACATAGTATTCCTTGTTGACTGTCTATCCAGTGGGAACCCAGTGCATGTAGATCATGCCAGGGCTGTGAAAAAAAGAGAACATCAAAAGTTTGTGGGTGGATTTGCTCTGTCTTTCCTTCTTGGGTCTTGGAGAGCCAGCATGCTTCCACTGGGAACTCTGTCTCTTGGTCTCTGGGTCATAGCAGTAGATCCAGCTTTCATCGCAGGTCACCAGAGCATCAAGAACTGCAGGATCTGAATTGATTAGCTCGACCATCTCCCTGCTGTCATGACAACGTCTTTCTTTCTGATCTTCTCTGAGCACCCTTGGGACAAACTTCGTGCAAATCTTCAGCATCTTCAGTTCTTTGCGAATAATTGTGTGTACAGTTCCCACACTGACATTAAACTGTGCACTTATTGTCTCTATAGACACACGATGGTCCTTATCCATGAAATTCTTTATTTGACCAATCAACTCTGGTGTTCTGACTTCCTTACTCCTCCCACACCTCTCATCATCCCTCACAGACTCCCTGCCTTCCTTGAATCTCTTATGCCACTCAAAAACTCATGCTCGATTCATGCAAGATGGTTGAAAAACAGTCTGAAGCATTCCATATGTTTCTCTGGCATTTTTTCCAAGTTTGAAACAGAATTTTATTGCATACCGTTCTTCTAAAGTGTCCTCACATCCAGATTGCATTTTTGAAATTCATCAGCAGTGACAATCAGACTTTAGTAGGGTGTATTCCAATTGCTGCTGTAACTGTTCATTAGAACCTGAAATCATAAAAATTGGTCAGTCATCTCATAAGATATATAGCAATAACATAGTGAATTTTCATGAGTCTACAACAATTTTAAATGCCTGTACAAAAACAGTCTGGAAAATTATTGAAGGCACATCATATATTATTATTATTATTATTATTATTATTATATATTATGATATATAAGGGTTTAAACCTGGCTTGCATGACATTCAGTCTCACTGACTTGTTGAGCTAAAAGAAATACTGCTTCCATCCTTACATATCAAGTTAGGAGTAATGAAGAAATTTGTGAAAGCAACAGACGAGGAAGGAAGTGGGTTTGCTTTCCTCCTGGAGAAGTTCTTAAAGATAAGCATGGAGAAGCGCAAGGCTGGTATATTTGACAGCCCTCAAATAAGAGAACTCATAAAGGACCCAATTTTTGATGAAGTCTCTGAAGTCACTGAAGTCAGTAGGTACAAACTTCCTGGGAAACCACTATAGTGTAGAATTCAAGAAGGAAATTGAAGAGCTATTGAAAAGTTTCCACCAGCTTGAGGCATAAATGTCAGTCAAACTACTCTTTCTGCTGTCACACTTGGACAATTTTCCAAAGAACTGTGGAGATTTGAGTGAAGAGCAGGGTGAGCACTTTCACCAAGACATCTGCATTATGGAAGAGTGCTACCAAGGCTGGTGGGATGTAAACTTTCTCACTGACTACTGCTGGTGCTTGAAACAGGATGCAGTGACTGCCTAGCACTGGAGGAATAATCTAAAGACATTTCATCCATGAATTACTTTTTTTGTGTATTTTTCAGTTTACTTGGGCACAATGTGAGCTTTCTGCAAATATATCAGCCTTAAATTTAGCATTATTTGTTTAATTCAACAAGAAAATAAATAATTATAATACTGTTCTATGAATTTCAAGTAAGAGCTTGTATGTTAAAGATTTGATCTAGTAAGAAAAAATGAGTATGATTTTTGGATTCAGTCTAAAAAAAACTCCCTTAAAATCAGCTATCATATATTTGACCAAGAAAACATTGCAGGCCAGTGTTATTGTCATTATATATATATAGATATAGATATATATATTTTATTATTATTAAAGAGTGTGTGTATATACATATATATATATATATACAGGGTGGAACGATAAAATTGTCGTCCTAAAGAAAACAACACTACAGCTTTATTTTAAAACTTTTATTGAAAAAGTCAATTCAGGTAACTTGATTATGTACTAGAGCTGACATATATTCAATGTAGCCTCTTTCAGCCTCAATCACCACCTTGATACGGATCCAGGTACACTTTGGTGTTGACTTTCAAGCCGACTTCGAAGATGTGAGGTGGCATGATGTGGCCCTCACTTGAAACCACACCAAAGACCATAACCGTTGCCGGAAACTTTGTTTTCATTACCCTGGGCACATCCCTGTTATTCGTGGCAATCCAAATTTGCATTTTGAGGGGGCCGGCAATGGTCCTGTTGTCATAATTTGGATCGGTAGAGAGCATGAGTTGTACAGCGGCGCATCTCCAATCTTGCTTGTTGAACATTGTATCACTTTCACACATGATAGAAGGCTCCTATCGCTCTGGGGATTTCTACACAACTGGCCAACTAATAGATGGTCTGCAACAAAAAAAGAAAACCGGTTTTCATTAAACAGAAATGGAATCATGTTGTCTTTTCTAGGGTGACAATTTTATCATTCCACCCTGTATATATATATATATATATATATATATATATAATCTAAAAATATTGATAAATGTTAATAAATGTATTTTCTTTTATAATAATAATGATAATATATAAGTAAAAATGTTGGTGAATATAGTCGTGGTCGACCCAAAAACTCCCTTTTCATTAGCTATAGCACTGAGTATTGGAGAAAGTGAACTTTCCCTGGATTGCTCCACTTTACCTGTACCTTATAATGCTGAGAGTTAAGCAAGGCAGCATCAAATACCATTTTTTCAGTCTTTCATATGACTCGACCTGGGACTGAACCCCAGTCTATACATACACGTATATATACAATTGTGCAAAAGATTTAGGCAGGTGTATATATATGAATGGGGATTGAACCTGGTCTCCCAGGCCATAGGCAAATACTCTACCCATTAGACCAATGGCCCAGTATATATATATATATATATATATATTACACACACACACACACACACACACACACACTCATATATATACTCACACACACACACTACTGTGCTAAAGATTGAGGCAGGTGTATATATATGAATGGGGATTGAACCTGCTCTCCCAGGCCATAGGCAAACACTCTACCCATTAGACCAATGGCCCAGTATATATATATATATATTACACACACACACACACACACATTCATATATATACTCACACACACACACACTACTGTGCTAAAGATTGAGGCAGGTGTATATTTTTAACATTTATAAATTATGAATACTGTTTAGGAGGTTAATCAATGAATATATTGTAATTTATACATTTACAAACATTTACAAATAGTAATTTTCTAATATATTAATAATTACAATTCAAAAATTAGCATAATAAGAATTCTTAATTTCAGTCATATTTTCATTATATGATATTGGCTTGCTCTATTTATTAAAGGTATTAATTTTATGCTATATTTTTGTTATTTTTTATTATCATTATAAGGTTTTAGGATGTTTATTATTAATCAAACATTAAATATTTATAAAAACAAGAACTGATTTGATTTTTTGATAAATTCTCTCAATTTTTTTTTCATTTCAGAACCAGAAATTGTATATTTCCAAACATAAATCATCAGAATGTTACTTGAATCTGATAAAAAAAAAGACAAAATTATATTCTACTGTGAAAAGGGCATATCTCAGGCTAAAATATTAAAAATATTAAAAGTTTCTAGGTGCACGGTACAAGAAGTAATTAAGAAAAAGATTAAAACTGGTAAGCGTCTAATTGGTAATGGTTTCATTTTTCAGCAGAATAACGATCCCAAGCACAATGCACTAAAGGTAAAGTTATTTAGAGAAGGGACAATCTGGGGATGTTCAAGTGATGAAATGGCCTCCTCAAAGTCTAGATTTGAATATCATTGAGTCTTTGTGGAATTATTGGGACCAAAGAAAGGCCAAAAAGAACATCTGTGGCTAGTCTTCCAAGATGCCTGGAATAATATAGTTATGGATTATATTAATGAAATAAAACTTAGTATCCCAAAAAGAATAAAGGCTGTTTTCACTACAAAAAGTTGGCATACAGAATATTAATGATTTTTAAGTTATTAAACGTGATAAACATCAAATTCATATTAATTATATTATCATTTATTAGCATTGAACACCAGTTATTTTCATATCCTTTGATAGTATATAGAATTTTAGCACAGGTATTAAACCTGCTTAAATCTTTTGCACAGTAGTGTGTGTGTGTGTGTGTGTGTGTGTGTGTGTGTTTGTATATATAAATTTTTTTTATGTATGGTTTGGTTGTATGGCATGCCAACTTGTTGGGTTGCTTATAGAACAAGAATGAGTCGCTGCTTATCAAATTCATATCAATTATTAATTATTGCATTATATATTAGCATTGAATACCATTTTTTTTCACTTCCTTTAATAGTATATGGAGTTTTTGTGAGGATATTAAACATCCCTAAATCTTTTGCACAGTAGTGTATATATATATATATATATATATATATATATATCTATAATGTTCTCTTTTCTGAAAAGATTGTAGTCAATGTTTGTTAGATTTAATCTTATGTCTGGAAAGTTTTTTCTTTTAGTTTTGTTTTTATCTTTACTAAATCCTATTTCTAGATCATGTTTTTTTACAATTATTAATGTGTCATCTCTGTATTATCCTATATTTTCTTGATTATTTCTGATTATTTCTTTAGTTAGCAAATGCCTATGCCTACTAGTTCACATATTCAGTCCCATTGAATTACACCATGATGAAGTTGTTTATCAGGTCTTTTTGTTCTATTGTTTATTTTGATGAATAATATGGTGACCCTCTGAGTGAAGCTTAGAATACTCCAATTGAATATTTTATGGTTGTTTGTTATAAAGTAATATTAGCAATCATATTTGAAGGTGACCCGAAGGCTCCTTTTTCATTAGCTACTATACCAAGGTGTAGGGGAAGGCGCTACTCCTTTCCCAGGATTGCTCCACTTTATCTTTGATCTGTACCTTATAATGCAGAGTGTTAAGCAAGGAGGCATCAAGTACCAATTTTTTGAGTCTTTGGTATGGCTTGACCTGAGATTGAACCCCAGTCTCCCTGGCCATTGGCGAACACTCTACCCAATGGACTGGTTATGATATATTTTTTTTAATCACATGAGTTTGATTTTCCCACCAAAATTGGTTGACCCAGTTTGCAGGTCTTAGAATACACTGACGGTATCCTTTGCAAAGAGGTAAGATCTTTCCAAAAGTGGGTACCCTTGGTCAGTACACCATATCTGATAGTGAGTCTCTAGTTCTGGTGTTCTGGGGTGTGTGGAGTATCTCTTCATTACCATTAATCCCAAGTTCACTTCATATAGGATGGTATTACCTATTAGAATCCCATTTACAGGTCAACTTGATCTTTTTAAAAATTATTCATATTTGATCAGTCCACATGCAAAAAAACTAAAACTCTTAAGAAGCAATAACATGAAAATGTAAATATTATAATAAATGCAATTCTCTAACCTCTAGGCAAAAAATAACCTTAGACAGATAGTCATGCCTTCAAAAACTGTCCATTAATCTAAAATTTATGGAGTACAACACAAATCAAACAAGAGAATATGGATTTCAATGATATGAAGATTGAAATAACTGCCACTAGATAACAACAATACTTTTAAACCAATGCTTATATCAACAAGGCAGTGTTTGACTTACCTATGAGCTCAATCCCATAAAAAGCACTCATGCAATGCATGTAGTTCCTCTCACCAACTTTTTCCTTAGAAAGCCCTACTGCACATGTGACAAGCAGGAAAACTGTCTTTGGCATTGACAATAACCTTCTTTAATCACATATGCTTTTTAAGACAAGCTGTAGACCCACATACTAAGTCATATTATTGACACAAATTACCTACAGGATGCTTAGGAAGGACTTGTATAATATCAGCCTGCAATTGTTTGCTGTCATGAAATCTTATATGATTGGCAAGTGCAGCTGTTAAAAATATATTCAGACCAAAAGTTTACATGACCAAGGTCAAGAACTTTTTCCAAATTGCTCTTTTCAAGATGGAGTGGATGAGTTTTCTTTCAACAAAAGCTTTACAACCATTGTAGATTATTTTCCCCAGACAGATTGATTTTCTCTCTTTATCAGCCAGTCTTCATCATCTTCACTAAGCACCTTAAGTTTATTTTTGATGATGTTTTTAAAATGTTTCTTCAGTTTATGTCTCAAATGTTTGCCATGTAACTCTCCATAAAACAGCTGCTAGGATAACTTAACATTCTCCATCTTAGTAAGGTGCTCAGTCTAATACATCTAATTATATATGAGGAGCATCTTAATACTGGATGTATTAGCTCTCTGAAGATGAATGGTGTCTGGTGTTAGAGATTAACAACTGATATTGTCGCATATCGCACCACTTGACAAACAATGAAGGACTCGCAGATATATGAAAATATAAATCATATTTTTATTCTTCTATGGGGATGATTGTGTCTAGTAGGAATACAGTTAGAGAGAGTTCGCACAAATCTATTTTCTGTGGCGGGGACCCATTTTGTGAAGTAGTGCAATGGCCAGAGAACACACACAGGGAGCTGACAGGTCTGCTTGAGTGACCCGCGGGTCTCTGCCTTCAGTCTAAAAATCACAGACCTTATATTGTCTTTCAAGTCCCATGAACATGCCTCGTCACCTATGTATTTTTTCTGTTTATGGCTAGTTATCAGAACTTACATACTTCTGGGTTTTTTCCGGTAATTTGTTGATCTTATCTGTGAACAGAAATATCTGTCATTCTATCCACAGGCAATAAATTACATTCTCGCCCTCATCATTTATTTTCTCTATCCTGTGAAACCACTTTGTTGATGCTATCTTGCAACCACATTGACTTTGCTAAGTTCATCCACAGCACTCTCTTGTTAGCTAAGCTAGTATATTACAATATTATATATATATATATATATATATATATATATAATTAGTTTGTCCTGAAAAATTCATAGGTTGATATCATATCTGCTGTTAAAGACTTTTTTACCAAAAGGATCCAAGAACTGCGATACCTATGGAAGGAGTGTGTAGACTACAAGAGGGACGATATTGAAGAATAAACCTCATCTGGTCACATTCTATGAGATTATCTTGGCCAGGATATGAAAATTTCAACTGACCCTTATATATATATATATATTATATTGGATCATAGATAATTTCTGTTTTAGTTAAACATAATTTATTCATGAATAATTTAATTATGAATTTGCTTCAATCAATTGTATATTCACCATTATTTTTCATCACCTCTTGCTGTTTATCAATTTGCTTATTGATTCCTCCTGAGTAAAATTCAACTGGTTTCCAGCTCTAGAAGTTTTCCACAAAAAATTTTAACCTGATCTTCTTGAGAAAAGTTTTTGTCATTCAGAGCATTTTGTAAAGCACAAAACAGATGGAAATCTCTTGTTGTAAGGTCTCGTGAATATGGTGGATAGAGTAGAACAGCCTAAATCCACTTTTTTTTCCCCTGTGTGATTCTTGCTGAATGTGGCTTTGTGTTATGCAGAAACACAACTTTTCTCCTATTGGCAAGTGTGGGGTGTTTTCTTTGAAGATTTTCAGGCTCATTTTTCCAATGTTTTTTATGTGGTAGCAGATTGTGGATTGGGATGTATTGAGGTCAAGTACTAATTCTCAAGTTTTTTTGCATGGCTTGCATTCTACTAATTCTCTTAAAACATCTTAATCAAAGTCTGATAAGTGTCCTGGTCTGGATTTATCTCTCACTGATGTATCACCAGAACAAAACTTTGAAAACCAGTTACCGACTAGATAGTCAGTAATGACCTCTTAACCATAAAAACTAGAAATTTTCTTAGCTGTTTCTTTTGCATTTTTGTTAATGGTAAACTCCCAGAACATTACATGTCAAATATGATATTTTAATTCTTCCATTTTAGAGTCATGAGATCATAGATTAACTCATGATGCACACTCTTTTACTACTGAAATAAGAATGACCAATGATAATTTTACTACTGAAATAAGAATGACCAATGATAATTTTCAGGTGGATTTAAAACATCTAAAGTTTGAAATGCATACTTTTGAAAACAAAAAGTATTTATGGCTCAACCCAATTCATTTTTTTAACTTTATCATTAACATTAATATGAAAAAGTAATAGTTTTTTTATTCAAATTCTTTAAGAGAAGAAACTAAATTTTTTTTCTAGCTTAGAGCCTCAGTTGGTGAAAGTCCATCCTTGCAACGAGGCCACTGTCCTCAAGTAGTGTATTTTATCATGTTAAGTGCATAGTATCAATGATTTATCTGATGTTTTTTTCTATCCTGTCAGCAAGGACTGTAAAATATGCTGACAGCATTTGTGATGAAGGGCTAAAACTTCTCCAACAAGGCTATCTGTTGGTCATGGATAGTGACCTGTAAAGCTTCAGGTGACCTATAAAACTTCAGATTCTGGTGGTTGAGCAGTCCTTGATCAGGCAACTTAAGTGGTCAAGTGATTCGCGACACTTCATTTTGGCTCTTACTGGGTTAAATGGGTGGTCTGAGAGGCCTGATCAAATCAGTTGGTTGATCATGTCAAACACAAGCATCTATATGATTGTCCCAACCATATTTTTGAAATTGCTCTTGAGGCAAACAAGTACCCAAACTTATTTTATCGTAAAGGTGCTGGAAAGCAGTGGCTAAGGATCAATTATGCTGAGATAGCAATGGTTGAAACCATTTAAATTGTGTACATACGAATGATTAATATTATGTAGAATTATTAGTGTTAAATAGCAATACTTGAAACCATTTAATGGTGTGCAAAATGAACTCGGGCCCATTTAGAAATAATGTTACCTACAAACTATTCAGTTACAAATCATATATATATATATATATATATATATATGTAAACAGGATTTACCATTAAATAACCCTCAAAAGTTGATATGCCATAAAACACAACCAAACCAACCAAACTGATGTTTTTGTAGATGAGCAATAATTATACATTGACTTGTTTAGATTTTAGAAATGAGGAGTTGTTATTTATACTATTTAGATGTTTAAAACTATTGTCCTTACCTTCATTGTTACATTATATGATAAAGACACCTGAAATGGCCAAAACGTTGTAAATATGGCAACTAAGACAAAAAAAATAGTCCAAGATATTGTTACTGAGATGTTTTTGCCATGTATGTATATATCAACCCCTCTGCACGAGCATAATGTGACACAATGTCCTTTTTTAAGCAGAGTTTAACAGGTTTGAATTTGGAATTTTCCTTTTCCTAGACTGGTTGCCTAACCAAGGCTAAAGAGCCTAGTCTACCCCACTATGTACCTATAGCCAGAGGGAGAATAATTGGATTCATAACTTTCCCAAGGATATTAGTGCTATGTGAAATGTAATCAGCCTTGGACCAGGATTTGAACTTGGGTCACAGTATACATTTCCTATGATGATGACCATTACCACATGGGCACCTCCTGTTTAAGCCATGTACCCACTTTTGTGTGAGTGGGGTAAAATTCTTTGATGATGAATCATGAGTAATGGTCATTTTCTGGCTGGGATAATTTTAAAAAATTTATTTTCTTGATATTGAAATTTATCTGATTTTCTGCCTCAGAATTACAACTTAAAGTATTCCTAAAAAAATTATAATTAATTAATTAATTGATTAAATTACTATAATGAATTAGAAGGATTAAAAGACGTTAAAAACAAACAAATAAAAGAGCAACTTAAGATTTTAAGCATGTCGTTGGTAGCTTAGATTGAGAAATGGATCTACTCACTTTCATCAATTAAAATATTCAATTCTCATTCGTCCAATGATTCAAAGCCTTGATTAAATCTGAAGGAAAAATTAAGACATGTGAAATCTCCTTGACGCTCTTTAAGTAAATGTTATAAATCTTATGCTGATGGGGTTTGTAGTCGGAGATATCAAAGTCTGTAGGCTTTAGTGTTAATTCAATGAGTATTTAGGATTTCATTGATTTGATGAGTTGGAGGATACATCAACGACAAATGGAGTACTTTTATTATTTATTTCTATAAAGTTTCTTGGAAAATATTGTGTTCTCATTTCATGTCTATTTTCGTCGTTGGTCTTGAGAAGAAGACCAAGATGGCATTCAACATTTGTATCTGATATTTTGGTATATAATTGAAGTCCCGCAATCCATTTGGGTTGTTGCTTGTCTGTCTTTTTCTTGCCTTCCGTTCCTGGTTATTCCTATTCAAAAGGATTGTGTACTAAAAAAACTACCCAAAAATGTAAATATGAAAGTACAATGGACGCAATCCCCTGACTTTGTGTCAGACACGTTGACATACCATTAATCAATTTATCTCACCCCATCTTTGTTTTCTATAAGAACCACCCTACCATTTGGAAGATTCTCTGACCTTATCACCTACACCCAGCAAACAGTGAGCATGTACAAAGTCACCTGTGAGTTCAAGTCCTGGAAGACTATTGTTGCCTATTGAGTCTTGACTAAGCTGTCAATCAGAGATTTCTCTGAACAGGACACAGCAAAAGCAGTCACAAGATTGACTGGAAGTTGTGGGCATTATGAAATGATATATGCAGATGCCCGCATGAGGATCTGAGTCAGTTGGAGGCAGTGTGAGTCAGTGCCTGCTTGCAGTTATGGAGAGCACCTGCTGGGGTCTCTGGTTGAGTACCCCTCCAGCCAAGAAGCAGAAGAAGTGCTAAGAAGGGTCTTGAAGACAACACAATGTGGTATGGTCAAGAGAAGAAGTCATGGGTCAATATTGCAATCTGTCTTTGTCTCCCTCCATCTGTCTATCTTTCTCTCACACACTATAGAGATTTGGCCCTTTTCGAAAGAATAAAAAGACATATATATTTTTATAAAGAAGAGTTTTGGTCATTCTTCCTCCTCCATGCATCTTCCCTCATTATAAGTATATAACACTATTAGCATTTCTTATAGCACTAATACTCTTGAGAAAGGTAAGAATCCAACTCTTCTTACTCTAGTTATTGGTAAATAGTAGGGTAGACTTAATTCTTTATACCAGAATATGGCAACCAGTCTTGGAAAATAAAAATTCCGAATTTAAACCAGTTGAACACTGCTTAAAACTAGACTGTGTGTTGCAGCCTGCTGGTGCAAAAGGGTGAACAGTTGTTTTCCAAAATGAACTAAGCAAAGAATAGACTGCGTTCACAACTGTCAAATCATCACTTGTCTACACCTTCTGTCAGCTTCTTCATTTAACCTGGTTATTACATTTTTGGGGTTTGCCAACAATATCAGATGTCTCATTAATAGACTATAATTGTTACCTTATGAATTAAGATGTTTTATCGTTTGTTTTAAGATCACAGCCCTGAACTCTCTTGAGTTGGGCTTTGTGGCCCTGATTGGGAGCCTCTTGAATAAAACTAAATTTCACATTCTCTGGTCTAGCTAAAACAGAGGGGTAAGATGCCCCCAATGAGTGTCGTGGATATGACACTAAACAATCTGATGGTGAAGTTCCAGTGATGCTGGGGCTTTGGGAAATCCGGAGCACCCCTTCATTGCCATTGCTCCCTGATAGGGCCCTGTCAATGGGTTAAATAGAACTAGCAGCATACTTATGCTAAACTGAGTTGTTTGACTAAACTGAATAGCTTGAAATAGAAATGTTTTTGACAATTAAACCATACTTACATTTAAACTGTGTGCTTATGCTAAACTTAATTATTTGAAATGGAATTGTTTTTTTGACATTGAAAGTGTACTAACTCTAAACTGATTTGTTTAATATAGAACTGCTCTGACATTTAAATGTGTGTAAGCAAAATCTGTACTTATACTAAACTGAATTAGCTGAATTAGAACTGCTTGACTAAACTGAATACCTTGAAATAGAAATGTTTTTCACAATTAAACTGTGCTTATATTTAAACTGCGTGCTAATGCTAAACTGAACTCTTTGAAATAGAACTGATTATTTACATAAAAATGGATTTGGCATTAAATAACCAACAAAGGTTGATATGCCATAAAATCCAACCAACCATTTTTAGACTGTCTCCTTCCTGGATCTGGGACTTTATCTGGTCTGTCAGTCCTCAATATTCTATGCAAGAAGCCATCCTAGGGATATGGTAATTCATAATTTGTATCAAATTTGAGATTTATCTCAGAAGGGGATAGTGTGAACTGATAAGCCCCAGCTTCTTCAACCACACTGTTCAACTGAAAGTTCTAATTTTGAGTTTCAGAATTCCTTTTAAATATAAATATCTCTGTTTACAGTGTCTCCTGTCAGTCACATGAAGAATGTTGGGCAAAGAGCAGTATAACTGTCATTCTTCAGCCATACTACACTCCAGATTTTGTCCTGGTAGACATTGTTGTTCTTAAAAGCTGAAATCTATACAACAGTTTTGTGTCCAGCAGAAATACACTGGAGTGAGCCAATAATATTGCTATGATATTGTTGGTTTGACTTATAATTAACAATAAGTAAAAACTAAATCAAACATAACCTTAAATGTATTACCTTACCAGTAAATGTTAGTTCAAGAATTATTAGAAAGAGTAATAAATTCAAGTGAAATAGCATTCACACCCACCCTAATACACACATAGTTACGTATATATATATATATATATATATATATATAGAGAGAGAGAGAGAGAGAAGAGGAGCCCGTGGTGTAATGGTTATGTTTGTAGGAAATGGACATGGCAACATGAGTTCATATCCTGGCCGAGGCAGATTGCATTTCACATAGCACTAATACCTTTGGGAAAGATATGAATCCAATTATTCTCCTTCCAGCTATGGGTAAATGATAGGGAAGACTGGGTTTTTTAGCCTTGGTTAGGCAACCAGTCAAGGAGAAGAAAAATTCTGAATTGAAACCTGTTAAACACCTCTTAAAAATTAACCTTATATCACATCCTGCCCATGTAGAGGTATTGGTACCCCCAAAAAAAAGAAAACGGCCAAACCAAACGCTAAAGAAATATTTGGAATGGAACATTCTAGAATCAGGTGGCATTATAAATATAAGGAAAGACATAAAAGCTCCATAAATAAGTGGATATATAGAAAATAACTAAACAATTATGAGGAAAGACTCGATGGGTAGAGGTTAGTACAATTTTCTTTTTTAAAAATAACACTGGATTTTCTATGACTTGTAAAATCTGCTGGTGAATTTTTGTTATATTTTAATCTAAGAATCTTGATTTATTTCTAATCGACTAAATTGTTTTACCAGGTGCAACTGTCATGAGTCAACTTAACAATTGTTTGAATTTACCGCGCCAAACTTAGAAATTTAGCATTCCACCTCCACTAAAAATAAAAGATAAAAAATAAAATAAAAACCTGGTAGGGCCTGTATCGGATGACAAAATAAAATATACCCCAAAATTTCTTTGAATATACGTCAGTCCTGGACTTTAACTAAGTTAAAACTTAAGGTAAAAGGATTTATTTTCATTTCCTTTTATTTTTATATTCTATTTTCTATTTTCTATTTTTCATTCTCTATTTTTATTTTCTATTTTTTTTATTTTCTATTATTTTTTATTTTATTTTATTTTATTTTTTGTTCCTTTTTTTATTTTTTTTATTATTTATTTTTTTTTTTATATATTTTTAAAAAAAATTTTTTTAATATTTTGTTTTTTTCACATACACATGGGAAGCAGCATCGTGTACGTGGAGGTGTTCGAATTCGCAATGCCTAACATTTCCTGAACATGTGAGTCTTGTGGCTTAACGCTCAGGATTGTCAGTTTGATTGGGGAACTACTGCTGCTCATCTATAAGAGTGGCTTCTATAGGTGAGAATAAAAACAGCCATCGAAAGATAACCATGACTCATACTCAAACCACATACACAAACCGCATCACTCTTCACGCGGGTAAAAAAGGGGCACGTCCTGCTGAGGTTGGAGCCCTGGCCTCAGTGTTCGAAAAATCAGCTACAGAGCTCAAACAAAAACTACTAAAATGCAAACAAACAATACAGATAGCGACATTTAACGGTAGAACCCTAAATAGAATAGGTCAACTACCAGAGCTAACTGCATCAGCCGTAGAACATAAGATAGACATAATCTGTATACAAGAACATCGATACACTCACACCGAAGATATCAAATATCACGAAACTGGCAATGGATGGATGCTGGTGACTGTATCGGCATGGAAAAACTCTGTCAATGCCTCGGTAGGAGGGATGGAAATGCTTATAGGACCAAGAGCATTAAAAACACTTAATAGCATTGAGAGAATACAACCTAGGATGATGGCCGCAACGTTTAATGGCAACCCCAAAGCAACAATCATCTACAGACCTACCAATGTTAGTGAAGAAACCGAACTAGTCACCTTCTATGAGGAGCTATCCTCCCTAGTGCGTAGCATTCTGAAACACAACCTGCTAGTCATTGGTGGAGATATGAATGCACAAATTGGGAAAAGCAGAAACAACAAATACAGCCTACACAACACGTCAAACAGGAATGGACAACATCTAATTGATTTCATGATAGAAAATAGATTAACATGCCTCAATACAAACTTTAAAAAAAGGGAGGGAAAATCATGGACCCACACATATGCGAACAAGAGAAAAGCACAGATAGACTACCTCTTTATAAACAGAAAATGGAAAAATAGTGCGATGAATTGCGAGGCATACTCCACTTTCGAGGGTGTGTCCTCCGATCATCGAATAGTCACGGCCAAAATACGTCTAAGCCTACAAAAAAACGCCACATGAACAGTGACAACTAAGCACTATGACTGGGCCCTACTTAACAACAGAGACATTAGAGACAAATATGCATTAGAATTAAGAAACAGATTCAAAACACTACAAGAGAAGACAGAAAAAGTTACCCCAAATGACGAATATGAAAATTTTGTTGAAACACACCTAGAGGCGGCATCAAAGTGTATCCCAACAAAACCTAGAACTAAATATAGAGTCCCTTGGGAAACGTCAGAGGTTAGAGAAAAACGTGCACTCGTGAAAACTGCCTCCAAAAGCTATCGGAAGAACCCAACAAACACAATTGCCCGAAAACTAGAAAAGGCACGATATCAATTAGCAGGAATATATCTAAAAGAACAGGCAGAATACATACAAAATCAGATAGATAAGATTAGAGACTCGGTGGAAGATAGACAATCCAGGATAGCCTGGCAAACAATAAACGAAGTAAGTAGAAGGAAGAGCACAGCCAAAGCAAAATTAAAAGCTGCAAGCCAACAAGAAAGAGTAAAACTGTGGGAACAGCATTTCAAAAATCTACTAGGAAGCCCGCCGAAAATAACGGATGAACCGATCACCAGAATTATCAGTAAGCAATTAGACATTAAACTAGAGCCTTTCACCAAAGAAGAACTTGACTCAGTTCTTAAAAAAATTAAAAATAGGAAAGCTACAAGGCTGGACGAGATCCCCCCAGAAGTGTGGAAGACCAGACAATTCGATGATATACTGCTCCGGCAATGCAATGCTGTCTATAGTCAAAATAGGATAGAAAGATGGATGAAGGGATGCATCCTCCCTTTCCCTAAAAAAGGCGACCTCGGATTAGCCAAGAACTACCGAGGGATAACACTTACATCCATAGCAGCCAAAATCTACAATGGCCTACTACGAAACTGCATAGAACCCAAAATAGACAGCATCCTTAGGAAAAACCAAAATGGCTTCCGGAGAAATAGATCCACAACCTCACAAATATTGACCATCCGTAGAATCCTTGAAGGCGTTCGGGCAAAAAACCTTCAGGCGACATTACTATTTGTCAACTTTACCAAGGCCTTCAATTCCATCCACAGAGGGAAAATGGAACTAATCCTACTAGCATACGGCCTACCAAAAGAAACCGTAGCAGCAATAATGATCCTCTACAGAAACACAAAAGTGAAAGTATGTTCACCAGATGGAGACACGGAATACTTCGACATTGTTGCAAGAGTACTACAAGGAGACACGCTAGCCCCATACCTCTTTATCATCTGTCTAGACTACGTGCTTAGAACTTCGATTGACAATATCAGAGAAAATGGCTTCGAGCTGACTAAGAAAAGAAGCAAAAGGTACCCAGCAAAAACAATCACAGACGCCGACTACGCTGATGACTTAGCATTACTGGCGAATACGCCTAATCAAGCAGAGACACTACTACATAGTTTGGAACGAGCTGCAGCAGGCATTGGCCTCCATGTCAATGCGCACAAAACTGAATATATGTGTTACAACCAAACGGGCAACATTACCACACTAGACGGAGCCTCTCTGAGGCTAGTGGACAAATTCACATACCTAGGAAGTAGCGTCTCATCAACTGAAAACGACATCGACACACGACTGACGAAAGCATGGACGGCTATAGATAGACTCTCAATCATATGGAAATCAGACCTGACCGATGAAATGAAGCGCAGTTTTTTCCAGGCAGCAGTTGTATCGATACTGCTATATGGAGGCACTACATGGACGCTAACCAAGCAGCTGGAGAAGAAACTTGACGGCAACTACACAAGAATGTTGAGAGCAATATTGAACAAGTCCTGGCGACAACACTCTACGAGACGCCAACTGTACGGCCACGTGCCTCCCATCACGAAGACTATACAGGTTAGACGAGCCAGACACACCGGACACTGCTGGAGAAGCAAGGACGAGCTCGTAAGTGACGTACTCCTATGGACCCCCACATATGGCCAAGCAAAAGCAGGACGACCAGCCCGAACTTACATACAGCAGCTATGTGAGGACACAGGATGTAACTCAGAAGACCTGCCAGAGGCGATGAATGATAGGGAGAAGTGGCGAGAGATGGTCAAGGGTATCCGTGCTGGCGGCACGACATGATGATGATGATGATATATATTTTTCTCTCTGTTCCTATAACTAGGTTTGATTGTGAAGACATCTGGCTGGTCTTGAGCCAGAATAGCCTGGCAGAGCCCATTCCTCCTCTGATCTACAACTCATTTAAATTCAGAATTTTCCTTCTCCTAGACTGATTGGTATACCAAAATTAAAGAGCTCAGTCTGCCCAACTATTTACCCATAGCTAAAAGGAGAATAGTTAGATTCATACCTTTCTCAAGGGTATTTTGACTATATGAAATGCAAACATCCTTGTTTCTATATGATCAACAACCTATCCATAGCATTTCATGCCTTCCCTATGTGTTTGTTGACATCACTTTCAGATGAGATTTTGCTGCTGAGCCATCCCAACTTTTAGTGTATATATATATATATATATATATGTGTGTGTGTGTGTGTGTGTGTGCGTGTGTATATTCGATAGACTCAGCCATTGCTTTCAAATAATGAAGGCCAAACATCTCTAATCAGTTTTTATGCCTGTGACTCATATGGCCTTTTAAACCAGACACAGATATGCTTGCAAGTCCTCTAACAGTGCATGTAGGGTAGTTATCAGATGAAGTATCTGACATGATCAATCTAGCTTTTGCCTTCTTTTCAATACTTTGAGATGCTGGAGAGTGTTTTACTCCAAGTTCTTGATGACTTTGTAGCATTTTGCCCTCAAAATGTTCCAAATTGAAGTAACATGCTCAAATATATCAACAGGTATACCCAGAGCTATAAGATTATTTTTAGATTGTCTCTCTACCTGAGATATGGTTGTCCGACATTTTTCTTTTTATCCTGAAGCTTGTTGTAGATGAGGATCTTTGGAATTCTGTAGTCTCTCATTCAAGTGACTTGTCCACTGCCCATCTCAATTGCAATTCTATGAGGAAGGTCTCTATGCCTCCAGTTTTGCACTTAGCAAAGAGATCAGTATTTAAGATTCTGTTTTGCATGCATATCCACAAATCGATCAAAGACAACACTTGTGAAATGTGTCAAGCATCTTAATCTGTATTCACTTGTACATCCAGGACTCCAATCCATACAAGAGAGTGGTGAGTACAACAGCCTTGTAGACTGCAACCTTTGTCTCCAACTTAATGCACCTTTTATTCCAAAGACAATGAAGTTTTCCAAAAGTACAAGTAACTTTAGCTATTCAGTTGACTATCTCATCATCTAGAGATGCACTGCTATTCACCTTGTTGCCCAAGTATGAAAATGAATTTGCATATTCATGAATATATATATATATATATATATATATATATATAATGATAGATATATATTGACAATTTCAGATGATAGAAGTGATGGAAGGAAATGCATTACAAAATCTATATGCTATTCTGCAAAATGAATTCCAAATCTCATTAGGAAATCAAAAAGGGTTGGGGTTGGTTAGGTTTTATAGCATATCAACTTTTGTAAGTTATTTAATGACAAATTCTGTTTTTATATATATATATATATATATATATATATATATATATATATATATATATTATTTGTTAATGAATAGTTTGTAAGTAGCACTTTTTAACAAGCTCATTTGTTTGCACACAGCTAAATGGTTCCAAGTATTGCTTTTTAACTCTAATAATTCTATTCAAAATTGCTTATTCATTTGCACATAGTTGAATGGTTAAACAGTTCTATTTGATTAAGAGATGTGACTCTAACAGGTACTATGAATCTGAGTCTGAGTGGATGAGGGAGTAATGGCAATGAAAAAGTACTCCTCGTTCCGCTAAGCTCTCCATTAAATGCAGCCTAATCTTATATACAGGAAATTCATTGGCTGGGGTGTCTTACCCCTATGAAGAGATGCAGTCAGCATATTCTACAGCCTCAGATGACTGGGCTGAGAAGTTAAAGAATACTTCTCCTTATATATTAAGCTATTTACAATAATAACAAAGAATCCATAATTGTGATGTCATTTAACATTATAATATAAAATTCATGATTACAACCACATTGGCAAGGCCTATGATATGCTTACTATATAGAAAAATAAGATCCCCCAATCCAAAAAGGGGTGTCCTGCATGTAAATGGCATCTGATGTTTAAACTTCCCTTCTGGCATTCTGTGGAATGTGATGTACCCTTTCATTGCCGTCTTTGCCTCGGGGATAAGGCCGACTGCATTAATTTGCTGTTGGCTTTGCCCCCAGCTGTCTTTTTAGCCAGGCCCTGAGCCATTCATGTCAGACGGGGTATTGTCCATCTAAGGTAAACTCAAGGCCGGAAGATTCCCTGGTTTTGGCTGGGCCACCTTTGGGTGGGCGAGCTGCATTATTGACATCTTAGTATCGCACTGAACTCCGTTGTCCAGTTTAAGCTATAATCTGGCGTCTGTGCCTGGACTCATTTTTGGGTCCATGTCCAACTTAGGCTCATCTGCTCATATTGCACCAAGTAAGCTCATGACAAGCATAGATTACCAGGGCTCGAGCCTTGACTCGGATCCAACCTTCCCCTCCCCTAACCCCCACTATAATCCAACCTTTAGGTCATTTGACCTTGTGTCAAGTCCTGTCTGGTGGAAGGCAGAGACATATATACCTTTCATTGCTGTTACTCCTAGATGTGCTAGAACCTGTTAAAGTTCCATCTATTGGTTAAATATATCTTTTTGCCAATTATCTGAGATCTCAATACTTGATGTTTTATAACTATATGCAAATAGCACTTAAGAAACTACCCAAAAGTTTTAAATATCATCATCATGTCACACTGCCAGCATGGATCTCCTGACCCTCTTCTGCCACTCATCTCTATCATCCATCGCTCCTGGAAGTTCCTCAAGGCTACATCCTGTATTGGTACAAAGCTGTTGTATATAGGTTCTTGCTGGTCATCCTGCCTTTGCTTGTTTATGTGAAGGAGTCCGCAGGAGTATATTGTTTATGAGCTCGTCCTTACTTCTCCAGCAGTGTCTCGCATGACTGGTTTGCCTAAATGGGATAGTATTCATGATGGGTGGTAGGTGGTCGTACAGCTGCTACTTTGTGGGGTGCTGCCTCCTGGACTTGTTCATTATTACTCGTAGCATTCTTGTGTAATTGCCGTCAAGCTTTTTCTCCATACATTTAGTTAGCATCCATGTAGTGCAGTGGGTCATGGTAATCTTTCAATGACTGCTTTTATTCTCATCAATAGAAGGCACTCTAATAGATGAGCAGCAGTAGTTGTAGATATAAGTGTACACAATTCCCTACCCTGTAGGCATGAAATAACTCTACACAAGTTGGCATGCCATTTAAATCAACTAATCAATCATAATTTCAGTGTTATTTAACATTTTTAATATAAACTACATATTTAAGATGTCTTATAATTATGATATAAAATCCATAATTTTGATATGAAACATCATTTTGTGAAAACCATTATTACAATCACCCAATTGGCTGGGGGAGTAGAATACACCAACTGCCTCTCTGCAGAAGCATAAAACCCCTACCCCAATGAGTGTTCTGGATATGACACTAAAATATCTGATGGTGAAGCTCTAGTAATGCTGGAGCTTTGAGGAATGTGGAGTACCCCTTCATTGCCATCACTCCCAGGTCCACTCAGGTTTGGAGTGGTAGCACATGATAGGGATCTATCTATAAGTCAAATAGAACTTTTTGACATTTAAACTGGGTACAAACAAATGACTTCTGCTAAATTGAATTGTTAGAAATAGAACTGTTTGATCCTTTAACTGTGGGTAAAACTGATGTCTAATAGAATTGTTGTTGAAACATAGTAATACTTTGAAACATTTAACTTTGTTGACTTACGCTAAATTGAATAGTTAGAAATAGAACTGTTTTTCATTTAACAAATGACTGATGTTTAATTGAACTGTTAGCTATACATAGCATTACTTAGAACTTTTTAACTTAGTTGACTAATGCTAAATTGAATCATTAGAAATAGAAGTGTTTGATCATTTAACTGTGTGTATCTAGAAAATGTGATTACAAATCATATATTTAATATTTATGTAAAAACAGGATTTGGCATTAAATAACCAACAATGGTTGATATGCCATAAAACCAAATCAAATCATATATATTTGATATATACGTATAAACAGGATTTGGCATTAAATAACCTACAATGGTCGATATGCCATAAAACCAAACCAAATCAAATATATCTAATATATATGTATAAACAGGATTTGGTATTAAATAACCAACAATAGTTGATGTGCCATAAAACACAACCAAACCATTATTGCAATGTCCTTTGAAATTTTAATATAAAATCCATAATTAGAATATAGCTCAACATTTGAATTTTAAAGTCCATAATTAGGATGTTTGATTTATTTTTGTTTAATGGCATGTCAATCTTTGTGGGTTATTTAATGTCAAAACTATCCTTGTAGAAGAAATGTCGTGGTACTATTTAACCCATAACTGGAGGATAAAGACTTATATACATTTCCTAAGAGTATTAGCCATAAAGTGAAAAGAATAGTGTAAGTTGCAATTCAAACTCACTTTCTACAATGTAATTAGGATGTCCCTCAACTTAACAACTGCCAAAGGTAGCATTTTTGAACATTTGTCTAAATCAGAAATAGAATTGTACTTGTTAATGAATGTGTGGTTTTCCTGATTGCCTAAAAGCTTAAATAATGTCTATAAGGTTAGCAAATGATGTATTCAATTAAGATAAACATCTGATATAAAACTTTCTAGTTGAAGCCATTGGAAATAGATAAAAATATCATGTAACCTATTTTTTCCACATGAACCTGACTTTTGAACTATATTTGCATTATATAATCAAGGAACTTGCAGAAATTAAAGACTATGCATATGATTCTTATATGTGTATGATTCTTCCTTACAGGCAATTTATCTTGCTTAATAAAGAAAAAAACTGTTTATGGATATAGTAACTAAACTTTTTCATTCTTCTTCCTTTTTATTTTTTCTTTTCTTTGTCCTAAGAAGTATTGCTAGTGAAAAGGAAAATGAGAATGAGCATTTGTTTCTAATGTATTGATGTTTCTACGACCATTCATATTAACATTGATACGTCTATTCATCATGGCATTTGTACAGGGACTGTCTGGAATTCTACAGCCGTTTCGAACATCTCAGGAACTGGTTTTGCTGCCTTGATACAACTTGGCAAAAAATCAGTGGGTACCTTAGTGTGCATGTCTGAACAGACACTTTCTTGTAAGGTTAATCAGTCAGCAAAAGAATGACAAAGAAAATTAGTTATGAATATGTTTGGGAATTTATATTTATTTCTTATGGAGTGATTTTCTTTTTTGTTGTTGTTGTTGTTAATAATTCATTTCCCATGAGGTTATGGTTGTTTGCTTGCTTGCTTGGTTGAATTTTTAACATATCAACCCACACAGGTTATTTAATGCCAAATCTTGTTTATATATATATATATATATATATATATATTTAGGTAGCACTCTTTCATTTAAGCATGTTCGATTAAATAATAAAGACACATTTTGTCTATATAATTTTATCAAGATCCTTTCCTTGGAATTGATGGATGAATTTACCAAATCCTAGAAGGCCTACATATGAAAACAAAAAAACTTAAAATCAATAGAATTAATTTTGAGAATAGCGCCAATGTTTTGAAATGCCTTTAGTTTTTCTTTTTTTTTTTTAATATCCCATATTTCTTGATAATATTCTGTTTCTGTTTTTAGCGTTCTGTTTTTTGAATTCATCAGCATCACAGTTTTATCCAACTCTGCGTTTACGTAATTTTGTAATGCTATAAAAAACTAAAAACTCTTTCAAAAATTCTTTAAAAAATACTCTTTATACAGGCAAGCAACCCCTGATGATGGCCTGTGAAAGGTCTGAAAGCACTCGGGACAATTTTGGTAAATTCATCCACCAATTCTAACCTGAAACCAAAAACACTTATCAGGAAACTTGAAAGGATCTTAATAAAATTACATAGACAAAATGTGTCGTTATTATCTAATCAAACATGCTTATATATATATATATATATATATATATATATATATATATTTACTAATCTAGTATCTACCAGTATTCACATTTCAAGAAAAAAGAAAAAAACCCCGCTAGGAACAAGAGATAAAATTATCTCGAATCACCGCCCGGGGGAAAAAGAAAAAATATTATAGGACAAAAAGAAAGAAAAGGCCTACCCCGTCACACCCCTTTAAAAAAATCAAGAGATATGCAGTCAGTTGGTCAAAAGAAAACTAAAACCTTCCGTGAACACTGCAATGCTACAATTACAAGAGTGCTCAACACGAGTGGAGCCAATTATAAAATTAACTTAAATCGCGAGTCGGAAATCTCCTACTAAAGTTTCACCTTAACGGATCATCGGGAGTCTAACTCCGAGTCGGAGTTAGACTTCCTGATGATCCATTAAGGTGAAACTTTAGTAGGAGATTTCCGACTCGCGATTTAAGTTAATTTTATATATATATATATATATATATATATGTGTGTATGTATGGGATTTGTAAATGAATAGTTTGCATATAGCATTATCTTAAAATGAGCTAGAACTCAATTGTTTGCACACATTTTGATGGTTTTAAGTATTACTATCTAATACCAATAATCCAGTTTAATATCAATCATTTATTTGCACACAGTTAAATGATTTCAATTATAGCAAATAATTAAATAGATCTATTTGACTTCTAGATGGGACCTTAACAGGTTCTACCACTCTGGAATAAAGTGGACCTGGGAGTAATGGCAATCAAGGGATTTTCCACCTTCCTCAAAGCTTCAGGATAAGAGCCTCACCATCAGAAGAGTTTAGTTTCATATCTAGGATACTCGTTAGGGAGGTTTTACCTCTCTGCAAAGATGCAATCTGCATATTCTTCAGTCCCTGCCAAACAGGCTGTATGAGATTACTCAGTCAGCAATGAAACTACTAAGAAAATTAGAATTAAAATATTTTAAAATTAACATTTATTTCTACAGTATTGATGCTTCTTTGTCTGTTGTCACTGATTTCTCTCCAGTGGGGTTATGCAGTCAGCATTGAAACTATGAGTAAAATTAAATTGAACATTTTTGAAAGTGAATATCTATTTTTATGTATTGATGCTTCTTTTTCTATCCTCATTGATTTCTCTCCCATGGGGTTATGCAGTCAGCAATGAGACTGAAAAATATTAGAGTGAACATGTTTGAAAGTGAATAATTATTTCTAATATTCTGATGCTTCTTTTTCTAATCTCACCGATTTCTCTCCCATGGGGTTATGCAGTCAGCAATTAGACTATTAAGAAAATTAGAGTGAATATATTTGAAAGTGAATAATTATTTCTAATATTGTGATGCTTCTTTTTCTAATCTCACCGATTTCTCTCCCATGGGGTTATGCAGTCAGCAATTAGACTATTAATAAAATTAGAATGTATATATTTTGAAATTAGTCTATTTATAATGCTCATTTTTGTTTATTACCCAATATATAAAGCCTTGATGCATCTTGGTAACCAATCAGAGGAAACCTTACTTGTGGATGTCTAAATAGACACTCTCTTGTGGAGTTACGCTGTCAGTGATGAGACACCATTGTTAATATCATTTGTTTGTTATGCTTCTTAGGGGATCTTAGCTTTTTACAATCTTCTCAAATCAATCTTAAAAAAATGAATCTTTGCACAAATTCTGTTTAGTAATTTATCCAATCATTCTCAAAAATACCTTCTTAATTTCTTTTACTTATTATTTCTGAAATTATTCAATTCTATCTGAAAATTGTTTACTCTTCTGCAGTTTTTGATCTGATTAGGCAATTTGTTCCAAAACTTTATTACTCTATTAACAAAAAAATCCTATTGATTCATAGACTTAGTTTTTGAAATTTGTGTTGACAGTAAATATCCAGTTCAAAGAGAGATATTGAAAAAAATGTCTACCATAATTAGAAATTCCACTAATTATTTTAAATTTTTCTATTGAATCACGACTCATTCTTCTTTCTAGAAAAGTTGTTTATCCTAATTTCTCTAATCTCTTTCTGTGACTGTAATTTCTTTATTTTTTTAAATTTTTTCGTTACTCTTTTTTCAAGCGAGATTTGAAAAAGATTAAGGTGCCACTTATCTTAAAAGAATTTTTTATTTTGATATTGAATGACCATAAAGCACCAAACAGGACTTCAACATTTCACTGTATCAACAAATGACAATGTTAGAATTTCTTTGATAAACAGGATTATTATTAATGTTTGACTCTCCTTTCATCTTATTTCTGTTACTTCTTTATACCTAGTGTTAATAAGGATTAATAGCCTTAATTTGTTTCAGTTTCTTAAAGGAAACATTGTCATTAGCAAACACTTAACTAATCTCTTTGATCTTTATTTTCTTGTCTGCATAATATTAGTAAATATAAAAGTATTGTCTGAATTTCTTAGAGGAAGCATTTTCAATTTTAATTTTTAACGAATCTTCCAATAATTTTTAAAAAATTCTATCACTTATAAATTATGAATTCTTATCAAACATGGATGTAAATCCATATTTGATAAGAATTCATAATCTTAATTTTTATGGGATTCTTAGATAAATCATTGTCATTATAATTGACTTTTTACTCATTTATCTTTTATCTTAATTTTGTTGTCTAAGTACGAATTGACTTGTCTGAATTATCATTTCAAATTTTGTTTAGAAAATTAAACTACCACTTACCATTTTTGACGTTCTTACTGATCCATTCTTGGGGCTTCATCACTTGTATCATCTAACTAGTTGAAGTACCCACCTACATCAGATAAGGGGTTTATTTTTCAGTTTTTATCAAGTGTGTAATGTGTAAGAAAAGAATGTTTTAAAATTATACTTAGTGATAATGGAAGGTTTTGAGGAATTTCTGTGTATTTAAATTGGAATGGCACTGATAAATGGTCTGTGGAAATGGTTTAATTTACTAGCAGTGGTGTGTCTGTCTCACTCATCAACTATTACCCCATGACAAACCACACATTTTGTCTACCATGATGCCACAAATATGAAGTACTCTATAAAGATAAAATCCACGCACGTCATGGTCCTGCTCATTCACCATTACCCTCTGACAAGGCACTCATTTAGTTTGATTAAAGCCACAAATGTGAAGCTCTATGTAAAGATCAGTTTTGCTATGAAGTAATTATGGTCTGTTCGACAACCTCATTCACTATGGCCTCATGAAGCTTGCTTTGAAGATCAAATCTACTATACAATACTTATGATCTATTACCCTAGCTCATTTACCGTTACCCTATGACAATGGACTGTCATACCACCAGACTTGTCAGTTTTCATCACATCATAAAAATGCCAGATTAAGATGCATCCACTTTGTGAATTCCTTTGCTGTATTTACAACTTTCGATTAACAAAATGTTAATTCAGTGATATAAGATTCGAATTACTCTAAATTGCCGTGTACAAATTAAAATTTTAAGCCTGAAAAAATCTTGACAAAACTAGGGGTCTACTTATAAACCAAGGGCTAAAATCCAAAACTTTAACAGAATAGTTAACCAGTGGAATAATCAATATACACCACAAACTGTAACTCCTGCAAACTCAGCTCATTCAGCCAAGGTTACAGAATACACTGACTGCATCTCTGCAGAGGGGTAAGACCCCACCTATCCCCAATGAGTGTTCTGGATATGAAATTAAACAATCTAATGTTGAGTCTCCTGTTCTGGAGGTATAGGAAATGTAGAGTACCCCTTCATTGCTCCCAGATCCACTCTGACCCAGAGTGGTAGCACATGGTAGGGTTCTATCTATGGGTCAAAAAGAACTGTTTGACATTTAAACTGTGAGCAAAAAAATGACTTATTCTAAATTGAATTGTTAGAAATAGAACTGTTTGACCATCTAACTGTGTGTAAACAAATGACTGATTTTTAATCAAATTGTTTGTTATACATAGCAATACTTGGAACCATTTAACTGCCTGCAAATGAATGAATAGTGTGGAATAGAATAAATAGCAATACTTGTAACCACTTCACTCTGTGCAAACAAATGATTAATGTTGAATAGAATCACTAATGGGAGATAGCTATAATTGAACCCATTTAACTGTATAGAAACAAAAGCAATACTTGGATCCATTTAACTTTATGCAAATAAATGAGTAATTTTGAATGGAATCATTAGTGTTGAATAGTAGTATATGTAACACTTTAACTGTATGTCTACATTGAATTATTGTTATTACATGAAACAATTTTACTCTGAGCAAATAAAACTTAATGTAGAATACTTGAAATTCAAATACTTGTGAGCAAACAAATAAGCTCTGACTCATTTAAAAATAAAATTACTTACAAATCATATGAATAACCACTTAACTGTATGTAAACAAATGAGCTATGACTCGTTTATAAATATTATCTACAAACAAGGCATTAACAAATCATATAAAATATGTTTACAGAGGATTTGGCATTAAATAACCTATAATGGTTGATATGCCATAAAACCCAACCAAACCAAATCATATATATTTATTTTATATGTATAAAGAGAATTTGGCATTAAATAACCTTCAAGGGTTGATATGCTATAAAACCCAACCAAACCAAATCATATTTATTATATATGTATAAAGAGAATTTGGCATTAAATAACCTACGAGGGTTGATATGCTATAAAACCCAACCAAACCAAATCATATATATTTATTTTATATGTATAAAGAGAATTTGGCATTAAATAACCTACGAGGGTTGATATGCTATAAAACCCAACCAAAACAAATCATATATATTTATTATATATGTATAAAGAGAATTTGGCATTAAATAACCTACAAGGGTTGATATGCTATAAAACCCAACCAAACCAAATCATATATATTTATTATTAATGTATAAAGAGAATTTGGCATTAAACAACCTACAATGGTTGATATGCCTTAAAACCCAACCAAACCAAATCCTTCATATTTAATGTATACAGTAGCGTCCAAAACTAAGGGACAAAAATTTTAAAACCTAATATTTGTTAGAAAAAACAACTGTGAAAAACTGAAATTTTGACAACTGGTAGTCTTTATGATCCATAATAACATACTAAAATTTGAATCATTTGCAAAGGATAGAAAAAGAATTATAACAATTATTTATTTATTTTCAAATTTGTAACGTCCAAAAGTAAGGGACTAAATTGAGAAAAACAATTAAACAGCCAAAAAACAATAAAAATACATGTACAATCAATATTTAGTAAATGAGCCCTTGCTCTCAATGACAGCTGCACATCATCGAATACAAGAACGAATCAGTTCTTGACAATCCTTGATACTAATTTTAGACTATTCTTCTTGAAGCTTCACCCACAAATCCTCTGTGTTAGTGGGATTTCTTTCCATAACTTTCACTCCTAAGGTCTTCCAAAGATTTTCTATTGGATTTAAGTCAGGACTTTGCAGTGGCCTTTCCATAATTTCAAAATCTTGCTCGCTAAGGTAACTCATTACCACCTTTGCCTTGTGACATGGGGCATTATCTTGCATAAAGGTAGCCCTATCGAAACCTGGATTCTGTATGATTGGCACAACTTGATCTTGAACAATGTTTTTATAGATCTGCACGTTTACAAGAGTTTGTAACTGGACAAGAGGCGTTGTACCTTGGCTAGAAAACATTCCAAATACCATGACGCTTTCGCCCCAAAACTTGACAGTTTTCTTAGTATACTTTGCATTTAATCTTTCACCAATACGTCTCTTTACATTGTTTTTTTTCCATCATTTCTAAATAAATTATACTTGCTTTCATCACTGAAAAATACTTTTGCCCAATTTTCATATGTCCAAATTACATACCTGTTTGCAAACTCTAATCTCTTCTTATTATTCTTCGAACTAACAAGTGGTTTCTTCCTTGGGGTTCGATTAAACAGCCCTATTTCTTGCAGTCGTCTAGAAACAGTCTGTCTTGACACATTAACACATGAGGTACTATTCATAACCCTTTTAATTTCTGTGCAAGACTTAAAACGATCCTTTCATGACAAATGCTGCATTATTTGATGTTCTCTTGCCAAAGTTTTGCGGGGTCTGCCGGTTTTAAAAGCACTAACTATTTTGCCAGTATCATTGTAGGATTTAACAACCCTGCCTACAACACTCTTTGAATGTTTCACTTTCTCTGAAATCTCTCTAATGGTGTGCTTTTCCTTGTGTAGCTTCACAATAGCTTGTCTCACAGAGTAATCAAGTTTATGGTGTTTTGCCATGGTGCCGGCTGATGCAATGTTTACAAATGACTAAGTAAGATTTATTCTTTAGAGGAAATCAAAAAATTTGTATATAGCATACTGTTTACATTGTTTTTCTCAATTTTGTCCCTTACTTTTGGACGATCCTATTTTGAAAATAAATAAATAATTGTTATAATTCTTTTTCTATCCTTTGCAGATGATTCAAATTTTAGTATGTTATTATGGATGATAACGACTACCAGTAGTCAAAATTTCAGCTTTTCACAGTTATTATTTTTAACAAATATTAGGTTTTAAAATTTTGTCCCTTAGTTTTGGACACTACTGTATGTATGAAGAGTATTTGACATTGAATAACCTACAATGGTTGACATGACAAAAAAGCCAACTAAACCAAATCCAACATATTTAATATATATGTATAAAGAGAATTTGGCATTAAATAACCAACAATAGTTGATATGCCATAAATGGTTGATATGCCATTTGGCATTGAATAACCTACAATGGTTGATATGCCATAAAACACAACCAAACCAAATCCTACATATTTAATGTATATGTATAAAGAGAATTTGACACTAAATAACCTACAATGCTTGATATGCCATAAAACCCAACCAAACCAAACCCTTTATATTTAATACATATGTATAAAGAGAATTTGGCATTAAATAACCTACAATGGTTGATATGCCACAAAACCCAACCCAACCAAATCCTACATATTTAATATATATGTATAAAGAGAATTTGGCATTAAATAACCTACAGGGGTTGATATACCATAAAACCCAACCTAACCAAACCAACCCAAATCAACAGACTGACCCAAATATTTCCAACTTAGAATTGTGTTTGGTGAACATATCTAACAAATTAACTATGAGATTAACATAAAATAATAAAACTGTAAGATAATTTAAGAATTATGTTAATGTTATATGACGTTATTTCCAACTGCTGATTCACTGACCGTAAACACTAACTGATATATCACAGCATTCAAATGGCCAGTCAAACAACTGTAGAGTATTGTTTATCTACACAATTTCATGATAGTGCAAGAGATGGTGAATTCATCTTAATATAAGCTCTAAATGTGTAAGATTTATATATGGCTGATATAATTCTGATTTCAGAGAAAAATTACTTATACCATATACTACTGGAATAATGACAGTTTAGTAAGACATAATGGTAGTTTATTAAATATAAACACATTGCCATTACTTTTCTGATATGATGCAACATTTTAAATTACGGTTAGCCGAAGATTATTTTATTGATGATCAAAACATTAATTCTAAGATACAAGGTGTCTCAATGTGACCAATGTGACCAAGGTGTCTCAATGAGACCAATGTGACTGCAAATAACTCTATCTGAAAGCTGATATAATAACAATTAAAAAAAAACATTGATTTGATGTCTCTTGATCAAAGGATACATTTTTTACAGGACATGTTCCTAATGACCACCATTATGCTTGTCACAGTAATACATCATTATGGTTTTAATGGGTGGCATCTATTTGGAGGTGCCCGTGGTATAATGGTTATCGTCGCAGGAATTGGACACGGCGACACGAGTTCAAATCCTGGACTGATTGCATTTCACATAGCACTAATACCCTTGGGAAAGGTATGAATCCAATTATTCTCCCTCCAGCTATGGGTAAATAGTAGGGCAGACTAGGTTCTTCAGCCTTGTTGAGGCAACTAGTCTAGAAGGAAAACTCTGAATTCAAACCTGTTAAACTCCGCTTAAAAAATTGACCTTGTGTCATATCCTGCCCGAGCGGAGGGGTTGGGTAAATATGATCTATTTTGAGACACCCAATACAACATTGTAATGTAGTATATCGTACTTATACACATTACTAAAATTAAACTCTAGTTTACGTATATGCTTTCGATACAGGTTATCATAGCTTATCCTCATTTAGACTTACCTGTAACCAACTATATGTTTAGCGATTGACCTATACAGCAGGTATAATACTAACCCAGAATTTTGAGCTAGAAGTTTTTAGGTTGTCTGCTATGCCAGATTGACTTGTATGCCACAATATATTATAATTAAGAAGATGAGAATTTTTGTGAAATTCATGTGCTAAGTCTGTGTACAAGGTCTCAATAATGAATAATCAATTCACTGATGTTAATTTGAATTGTATGATGATAATGTCACTGGTAAGTTGAGGACACATTCTTCATAGAGAAATAAGATAAAAATCAAATTCTAATAATGCTTGACTACTAGTGAAGTATATTTTCCTGATTTTAAAATTCTTTCTTCTTCTTTCTCATACTGTGAGACTTCATTCTAACATATATATATATACATATATATATATATATATATATATACAAGTTGAAAAATGGATATCATTTCTTAATCTAGTAACTTGACAAATTCTTTTTCAAATGATCTCAAGTTTTTACAGCATGTGTAGAAACAAATCAGAATGTTATATATTTAAAGTTTAAATGCTTTATCTTTGACAGAAAATGGCATTTGTATACTAGAAAAAAACATAAAACATTAAACATCAAATTTTGGGTTGTTTCTACATATGCCATTAGAATTTGAGATCATTTGAATGAGAATTGGTCAAATTATTAGATAAAATGATACCAGTGTTTCTGAAACATCCAGTACATTGCAAATAATATTAGATTTTTCTGAAACACTCTGTACATCTCAAATAATATCAGATTTTTTCTGAAACACTCTGAACATTTCAAATAATATCAGATTTTTCTGAAACACCCTATATATCTCAAATAATATGAACACTCTCTGTACATCTCAAATGATATCAACACCCTGTACATCTCAAATGATATCAATTTTTAAACATCCTCTGAAACACCCTGTACATCTCAAATGATAACAACTTTTTCTGAAACACCTTGTACATCTCAAATGATATCAAATTTTTCTGAAAAACCTCCTTTGCCCAGTCAGCTGGGGCTGTAGAATACACTGACTGCACCTCTGCAGAGGAGTAAGATCTCCCCCTAACGAGTGTCCTGGATATGACACTAAACAATCTGATGGGGAGGTTCCAGCAGTGCTGGAGCTTTGGGGAATGCGGAGTACCCCTTCATTGCCATCGCTCCTAGGTCCACTCTGGCCCGGAGTGGTAGCATCTGATAGGGCCCTATCTATGGGTTAAATAGAACTAACAGCATACTTATGCTAAAATGAATTGAGTAAACTGAATAGCTTGAAATAGAAACGTTTTTGACAATTAAACCGTACTTACACTTAAACTGCATGCTTATGCTTAACTGAATTATTTCAAATAGAACTGTTTTTCGACATTAAAACTGTATTGACACTTAACTGAATTATTACATATAACTGCTTGAATAGTTTGAAATGGAAATGTTTTTGACAATTAAACTGTATACTTATGCTAAACTGAACTGTTTTCAATAGAACAGATTATTTACATAAAAATGGATTTGGCGTTAAATAACCTACAAAGGTTGATATGCCATAAAACCAAACAAACCAAATCAAACACCTCCTGTATAAGTAATCTGGATTCTATTCGCAACTTTAAAGTTCTGAATTGTTAGTTCAATGATCTAATATTTGTATTAAATGACTAGATGACACTGAACATAAGCATGAATGAGCTAGCCTGGTAGACTAGCTTGTTCACCATAGTCTTACAATGAAGCACCCATTTATTCTAAGGACACAAGTGTGAAGATCAAACTTACACTGTGGTAGTAATAGTCTTCTAGTCTGATGATGTGAGCATCAAACTCTGCAGCAATCAGCTGAGCAGCCATTACTTCTACTTCAAGGCACCCAATGCCTGTGCTGGTGTCAAATTTATCTGCTGTGTTTTATGTTTTCGACAGCTGACAAGGCCCATTTAGGTCCTTAATTATGAGCAGCTGAATTTCATTGCGCTCTACATTGGGTGTGTTATGGATTAACTATTCAATTAAAGACAAATTCCTTACAACATGAAATGTTACTTGGATTTATTTTCATCCTTGCATTTGAGGACAAAGCGTTTCCGATAAGACACTGTTATGCTCGTTCCTTAGATGTGTAAGAAAGACACGAGAAGAAGATGATATGATAAAAGCCCATATTCTGTGATTAATATTTGAGCTATAATTTCAAAATGGGCAGGATTAAAAGAATCAATCTTTCTGACAATTGTTTCTAAATTATATGCCTATCCTTGGATTTCTTGTAAAGCATCTGAACGGCTGTCATATTATTTTAAAAATTCATTTATTTCTTTTGACATATTTTCATCTTATCATATGTACCTATATAGTACCCCTAAAAAATTATTGTATTATGTAAGTATGAATCAAGACTTCTGTATTTGATTAGAGTGTAGTATCTGCATCATCAGCCTAGAACCAAAGTTCTGCTCTGTGGCACTTTATACGTATGAGTCAACACTACTGTTTATGATTAGAGTGTAGTGTCTGTACTCTCTGCTCCCTAGCACTCTGGTATAATGTATGTATGTATGGATCAAAACTTCTATCTAGGATTACAGTGTAGTATCTGTGCCATCAGCTAAGAACCAATATTCTGTATCCTGGCACTGTATATTCATAAAGCAACACTACTGTTTAGTATCAGTGTATTATATGTGCCCTCTGCCTAGAGCCAATGTTCTGTATCCTGGTACTGTATATTCATAAAGCAACACTACTGTTTAGGATCAGTGTAGTATATGTACCCTCTACATAGAGCCAATGTTCTTTATCCTAGCATTTTATATTTATAAAGCAACACTACTTGGCATGATGGTTAGAGTGTTTGCTAATAGCCCACGAGACCTGGATTCAATCCCAGGTCGAGTCATACCAAAGACTCAAAAAATGGTTTTTGATTCCTCCTTGCTTAACACTCAGCAACATAAGGTAGGGATTGAGGGTAAAGTGGAGCAATCCAGGAAAAGGAGTAAGGCCCTCCCCTAAACCACAGTTTAGTAGCTATTGAAAAGGGAGTTTTAGGGTCACTCTCGACTAAGGTTGCCAAATTTACTGTCTAGGATCAGTGTAGTATATGTGCCCTCTGCCTGGAACCAATGGTTTGCTCCATGGTTTCCTGATATTATATAGGTATGAATTTATGACTGAGATCTTGTCCACTGTCATTGCGCATGAAATTCAAAGAAACTTTCTTTTCATTTATAGAGTTTCATTATTAGTTAAGTCAAATCTTACTTAATTTAATTAACTCTTCATTACTGTGAATACAACAAAGGATTGCATCTTCATCTGACATTCACATGATTTGATGGAAAACTGACAAAGTTTGATGGTATTGTAAGATACTAGTCGTACGCTCATTAATGGTAATGATACATTAGCATTGAAATGATGCCTAACCCCAGAGTCACCAATCTGATGAAGACTTTGTTGGCTACTCAGCTTTTCTTTTGTTTGTAGTCACATATATGCATCATTTATCATTATCATTATATGAATCAACCTTTCTGTCTTGGATCCGAGTATCCATGCATTCTGCTTAAAATCAAAGTGTTAACCGCTCCCAGCATCTATGTTTAGGACTAAAATATAGTATCTGTGCCCTCTGACCAGGATCAAAGAATTGCTTCCAGGTACCTTGTTATTATGAATGAACAGAGACTTCTGCTCAATATCAGAGTATATACATACGAATTGCTTAGGGTCAAAGTGTGATATGGGTGTCCTCATGGTGTAATGGTTAAAGCAATGGACTCAGAATCATAGTAAGCGAGTTTGTACTCCAGTCGCGCTATTACACTCACTTTCAGGCAAACACCCTCGGGAAAGGTATGAAACCCCTTATCCTCCCAGCTATGGGTTAAATAGTACCACTACTGTTCTTCTAGGAGAATGGCTTTGGAATTAAATAACCTATAAAGGTTGATATGCCATTAAACTAAGAACCCAACCAACTAATCAGAGTGTGATCTTGGATTTGAGTGTTGTATTTATTTCCTTTACTTAGAACCAAAGTATCACTCCCTGTCAACAATCAGTGTATAGTATCCGTGAACTCTGTGAAAAGTGTTAACACACACACACACACACACACACACACACACACACACACACACACACACACACATGTATATATATATATATATACATACATATGTATATATATATATATATTTGTGTGAGTGATAAAAAATGTTTGAATTGAAATGAAGATGTGTACAATTACTAAGCATCTTTTAAAATAAAGTTATGATACCCAGATGTGTAGACTGCTATCTGAAGGATATATATATATATATATATATATATATATATATATATATATATATATTCTAAAATAGGTGGGTCCAAAAAGAGATTTGTATTTCTTGACTTTATTTATTTTGTTCTTACATATGTGTAATATATGTGTATGTTTCCAGCTTGTTGCTTTTGTCAGAGAACATATATAGCACAAGGCCTTGTTAATGGGGTACTTAATGAGACTTGAATTCACACTGGTTTGCAGTTTGAATGTTTTTCAGTTGTTTAGGCCTCTATGTCAATGCACACCAAACGGAAAATATGTGCTTTAATCAAACAGGTGACATCTCCACTCTAGACGGAACTCCTCTTAAACTAGTAGACAAATTCACTTACCTAGGAAGCAGCGTCTCATCAACCGAAAAAGACATCAACACGAGGTTAATGAAGGCATGGATAGCTACCAATAGGCTATCGATTATATGGAGATCAGACCTAACCGATAAAATGAAACGCAGTTTCTTCCAGGCAGCGGTCACATCGATACTGCTATATGGATGCACTACATGGACTCTAACAAAACGGCTGGAGAAGAAGCTAGATGGCAATTACACAAGAATGCTGCGAGCAAAAGTTGAACAAGTCCTGGTGGCAACACCCCACAAGACACCAACTATACGGCCACCTGCCTCCTATCACGAAAACTATTCAAGTTAGACAAACCAGACATGCAGGACACTGCTGGAGAAGCAGGGACAAACTCATAAGTGATGTACTCTTATGGACCCCCGCTTATGGCCGAACAAAACCAGGACGACCAGCACGAACATACATTCAGCAACTATGTGAGGATACGGGATGTAGTCCAGAAGACCTGCCAAAGGCGATGAACAATAGGGAAAAGTGGCGAGAGAGGGTCAGGGATATCCATGCTACCAGCACGACATGATGATGATGATGATGGGTTTTATATAGAGGTCATCCTCTCTTTTTCTTAGAGTGCATTTACCTTCATCTGCTTTACCCTCTTTGATATTTGATATGTTTTTGTCATTGTGTGTGTGTGTGTGCGTGTGCAAGTGTGTCTGTGTGTGTTGGAGTGGTTTTGGGTCTCACTAACTGTCATTTTTCTTCTCTGTGTATGAGTGTGTGTCTTGGGGATTTTTTTTGTGTATGTGTGGCAGTATGATTTTAAATTTACAGGTAAGTTTTTTCCTAATAGTTTTTGACGATGTATATGTATACACATATCTATGCATGTTTGTGTGTATGAGTATATATATATATGTGTGTGTGTGTGTGTGTGTGTGTTTCCAGCTTGATGCTTTCATCAGAGAACATGTATGGCACAAGGTCTAGTTAATGGGTATTCAATGAGATTTTAACTTACTTGTGTTTGTAGTTTGAATGGTTTTTAATTATGTTTTTTTTGTGTGTGTATATATTTATATATATATATGTTTATTTCCATGTGTGTTTGTATATGATTCATATTTTATTCAGCTTTGGTTTAAATATATCTATAAAATTCTTTTCCTTTACTTAAAATAGCATGTAGTCATTATTTTGATAAATTCGCATTATTTCAAATTTACCTCAACTACATTGGTATAGGTGTTTCAAAACATTTAATTTTTTGTTTCCTTCTATTTTGATATTACTCTTGTGTAGTGATGTCCTTATATTAGGTGCCTGTGTTGACCCTATGTATATTTCTTTGCAGTCACTATATTCAGTTATGTAAACTACGTTTTTTGAGTTGCCGCTTAAGTTTTTTTTTTTTTTCAATTTGGTTTCCAGGTTTTTAAAGGTATAGGAGTTACCTTTAATAATTATATCCCATATTTTGTATTGTTTATTATTGTATTTGGTAACTCCTTGAATTGTGTATTCTCCGAATGTAGAAGAGGTGGGCAACCAACTAAAAAACATTTAAACTGTGAACAAGAGTGAGTTCAAGTCTCATTCAGTACCCCATTAACAAAGCCTTGTACCATATATGTTCTCTGACAAAAGCAACAAGCTGGAAACACATTTATATAACATGTATGTAAGAACAAAATGAATAAATTAAAGAAATACAAATCTCTTCATGGACCTACCTATTTCAAAATATATTTTTATTCTTTCTTTGGACCTACAGCAAGCATATATATATATATATATATATATATATATATATATATTCCTGTTCGTTTACTTGGCTAGGGCTGTAGAATACACCAGCTGAATCACTGCAGAGGGGTAAGACCTTCCCCCCAGCAAGTGTCCTGCATATGACACTAAAATATTTGATGGTGAGGTTCCAGGAATTCAGGAGCTTTGAGGAAAGCAGTAACCTTTCATTGCCATCACTCCCATGTCCACTCTTGCTCAGAGTGGTAGCACGTGATAGGGTCCTATCTATGGGTCAAATACAACTAAACTGCATACTTATACAAAACTGAATTACTTGAAATGGAACAGTTTTTGTATGCTAAACTGAATTGTTTGAAATAGAAGCCTATTTGGATACAATATTTCTTATTCTTCCATCTTTTGCAAATACAAGAACGGGCTGAAATGTTTGTTCATAGGATGATGTCATATCTGCTGTTGATGACTTTTTTGACCAATAGGATCTGGCTACTGCAATAACAATGGAAGAAATGTGTGAACCATAAAAGGGAAATGTTGAAAGATAAACCTCACTTGTTCACATTCCATGAGAGCATCTTGGTCAGCTTATAAACTTTCCGGCTGACCCTCATATGTACAGTCCTTTTTCCTCACCTACTCCTTAACATTTATCATACAAATGGCCATGTGTAAAACATGAATCTGACCCTATATACAACACTATTTATGAACTCTTAAGATATATTTGCAAATTCCTAAGCAAAAGATAGACATATTAACTCTACTCCTTGACAGAAGATTGCGGAGGGATACACTTATAATAAGAAGCCTGGTACTGTTACACAATTGGTAAACACCTTTTTTTCTTTGTCTGAATATTCAGTGAGCATAAAATCTTAGTTTCATGTGTTCATGTGTTGCTTTGATTATAATGTATTTTTGGAATTGTGTAATTTTATTTGAAAAAGAGATTAAACAAAAAAAGTAAACATCTTATGTTTGTATCGGTAATCTCTATAAAGAAGCCCATAATTTGAATTGCTAATCTTTTATATAGGATTAAATTTCTATATCTGTTTTTTGTTGTTTAAATCTTGATTTGAAACTGAATAAAATTTTCACTTGAAGAAAGAAAAAAAATATAAAAGAGGATGTATTTCATATTTGAATCTAAAATATTCTTAAAAATGATTGGGTAATTCTAAAACTTTAATTTTCAGACAACTTCAGAGACATTGATTTTAATTTGATGGGTGATTTAAATAAGTATCCTTTTGTTTTTTTATATCTATTAAAAGAAAAAAAAATTAAACTGATCTTGAGGTCTTTCTCGAAAGAGATGAAACTGATTTTATTTTTTTCAAGTTGGCTATCATGACTGAAAATCATCTAATGAATGTTTATCTTAAACACCTGTGAAAATATTCAATTCTTGTTAGCTTTGAAGAATTCCCTGGAATCCCATCATGGAGGAAGAGAAAAGAAACATTCGCAAAGGATATTTATACTCTAATTCTAGACTGAAGGTTGAGGAGTAATATTTTTATTTTAAGAAGCCTTTTTTGCTTTGATTTTATGGCATACCAACCATTGTTGGTTATGTAATGCCAAATCCTGTTTTTACATATATATTAAATATATGATTTGTTAACATATTTTGTAGATACACGCAGTTAAATGATCAAACATTTCTATTTCTAAAAATTCAATTTAGCTCAAATTAATAAAGTTAAATAGTTCCAAGTATTAGAATGTATCACTAACAATTCAACTAACCATCACTCATTTGTTTACATAAAGTTAAATGATCAAACAGTTCTATTTCAAGCAATTCAATTTAGCTCAAATTAATAAAGTTAAATAGTTCCTAGTATTAGTATGTATCACTAACAATTCAACTAACCATCACTCATTTGTTTACATAAAGTTAAATGATCAAACAGTTCTATTTCAAGCAATTCAATTTAGCTCAAATTAATAAAGTTAAATAGTTCCAAGTATTAGAATGTATCACTAACAATTCAACTAACCATCACTCATTTGTTTACATAAAGTTAAATGATCAAACAGTTCTATTTCAAGCAATTCAATGTTGCATGAGTCATTCGTTTGCACTCCATTTAAATGTCAAGCAGTTCTTTTTGACTCATAGATAGGACTCTTTAAGGTGCTACCACGCCAGGCCAGAGTGGACTTGGGAGTGATGGCAATGAAGGAGTACTCTGCATTACCATCAGATGATCTAGGACCCTTGTTGGAAGTAGGATCTTAATCCTCAGCAGAGATGCAGTCAGTGTATTCTACAGCCCTAGCAGACTGAGCTGAAGAAGGCTGATACCATAACTCATTAGATAAAAACAGATGAATTAAAACAAAAAGAGTTTTAAGCATAAAGAAAATTTTGATTGGATTTTGAAAGCCTCTTAGACAGTAGAGAAGGCAGGTTTGAATTCCAATTGCACTATTACATTCCCTTTTGGACTAATGCCCTTGGGAAAGGTAGGGACCTGTTTATCCCCTATCAGCTCTGGGTTAAATAGTGCCACTATTCTTCTTCTCTAAGGATGGCTGCAGCATTAAATAACTCACAAAGGTTGATATTCTGTTAAACAAAGAAAACAAACCAATCTTATGCCTCATTAATTGTCTGTCCGTCTTTTGCACATATGTATATTTGTTTTTCCCATCTACTCATCCTCAAAGAATATGATGCTTGGCATGTGAAAAAAATATAGATCTGACATCATCTGTCCTATCATGAAGTAAAAAGAAAAACAACTAGCTTAGATCATTCCCAAACCTGTGCCATTCTCAGCAATGTATGTGACACCAATTATTCTAGATGGTGCCATTCTTAGCAATGTGTGTGACACAGATGATTCTAGACAGTGCCATTTTCAGCAGTGCATGTGACACATAAGATTCTAGACAATACCATTTTCAGCAGTGCATGTGACACATAGGATTTTAGACAGTACCATTCTCAGCAATGTATGTGACACCAATTATTCTAGACTGTCCCATTATTAGTAATGTGTGTTACCTAGATGATTCTAGACAGTGCTATTCTTAGAAATATGTGTAACACAGATGATTCTTGACAGTGCCCTTTTCAGCAGTGCATGTGACACATAGGATTCTAGACTGTGCCATTCTCAGCAATGTATGTGACCCAGATTATTCTAGACAGTGCCATTCTCAGCAATATGTACCACCAATTATTCTAGACTGTCCCATTCTTAGTGTGAAATAAATGATTCTAGACAGTGCCATTCTCAGCTATATGTGTGACATATAATTCCATATTTATATGGAGAGGTGGTTCTCAGATTCTTTTTCTATGATAACAATGATTGCGATACAAAAAATGACTTCATTGGACAGAACAACACATGGAATTATTGTTACTTGAAGTATTCACCAGAGGAATGTATTATTCCATCTCTTCTCTTTCTAGCTATAGGTAAATATTAGGGCAGGCTGGGTTCTTTAGCCTTGGTAAAGCAGCGGGTCAAGATAAAAGAAAACATTGAATTCAAAAACCAGCATTACTCCACTGAAAAATTGTCCTTGTGTCACATCCTGCCAATGGTGGATGAGATGGGGTGGGTAAATACATATACCAGAATAATTAATGTTACTAGTTGCTGAATAGATCAAAAGAAGCCAGATGAATAATCAGCCAATATAGCAACCAGCTCGGCTCATTCCCAGACAATGTATATTATACAGATGATTTCTCATTTATATTGAGAGATTCATGGTGGAAAGCTAAATTGGCTGTTTTGTGGATATTTGGATCCAAAATTGCAAATTTGTCACAAAATAGAATAAACCATACAATGGGCATATGTTTATGGGCTAGAATTTCACTAGGGATCCATTTACAACCTCTAAATAGCTCTATATTGAAAGAATTTTATATTTATTAGACTTTTCTCACAGATGTAAAAATGCAAATATATCAAAGAATTGAAATTCAAGGTCAATTAGCAATATAGACCACACATCACTCACTTTCAACATTCAACATATATAGAGGGACCAAAATACAGAGATAAAAAGCTCTTTCATCCTATTTAATGATTACTTTTAATGATTTCTTATGATCATGTTTTTATAAATGCCTTGAAATAGCATACACTTTATCTGAAAAATGTTAAGAAAAGTTTGATTATGGATGTTTTCCTAATATCCACGGTGGAACTGAATTAAATCACTTTAAAGAGACAGCTTGTTTTCACCTCCCAAAAAAAGCATTTTTGAAGGGTGTTATCTTAAAATCTGGTTATAAAAAGTAAAATATTTCTGAAATAGTCTAAAAATATATTACTAAATCTTACAGTCCAAAAAATCAGAACATTTCTGGAAACCATTGGGGCATTTTGTCTTAAATTAACATATACTTTAACTAGAAAGACATTTTATAGATTGCTCCAAAATTTTCAAGATAAATTGTCATATATAAATTTTAGCATTAAATTTTCCATAAAACTGTCAATTTCAAGCTGTCACTTTCCACTAAAAATGATAGAAACAATATTTTAAACAAAATTCAAAATTAAGAATATATGCATGTCCTGTTACACTAACAATCTTCAAAAATAGCAAATGTCTGGCCCTAGCCCACTGTGAAATGTTGGCTCTTTGATTCTTTCCCTATTATAACAATAAATGCAGTACAAAGAACATCTTCATTTGTTGGAATATCACTCAGAATTAATGTTTGTAAATATGGTATGAGCCAGAAAAAGTCAGGTGTTGAAGTTTGAGTTATCTAACTTGGTATCTCTTGATATATGGTTGTCTCCCTTGTTTGCTATTGTAATTCTCAGATGAATATGGCAATCAGTTAAAAATGTATTGTGTCAGTACTACAATATTGACAAATTAACAAGTGAGCCATCATCCAAGACATAGCAATTCAAACATCTAATATCTTAAAACTATAATGGTAACCTGAATAAAAACATATATATATATATATATATATTTCATCCTCAAAACTACACCAACAGAAAATTATTTTGTACATTAAAAAAAACAATGCATTGATAAAGGATTTTTCATTGATTTGAATAGGAACACTTGAAGAACTCTTCCCTGACTAAAAGAAAAAAGCTGATAGTTTTCTGCTTTTTATTCTAGAAAAAAAAACAGGTAGCTTATTGAAAGAGGAAGAGCTAAATTTGACTTGCCTGTCTATATCATAATTATATTACAATATATTAGTGGCATAAGGGTTATCATGATATGGAATGGACATAGCAACCCACATTCAAATCCTAGACAAGGCTGTTTGTTTTTCCCATAGCACTAATACCCATGGGAAAGGCATGCATCCAACTATTATCTCTCTAGCTGTAGTTAAAGAGTAAGGTAGACTGGCTGTTTAATCTTTGTATGGCAACCAGTCTTGGAGAAGGAAAATTCTGAATTCAAACCTGCTAAGCTCTGTTTAAAAATTGACCTTGTGTCACATCCAGCTCATGTGAAGGTATTGAGCAAATACAAATATTACTGTATGAACTTTAAAAGCATTTTGGCAAAACTGATGAAGGCCATTTAAAACTAATGAAATAACTCTTCTGAAAATTGATCACAACATAACTGCTTCCAACCTTATGAGCCCATACTGAGCCAATCCAACAAAGTAAGAAATTAGAAAATTAACTGATGAGAGAAAGACTTCTGTAAGAATGACTGAAGTCTTACCACTAGGCCTCGACACACTTTGGCTAGCTGTGTTTCTCCGTACACAGATAGAGCTGGATGTGTCTTGGCTTAGTGGTAGTTGGTCAAGGCCACCTGATCTGAGTGCCAGGGAAGCCCAGCATTTATGTTGTATCACCTGGCACCTAAAGCATCCCTTTATAACAGTAGATAACAAGGTTGATCAGTCCTGTTGCTTTTGTTATATTAAGAGAAGGAAGAAAGCAAACGAGTTGACGGGAATAATGATGAGTTCCAAAATTTTAATGTCAGCTTGAGACGAAATCCCCTTGTACTGTGAGTCGTACAAATAATTGAAGAAAAAAGCTGCTGATGTCAGAGCAAGAATTAAACATTCAATTTGAAGCTTTGAGGATCAGTTGGTCTAGGAGGGATGAATGATTTCCTTGAAAAAAAAATGGTCCATAAATTGGATATGCTCTCCTCATGTTGATGGTGGTCTGCTGCGGAGGTGAGGAAGAGAGGATTGGTCTGTCCTGCTCAAAAAATATGTGTGGAAGAGAGGGAGCACGCATTCACACCACCTTTTATATTGCCCAGGAAAGTCATCTGAGCAGAATGATATAAATTATCCTCATTGGTCAAAAATATGAGATCGAGACCTCAACAGTCGAAATAATTCCCATGCTAAACAATGATTTGAAATTCTTTCTGCTACACCTTTTTAAGGAAAATGTTGACAGGGCCCAAGGCATTTTTGGAGCAACCAGGCATGTCCAGGCTATGGCTCTGTGTCTGGCTTTCATATCAAAAAGGCCTTGAGTCACACTTTAGCATGGTTGGATGTTAAACAAATACCAAATGTCAAAAATCAATAGATGGCTCATAATTTACTACCGCATAATTATAAATTGAATAACCATGACCAGAAAATTGAGCAAGCATTGCATGCAACATACAGAACCCCTGAACAGTTATGTTTTAACCTTACTGGGTCTCATTAGCAGTGTTGATTGAACCAGCAACCAAAGAATGCAGAGCTGAAACTCAACCACTGTGCTTTTTGAGGGTGCTGGTTCAATCTCCAGTGGGGGAGATCACAGTATACACTGCTGATGAGACCTAATAATATATAATTCCTCTATTTAAAGAAAAAAATGTATATATATACTACATCATTATTACTATTGAGCACCATAAGGTTTTGAGCTTTTCGTATATGTATTTACCCAACCCCTCTGACACAAGCAAAATGTGAGACAAGTTCAATTTTAAAGAGGAATATGTATTTACCCAACTCATCTGCCACAAGCAGGCTGTGGCACAAGGTCAATTTTTAAGTGGAACACAGCTAGTTTAAATTCAGAATTTTCCTTCTCCTAGATAGGTCATATTCTCAATCTAAAAGACCCACTCTGCTCTACTATCTGTCCTTATTTGGGGGCAGACAAGATGAATTCATGCCTTTCCTGAGGTATATATATACATATATATATATATGTCTGTCTGCCTCCCATCACGAAAACTATCCAAGTTAGACGAACCAGACATGCAGGACACTGCTGGCATGAAGTGAAATGCAGCTTCATCCAGGAATGGGTTTGGTTTCTTTCTTTAATGGCATATCAACCTTTGAGGGTTATTTAATCCCTAAGCCATTCTTGTAAAACAGTAATGGTGCAATTTAATCCAAAGTTGGGTGATTGGGAGTACTCCCCCATGGAATAATGATGAAAGTGCTGGACTGCAACATCATAGTTAGTCACACATTCAATAAAGATAATTATAAATACAGACTAAAAAGAGTTTTAAACTTAACGAAAAATTTTGATTGGTTTTTCACAGCTTCTTACATAGTATAGTAAGCAAGCTTGAATTCCAATTAGGTTATTCACTTTCAGACTAATGTCCTTAAGAAAGGAATGAACCCCTCTTATTCCCACACCTAGTATCAATGCTGTTGTTCTCCTAGGATGGCTTTGGCATGAAATAACCAATGAAAGTTGATATGCCATTAAACAAAGAAACGAAACCAAACCATAGTCGGGGGAGGATAAGGGGATCATCTAGGATTTGAACTCAAATTGCCAATTCCATTTTCTACAAAGATGTCTGCTACACTAAGAATATCTTCTTTGACTTTTTTAATGTATATATATATATACTTATATATAAGTCCATGACATTTTTTTTTATGTATATATATATATATACTTATATATATGTCTATGACAATATATATATATATATATATATATATATATATATTGTCATCCACAGACAGACTGTTTCATTCTATCAGAACTCTTCAGTGTGGCTAGACACACAGGGCGCTTGAAGCCGGGATCGAAACCCATCCAACTTTACGTTAGACTAAGTCTCAGACCACTCGGCCAACAAGCAGACTACGTTGGCTAAGGAAAATTTTTAAGGTATTTATGTAGCAACAGCAGCAGCATCTGTTTGTTTACATTTTATACCCTATCGGCTACCAGAGTGCTCAATTTTTTTGAAGAGCTTTGCATTATGCGAGCGGTAGCTGACAATTCCTTCGCCAGAGTGTTCAACCCCCATGGGGTAGCGTATACATTGTCATCCACAGACAGACTGTTTCATTCTATCAGAACTCTTCGGTGTGGCTAGACACACAGGACGCTCGAAGCTAGGATTGAAATCCTTCCAACTTTACGTTAGACTAAGTCTCAGACTACTCGGCCAACAAGCAGACTACGTTGGCTAAGGGAATTTTTTAGGTATTTATGTAGCAACAGCAGCAGCGTCCGTTTGTTTACATTTTTATACCATATCGGCTACCAAAGTGCTCATATGTGTCTATATATATATATATATATATCTATATGTGTATGTAAATACATATATATATATATATATATATATGTCTACATATAAATGTCTATATATATATGTCTACATAAACACATATATATATATATATATATATACATGTACATATATATATTTGTCCACGTATGTATATATTTCTACATATATATATATGTCTGCGTATTAATATATATATATGTATATGTATAAGTATATATATATGTTGATATATATATCATCATCATCATCATCATATCGCGCTGGTAGCATGGATATCCCTGACCCTCTCTCGCCACTCCTCCCTATCGTTCATCGCCCTAGGTAGGTCTTCAGGACAACATCCTGTATCCTCACATAGCTGCTGAATGTATGTTCGAGCTGGTCATCCTGCTTTTGCGCGGCCATGTGTGGGGATCCATAAGAGTAGGGGGCAGGTGGCTGTACAGTTGGTGTCTTGTGGGGTGTTGCTTCCAGGACTTGTTCAGGATTGCACGCAGCATTCTTGTGTAATTGCCATCTAGCTTCTTCTATATATATGGAAGTAAATAATGGAAAGGAAATCAACAGTATGGAGAAAATAATCCAAAATAATCCAAAATAAATAAATTCATCACTTTTGGATTACTTTATTTTTCAATTGTTTCAACTTTTCTCCTTATACGTCTATGTATATATATATCTACATATATATATATCTGTGTCTATGTATATTTGTATTTGTTTACATATATCTATGTCTATATATATATATATATATATATATATATATATGTTGATGTATATATATGTTTATGTACATATATATATATGTATATATATATATGTGTGTGTGTGTGTGTGTATATATATGTCTATGTATATATATATATATATATATATATATATATATATATATATATGTGTGTGTGTCTCTGTTTTAATTCAATCATAAGCTGCTTTGAAAATGGGCATTGCAGTATAATTGCTCTAATGATCTTGGCATGAATGTATATAGAAACCCAGTGACATTATCTCTGCTGGATATTTCATAAGCCTCATCTATGCCCCCACCCCTAGGAATCTCCAAGCTACAACTCTTGGGCCATAGTCAGCCAGCCATAAGATTTTATCTGGCCCACATATTTCAAGTTCATTGAAATATTTATAAAAGAATATCCTATTTCTTATTTTGTTATTTTTTCTTCAGCTGTTGAGTAATTGATTACTCTATTAGAGTGTGTTTCATATTATTAGTCATTAACTCAGTCTGTTTGCTTCTGTTGGTCTATCTAGTCTGTCTGCCTATGTTGGCATATCTCTTTTGTCTGCCCCTACAGGCATGTCTTGTCTGTCTGCAGTTACTAGCCTGTCTCATCTGTCTGCCCCTGCTAGCCTATCTCATCTGTCTGCCCCTACTGGCCTATCTCATCTGTCTGCTCCTGCTGGCCTATGGCATCTGTCTGCTCCTATCTGGCTTTATTCATAAAGCCCTATCTGCACACATGCAATTCATAATTAAACCTTTATGACTGAAAATTTTCGTGCAAATATGATGAGTATCTTCAGAAAAGAAAAAGGGCTTTTTGTTGATTAGAAAGAAATTGTACCAAAAGCAAAAAAAAAAAAAAAATTTGTCAAAAAGAAGAATAGATTTATGGCAGTGTAGTATCTATTCATCCTAGTAAGGTTCAAAATCTCTTTACATCTGCCAAGGATCAAAATATAGTATCTGTACTTGTAGAAATCTGAAATAATACCATAAAAATAAGAAAATAACACTGCAGGAGTGAAACATAAACCAATCAGGGAATATAAAGTTTTTATTTCAATGAAAATAAAAGGGAAGCTTATTGCATGAACAACATTCGTTGGATCAATTGTCAACAATGTTTATAGATTAATCTTCTATTTTTACTTTTAAATTGTGATTGTTCTCAAGTCATTGATCTTATCTATTATTGTGAAGAATATTCCAGATAAGTATCTTTAATCTATTTTTGTTGTAGAAACCTCAGTAAGCCATAATTCTCTGTTTGATTGCAGTCATCATTGGCAAGTGCCACTGTCTACTTCATTGTTATATTTGTCATCTCCTTGTGTGGTCGATACTCCAACTGTTCTAAGCTTTCCGACTATTTCTTGAAATAAATACAAGTTTGCTGAAATGTCCATAACAGGAATATCCTGGAATAATTGACTGATACTCTCTGGAATCCTATCACAGGGCATTACAAAAACAAATTACCCTTCCCAGATTGAGTCATATGATATACTCAAAAAATGGTACATGATGCTGCCTCGCTTAGCACTCAGCACTATAAGGTAAGGATCAAGGGTAAAGTGGACCAATCAAGGGAATGGAGTAGCGCCCTCCCCTATACCTTGATTTGGTTTGGCTTGGTTTCTTTGTTTAATGGCATATCAACTCTTTTTAGGTTATTTAATGCCAAAGCCATTCTCATAGAAGAACAGTAGTGGTGCTATTTAACCCATAGCTGGGAGGATGAGGGGGTTCATACCTTTCCCAAGGGTATTTGCACGAAAGTGAACGTAATAGCGTGACTGGAGTACGAACTCGCGTACTACGATTCCACAGTCAATCGCTTTAACCATTACACCACGAGGACACCCCCCCATACCTTGGTGTAGTAGCTATTAAAAAGGGAGCCTTTGGCTTACCCTCAACTAAGGTCACAAAATTTATAGGCCTTGATAAGTAAGTAAGTTGGCGACTGTAGTCAAGGGCGACCAGGAGGCTCCCTTTTCAATAGCTACTACACCGAAGTGTAGGGGAGGGTGCTACTCCTTTCCCTAGATTGCTCCACTTTACCCTTGATACGTACTTTACATTGATTCGTATTAAGCAAGGAGGTATCAAGTACCATTTTTAAAGTTTTTGGTATGACGTGACCTAGGATTGAACCAAGATCTCCCAGACCATTGACTTACAAAAGGGTTATGTTGGGTATGAAATTAAACTGCATCTGAATATGATTGGTTTTGTTTGGTAGGTTTTATGGCATATCAACCTTTGTAGGTTATTTAATGCCAAATCCATTTTTATGTAAATAATCAGTTCTATTTCAAACAATTCAGTTTAGCTTGAGTATACAGTTTAATTGTCAAAAACATTTCCATTTCAAACTATTCAAGCAGTTATATGTAACAATTCAGTTTAGTACAAGAACAGTTCCAATGTCAAAAACAGTTCAATTTCAAACAATTCAGTTTAGCATAAACACGCAATTTAAATGCAAAAACCAGTATAGTGACGGAAGCACTGTTTAGTTCTATTTAACCCATAGATAGGACCCTTATCATGTGCTACCACTCCAGGTCAGAGAGGACCTGAGAGCAATGGCAATGAAGGGGTACTCCACATTCCCCAAAGCTCCAGCATTGCTGGAGCCTCCCCATCAGATTGTTTAGTGTCATATCCAGGACACTCATTGGGGTGGGGTCTTACCCCTCTGCAAAGGTGTAGTCAGTGTATTTTACAGCCCCAGCCGACTGGGCAATCTGAATATGACCTTCCAGTTCTGGAGCTTTGGAGAGTGTGGAACCACCGCTTCATTGTTATTACTCCTATGTCCCCTATGACTCAGAGTGGAAGTAACAGTTAGGATTCCATCTGTTGGTCAAATAAATTTGTTTAAAAATCATTAGTTTTTGATAAGAATCATTGAAACTATATAACTGTGTTACTTGTTTGTATTCAGAATAATTACTTGAAGCTATAATTGTTTGCAGATAATGATTATCATTATGAAATTGAAACTATCTAATTACTTGAAATCCTTGAAACTATATAATTGTGTCCAAATTATTAAATATTAGATAGAAATATTTGGGGTCATATTACTGTTTAAGTGGGTTATTTAATGCCAAAACCTTAATTATGGAAGAACAGTAGTGGTACTATTCAACCCATACGAGGATAAGGGAATTCATACCTTTCCGAAGAGTATTCATCCAAAAATGATTATAATAGCACAACTAGAATTTTAACTTGTTTACTATAATGTTCCAGTCTAGCACATTAACCACTACGCCATGTTGTCCAGTTGGCTGGAGTGGGGCTGTAGAATACACTGACTGCTTCTCTGCAGAGGGGTATGACTCCCTAACAAGTGTTCTGGATATGACACTAAACAATCTGATGGTGAGGCTTCAGTAATGCTGGAGCTTTGGGGAATGCAGAATACTCCTTCATTGTCATTGCTTCCTGGTCCACCCCGGTCCAAGGTCTAATAGAAGTAAATTGTAATTAGACTTAACAGAAGTGTTTGAAATTAACTGTTTTTTTCATTTAACTGTCTGTAAACCAAAAACTGTGTATTTATGCTAAACTGAACTGTTAGAAATAAAACTGTTTTTGACATTTAAACTTCAAATTGTTTAGTGTCATATCCAGGACACTTGTTGGGGAAGTCTTACCCCTCTGAAGAGATTCAGTCAGTGTATTCTACTGTCCCAGCTGACTGGGCCACACTGATTCTATTTTCCGTGCCAATAACCACTATATCACCCATGACTCCCTTGTTTTAAATATCATTAAAGAAAAAGACATGTGTTTAAATCAATTTCATAGCAAAAACTCCAGAATGACCAAATTTGTTTTGAATTGTTTGAAAAGTTATCTTAAAAAAAAAAAGAAAAAGAAAAAAGTATTTGATATTCTATTTTGTCTGATTGAGAAAATGTCATTGCAAATTATCTTTGGAAGAGAGAGTAAATTTTCAAGTTAAAATTTCCAAGCAGTCTATCAGTTGTCTCTAACTTATAGAGACACAGAAACCTTAGAGTTTTCTCATTAAGAGATTGATTAAAATTATGGACATCTTTTTGCATCAGTCCTAAGATTAAGAAGCATTTTGAATCCAAGTCAAGTGTATTATAAGAATAAATGCCAGGTGCTTTGTAAATAAGTAGAAAAATAGCAGTGAAACACTTGGCAAAAGCTGCAGATATTGTGATATGAGAGACAAGTGTGTGACAAATCTCAGAGTAGGGAAATAAATTTTAAACCTTAGAAGCCTAGCAGCTGGTTTAGAGAGCAGCAAATACCTTCCAAATTCTAAACTGTTACTTGTGTGATGCAAGTGAACTTAGGCAAGTAGTAATGGTAGCTCCATCTAGCTAATGTCTTACTATAGTTATTATCCCATCAAGAGGATGTAGTAGAAAGACTTCCATTATTTTAAATTGTCACCTGTATGATGCAAGTGAACTTAGGCAAGTAGTAATGGTAGCTCCATCTAGCTAATGTCTTACCATGGTTATTATCCCATCTAGAGGATGTAGTAGAAATACTTCCATTATTTTAAATTGTCACCTATATGATACAAGTGAACTTAGGCAAGTGGTAATGGTAACTCCATCTAGCTAATGTCTTACTATGGTCATTGAATTCAGTGTTTTTCTTTTTCTTGGTCAGTTGCCATATCATGGTTAAAGTGCTCAGTCTGCCCTACTATTTACCCATAGGTGGAGGGAGAATAGTTGGATGCATACCATTCACACTATGTGAAACACAAACAGCTTGGACTCAGCTTGCCATGTCCATTTCCTATGATGATAACCATCGAGTGCCTCTATACTCCCCAAATATATCTTTGTACAAACTTTTCTTGTTTCCTCAACTGAGAATTCACCTCAAAGTGATTTGAGGAAGTTAAAGGCATTCAAGTAATACAACAGCACAACTTGACAGCAGTTTCTGACCAATGAAAAACTTACAGGAATAATTATATTGAACGCCAATGGGACTATTTTAAAGAAAATCAATGTTTCATTCAATGTTCATTTGCATCTTGGTAAATACAGTGTCAGTATAGATCAATTTTTAATACATCTCATAAAATGATATAACAATGTAAATGTTCTATATTAAAAGGTTTTAAAAATGGTGGAAACTACATTTGCTGATTCTCTGTGTAGTGGAAAATACAAACCAGTACAAAGCCAATGTCAGTACCTTTTGGATAAAGTGTTTTTGTTGAAACACAGGATTGCACAAGTGCACCACTCTTCATAATACACCAAACATACTTTTTTATTTGGAAACTTTTCTTATTTCCAAGACCAAAAAATCATCTCAGGGTTAATATTTTAGGATTTAAAAGACAGTAAAAGTAATATAATGGTGCTGCTTGACACTCGATCAAAAGAGAAATTTCATAGGTGCTCTCCAATGAAAAACTTGATGGAATACATCTATTGAGCACCAAGAGAACAATTTTAAAGAAAATTAATGTTTCATTCAATGTTCATTTTTATCTTGGTAAATAAAGCTTCTGTCCAGATAAATTTTTAGCACATCTCAATAAATGATATAACAACATAAATGTTATATATCAACATGTGCTAGAATGATAAAAATGGTGGAAATTACATTCAATGATTCCCTGTAGGTGGGAGTTACAAACCAGTAAAATGGATATAGGATAAGATTTGACTATGTTTACTCTGAATTCAACTCTAGTCACACACAACAATAAAACGGATTATCTACTTAATTTTTCTTACATAAATCTCTTGTTAATCATATTTGATAATCTTCAATTTTTTATTTACTAATCTTTTCATATAATCTTATAATACCTCTGTCTCAGATTGGTTGTTACATTTAGTGTATGAAATATATATATATATATATATATATATATATATATATATATATATATAAATGTAATAACTATTATAGAACAGAATTTGTATTTTTTTTATTTATAAATATCTTGGTAATCTTATTTATTTACTTAGCTCCTTTTTATTTTATTTAATAGATTACCCCAGAACCTGTTGCATTCTTATTATGACATCTGTCCATAATGATATTAATACTTCTATTTAGAAAGGAGCGAAGGATTCTTTTTAGCATTTCTAAACTGTCCCTGTAATAGCAAGAATTCGATTTATTAAAAAATGGTTTTCAGTGTAAATACAGACAAGCAAAAATTATCATTCATTTGCAAATTGGATAGGAAATTGTTTTATTCTCTAAGAGCATTTTAAGTATATAACTCCAATAACAAAATTACAATTACAATTGCTAGGTTTTGTTAGCAAACATGAAATACATATATATATATATTGTCATCCACAGACAGACTGTTTCGTTGTATCACAACTCTTCAGTGTGGCTAGACATGTAGGATGCTTGAAGCTGGGATTGAAACCTGCCCAACTTTACGCTAGACTTAGTAACATACCGCTTAGCCAACAAGTGAACTATGTCAGCTCAGGAATTATAAGGCATTAAGAAGTAGCTTTTGTTTGTTTACATTTTATACCTTATCGGATATTCATTTGAAGAGCTTTGCATTATGCGAGATAGGTCCATGAAGAGATTTGTATTTTTTTAATTTATTTATTTATTTATTTATTTTGTTAAAGAAATAAATAAATTTAAAAAATACAAATCTCTTTGTGGATCTACCTATTTTAAAATATTTTTATTCTCTCTTTGGACCTACAACAAATTTTTTACGTATATGTATATATATATGTGTATTGTTCAAGCAGGCTTTGATTAAATAGACCATGGAATATTTTTTCCTTATGATCTTCGTATGTAGATGTTCCAGTCTTCTTGTTTTTTTTTCATATGTTGTGATACAGATGGTGGAGAAAAAGTCCCATATCCCAGGATGACCAGTGATATGGTTGAAAGCACTTGGGTAAATATGGGACACTTTTTCTACCATATAAAGAGAAACGAGAAGGCTTAAAAATCTTCACATAAGGAAAAATATATTCCATGGTCTACATAATCAAACCCTGTTTGAACAATACACACACAAACACACACACACACACACACACACACACACACACATATATATATATTTTTTTTTTTCATCAAACTATGTGTGAAAGCATGTACAATACCCTGCCCTCATCAGCCACCAACCAGGGGTGATAACACATTTTTGGTAGCTTAAGGTGGTACTGCCACTCCTGGCACTATCAAGCAGCTTTTGTCACCAGACAGGGGATTTAAAAGAATTATATATATATATATATATACGCCACATCAACTAAAAGCAGAGATTACATTGTATGTTCATCTTCATTTTTAGTGCAGTTTGTGATTTTTAAAAACATATTTACTTTCGGGCGTTGATGTCATTACATGCTTACAGTAACCATTTCTTTATCTTAAGTAATTACACGGGAATGGTGGTTCAGTGTGCATTTCATTCATGCTGAAGACTTTTTGCTCTCGACCAAATCTAACATGAAGCATATTACACTGTGGTCAATTGGTGCTTCAGCGTTCTCTGTTCTGATCTTAACTGAATAGAGAACATATATATTAATATATATAAAATGTTATATATATATATATTATGAAGATCATGAAGAAAAAATATTCTGTGGTTTGCAGCAAAGCCTTTTTGAATAATGACTTGCTGCCAAAATACATGATACATATATATATATATATACATCAGCAACAGCAAGTCATGCAGGGAGCCTTTGACTCCCACTTGCCATCCATCACAATCAGCACATCCTTTACACAACATCCAGTGTCTGCACAGAGCTGATGAATGTAAGTTCTTGCTGGTGTGTCCATACATAGGAATCCACATGTGAATATTGCTAATGAGTTCATCCCTGCTTCTCTAACAGTGCCCAGAGTGTCCTGTTCATCTTACATGGTTGGTTAATGAGATGAGAGGTAAGTGACCGTACAGCTACTATTTTGTGTGATGCAACTTCAAAACAGCATCTTTGTGTAGTTCTCATCCAGCTTTTTCTCTGAGAGCTTTGTTCAAGTCCAGGTAGTCCAGCCATACAATAGTACTGATATGGTCACCAACTGGAAGAATTCCCATTTTATTTTGTCCAAGAGATAAGATTTCCACATGGTTTATAATGTGTTAATAACAGTCTATGTCTTTCCTATGCATATACAGACATCACTTTCCATAGATGAGATATTGCTGCTGAGGTATATGAAATGGTTTACTAATTTCAGAGGCTTTCCATATAGTGTGAAGATGGCACCATCTTGTTTAAAACACATGAACTCTATTTTATCTGATTTCACATAGAGACCTGTGTATCTTCCTGCTTGTTCCAGGCTATGCAACTAGAATTTAGTTTGAGCTGGTTTATTTGCATTTGTGTGTTTCATATTAACCATGACTGTTTGGTTTGTTTATTTTTTTATTAAGGTGTTAATGTGTCACCCCAAGTATCTTCACCCTATTTTAAGGCAGCATCTTTAAGTTTCATGTTAAATCCATTTAGTTTGTAAGCATTTTATATATTTATCTTTCTATGTTTCTAATAATGTTGTAATTATTATCTAATGTGTTGGTTTTTTAATTATTTCTTCGATGGTCATTAGAATAATGACTGAGTAGAAATGCTGTTCTACAAGTATTATAATCTACAGATTTCATTCTGTGTTTATAGTTATATATATATATATATATATATAACATAGATACATACATTGAATATAGTCAGTCTTCATATATTTTGATAACACTTCCTTTGTGTTAATATTTAATTCTGTTTTACTCATTTTTTCACTTAATTCAGTGTTTCTTTTAACTTTAATATACTAATTATTATTCACCAATGAACAGATAAGATGAAAAACATGTTTGTTTAGCAGTAAATGAACTAATAACAGATAAGATGCAAAACATGTTTATTTAGCAGTAAATAATCTAATATCAGATAAGATGCAAAACATTTTTTTATTCAGTAGTTAAACATTCTTGACTTCTGTTGGGTATCACCCACCTTTTTCAACACAATGAACTAGTCCATCTGTCATATATAGCAGTAGCTACTAATACCAAGGCAGACTAGAAGGTTTTTATAGGAATAGTATTAGAGCGTTGGAGACTGGAGATCGCACTAGATCATCTTACTTGCTACCGTGATAACGGAAGCCAATACTATCGTTGGACTATATCTTTATTCTGTATTCACTAATCCTATGTTCTTGTCTACTAATAGTCTCTCTATTGTATATACTTTTTCCTGAGAATATATCTCTATTTCCTCTCATATCGTGGTTTGTCCTTTACTTAATATTACAAGTGTTCACTAACCAGAACACAACAACTTCATTGAATATTCCTGGAACAATCTAAAATGAATTATCTAAATTAATAGTATAATTTTTTTTCCCAGCCATGCCAAGAAAAATATTAGGGAATAATCCAATGTCAAGGAAAAATTATAGAAGTCATTTACAAAAAATTGCAATCAATACTTAAGTGCTCCTCCTCAAGCGTTTATGAGTCTTAAGTCTTTTAGGTATGGATTGCTCTGTTTTAAGCCATATCAAAGCGGTTCCAACATTACCAAATGAAAATTAATAGATTTTTTTGGTGGATGAAACATTTTGATTGACAATATTTTAAAATTTCCACCAAAGATTTTCAATTGGATTTAGGTCCAGGCTGTTTATGTCATTGATTTTTTTGGTCTCCTTTGTTCTGTGACAAAATGTACTCTCATCCTGAAAAATAACCATCATCACCAAAACCAATGTTCTGGAGGCAGAATGTTTCACTATTGAATAAAAAATATTTTGCATCTTACTGGTTATTAGTTTATTTACAGCTAAATCATAAACAAGCAGTAAAATAAGATGAACAATAAACTTGTAAAAATTAATTATAATGATAATACTTTAGTAAAGAAATTCAGACAACTCAAGACTACTATATCAACTACTGCTGTTAGTAATCATCATCATCATCATCATCATCATCATCATCATCATCAAGTTGCACTGAGAGCATAAAGTTCCCTGACTCTCTCTCACCATCCATCCCTATCAGCAGGCCTTCTAGGCAGCATCCTGTGTCCACTCAGAGCTAATGTAAGGCTTTACAGTTGGCTAACACTGGTAAGTCCATGTATAGGAGTCTTTAAGAGAACATCACCTATGAGTTTGTCCTTGCTTTTCCTGGAGTACCCACAGGTCTTGTTTATTTTATGTGGATGGTTTGTGAGATGAAAGGCAGGTGGCCATACAGCTACTATTTTGTAGGGTGTTGCCCCCAGGATTTGTTCAAGACAGCATGAGGCATTCTTGTGTTGTTCCCATCTAGCTTTTCCTCTATGCATTTTGTAAATATCCATGTGGTGCTTATAGTAGTATAGACACAGGTACTAAAAGAAGTAAAGTTTTTTACTGTTTTGTCATGTCTAAGAGTGAAATATTGTATAGCAGAGAAAGACAACAACACTAATGTATAAGAATATAATCTGTTTCTTTTCTTTTCCTTTTATTACCCAAAATGTATGGGTGAGTAGAATGAGAGACTGTCTAAGATGGCTGAGCTCTACACACAGGGGACAAGATATGAATCTTTAGTGAACCCTTTTTTTTTTTTCTTCTGTCAGGTTGAGATATTCTTCATTATATAACATTCCAGACATCTACACAAATTCTTGTGGTCACACATCCTCCTGTCTTCCAGTCAACTGCCTTCACATTGCATGTGGACACAGTTCCATCTAGCATGCCACCCACGTGAATTCTGGTGGTGTAATGGCTAGCAAGCTCAATTATCAAGCCAAAATGAGTAAGTTCAAGTCTCGTTGGGTGCCTCTTTCAGATGGCTTTGTGCCACATCTAAGAAAAACCCTTAGTAAATTACCAGCCATGCAAATTCTCAGTGATGATTTCAAATTAAGCATAATTCAATAAATACATTGTTTAAATCCATGATCTCATATTGGTGTCAAATAGACACCAATATGAGATCATGGATTTTAATTTAAACCTTCTTCAGGAACTAATTTACATTCCTGCTCATCAATTGGTTCTTTTATGTCCAGGCAAGTTATGGGGTGGGCTCTGTAGAGATGCCATCAGTGTATTCTACTGCACCAGTCAATTGGATTTCTTGCTCATAGGGTAATTTTTCAGCTAATTTAGATGCATCAAATCATTGTTTAAATGCATGATCTCATATTGGGACCAAGTAGACTCATTTAGAACTTCTACAGGAACTAACTTAACAAACTGCTTATAAGATGGGTTTTCAGGTAGTTTTAATAAATACTCCTAATGAATGAAATTGACTTCACTACTTGAAGTATTCAAATTTTAAGAAATATCTGTTTGTCTCTTGCAGGACTATTTGAGAGGGCAAGTAATCAAGTATAGACAATACAGACGTTATATGTCTGTGGACATTGAATGATGGGAAGTTTTGCATTGGCTACCTAACAAGACAGGTGAGATTGAAACAATTTTCTTCTTCTTCACTTTCATTACAAATTTCTTACAAGTCATTTTAAAAATTCTTTCACTGTCCAGTAATTACAAAAGTACATGAATTATCTGAGCAAATAATTACTGTGTTTCTTATTCACTGATGTCTCTCTCTCTCTATATATATATATATGGAGAAAAATTATACAAAAAGTAATCCAAAGTGATGAATTTTTTGTGAAAGAAACTCAACCCTATAATGTTTCGGTTTTAATAAACCATCATAAAGTCCTGATGATGGTTTATTAAAACCGAAATGTTATAGTCTTAGGTTTCTTTCACAATAAATTCATCACTTTGGATTACTTTATATTATTTACATTTTTCAGACTATTGTCCTCATCTTTGTCGCCATATTTATCTCAATGTTTTGGCCATTGTATGCTCTGGCCTTCTGGTGGTTGGAATGTTGAACTTTGCCCATTATTTTTCTCACCGGGGTAGACTGTTCTAGTTCCATGCACCATGTTTAATGGATGTCAATTATCAGTTATCTCCTCTGAAAGTTCTCCACTGCTAAGGGTTAAGTTCAACATTCCAACTACCTGAAGAAGGCCGGAGCGTACAACGGCTGAAACATTGTGATAAACATGGCGACAAAAATGAGGACAATAGTCCAAAAAATGTAAATGATGTACATTTTACCTCATCTCAGAAATATTGACAGATATTGGATTTCTTTATTTTTCAATTTTTCTCCATACTGTTGGATTCTTTTACACTATTTACTTACATATACATATATATATATATAGTCATCCACAGACAGATCTGTTTCATTCTATTAGAACTCATCAGTGTGGCTAGACTGTACCTTCCTGTAGCTGGGATCGAAACCCGGTTGACTCAAACGTCAAACCAAAGCTTCTAACCATTCAGCCACGAGGAGATATTAGCAGCAAAGTAAATTTAAAACGGTTATGAATCACAATTACTATTGTTTACATACATCCGTTCAACGGTAGCCGAGACCTCAATTCATATATGAAGAAGCTTGCAATAGACGCTAATGGCAACACGATTACTTCTTCGCCAGAGAACTCAACCCCACAGGGGTAGGGGAGTTGATATATCTCTATAGTCACCCACAGACAGATCTGTTTCGTTCTATCAGAACTCATCAGTGTGGCTAGACTGTATCTTCCCGTAGCTGGGATCGAAACCTGGTTGACTCAAAGTCAAACCAAAGCTTCTAACCATTCAGCCACGAGGAGATATTAGCTGCGAAGTAAATTTTAAATGGTTATGAATCACAATTACTATTGCTTACATACATCCATTCATCTATTTATTCTCTATAACCTATATTGAGCACTCTGTATATATATATATATATATATATACAGAGTGCTCAATATAGGTTATAGAGAATCATCATCATCATCATATCGTGCTGGCAGCACGGATATCCCTGACCCTCTCTCGCCACTCCTCCCTATCGTTCATTGCCCTAGGTAGGTCTTCAGGACAACAACCTGTATCCTCACATAGCTGCTGAATGTACGTTCGTGCTGGTCGTCCTGCTTTTGCGCGGCCGTGTGTGGGGATCCATAAGAGTACATCTCTTATGAGTTCATCTCTGCTTCTCCAGCAATGTCCTGCATGTCTGGTTCGCCTAACTTGAATAGTTTTAAATAGATCTAAATTAGGAGAGCACAGACAAAGTCTAGAGTTCGGTGAATGTGCATGTGAAGCTTCTCTTGGAATTTATTTTTCATCTAACTGAGGAAATAATATTTAAAAAATCAAATAGTCTGGACTGCTTATTTTGAGAGGTCAGCAAATATATATATGTATCCTCTAAGTTGGCAGTGAGTTCCAGTGGCATTTGTTGTTAACATGCTGAATTTTGAATTACCATCATAAACATTATGCTTAACACTCATCAGTAAAACAAAGTAGAATTACCACCATCATCATGCTCAAGACTAGCATCACTATCATCACCACCCTCAACCATCATCATTGTCAGCAATTAAAATTAAATCGTGTGGACTACTTGTTTTGAGAGGTCTGCAAATGTACATGTGTCCCATGGGTTGGCAGGGAGTCCCAGTGGCATTAGTGGCTAACATGCTGGACTGTAGTAAGCAAATTTGAGCTTCAGTAACCCTATTGCCTTCACTTTCAGATTAATAACTTTGGGAAAGGCATGAACCCCTTATTCCTCCAGCTATGAGTTACTACTGTTTTTCTACAAGAATGGTGTTGGCATTAAATAACTCACAAAGGTTGATATGTCATTAAGCAAAGAAACCAAATGGATTTAGTGTTTTGATGCCATAGAAACTATTTTGGTTGGTTGGTTGGTTGGTTGGTTGGATTTTATGGCATATTAACCTTTGTAGGTTATTTAATGCCAAATCCATTTTTATACAAATAACCAGTTATATTTTAAACAATTCAGTTTAGCATGAGTACATAGTTTAATCGTCAAAACATTTCTATTTCAAGCTATTCAGTTTACTCAAACAGTTCTAATTCAAACAATTCAGTATAAGTATAGATTTTGTTCACACTCAGATAAATGTCAAAACAGTTCTATTTCAGAAAATTCAGTTTAACCTAAGTACAAAATATCAAAAATAGTTCCAATTCGGTTTAGCATAAGTCCACAGTTGAAATGTTAATACACAGTATAATTGTCAAAAACATTTCAAGTTATTCAGGTAAGTCAAACAGTTCTAATTCAAACAATTCAGTTTAGTATAAGTATAGTTTCTGTCCACACTCAGATAAATGTAATAACAGTATTTTTTCAGATAATTCAGCTTAGCATAAATACGCAGTTTAGATGTCAAACAGTTTTATTTCAAGCAGTTCAGTTTAGCATAAGTATGCAGTTTAGTTCTATTTGACCCATAGATAGGACTCTATCAAGTGCTACAACTCCGAGCCAGAGTGGACCTGGGAGCAACGGCAATGAAGTGGTACTCTATATTCCTCAAAGCTCCAGCATTGCTGAAACCTCAACATCAGATTGTTTAGTGTTATATCCAGGGCACTCATTGATGGGTGGGTCTTACCCCTCTGCAGAAGTGCAGTTGGTGTATTCTACAACCCCAGCCAACTGGGCAAAAACTATTTTGAAACAAATTAATCTTACATTGACTGTTCATATTAAATACAGCTTCAATTTTTATACTTTTTGAATATACTTTGTATTTTGAAGAAAATTAATGTTTTATTTGAATTATTGCTTCTTTTTGTCTTGCTGCACAGGCTCATTGGCCTAGTGGGTTGAGTGTTCAATAATAGTCTGAGAGACCTGGGTTCAATCCCGGGTCATTTCATACCAAAGACTTTAAAAATGGTACTTGATACTGCCTTGCTTAACACTCAGCAATATAAGGTATGTATCAAGGGTAAAGTGGAGCAATCCAGGAAAAGGAGTGGTGCCCAACTTTACTTACTTTTGTATTGCTATTTTAGCATTCAATACTTTTTGAACAGACTTCGTATTTTGAAAAAATTAATGTTTTATTTGATTTATTGCTCATTTTTATCTTGCTAAAATAGATTCAATACTTTTTAAACTCATTTTTTTAAGGTTTTGATTGAAGCCCTCCCACATAAGTCAACCAGTAGTTTTTGTATAGATTTGTTCAGACTTAAAAAATCATCTTGTATGCCACAATTTACAGTAACTTTAAAGATGAAATCTGATTTTGTGCATATCATGTTTCTTTATTTTTTTCTTTTTCTTAATAATATAGACTTCGTACATTGTGAAGATTGCATTATGCAAAAGTATCCAAAAAAAAAAAACAACCCATGTTGATGTTATTATAAGCAAGTGTGCCGTAACTTTGATCAACACATTCCATTGTCTGTATCTCATCAAGTTTATCAGCATCACAGATGGATATGTCACAACGAAAAGAGAATAAGATGGAAAAAAAATAAAGCGAAGAGATATATCGTCTTATATTTTTAGCTTTATTTTTTATCACTAATACTAACCTTACAATAATCATTATCGCACTTGCCTTTGGCATCCATTGTATTCTGAATGGTGGTGAATTTCTCGATCAAATCACTCATTGTTTGGTTCTAGATAATGACCAGGTTGTGAATGTCAAACTTTATAACGAGTGGATGTTTTCAATGTACGACACGAGTGGGTAATATGCAGCCTTCTTAAAAGTAAAAACAAAAAGAATAATGAAGGTATCATGAAGCAAACAAACATTATTTAAGAGGATAAAAGTACTTAGGCTAAAACTCAGTAAAAAACAAGATCAGCATTTAAAACAAAGGGACAAATAGTTGATCACTCAAAACATCTTGTAATCATGTATCTGATAATCAAAATAAGCCAACATTAGCCGCAACACTAAGTATCACCATCAACATTATCACACTCAACACAAAGCATATCATCATCATAATCAACAATATTAAGCATTGTCACCACAAGCATCATCATACTCATCACTAATCTTCATGATTTTCATCACCATCATAAAATCTAAGTAGATTTACCACCATCATCATCATCATCATCATTAAATCTAAGTAGATTTACCACCACCACCACCATCATCATCATCATCACCACCATCCTTAAATCTAAGTAGATTTACCACCATCATCATCATCATCATTAAATCTAAGTAGATTAACCACCATCATCATCATCATCATCACCATCATTAAATCTAAGTAGATTTACCACCACCACCATCATCATCATCATCACCATCATTAAATCTAAGTAGATTTACCACCACCACCATCATCATCATCATCACCATCATTAAATCTAAGTAGATTTACCACCATCATCATGCTCAACACTAAGCATTATCACCATCAATATTATCACCCTCAACACATAGCACCCTTATCATAATCATCACCACCAACATCATCATCATCAACATAATTATCATTAAAACTAAGTAGATTTACGACTATCATCATGCTCCACATTAAACATAATGATCATCAATACTAAGCATCACCACCATCAACACTAATCATTGTCATAAAAATCACTATCATCACACTCAACACATAATGTTACCATCACCATCACCATCATCATCATTATCATTAACACTAATCATCATCATCACTATATTCTTATTCAAAAAGGCCTGTGATGAAGACTTATTCAAATCATGATAGAATTTGAATATACTATTATTTTTAAGAACTTCAATTCTATTTAGATATCAGCGTTATCATCATGTCATTATATATATGGTATAAATTATTTGTATCAAATAACAGGGAGTGTTCTCGTAGTGTATTGGTTAATGTGATTGACTGCAGACTCGTAGTAATCAAGTTCAAACTCCAGTTGCGCTATTACGTTCACTTTTGGACAAATACCCTTGAGAAAGGTATGAACCCCCTTATCCTCCAAGCTATAGATTAAATAGTACAATTATTGTTCTTCTAGAAGGATGGCTTTGGCATTAAATAACCTATAAAGGTTGATATGCCATTAAACAAAAGAAATGAAACCTATCTAATAACAATTATTCTAAAAAAGTATAACATCATCATCATCATGTCATGCCATCAGCACAGATCTCCCAGACCCTCTCCCAGCACCCATCTCTATTGTCTATCACCTCTGGTAGGTCTTTAAGGCTACATCCTGTATTGGCACAGAGTTGTTGTATGTAGGTTTTAGCTGGTCGTCCTTCCTTTGCTCGTCCATGTGAAGGGGTCCACAGGAGTACATCACTTATGAGTTTGTCTCTACTTCTCCAGCAGTCTGGTTTGTCAAACTTGAATAGTTTTCATGATGGGTGATAAGTGTCCGTACAGCTGCTGCTTTGTGGGGTGCTGCCTCCAGGACTTGTTCAATATTCCTTACAGCATTCTTATGTAGTTGCCATCAAGCTTTTTCTCCATACGTTTAGTTAGCATTCATGTTGTGCATCCATACAACAGTATCGGCATGACCACTGATTGAAAAAAACTGCATTTCATTTTATCAGTTAAGTCTGACTTCCATATGACCGATTGCCTATCGACAGCTGTCCAAGCCTTTGCTAGTCATGTGTTGATGTCAGTCTCGGTTGATGAGACACTGCTTCCTAGGTAGGAAACTGTCTACAAGTTTCAGAGAACTACCATTTTGTGTGAAGATGTCGCCTCTTTAATTAAAGCACATATATTTCGTCTTGTGTGCATTGACATGGAGATATTTGGATATAAAAGTTACAAATCTTCTATCAGTTTTTTGATTATGAATGTTAATGAAATTATTCAAATTTCTATATCCAGTTGTTTATTGTAAAAACCTTATTTTGATTTGTTATTGATTGAAAAAGCACAAGATACTCAGTTCTGTTTCTCATTGTTATTTAATAAAATTAAACACATTTATGTTTAATAGTCATGTGGTTGAAGGAAAAGTAAAATGAAATGTACTGCTCATGCTTGGGATAGAACTCATACTCTCCAGGTTATGAAAAATGTTTTTTTATGGCTCTGACACCCCTGTTAATTGGAATTGTTTAACCAATAGAGAGATCTAAAAGCTAAGTAATTACTTTTTTCTAATTGGATGCCCCATTTATATTACCTTGTGCCACGTCTTTGCAAAAAAGCTGAGTAAATTAGTACTTTTTCTATTTTGGGTTCCTTGGGTAATGTAATGGTTAGCAAGATAGACTAGCAAACCTTCACTAGTGAGTTTGGGTCTCGTTGTGTGCCCCCATTCATATGGCCTTGTGTCACATCTAAGCAAAACTCTTAGTAAATTACTACTATTTTTTGTTTCTTGGAGAACTTTTGACACTCAGCTTTTTCCCTGACCTTAACTCTTTGAATTTTTTACCTATTACTGAGGAAGTCAAGCAGATTGCAATAGAAAAGAGAAGACCAGGAAGTCAAAGTGAGCAAAGACTGGAATAGACAAAAAACATTCTTTAATTTAAACTACAAGTTATTTTTCTAAAAATGTTTAATTTTGATTTGATAGATACAAGATACAAAATCTTAAGCAGGTGATTTTAATCGTGCCTCTATACATTTTCTACAAAACTTAAATTTGAATTTGATAATCTCAACACCCAGAATCTTTTTGATTATAATATCATATTTTAAGGTATGATGACAAAATTTTGGTGCTATACCTACACTGTGTTTTTTTAAAACGTTTTACTAACAGTAAACCATTTTGTTATATTCAGAAAATATTTTCAATAAAAAAGGTTTGTTTTATTTCATACAATGAGGAATATGACTCATTATATCTAAAGGACCATCAATAATTTTGTGACATATTGTAATTTGGAAACAAAAGGGCAAAATTCTTGGCTGTAATATAATAAGAGCCATGACACATCAGATATACAATCAAATGCCAAATGAATTAACCACCAATGGAATCCCAGAACGTGTCAAGAAAATGAATGATCACCAGGATTCCAACTCAGAAGGGAAACAATGTAGCCAATTCTGATATTAGTTATTCACGGTTGACATTTTGACTTTTGCCTCAAGTCAAGCCATATATTTTTTTCTTGAGGTTATTTAAATTGTATTTAAAATTTGAAGTAAAAAGATGGACAATCTTTACTACCAGATCCAGATAGTTGTTTTATACAAATGACTTGCCTTTTCAAACATTTGTACAATATATATATATATATATATATATATATATATATATATATATATATATATGCATATTTAAAAAAAGAGGTCCATAAAGAGGTTTATATTCTTTTAAAACTTATTTGTTTAGTTCATACACAGCATTTTGAGCCTATGGCTTTCTTCAGAGAACTTTTAATGATTTTTCCAGGGTGGTGTTTGGTTTATATAGAGGTCACTGTTTTGTTGAGGTGGTTGTTTCTTTTAAATTTGTGATAGACTCCTTCTAGGGTTTGGCTCTCTCCTTCTCTTCTTTTTCATTTTTCTTCTCTTTCTCTCTCTAAAAGTATGCTTCATGATATATATATATATATATATATATATATAAAGTATTTCTGTCTGCATGGCTTTGGATATACTGACTACATTGCCTGCAGAGGGGTAAGACCTCCAAAAAAGGGAGTGTTCTGAGTATGGCAGTAAACTGCATCTGATGGTGAGGCTCCAGTTCTGGAGATCCGAAGAATGCGGGGTACTCCTTCATTGCCTGGTCCACTCTGACCTGGAGTGGTTGTACCTAATATTGTCCCTTCTATAGGTCAAACAGTTATGGTGGCAGATTATTCCTATTAGATAGAAATAATTGATATCATTTAACTATGTGCAAAAAATCTTAAGCTTAAAAAAAATGTGCATATAAACTTACAATGTACACAATTCTCTAATCCAAGGTGTAGGGTCAAAAAGATGTGTTTAAAAATTATTTATATTTGATGAGAATGCTTAATACGATATAACTATAAATTATTTGAATTAGCTAGGTTTTGTGGTCTTGAAGGGCCAGAAATGAATAAAACAAAGAGATGTAAGGTTTACAGCAGTATATATTTACGGAAATACTGACAGTAACAGTTACCAGTAACTGACTAGACTTACTTGACTCGCTTATCGAGTAAGTCACTATTTATATTGTTGGGGAGGATCCATGCAGTGACGTCATGGGGTATAACACCAATAAAAATAAGAATACTTGATACCATATAAGTGTAAATTATTTGTATTAGCAATAGTTACTTGAGTGTTTACTAAGGATTTTTAATAGTTACTTGAAACCATATAATTCTGTGAAAACAAATGACAATTATTGAATAGAAATAATTAATTGAAACCATTTAATTATCAATGCTATATAGGATTAATTGAGACATAAAACTGTGAGCAAATTAATTGTATTAGACTGGACTACTTGATATCATATATCTGTAAATTTTTTGTATTAAGTATAGTTACTTTAAGTTATAATTGTTTACAAAAGAATATTATTAGTTACTTGATATTGAGTGCAGACAAATTACTATCATTAAATAGAAATAATTCATTGAAACCATATAATTATAAGTAGTAGATTGGAATACTTGAAAGTTTGATATCCTATAACTGTGTGCAAAAAAACTCTTAAGAAACAACTACACCAAATATGTAAATATAAATGTATAATGAACACAATTCCTTGACCTCTAGACATAAAATAACCCTACATGAGTTGACAAGCCATTAAAATCAATCAGTCAGTCAAAGTGTGTTTAAAAAATGTATTGAGAATCCAGTTGTATTTGCCAAGACCAAAATGAACAATGAATAATATATAGTGACTGCCACTTCTTTACAGACCATTCACCGCATATGTGATATACAGAAGACCTGTGTTTGGTATTGACATTAACCTTGTTCATTCTCTTATGGCTTCTCAGACCTGCTGCAAACCCACATACTTTGGCAAAGAATTGACACAAATTACCTGTATGGTGCTGAAGAGAGAGCCGTGTATAAGAAACCTGTGCTTGTTTGCTGTCATGAGATCTCATATGACTAGCAAGTGCAGCTTTGAACAAAAACACCCTACTGCAGATGTTACAAGCATGTTGAGGTTGAAAAGTTTTCAGAACTGCGTCCTCTTTCTAAAGTGCACATTTCAAGTTGAAGTGTTCATTTCTCCATATTTCATATGCTTCATAAACATCGTAGATCACTTTTTTCCAAACTGATTGATTTTCCAGAGCAGATGATGGAAAATCAATACATATAAGTTGTGCAACATAGTTTCAATAGAGAGCAAAGAGAAATACAAGTTTGTATCGACCAACCCCTCCGCACAAACAGTATGTGACACAAGGTCAATTTTTTAAGCGGAGTTTAACAGGTTTGAATTCAGAGTTTTCCTTCTCCTAGACTGGTTGCCATGCCAATGTTAAAGAGCCCAGTTTACCCTACTATTTGCCCATAGCTGGAGGGAGAAGAATTGGATTCCTACTTTTCCCAAGAGTATTTGCACTCTGTAAAATGCAAACAGCCTCACTCGGCATTTGAATTTGGGTCATTGTGTCTATTTCAAAAGACCATAACTATTTTATCATGGGCACCTTCACAGTAATATAAAGCATTAATTGGGAGATCCTGCATAGTTAGTGAGCCGGGCTAGGAAACCATTGTTAGTGAATTTGATTATCTCAGGTGTCCCATACTCCTGGCCTTATTTCAAACTGCAATAATCTTAGAAAAGTAATATGGTCTCACCACAGAATGAGAAGTTCTGTTGTCAAGGTAACACAAGGTAAACCTATGTAAATATATATTTTTAGTTTTGCTATACTGCATCCAGTGGTGAGGTTATAGTTCTAGAGCTGTGGTGAATATAAAGTCATTCCTTCATTGCCATTACTCCGAAATCCACTCTAACCCAAAGCCATTGATGAGACCTTAACAGGTCTCATCAATGGCTCAAATTGATATATTTGAAAATTCATAGTATTAGATAGGAATACTTGAAACCCTATTAAAGAAATATTGGTGACCTTCGTCAGGGTGACCCAAAGGCTTCCTTTTCAATAGCTACAACACCAAGGTGTAGGGGAGTGTGCTACTCCATTCCCTGGATTGCTCTCCTTTACCCTTGATCCTTACCTTATAATACTAACCCTAACCCTGCCGAGAGAGAGAAAAATCATTCACAAAACAAATTTTACATCTTTCACAAAAGATAAAATATTTCACAAAATAAAATAAGGTGGCATCAAGTACCATTTTTGAGTCTTTGGTATGACTCGACCTCGAATTGAACTCTGGTCTCCCGACCATTGGCGAACACTCTACTCATTAGGTCAATGGCCCAGTAAACCATATAACAGTGTTGAAATGATTTGAATTAAGAAAAATTACTTAAAGTTATTTACAAATGGTATTGCTATTATCAGTCACTTGAAACCATGTAATTACTTAACAAAAGAAAAGTATTGAGTTTGGCATTAAATAACCCATCAAGGGCTGACATGGCATAAAACCAACCAACCACTAAATAACACTCTTCATTTATTATCATCAAGTCATGCTGATGATGTGGATTCTCCTCAATCTATCTCACCAACAGTCCCTATCAGCATCCAGTGTCTACACAGAGCTGGTGAATGTAAGTTCAAGCTGGTCAGCCAATACTGATATGTCCATGTGTAGGAGTTCATAGGAGAATGTCTTTTATGAGTTTGTCCTTTTTTCATTTCATCTTATTGTTGTTTTTTCTATCTCAGTACTCTAGTTTGAAACATTCTTTATCATCATCAATTTACCCTGTTGGTGGAGCTTAGAATATGAAAAGGAGTGTCCTAAGTATAATAGTAAACTGCATCTGATGGTGAGGCTCCAGTTCTGGAGACCTGGGTAGTGTGGAGTATTCTCTCATTGTCATTACTCCCAGGTTCACTCTGAACTCATAGGGTCCCATCTATGGATCAAATAGATCTGTTTGAAAATTATTAGTTATGGATAGGAATACTTGATACCATATAGTAGTAATTATTTGTATTAAGAATAGTTACTTGAAGCTATAATTGTTTACAAAGGACTATCATTAGCTACTTGAAGTCATATAACTGTTTACAAACAAATGATTATTATTAAATTGAAATAATTACTTGAAACTATATAATTTTGTATGAATTATTTGTATTAGATAGGAATACTTGAAACCATATATTTGTGTACAAATTATTAGTATTAGATAGGAATACTTGAAACCATATAATTGTGTATAAATTATTAGTATTAGATAGGAATACTTGAAACCATATAATTGTGTAAGAATTATTAGTATTAAATAGAAATAATATAAACCAAATATCCATGTACAATTATTTGTAGTCGATCAGAATGCTTGTAATCCTACAAATGTGTGTAAAAATCTCTTAAGAAACAACCACACAAAAAATATACATGTACAATCAACTGTTTCTTAGCCTCTTAACATAACCCAAGACAGGTTGATGTGCCATTGAAATCAATCAATGATCATCATATCATCAGTGTTAAGAAATTAATAGTAAGTAGTATGTGTTAATCAATTTTCTTTCCAATCTAATGTGAATTTGTGACACTGTAGAGTTAGGAGGTTATAGACCAAGGCTCCCTGGGTAACACCAAAGATAAACTGACTAATCCTTGTTTTTGACTGCTATGAATAATTAGGTCTGAGAGCCATAATTAGGTCACCAGGTTTGGTAACTGGAGAAGAATTAAAATTCTTGCTTATGTAAACAAAATTATAACAAAGCAAAATGTTAAAGGTTGCATCGATAATAAAATTATGTTCATATGATTGAGAACAATGGGATAACTCTAAATATTTAAAAGGTTTAAATTCATGTTGATGTGATTGGATATCTGAGAGTATCATACATGCTTTGCCTAACCAACCTCTTGCTGGTAAGGATACTGTGTCCATATAAGAAAGAGATTTTCACTGAGGAGAGAAGAAGGAAAGTTGTTTTCCTTCTTCTCTCCTTAGTGAAAATCTCTGAGATCCACAACATGCTGAGAAGCCTCCTGCATTCTGACCTCGTGCTTGACTACCTTCAACTATTAATGGAACTTCAGTGTCACTTAGACTACCTTCAACTATTAATGGAACCTCAGTGTCGCTTAGAACAAATCGGGGGTGTCCCCGTGGTGTAATGGTTAAAGTGATGGACTGCGGAATCATAGTACGTGAGTTCGTACTCCAGTCGCGCTACTACGTTCACTTTTGAGCAAATACCCTTGGGAAAGGTATGAACCCCCTTACCCTCCCAGCTATGGGCTAAATAGTACCACTACTGTTCTTCTAGGAGAATAGCATTGGCTTTAAATAACCTACAAAGGTTGATATGCCATTAAACAAAGAAACCAAACCAAACCTTAGAACAAATCAACAGTGGAAATAATTCAAAACTCGTATATAATTCTGTATTCATTTTTCTTTCTTTTGTTTTCACAATATAACCCACTGAACTATTAATTAATAATCTGTGTCAAGTCTTTTATTTTCCTTTAAAGGGGTCTAAAATTGTATAACCACTGAATGACAACCTGTCAATTGTCCAAGCAGTTTTCCACCCTGCTGAAATCAAAATACAGTTTGCGACAGAAGGGTGAGAAATTTTGCAAACACTGAATAGCTCCACATCTATCCACTTTGAAGATACACTGTTAGAGCCCTAATGGGTATCTGGTTTTACACCATGGGTAAAGAGAAGTAAGGTCAGGCATATTGCAGAACAAATTATGTACCCTTTGATAATTGGATGTTTGGTGTAAGTCACTAATCAAGATAGATGTAACTTTTGATGAATTTGTATAGCAATTAAGGTGTTAAGCCATTGACTAATCATAAATGACCAGTAGTTAAAACCATAAATGTATTAACTTCACTCTTGAAGGCCACTTTTATCTTATGCCATAAGCGTGAACTTCAGAGAGCTGCAAATTTTAATGTCTGCTGATTAAAGAACTGGAAATTTTAACAATCATCATCATTATTATTATCTCTTTGTAAGATTTTCACATCAATAATAACTGGTAGACTTCATGAAAGTCTGAGAGACAGTAGTCCTCTGCAGTCCAGGACTTTTTTTCCGTACACTCACCAATCTCAGAAGTGCTGTGGTCTAGACTGTCTGAATTCTTCCTTAGATATCCTGTTCTGCTGTTTCTTTTCATGGTTTTTCGGTATTGCTCCAACAGTTTTGATTATGTTGGTATAACCATCACTTTCCTGTTTCATAGCCTTTTCTTTTAATTCTCAAGCAATATTTTGGGATTTTGATTATGTTGGTATAACCATCACTTTCCTGTTTCATAGCCTTTTCTTTTAATTCTCAAGCAATATTTGGGATTTTGATTATGTTGGTATAACCATCACTTTCCTGTTTCATAGCCTTTTCTTTTAATTCTCATTTGCTGAGTGTTAAGCAAGGAGCTATCAAGTACCGTTTTTAAAGTCTTTTGTATGACTCAACCTGGTATTGAACCCAGGTCTCCCTGACCATTGGCCAACACTCTACCCACTAGGCCAAATTTTAATCTCTTGCACAATTCTGAGTGGATCACCTCTCCTACCCAGTCTAGTTTTGTAATCTTTTTGTGCCAGTTTGCTGCATTCACTTATTATGTGAGATTTCCATACCAGTAATAACTGGTTGATTTCACTAAAGTCTGGATGACAGTAAGTAAGTTATAAAAAAGGAACTGCAATAATATGAATTCAAAATAATAATAAAGTGAATGTAATACTGAAGAATGTACAATATGTAATTCAACAATTAATAAATTAGAAAGAATAATAAAGATTGTATTCATTGTGTTATGATAAAAGCATTTTTTTTTCAACACGTGACTTGCAAAGGCATGGACAGCTATCAATAGGCTATCAGTCATATGGAAGTCAGACCTGACCTATAAAATAAGACCAAGTTTCTTCCAAGCGGTGGTTGTGTCCATACTGTTCTATGGATGCACTACATGGATGCTAACTAAATGTATGGAGAAAAAAGCTTGACTTCAATAACACCAGAATGCTGCGAGCAATATTGAACAAGTGCTGGAGGCAACAACCCACAAAACAGCAGTTATACGGCCACCTACCACACATCACAAAAACTATCAAAGTTAGACGAACCAGACATGTGGGGCACTGTTGGAGAACTAAGGACAAATTCATAAGTGATATACTCCTGTGGATCCCTTCACATAGACCAACAAAGGCAGAATGACCAGTTAGAACCTCTATACAATAACTCTGTGCCGATACAGGATGTACTGATGGACGGGAGAGATGGACGATAGAGATGGGTGGTGTGAGAGTGTCAGGGAGATACATGCTGGCAGTGTGACATGTTGAAGATGATGATGATAAAAACTAACAAATGATGTATGAAAACCAAACTTATCCTAAGTAAAAACATGGCAGTCATACATAAAGAGATTTTGACTGGAGATGAGTATTTAATAACCTAAATTACTACTCACCTACAATTATTAAGAAATCAACAGCTTTCAATCATAATGAGTGACCCATGTTGTTTTTCCATGTATTTAATGGCTCAGGACTTCATTCATGTCTGTAACAGTTCCCATTAATCAGCTATGTAACAAAGATTTTACGAGCAAGTTGCTAGTATCTTTTCGGTGGTAGTTAGGATGATGTAGATTGTTATTTACGTGCAGGACCCACATTCAGGATGAGGAATCATTGCCTGCCCAACATCATACTGTGTGGTAAGCTCTCCACTAGCCATCAAGACTGAAGGCCATGAAAAACAGCCGTCAAAAAGTGATTCAAAGACTGTATGAAAAAAAACGTATTATGCCAATTACATCAACCATCACTGATGATCTATCCTGGTTGAGAATCGTGTACGCTTGGTATCTCACCACCAATCATGATGTCTCCTTTGAAAACATCTGCAGGACCACAAGGTATGGGAGGAGAAACCACAACACTATGCCATCAAGTCCTGACCATTTCTGCTTGTCCGGCATCTGTCTTATCAGCCACCTATGTGCCAGCAGTTGGCCGGGATTGTCCTCTTCTTTATCTTTATCTTCACTCATGAAGCCCAGATGATGATAAAATTATGTCACAGTGACCCAAGTGAAAAATGTTATAGTGTCCCAAGAGAAGAATGTCACAGTGACTAGTTTGGTATGTAAAATTAATAAAAACATATATATATATATATATATATATAATAGAACTATATGTAAAATTGATAACATCATCATGTCATGAAGAGCATAGTGATGTGATATGGTCTTATGTGACAGGCAGGTGATTAGAAATAGAATGGTTTTAACTTTAAGAAATTAAAATCAAACATGTTGAGAACTGGATTGTTTGGCTAATGCTATTGAAAATAACAATTAAATTTGGTATCAGGATTTAAGTTATTTAATGTCATGAAAATAAATCCAGGAGATTGAAAATAAAAAGGCTTTTTGACCAAGACCATGAGATTACTTGAACTAGTGTTACATATTTCATTGATGGGATCTGTTATTAACATGAATTAAGCCCTCAGCCTTTAAATGCATGGAAAAACACCATGGGTCACTCAGTATAACTGAAAGCTATTGAACCTGAAGTCAGTCTAAGACCATGATCAAAAAAAGAAAGGTCATTAAAATGGTTCTTGCAAAATAAAAATGTGCAAATAAGAATGGTGTCTGCATTGTGGATATGCCAGCAAAGAAGAACTAAGACAGTTGGGGTTACAACAACAAATAAGACCATGAAAGAAGACAAATGCGATATGAGGTGACAACAATGACAAAGATAGGGGCCAACAATAGAAGACAGACACACGACAAACAAAAGATGAGAGAATTGACACACGTAAAAGAAGGGTAAGGCCAAATAAGAATATAAAAGCAATGTAAGTAAGGAAAGTTGGCGACCATGGTCGAGGGCAACTCAAAGGCTCCCTTTTCATCAGCTACTACACCCAGGTGAAGGGGGGAGGTGCTACTCCTTTTTCTGGATTACTCCACTTTAACCTTGATCCAAACCTTATAATGCTGAATGTTAAGAAAAGAGGGATCAAGGACTATTTTTTGAGTCTTTGGTATGACAAGACCTGAGATTGAACCCCAGTCTCCTGGGCCATTGGCAAATGAAAGTTCCTTCTTTTTGTTTGCATTAGATGTACCAGGCCATTGATCTAATGAGTAGAGTGTTTGCCAATGGTCCAAGAGACCAGGGTTCAATCCCAGGTCAAGTATATTTAATCTTTTTTTGTTGCAGAAACCTCAGTAAGCCATAATTCTCTGTTTGATTGCAGTCATCATTGGCAAGTGCCACTGTCTACTTCATTGTTATATTTGTCATCTCCTTGTGTGGTCGATACCCCAACTGTTCCAAGCTTTCCGACTATTTCTTGAAATAAATACAAGTTTGCTGAAATGTCCATAACAGGAATATCCTGGAATAATTGACTGATACTCCCTGGAATCCCATCACTGGGCAGTACAAAAACAAACTACCCTTCCCAGGTCAAGTCGTAGGAAAGACTCAAAAAATGGTACTTGATGCCCCTTTGCTTTGGACTAAGCACTATAAGATAAGGATCAAGGGTAAAGTGGAGCAATTCAGGGAATGGAATAGCGCCCTTCCCTACACCTTGGTGTAGTAACTATTAAAAAGGGAGCGTTCGAGTCACCCTCAACTAAACTCGCCAACTTTACTTTACTTAGACATTTACAACTGTCAGGGATCCAGTTTCATTAGAACTTTGATCAGCTGGAAAACAACTCCACATCTCAAGCCAAAGGAACTGAGGAATCCTTTCTTCACATATTTTAATCTATATGTCTCTTAAGGACATGCTAAATGTAAACAATATTAATATATCTCACAGCCATGTCCCTTGTCACTCTGAAAATATCACTTTGCAATAAACTTACAAGATACTTCTTTCCAGTGACCACTCGATTATATCACAAAGTTTTTAGTTGTCATTTTGTTTAGCTTTTATCACCACTTGACAATCTCCCCATCAACCTGTAAACATTGGGCCCACATGACAATACAAAACTTTTTAGAGATATCGAATGATTAGGTCATTAGCAACTATATCTATTATGAGAAATTGATCAGAAAGCAATTTCAGCTTTCACAAAGATAAAATGAAAAATAAGATGAAAAATACAGAGTCCAGCAGAATAATCTTCCTGATTTGAAATTGCCACCTTGTGTAATGTTATTGAATGACTCATAGAAAACTGAAATTGAATGTAAATAAATAAATCAGTCTCCAAATAGCCTGGCCAAAGCACTCATGGTAATTAAAAATGACTAGAAAAAAAACTAGGTATTCACAACCTTCTGCACAGGTGTGGAACCACCAGAAACAGATATATATTTCTCCCCTTAACACAACAGGCAGAAGGAAAGGGATGACTCATGGAAATACTGTAGAAAACCAGGAAAAAATTAAAGGACTGTGTCTGCTCTCACTTTCTCATCTTGATATATTGTTTATCTTTGTCTAGCTAATGCAGTCATCTCATTTTCTATACTCTCTTTCTTTCTCCCAGTAACTACTGACAAGTTGCAGTAGTTAATAAACCTTTGGGTAGTTAAACAGTTTCTTGCATTTGTCAACTTTTACCATGGTGGGGTCTAAATTCTATTTGGTACTACAATGTATTACCTGCAGACAGAAGTAGTGGTGAGTGGGTACAAGGTATGTCTTTGAGCAGTAACAGTACCAGCAGCTGCTATGTCATTTCAATTGCCATTTTCGCTTAGAATAGTAAACATTATGCGTTTGTGATTGAAATTTATCTCACTGTGTAGTAATATCCTGTGGCCAGCTTACTCACCAGATCTGTTCCCTTGTGGTAACTCCCTCAGGGGTTACTTGAAGTCTCAAATTTAGGCTGTAGACATCTGATGAACTATTAGATTTTATTCATCATGAAATTGCCCTAATACCAGCAGTAATGACTAGAACTCCAAAAATGTATAGTGTGAGGGAAAACATTTAGACAATATAATCTTTGAAGGAAAGAGATGACTTGTAATAAAACAAAATGGCAAAAATTCTTCCTTCTCATTATCAAGTATTGCTGAGAATGCAATATTCTGTTTTGAGCAAATTCTGGAAGCAGCACCCTGCAAAACTGCAAGTGTGCAAATTCCTTTGATTCTCTCTCCTCATCCATCCCTATTATTCATTATTCATAGCAGGTTCTTTACATGGTATCCAGTGTTCACACAGAGCTGATGAATTTAGGTTTTGGCTGATCAGCCAATGCTGGTGTGTCCAAGTTAATGTTCATGAGAGAACATCACTTATGAGTTCATCCTTGCTTCTCCAGCACTGTCCAACATGTCTTGGTCATCTTACTTGGATGGTTTGTGAGATGGGAGGTAAGTGGCCATATTGCTGGTATTTTGTGGGATGCTGCTTCTAGGATTTGTTATATATAGTACACAGCATCCTTGTGTAGTTTCCATTTGCCTTTTTTTTTTAGCGTTCAAGTCCCCATACCTAAGGGAATAAGGGGGTTCAGTACCTTTCCCGAGGGTATTAGTCCAAAAGTGAACATAATAATGCAACTGGAATTTGAACTCACATACTTCGAGTTCACAGTCCCACGCTTTAGCCATTATGCCACATATACAACTCCTCCCTGTAAAATAAGAATAGTTACTTGAAGCTATAATTGTTTACTAAGGATTATTATTATTCATCATCATCATCATATCGTGCTGGCAGCACGGATATCCCTGGCCCTCTTTCGCCACTCCTCCCTATCGTTCATCGCCCTAGGCAGGTCTTCAGGACAACAACCTGTATCCTCACATAGCTGCTGAATGTACGTTCGTGCTGGTCGTCCTGCTTTTGCGCGGCCGTGTGTGGGGATCCATAAGAGTACATCTCTTATGAGTTCATCTCTGCTTCTCCAGCAATGTCCTGCATGTCTGGTTCGCCTAACTTGAATAGTTTTCGTGATAGGGGGCAGGTGGCCGTACAGTTGGTGTCTTGTGGGGTGTTGCCGCCAGGACTTGTTGAGGATTGCACGCAGCATTCTTGTGTAATTGCCATCTAGTTTCTTCTCCAGCCGTTTTGTTAGCGTCCATGTAGTGCATCCATATAGCAGTATCTATGTGACCGCTGCCTGGAAGAAACTGCGTTTCATTTTATCGGGTAGGTCTGATTTCCATATAGTCGATAGCCTATTGATAGCTGTCCATGCTTTTGTTAACCTCGTTTCGATGTCCTTTTCGGTTGATTCGACGCTGCTTCCTAGGTACGTGAATTTGTCTACTAGTTTAAGAGGGGTTCCTTCTAGAGTGGAGATGTCCCCCGTTTGGTTATAGCACATATATTCCGTTTTATGTGCATTAACATGGAGGCCTATGCTTGCTGCTGCTCGTTCCAAACTATGCAAAAGTGTTTCGGCTTGGTCAGGTGTATTTGCCAGTATCGCTATGTCATCGGCGTAGTCGGCGTCGGTGATTGTTGTTGCGGGGTATCTTCTGCTTCTTTTCTTCGTCAGTTCGAAGCCATTCTCTTTGATTTTGTCAATCGATGTTCTAAGTACGTAGTCTAGACAAATGATAAAGAGATACGGAGCCAGCGTGTCTCCTTGTAGTACTCCTGCTACTATGTCGAAGTATTCTGTGTCTCCATCTGGTGATCGTACTTTTACTTTAGTGTTTCTATAGAGAATCGTTATTGCCGCTACGGTTTCTTTAGGTATGCCGTACGCTAGTAGGATTTGTTCCATCTTTCCTCTATGAATGGAGTCAAAAGCCTTGGTAAAGTCGACAAATATTAATGTCGCTTGTAGGTTCTTTGCCCGTACACCTTCAAGGATTCTGCGGATGGTTAATATTTGTGAGGTCGTAGATCTATTTCTTCGGAAGCCATTTTGGTTTTTTCTAAGTATGTTGTCGATTTTGGGTTCTATTCTGTTTCGTAGTAGGGCATTGTAGATTTTGGCAGCTATGGATGTTAGTGTTATGCCTCGGTAGTTTTTGGCTAATCCGAGGTCCCCCTTTTTAGGGAAGGGGAGTATGCATCCCTTCGTCCATTTTTCTATCGGATTTTGATTGTATACTGCGTTGCAGTGTCGGAGCAGTATGTCGTCGAATTGTCTGGTCTTCCATACTTCCGGGGGAATTTCGTCCAGTCCTGCAGCTTTCCTATTTTTAATTTTTCTGAGAACCGAGTCGAGTTCTTCTTGTGTGAACGGTCCAAGTTTAATGTCTAATTGTTTGCTAATTATTCTGGTGATTGGTTCAGGCGTTATTTTTGGTGGGTTTCCAAGTAAGTTTTCGAAGTGCTGTTTCCACAGTTTTATTCTTTCTTGTTGGTTTGCTGCCTTAAGTTTTGCTTTGGCCGTGTTCTTTCTTCTACTCACTTCGTTTATTGTTTGCCAGGCAATTCTAGATTGTCTATCTTCCACCGAGTCTCTAATCTTATCTATCTGATTTTGAATGTATTCTGTCTGTTCCTTTATATATATGCCTGCTAATTGATATTGTGCCGTTTTTAGTTTTAAGGCATTTGTGTTTGTTGGGTTTTTTCGATAGTTTTTGGAGGCCGTTTTCACTAGTGCACGTTTTTCTCTCACCGCTAAAGTTTCCCATGGGACTCTATATTTAGTTTTAATTTTTGTTGGAATGTATTTTGCTGCTGCCTCAAGGTGTGCATTGACGAAATTTTCGTATTCGTCGTTTGGTGTACTTTTTTCCGTCTTTTCTTGTAGTGTTTCGAATCTGTTTCTTAATTCTAATACGTATTTATCTCTTACATCTTTGTTGTTTAATAGGGCCCAGTCATAGTGTTTGGTGGTCGCTGTTCGTTTGTCGTTTTTTCGTAGGCTTAACCGTATTTTCGCCGTGACTATTCGGTGATCGGTGGATACACCCTCAAAAGAGGAGTATGCCTCGCAATTCAATGCACTATTCTTCCATTTCTTGTTTATAAGGACGTAGTCTATCTGAGCTTTAGTATTGTTTGCGTACGTGTATGTCCATAGTTTGCCCTCTCTTTTTTGGTAGTTTGTATTGAGGCATGCTAATCTATTTTCTATCATGAAATCTGTTAGATGTTGCCCATTCCTATTTGACGTGTTGTGGAGGCTGTATTTGTTGTTTCCGTTTTTCCCGATTTGTGCATTCATGTCTCCGCCAATGACTAACATGTTGTGTTTCGGGATGCTACGCACTAATGAGGATAACTCATCGTAGAAGGTGACTATTTCATTTTCTTCACTAACATTGGTGGGGCTGTAGCATGAGACGATTGTTGCTCTGGGGTTTCCGTTAAATGTAGCTACCATCATTCTAGGTTGTATTTTCTCTATGCTATTAAGCGTTTTTAGTGCTCTAGGTCCTATAAGCAAACCTACCCCTCCTACTGCGGCGTTGACAGAGTTTTTCCATGCGGATACAGTGGCGAGCGACCATCCATTGCCAGTTTCGTGATATTTGATATCTTTTGAAACCATATAAATGTGTTCAAACAAATGAGTATTATTAAATAGCAATGCTTGAAATTATACAACCAGAAACTATTTGCATTAAAATTTGATTCTTGAAGCCATAATTTTTTATAGAGGAATATTATTATTTACTTAAAACCATATAACTAAATGGAGACCCCCTGTTGTGGAGTGGCTAATGTGCAGGACTGTAAATTTTAGTGAGTTCAAACTCTAGTCAGGCTATTGTGTTTACTTTCAGACTAATATCCTTGGGAAAGGTATTGAAACCTCTTATCCCCCCTAGCAATGGGTTGAATTGGAGTCCCTACAATTCTTCTACAAAGATGCTTTTGGCATTAAATATCTAATAAACATTGATATGCCATTAAATAAAGAAACCAAACCAAACCACATAACTGTGTTCAAACAAATGAGTCTTATTAAATAGAAGAAATTACTTGAAACCATATAAATTATTAGTATTATATAAGAATACTTGAAACCATACAACTGTGTGCAAATTTGTATTACATTGGATTACTTAATATCATAACCATTTACAATAAACTCTTCATAAATAACAACACAAATGTAATAATAAACATACAATGAACATGATTGTCTAACTTCTATGCAGAAAATAACTCCTGATAGGTTGGTTGGTTGGTTGGTTTTATGGCGTATCAGCCCCTTTTGGGTCATTTAATGCCAAATTAAATTTCAAACAATTCAGTTTAGTATAAGTATAGTTTTTGTTTATGAACATCTAAATGTCAAAACAGTTCAGTCAAATGTCAGAACAGTTATATTTCAAACAATTCATACAGTTTCGATGTTAAAAACTGTTCTATTTCAAGCAATTCAGTTTAGCATAAGTACACAGTTTAATTCTACTTGACCCATAGATTGGACCCTATCAGGTACAACCCCTCCAGGCCAGAGTAGAAATGGGAGTGATAGCAATGAAGGGGTGCTCTGCATTCCCCAAAGCTCCAGCATTATTGGAACCTCACCATTAGATTGTTTAATGTCACATCTAGGACGTTCATTGGTGGTGGTGGTCTTACTCCTCTGCAGAGGTGCAATCAGTGTATTCAACAGCCCCAGACAACTGGGCAACAATGATGGGTGGATCTGCCATTAAAATCAATCAATCCAGAATCAAATGTTTTTTGTCTTTTTTTCAAATTAAATTTATAGTCATACTTTCACACACAATATTTTCCTAAAATTTTTCTTGCTAATTGCAGCTTGATTGTCCCCCTCCAGTTAACATAGCTGCTAGATCTTTATGTGGTACAATCTTGATATATATATATATATATATATATATATATATACACACATAAGCAATGTCTACTTACTTGTTAATGATATCCAGTAAATTAGCTCATTATTATGAGGGATTACAAGACATTGGCATGATGGTTAGAGTGTCCAAGGGTAAAGTTGAGCTATCCAGGGAAAAGAGTAATGCCCTCCCTTATACCTTGGTGTAGTAGCTATCGAAAGGGGAGCCTTTGGGTCACCCTCGACTAACGTTACCAACTTTACTTATAATGAGGGATATAGCTGATGCTCAATACTCATGCCCCATAATATGCCCCCCGACACAAATATATGTCTATATTTACACTTCTTGTGAAAATCATCCCTGACTATGCTAACATTATTAAAACTGTAAAGGGGTTGGTTTGTATGCTGTTTTTTTTTTTTCAGTTTACATTTACAATTTTTTCATATAAGTTGGCTATTTTTTAAAAGCATATCATACCTTGTGGGTTATTTAACACTAAATTCTGCTTTTTTTATAGATATGATTTGTTTGTGAATAGTTTGTAGGTTTTGTAACAAGACAAATTGGTTGTCTTGCCCTGTTACATTAAGAAAGGAGTAAAACAAATGAGTGGACGAGAATATTGGTGAGTTTCCAAAAACTTTAATGTCATCTTGAGAGATAACCCTGTACTGTGAGTCATACAAAGGGAAGAAAGAAGTTGCGGATGTTAGAGCAGTAATAGAGCATTCAACTTGAAGCTTCGAGGACCAGTTGGTCGAGAAGGAATGAATAAATGATAAAGGAAGGATCTTCTAGAGAAAATAATGGTCCAAAAATTGGATGTGCTCTCCTCATGTTGATGTTGGTCTGTTCTGCTGCTAGGTTGAGTGAGGAAGAGACTGAGAGAGCATTTGAGCGACTTTTTATACTACCCGGGAAAGTCATCCTAGTAGAATGGTATAAATCATCCTCATTGGACAAAAATATAAATGGAAACCTCAACAGACGAAATAATTCATGCGCTAAACAATAAATTTGAAATTATTTTTTTCTGCTATGAAGGTAAATGTTTTTGCTTTTCAATGAATCCTTTGAGGATGAGAAACAGATGAGTATACAAGTTTTGTTTTACTGACATAGGCTTTGTAGATGGTCTTGTTAGATTATTCAATGCTATGTTAAATCATGTTTATATAAATATATATATATATATGAATGATTTGTAAGTGAATAGTTTGTTAGTCACTTAATTCTTATTTTTTTTTTTTTAGATCTCTTTTGTTTGTGTACAGTTAAATAGTTTCAAGTATTGCTATTACAATTTTATTCATCAAATAAGTAAGTAAAAGTAAAGTTGCCAACCATAGTCAAAGGTTACCCAAAGGCTCCCTTTTCAATAGCTACTACACGAAGGCATAAGCGGGGGTGCTACTTCTTTCCCTTGATTGCTCAATTTTACCTTTGATCCATACCTTATAATGCAGAGTGTTATGCAAAGGTGGCATCAAGTACCATTTTTTGAGTCTTTGGTATGACTTGACCTGGGATTGAACCCAGGTCCCCTGAGCCATTAGCAAACACTCTAACCATCATGGTTTCAAATAACATAATAATAATTCTCAGAAAAGGATTAAACAGTTCTATTTCACCTGTGTTTGTTGGTAACTTAATTTTTAAATGTGATACTAACAGGTACTTCTACTCTGGAGTCCGTGTAGACCTGGAAGTAATGGCATTCCTCCACATTCTTCCAAGCTTCAGAACTGGAGCTTCACCATCTGATGCTATTTAATTTCATACCCAAAACAATCATTGGTGGTGAAGGCTCCTAACCCTTTACAGAAATACCATTGACATATTCTGTAGTCCTAGCCACAATATAGGCAAATATTGTATGTGGAACATAGGACTATAAATACAATAAAAAATCGTAGAATAAAACTGAAATATCAAAATTATTGTATATCTTTGCTTCTTTATTTATTCGTTTTTCCGAAAATACTTTTATGCCTCACTGATGAGTATTTTTGTGAAAGTTGAAATCAATTTCCGATCGATGTATACAGGTACATTTTCTCTGCTTTCTGGTCAATAACGAATTATAATTGATTCCTAGTAATAGCAATAATTGCTTATTAGCTAATTATTGGATATCATTAACAAGTTCCCTTATAACAAATTCTTTTTATAATTGTAGGTTGGCAGGAATTATAACTGCCTCCAGTCAAAAGCTTCAGTTGTCAAGTAGCGAAGCTTTTATTTTGGATTGTCTTAATTGATTGATTTTTATGGCATGTCAACCCATCTGGGTTATTTTTTACTCAGTTTTTATGGAGTTATGAAATTTGGATAGTGATGGTTAAAAACTAAGAAGATACCAGTCATTTCAGCAGATCTCATTGTCGAACGTTGGTAGTGAGTTCAGTTCTCACTGAGTGCCCAATACTTCAGATCTTGTGCCAAACTAATCATAACTTAGTAAATGATTATAGTCACTCTGCATGTTTGGTTTGGTTTGGTTTGGTTTAATGGCATATCAACCATTGTTGGTTATTTAATTCTAAATCCTGTTTTTATATATACTAAATATATGAGTTGTAAACACATTTTGTAGACACATACAGTTAAATGGTCAAAAGGTTCTATTTCGAACAATTCAATTTAGCGTAATTCAACAAAGTTAAAAGGTTCCAAGTATTGCTTTGTATAGCTTACAATTCAATCAAACATTGGTCATGAGAGCAAACACAGTTAAATGATAAAAAAATTCTATTTCAAACAATTCAATTTAGCATAAGTCATTTATTTGCTCTCAGTTTAACAAACAGTTCTATTTGACCTATGGATAGGACCCTATCAGGTGATACCACTCCAGACCAGAATGAATTTTGGAGCAATGGCAATAAAGAGGTACTCCACCTTCCCCAAAGCTCCAGCATTACTGGAGCCTCACCATCAGATTGTTTAATGTCATATCAAGGACACTAGTTGAGGGAGGGGGTCTTATCTTTCTGCAGAGAAGCAGTCGGTGCATTCTACAGCCCCAGCCAACTGGGCTCTTGTATTTTTAATGTTTGATTCTTACTGGATGCCCCATACTTCAGGCCTTGTGCCAAGCTAAACTTAGTGAAGGACTACAAAGCTTTATATTGTAGATGAGTTCGATTCTCACCGGATACCTTATACTTCTGACCTTGTGCCAAACTAAGCTAAGCTCAGTAAATGATTACAGTAATTCTACAGTAACAATTCTTACCAGGTATTCCATACACTTAGCCTTGTGCCAAACTGAGCTAAACTCAATAAATAACAACTTTTGGCATCCTGCGTGCAATAAAATTTAGCATTCTTGGTTAGCGATGGTTCATTTCTCTTTAGATGCCTCATACTTTCGGCCTTAAGCCAAACTAGCTTTGGCAATGTAAATGACATAGTTGTATCCTGTTAAATGTAATAAAAAGTGTTTTAATAATTTTACATAAGCTAAATGGAGATTTTCATCTACTTGCAGACATAGATGCAAATAAAGTCTAATATTATTAAAGGTAAATAAGTTTAACCAAACACAATTTACATAATACAAACATGTACCATGCAATTATACAAACATATATACGCTTACAACCTCTCCCTGACACATTGACACAGGCCACATCTGAAATGAAGAGAGTTTCCTTGGGACGTTATAATGAGTAAGATCATGTGGAGACAAACCTTGACAGCTGGCGATCTTAAGTGAAACTGGTCACATTGGCCGGCCTTTACACTGATCAATAACCACAACAGGGCAAATAATTGTGTGGCCTGATTTGAGCCAATCAAGTAAGGAGAGAAGGAATGGAGAAAGGAGGAAGAGAGTTGAAAGAAAAATAGACTTTGTGGAATGAACTATTACCAATCTCTTTGTAATGGATAAAATTGTCCAGCACCATTCAGCTGGGTAGGGGAGCAGGGGAGCTGGGCTAGAGAGATGAGGAAGGGGTGAACAGTTGGGTGGGGGAGAAAGCTGTCAAACAAGAAATTCATCCAGTTTTGCTAATTTATTTTAACATTAGACATTTGCCAGACACAGCAATAACATTGACAAGAAGTGTGTAAGGGAAAAGAAATAACTGCTGGACAAGTGAATGAGGGAGTGTAAAAAAGACATGCTGGAGAAAGGCAATAGAATGAGGAGAGAGAATGAGGAGAAGAAAAAAAGAAAAAGACATACAACAGGAAAAGGAATGAAAGTCAGGGAAAGAGCAGAGAAGAAGAAGAAGAAGAAGAAGAAGAAGAAGAAGAAGAAGAAGAAGAAGAAGAAGAAGAAGAAGAAACAACTGGGGGTGAACAAGTGAGCCAGTGTGTTTAAAAGAAAGACATTAGAATAGTGAGAGAGAAGAAGAAAGAGGCAACAGAATATAAATGAATAGGAAAGAGTAAAAAAGAGAATATGTTGAAGAAAGGCAGCAGAATTAGAAGAGAGAGAGAAGACAAAAAAAAGAGAAAAGAAATAGAATGGGAAGAGAGAATAAGGGGAGAAAAAAGAGTGCATCTTTGGAGAAAAAAAATTGAATGGGAAGAGAGGCAACTGAATGAACAAAGATAATGAGGTGGAAAAAAAAGAGAATGGGTGTTGGAGAGATGCAATAGAAACATAAGAGAATGAGGTGAAGATAAAAGAGAATATGTTGGAGACAGGCAATAGAATGGGAAGAGGGAATAGGGTGAAGATAGAAGAGAATATGTTGGAGACAGGCAATAGAATGGGAAGAGGGAATGGGGTGAAGATAGAAGAGAATATGTGGGAGACAGGCAATAGAATGGGAAGAGGGAATAGGGTGAAGATAGAAGAGAATATGTTGGAGACAGGCAATAGAATGGGAAGAGGGAATAGGGTGAAGATAGAAGAGAATATGTTGGAGACAGGCAATAGAATGGGAAGAGGGAATGGGGTGAAGATAGAAGAGAATATGTTGGAGACAGGCAATAGAATGGGAAGAGGGAATAGGGTGAAGATAGAAGAGAATATGTTGGAGACAGGCAATAGAATGGGAAGAGGGAATGGGGTGAAGATAAAAGAGAATATGTTGGAGACAGGCAATAGAATGGGAAGAGGGAATGGGGTAAGATAAAAGAGAATATGTTGGAGACAGGCAATAGAATGGGAAGAGGGAATGGGGTGAAGATAAAAGAGGATGTGTTGGAGACAGGCAATAGAATGGGAAGAGGGAATGGGGTGAAGATAAAAGAGAATATGTTAGAGACAGGCAATAGAATGGGAAGAGGGAATGGGGTGAAGATAAAAGAGAATATGTTGGAGACAGGCAATAGAATGGGAAGATGGAATGGGGTGAAAGATAAAAGAGAGCATGGAGACAGGCAATAGAATGGAAAGAGGGAATGGGGTGAAGATAAAAGAGAATATGTTGGAGACAGGCAATAGAATGGGAAGATGGAATAGGGTGAAGATAAAAGAGAATATGTTGGAGACAGGCAATAGAATGGGAAGAGGGGATGGGGTGAAGATAAAAGAGAATATGTTGGAGACAGGCCATAGAATGGGAAGAGGGAATGGGGTGAAGATAAAAGAGAATATGTTGGAGACAGGCAATAGAATGGGAAGAGTGAATGGGGTGAAAATAAAAGAGAATATGTTGGAGACTGGCAATAGAATGGGAAGAGGGAATGGGGTGAAGATAAAAGAGAATATGTTGGAGACAGGCAATTGAATGGGAAGAGGGAATGGGGTGAAGAGAAAAGAGAATATGTATGAGAGAGGCAATAGAATGGGAAGACGGAATGGGGTGAAGATAAAAGAGAATATGTTGGAGACTGGCAATAGAATGGGAAGAGGGAATGGGGTGAAGATAAAAGAGAATATGTTGGAGACAGGCAATAGAATGGGAAGAGGGAATAGGGTGAAGATAAAAGAGAATATGTTGGAGACAGACAATAGAATGGGAAGAGGGAATAGGGTGAAGATAAAAGAGAATATGTTGGACACAGGCAATAGAATGGGAAGAGGGGATGGGGTGAAGATAAAAGAGAATATGTTGGAGACAGGCAATAGAATGGGAAGAGGGAATAGGGTGAAGATAGAAGAGAATATGTTGGAGACTGGCAATAGAATGGGAAGAGGGAATGGGGTGAAGATAAAAGAGAATATGTATGAGAGAGGCAATAGAATGGGAAGAGGGGATGGGGTGAAGATAAAAGAGAATATGTTAGAGACAGGCAATAGAATGGGAAGAGGGAATGGGGTGAAGATAAAAGAGAATATGTTGGAGACAGGCAATAGAATGGGAAGATGGAATGGGGTGAAGATAAAAGAGAGCATGGAGACAGGCAATAGAATGGAAAGAGGGAATGGGGTGAAGATAAAAGAGAATATGTTGGAGACAGGCAATAGAATGGGAAGAGGGAATAGGGTGAAGATAGAAGAGAATATGTTGGAGACTGGCAATAGAATGGGAAGAGGGAATGGGGTGAAGAGAAAAGAGAATATGTTAGAGACAGGATATAGAATGGGAAGAGGGAATAGGGTGAAGATAAAAGAGAATATGTTGGAGACAGGCAATAGAATGGGAAGAGGGAATGGGATGAAGATAAAAGAGAATATGTTGGACACAGGCAATAGAATGGGAAGAGGGAATGGGGTGAAGATAAAAGAGAATATGTTGGAGACAGGCAATAGAATGGGAAGAGGGAATGGGGTGAAGATAAAAGAGAATATGTTGGAGACAGGCTATAGAATGGGAAGAGGGAATGGGGTGAAGATAAAAGAGAATATGTATGAGAGAGGCAATAGAATGGGAAGAGGGGATGGGGTGAAGATAAAAGAGAATATGTTGGAGACAGGCAATACAATGGGAAGAGGGAATGGGGTGAAGATAAAAGAGAATATGTATGAGAGAGGCAATAGAATGGGAAGAGGGAATAGGGTGAAGATAAAAGTGAATATGTTGGAGACAAGCAATAGAATGGGAAGACGGAATAGGGTGAAGATAAAAGAGAATATGTTGGAGACAGGCAATAGAATGGGAAGAGGGAATAGGTTGAAGATAAAAGAGAATATGTTGGAGACAGGCAATAGAATGGGAAGAGGGAATGGGGTGAAGATAAAAGAGAATATGTTGGAGACAGGCAATAGAATGGGAAGAGGGAATGGGGTGAAGATAAAAGAGAATATGTTGGAGACAGGCAATAGAATGGGAAGAGGGAATGGGGTGAAGATAAAAGAGAATATGTTGGACACAGGCAATAGAATGGGAAGAGGGAATGGGGTGAAGATAAAAGAGAATATGTTGGAGACAGGCAATAGAATGGGAAGAGGGAATGGGGTGAAGATAAAAGAGAATATGTTGGAGACAGGCAATAGAATGGGAAGAGGGAATGGGGTGAAGATAAAAGAGAATATGTTAGACACAGGCAATAGAATGGGAAGAGGGAATGGGGTGAAGATAAAAGAGAATATGTTGGACAGAGGCAATAGAATGGGAAGAGGGAATAGGGTGAAGATAGAAGAGAATATGTTGGAGACAGGCAATAGAATGGGAAGAGGGAATGGGGTGAAGATAAAAGAGAATATGTTGGACACAGGCAATAGAATGGGAAGAGGGAATGGGGTGAAGATAAAAGAGAATATGTTGGAGACAGGCAATAGAATGGGAAGAAGGAATAGGGGGAAGATAAAAGAGAATATGGTGGAGACAGGCAATAGAATGGGAAGAGGGAATGGGGTGAAGATAAAAGAGAATATGTTGGACACAGGCTATAGAATGGGAAGAGGGAATGGGGTGAAGATAAAAGAAAATATGTTGGAGACTGGCAATAGAATGGGAAGAAGGAATGGGGTGAAGATAAAAGAGAATATGTTGGACACAGGCAATAGAATGGGAAGAGGGAATGGGGTAAGATAAAAGAGAATATGTTGGACACAGGCTATAGAATGGGAAGAGGGAATGGGGTGAAGATAAAAGAGAATATGTTGGAGACTGGCAATAGAATGGGAAGAGGGAATGGGGTGAAGATAAAAGAGAATATGTTGGAGACTGGCAATAGAATGGGAAGAGGGAATGGGGTGAAGATAAAAGAGAATATGTTAGACACAGGCAATAGAATGGGAAGAGGGAATGGGGTGAAGATAAAAGAGAATATGTTGGACACAGGCAATAGAATGGGAAGAGGGAATAGGGTGAAGATAGAAGAGAATATGTTGGAGACAGGCAATAGAATGGGAAGAGGGCATGGGGTGAAGATAAAAGAGAATATGTTGGACACAGGCTATAGAATGGGAAGAGGGAATGGGGTGAAGATAAAAGAAAATATGTTGGAGACTGGCAATAGAATGGGAAGAAGGAATGGGGTGAAGATAAAAGAGAATATGTTGGACACAGGCAATAGAATGGGAAGAGGGAATGGGGTAAGATAAAAGAGAATATGTTGGACACAGGCTATAGAATGGGAAGAGGGAATGGGGTGAAGATAAAAGAGAATATGTTGAAGACTGGCAATAGAATGGGAAGAGGGAATGGGGTGAAGATAAAAGAGAATATGTTGGAGACTGGCAATAGAATGGGAAGAGGGAATGGGGTGAAGATAAAAGAGAATATGTATGAGACAGGCAATAGAATGGGAAGAGGGAATAGGGTGAAGATAAAAGAGAATATGTTGGAGACTGGCAATAGAATGGGAAGAGGGAATGGGGTGAAGATAAAAGAGAATATGTTGGAGACTGGCAATAGAATGGGAAGAGGGAATGGGGTAAAGATAAAAGAGAATATGTTGGAGACAGGCAATAGAATGGGAAGAGGGAATGGGGTAAAGATAAAAGAGAATATGTTGGAGACAGGCAATAGAATGGGAAGAGGGAATGGGATGAAGATAAAAGAGAACATGGAGACAGGCAATAAAATTGGAAGAGGGAATGGGATGAAGATAAAAGAGAATATGTTGGAGAAAGGCAATAGAATGGGAAGAAGAAATGGGGTGAAGATGAAAGAGAATATGTTGGAGACAGGCAATAGAATGGGAAGAGGGAATGGGGAGAAGATAGAATAGAATATGTTGGAGACAGGCAATAGAATGGGAAGAGGGAAATGGGGTGAAGATAAAAGAGAACATGGAGACAGGCAATAAAATTGGAAGAGGGAATGGGGTGAAGATAAAAGAAAATATGTTGGAGACTGGCAATAGAATGGGAAGAAGAAATGGGGTGAAGATAAAAGAGAATATGTTGGAGACAGGCAATAGAATGGGAAGAGGGAATGGGGTGAAGATAGAAGAGAATATGTTGGAGACAGGCAATAGAATGGGAAGAGGGAATGGGGTAAAGATAAAAGAGAATATGTTGGAGACAGGCAATAGAATGGTAAGAGGGAATGGGGTAAAGATAAAAGAGAATATGTTGGAGACAGGCAATAGAATGGGAAGAGGGAATGGGGTGAAGATAGAAGAGAATATGTTAGAGACAGGCAATAGAATGGGAAGAGGGAATGGGGTGAAGATAAAAGAGAATATGTTGGAGTCAGGCAATAGAATGGGAAGAGGGAATGGGGTGAAGATAAAAGAGAATATGTTGGAGACAGGCAATAGAATGGGAAGAGGGAATGGGGTGAAGATAAAAGAGAATATGTTGGAGACAGGCAATAGAATGGGAAGAGGGAATGGGGTGAAGATAAAAGAGAATATGTTGGAGACAGGCAATAGAATGGGAAGAGGGAATGGGGTGAATATAAAAGAGAATATGTTGGAGACTGGCAATAGAATGGGAAGAGGGAATGGGGTGAAGATAAAAGAGAATATGTTGGAGACTGGCAATAGAATGGGAAGAGGGAATGGGGTGAAGATAAAAGAGAATATGTTGGAGACTGGCAATAGAATGGGAAGAGGGAATGGGGTGAAGATAGAAGAGAATATGTTGGAGACAGGCAATAGAATGGGAAGAGGGAATAGGGTGAAGATAAAAGAGAACATGGAGACAGGCAATAAAATTGGAAGAGGTAATGGGGTGAAGATAAAAGAGAACATGGAGACAGGCAATAAAATTGGAAGAGGGAATAGGGTGAAGATAAAAGAGAATATGTTGGAGACTGGCAATAGAATGGGAAGAGGGAATGGGGTGAAGATAAAAGAGAACATGGAGACAGGCAATAAAATTGGAAGAGGGAATGGGGTTAAGATAAAAGAGAATATGTTAGAGACAGGCAATAGAATGGGAAGAGGGAATGGGGTGAAGATAGAAGAGAATATGTTGGAGACAGGCAATAGAATGGGAAGAGGGAATGGGGTAAAGATAAAAGAGAATATGTTGGAGACTGGCAATAGAATGGGAAGAGGGAATGGGGTGAAGATAGAAGAGAATATGTTGGACACAGGCAATAGAATGGAAAGAGGGAATAGGGTGAAGATAAAAGAGAATATGTTGGAGACAGGCAATAGAATGGGAAGAGGGAATGGGGTGAAGATAAAAGAGAATATGTTGGAGACAGGCAATAGAATGGGAAGAGGGAATGGGGTGAAGATAAAAGAGAATATGTTGGAGACAGGCAATAGAATGGGAAGAGGGAATGGGGTGAAGATAAAAGGGAATATGTTGGACACAGGCAATAGAATGGGAAGAGGGAATGGGGTGAAGATAGAAGAGAATATATTGGAGACAGACAATAGAATGGGAAGAGAGACTGGGGTGAAGATAAAAGAGAATATGTATGAGAGAGGCAATAGAATGGGAAGAGAGACTGGGGTGAAGATAAAAGAGAATATTTTAGGGAGAGGCAATAGAATGGGAAGAGAGGATGAGGAGAAGATAAAAGAGAATATTGGAGAGAGGCACTAGAATGGGAAGAGAACATATTGGAGAGAGAGACAACAGAATAAGAGGAGAGAATGGGGTGAAGATAAAGAGAATATGTTGGAGAGAGTCAATAGAATAGGAGGGGAGAATAGGGTGAAAATTATAAAGAATATGTTGGAGAGAGTCAATAGAATAGGAGGGGAGAATAGGGGGGAAATAAAAGAGAATATAATGGAGAGAGACAATAGAATAGGAATTGAGAATGAAGTAGAGAAATAAGATAGTATGTTTTGGAGACAGACAATTAAATAGAAAGATAGAATGAGGGGGAGAAAGAAGATAATGTATGTTGGAGAGAAGTAATTGAAGGAACAGAAAGAAAAAGAAGAGGACAAAAGAGAATGTGTATTGGAGAGAGTCAACAGAATAATTAGAGAGAATCGGGGAGAGAAAAAAGAGAATGTGCATTGGAGAGGCACAACAGAATGGGAAGAGAAAAAAAGTGAGTTTGTATTGGAAAGAGGTAATAGAATGGGAAGAGAGAAAAAGAGAGAATGTTTATTTGAGAGAGGTAATAAAATGGGAAAAGAAAATGAAGAAGAGAAAAAGAGAATGAAGATATCATGTGTTAGACAGAGGGAATAGAATGAATACAGAGAATGGTGGGGAAGAATGTGTGTTGGTGAGAGGTAATAGAATTTGAAGAGAGAATGCGAGAGAGATGAAAGAGAATCTGTGTTAGAGAGGCCATTGGATAAACAGAGAGAATGAGGAGAAGAAAAAGGAAAAAGACAATACAATAGGGGTAGGAAATACAAGAAAGCATCAGAGAGGTATCAGTAAAAGAGTAGTGAATAAAGAAGACCAAGAAAGAGAATACATATCAGAGAAAGGCAACAGAAAGAAAAAAAGAAAAAAACTACTGAGGGGAAGGGAAGAGAATGTGAGTTGGAGAAAGAAAAATAGAATGAAATAGTGAATATGGACTGGAAAAGAGAGAGTATGTTTCAAAGAGGGATAATAGAAATGTTGGTGTGAATGAGGGATAGCAGGGGACTGGCAAGAGCGTATGAGAGAAAAAAGGAGAGAAAGAAAGAGAATATGTTTTGGAGAAAAGGAAACGAACAGGAATAGAGAATGAAGGAGAACAAGAAAGACTATACATTAAAAAGGAAGACAATAAAACAGAAAGAGAGAATGATTGTGAACAAAAAGGAATACATATTGGGAAAAGAGAAGAGAAGAAATGAATAAAATAGAACAACTGGGTGTGTCTGTAGTCAAATGAGAAAATGATTGGTGGGAATAAAAAAAAAACAATACAAAATGTATGAAGGAGAAAGAAAGAAATATCATTATGCCAAAGGATTATAAATGTAACTGAAAAACATTGAGACTGAATTTTTAAATTTTTATAATTTTAAAATTCAGATGAAGACTTTTGGACAGCTGAGGAAGTCATAACAAAAGTGATGTCTAGACACTGTGACTGTTCTCTTGGTGAAACAGTGCCTGTAATATATTGGGACCTGGCTGTAACTGGTAATTATGACAAAATGTGTGTTCTTAACAACTTGCTTTTATCAAATAAATACATGTTTTTCTTAAAATAGCCATTGTCTGTTATGAAAAAGAGGCTGATACCTCATTTCTAATTTTTCGTAAAGAGTTTTAATATGGGGAGATAACTTCTTATAAGTAACTATTACAGTGCCCAGTTCTAAGACTTTCTGGTTTTGGTGAAACATAGGATTGTATAAGTGCTGCAACCTCCACAATCTCAAGACCAAGCTCTGTGCATCATATTTTAGTTTCCTAAACTGAAAATTCATCTTAAGTGTAAGTTTTGACAATGTAAAGGACACTAAAAGAGTTATGACATTGCAGCTTCCCACCATCTCAAAGAGAGGGAGTCCTCATGCTATAGTGGTTAATGTGTTGGGCAGCAACATCCTAGTAAGCAAGTTCAAACTCCAGTCATGCTCTCACATTCACTTTCAGACTTTATCCCCCACTGCTGTAGGTTAAATTGTAGTCCTACTATTCTTCTACAAGGACAACTTAGACATTAAGTAACCCACAAAGGTTGATATGCCATTAAATAAAAAATCAAACCATATTAAAAGAGGAATTTCTGAGATACTTTGACTAAAGGAAAACTCACTTGAATAATGTGAATTGAATTATCACGACCAGAAAATCCGGCAAACACTTACATCCGACATACGGAAGCACTGCACAGCTGTTTCAACCTTATTAGGTCTCATCAGCAGTGTATACTGTGATTTCCACCACTTGAGATCAAACCAGCGACCTAGAATTTTTTTTTTTTAAAAAAAAGAAAATTTAGATCACTTGAATAAGTACATTGAATGCCAAGGGAAATATTTTGAAGGAAAGATTGCATTCATTGTTCATTTTTAACTTGATAAATACGACTTTAATTTCAATACTTTTTCAAGACACCTTATTTTTTATTTTTAAATCAATAATTCATTTCTGTCTTGATAAATATAGTTCCAGTAATGATACTTTTTTATAACATACTTTATTGTACTTTTGCAACTGTTAAATAACTTTCTATTTCATCATTTGTTGAGGGAAACTTCTCTAACAACTATTAATATTTAAACTGTCACTTTCAATCAAGCACCTGTGTCAAAATATATGATATAAAATCAATATAAATCTTGTTTATGTATCAAATATATAAAAATACAAAACCATAAACTAAGAAAATTAGATTGATTGGATATCATCTATTTATATATTCACATCATTTTCTAAAGAAATTGATATTAAAATTAATAAAAAATCAATAATCTGATTGATTTCATCTCAGAAAAAAAAGTGATTGTATAATTAACAGAAAAGTAAAAAAAATATAAAAAGGATGTAAAGTTGATTAGAAATATTTTGAAACTATAAACTAGTGAGTTCAATTGAGTATTGTTTAGAGTGCAATAGAAAAAAAAATTACAGAAATTTTAGTTTGAATGATTTACGGAATAAAGCTTAGTTAGTTGATATTTCCTACAACATAACTTATAAATACCCTCTCTTTCACACACACACACACACACACACACACACACATATATACATATATATATATATATATATATATATATATATATATATATATTGCCAAGTTGGCTAGGGCGGTAGAATACACCGACTGCTTCTCTGCAGAGGAATAAGACCCCCACCAACAAGTGTCCTGGATATGACACTAAACAATCTGATGGTGAAGTTCCAGTAATGCTGGAGCTTTGGGGAATATGAAGTACCCCTTCATTACCATCATTTCTTGACCCACTCTGGTTCAGAGAGATAGCACCTGATAGGGTCCTATCTATGGGCCAAATAGAACTAAACTGTGTACTAAACTGAATTGTTTGAAATACAACTGTTTTTAATATTTAAACTGAGTACTTATGCTAAATTGAATTATTTGAAATAGAACTGTTTATATGTATAAAAATGGATTAAGCATTAAATAGCCCACAATGGTTGACAGGCCATAAAACTAAACCAAACCAAACCAAACTTCAAGTGGAGATAGCTTCTTCTTATTAAAAATACATGCACACTGTTTTATCTACATTCACATAGAGACTAATGCCACCTGCTGTTTACTCCAGACTATGTAGCAGGGCCTCAGCTTGGTCAGGTGTATTTGCAAGAAGTGCTAAATTGTCTGCATAGTCGGCATCTGTAATTGTTTCTGCTGGATAGCATCTGCTTCTGGTCTTTTTTTATATAAAAGCTAGATGCAACTCTCTACAAAACAGTAACTGTATGGCCACTTACATTCTAACAGATAAACCATCCAAGTAAGATGAATGAGACATTCTGGGAACTGCTATAGAAGTAAGGACAAACTCTTATGGACTCCAGCACATGAACACGCCAGTGCTGGCTGAACAACAAAGACTTATATACATCAGTTTTGAGTAGATACTGGATGCAGTCTAGATGATGTGCCAGGAGTTATAAACAATAGGGGCTGATAGCCAGAGAGATGCAGGGAATCTGTATCATAAGTATGACTAGATGATGACGATAATTATATATGTATATGTATACATATATTTAAATATATATATATAGTCATGGTGTCCTTAATTCAAATCCTGGATAATTATTATAATTGTTATTATCATTATTATTATTATTATTGTTAGTATCAATCAGAACATGTGAAAAGGACATTTTATTGTTTTTGTATAGGTTTCTTCTTTGTTTAATGGCATATCAACTCTTTTTAGGTTATTTAATGCCAAAGCCATTCTCCCAGAAGAACAGTACTGGTACTATTTAACCCATAGGTGGGAGGATTAGGGGGTTCATACCTTTCCCAAGGGTATTTGCCCGAAAGTAAACATAATAGCACGACTGGAGTTCGAACTCGCGTACTACGATTCCGCACACTTTAACCATTACACCACGAGGACACCCCCTGTTTTTGTATAGTTCATGGGTAAAATTAAGAACTGAATTATTTTGGTAGGTCTCTTGTAGTATGTTCCTTTCATTAGTATCATTAGCAAGAATAAGTATATCATCGACATATCTTCGGTATATTGAAGTTTTTTTTATGCTATTTAATATTTCATTTTCAATATTTATGTAAACTAATTTTCAACTGCCAACACAAAAACAATTTTAAACTCATATGATAAAGGTTATGAAAGATCAATTGATGGGGATAACAGTAGGAGAATGAAGTTTATGATATCAGCATTACCATGGATACTGGAGGTGCCTGTGGTGTAATTGTTATCATTGTAGGAAATGGACACGACAACATGAGTTCAAATCCTGGACGAGACTAATTGCATTTCACAGAGCACTAATGCCCTTGGGAAAGGTATGAATCCAATTATTCTCCCTCCAGCTATGGGTAAATAGTAGGGAAGACTAGGTTCTTCAGCCTTGGTGAGGCAACTAGTCTAGGAGAAGGAAAACTCTGAATTCAAACCTGTTAAACTTTGCTTAAAAAATGACCTTGTGTCATATCTTGCCCGAGCGGAGGGGTTAGTAAATATGATTACCATGGATACTGGTGGTAATTAGGCAACAATAATAAGAGCACGATAATAATAATAATAATAATAATAATAATAATAACAATGATAATAATCATATAAATTAGTTTAAGAGAAATGGTAGTTTAAAAAAATGTTGATTAGTATGATAATTATCAAGGAGTAATTAAAAAATAGCAGTAGATTTTAATAGTAATCAAATCAGCAGTATTTAGAGTTAAATCTCAAAATAGCGATATATCAATTAATGAAAGACTAAATTTCAAACGTAATTTAGAAATGAAAAATAAACCCTAAAATAATCCTTTTAATTAAAGGAAAGTTTTGAAATAATAATATTATCTCCGTGGTTCCCAAATAAAGATATAAATAAATAGACAGATATTTTCATAAAATAGAAAAAGTTAAATAAGTAAAATAATACCAGCTTCTAATCAAAACAACTTATAGATAAATGAGGATAAAAGACACCAAGATGGATTTAATATATTTGACTGGTGAGAGTGTCCAACTTGGTTTCTTTTGATCTTTTCCCCACCTGTTAAAGGTTAGTTCTTTTTATGTGTTTTTTTGTTTAACGAGTATTGTTGTGTACTTCCGTCTCCATTATGTTACCGCAATCTGAAGCGGCTAGCTGGCTTTTAATAGTCAGCTGAAATAAATTTATTATAGCAAAATGATGGTCTGTTGAGTTTTTGTTCCAATTGTATTATATATATATATATATATATATATATATAAATATTATTCTAGATTTAAAAAAATAAATAATGGTGCCAACCAATCAGCCGTAGAGGTGTAATATATTGCCTGGACCAGTGATGAACTCATCATATGTAGTTGACAAATTCATCCAACCATAAATAAAATCAGCAAAGTGACTACCAGAAAACAAGTAATGCATGAGTGCAAGCCAAGTCAAATGGAGAACCAGCATTGTGTGGGAGTAAACCATGGTCAATGAAAGACATGTATTGCATGGGTGTAAACCATAGCCAATAAAAAGATAACCGATATTTGACGGACGTCCTATCAGATGGACGAGTGTGGCACAAGGTGGGTCTGGGCATAGAGTCATGGCCCAGACACGCCCGATGGCTCCAGAAATGCCTCGAGCATCATTGGCATCCCCCTAAAAAGAGTTGCCTCAGGTGCCAGGCAATAGACCTAACCCCTCCAAGGAGGGTTAAAACCTAGGGGAACAGCTCCCTGAGGCTGGAGAATGCCAGTCAAGGTGCACTTCAACCGACAGTCAACTGAAAAACCTCTGCACGAAGAAGGAGCTGGCCAAGCTTTTTTGGTCAATAAAAAAAAAAAGCATTGTGTGGATGAAGCGGTATGGCCATGTGAATTGTGTGGGGGTTTAATATAAGGTCAAGAATTTTGGCTGAATTCAGATTCCACTGGCTGTCCCAACATCCAACAGCTCGTTTGTGTGTGCAAACTCTCTTCGACTGCTCGCCTACTCCATACTCGTAAATTATAATCATCAGAATTATTAACACTATTTCCAATGCTTTATGACGTTTGAATGATTTGAGTTTTAAATTTGCGGATCAGTCAGAGATACAGGTGCTGAATAGCTTTTATGACTGTTATTTGGACTTCAATGATATTATATATATATATATATATAAAATAATATCAAATAAACTTCTGATGTTTTTGGTGTTTTATTAAACTCTTTCTCTCTCTCTCTCTCTATATATATATATATATATAGATGAAAAACACTTGTTGAATATATACGTTAATATAAACACGTCATATATATATATATATATATATATAAAATAATATCAAATAAACTTCTGATGTTTTTGGTGTTTTATTAAACTCTTTCTCTCTCTCTCTCTATATATATATATATATATAGATGAAAAACACTTGTTGAATATATATGTTAATATAAACACGTCATATATATATATATATATATATGTGGCAAGTATATATATGTGCCATATATATATATATATATGTGTGTGTGTGTGTGTGTGTGTGTGTGTGTGTGTGTGTGTGTTGAAAACTAGTTAACCTGTGGATTGGCAACATTAAATTTAAATCAGGAGTTTTTATTGTTTTTATTGTTGCTGTAGTTTACAGTAAAACATAATGTAATATTGCTTTGCATTGTGGGGCATTGAGCAGTGTTTTACTGATGAAAATGTGTTTACTGTGAAATTTTAATTATATATATATATATATATATATATATATATATACTTCATTTCAGATGAAAGAATTTGGACTTCAATTTGCTTTCATAACTGAGATGGTAAAGCAGCTGATACATAAAACCAGGTTTTTTCTCTAAGGTCGAAGATACTCCATATCAATTCACATTCTATTTATAGAATTTATAACACAATTAATCCCTAATAAGGGAAAGTACTCTATAATGAACATTTGATAGTCATCTCCATTTAGAAATTATAATTCATAAAACTGATTAAAGATATTTTGAAACTGTGAATGAAATTCACCCAAGTATTGTTTAAAGTGTTGTGATTTAAATAACATGAGATGAGGATATTAGTGAGAATAATTTCTGGAATAAAGCCATTCACTTATAAAAAAAGGAATATATGATCTGGCTTCTATTCAAACTTAGCTGTTATATTTTTGTTATAAATTTATAAGTAGACATTAACTCTCACAGAAGACATTTCCTGGAAAATCACTAACCAAAGATTCAAGACTTTGTAGTATTTCCAGATTTTTAACTCAGCACCAACTCAATTCCACTGAAAATACAGTTCAATACAAAATGCTAAAATATTTGGTTTGATTAGGAATTTATGATAATACAACGCTACTATCAAAAAAGTATGAATGGTTTTTAAAAAATACAGTATTGACGATAAATGTTCAAGTAAACCCCTCTACCATTTTTTTTTATAATATAAAAGTTAATTTTCTTCTAAAATAAAGATCCTAGGAATTTATAAAATTTTTAGCAAAACACAATGATATTATTAGTTATTATTTATTACCAACCCTACTACGTTGAAACTCTTATCAAAAATAAAATTTAATAAATATATAGAAGAGGTGAATTTAAGAAGTTTGTTTAAAAAGTTCTAAGCCTCACCCAGATTTTAGATTTATTGTACACCTCTCACCTTTGCATGGGCCTCACCTGCATAGAAATTTAGAAAGAAATTTGAATTAATTTTTTTATTCTTATTAGAAGTGCATTAACCCCCAAAATGTTCAGCCATGGTTCTTCTTTTAGGGTGAGTCTTAAAACTTTTTGAATGAACCTCATATTTTTAGACTGTTACATAGTCCTACTTTTAGATACAGTTTATGTTAAGCATGCAAGTTATCTCCCCTGATACTCTCGATAAGAGAAGGCATTATTCAGGGACCAGAAGTAAACAAACGGCCATATTGGTTTATGTGAGAGTGTAAGAAGAAGGGTGTAATAAAGGCATCTCTGTATGCAGAGTGTTATAGTCTGAGTTCTTTGTTTTTAACAGTGTATTCTTTTAAATTCTGTAGAATTTGGTAATACTTTGATGATACTTAATAATATCAGTTTTAATTATATAATATTCCACTAGAAATAATAAAATTCAGGTATCTTTGGTCTAGAAGCAAATGAACATTTTATAAAATTTGTTTTGAGTGTACTTAGCTATGGATGATATTGAATGTTTGTAAATTTAGGTTTGGTTTGGTTTCTTTGTTTAATGGTATATCAACCTTTGTAGGTTATTTAATGCAAAACCATTCTTCTAGAAGAACAGTTGTGGTAATATTTAACTCGTAGCTGGGAGGGTAAGGGGGTTCATACGTTTCCAAAGGGTATTTGTCTAAAAGTGAACGTAATAGCTATGATTTCGAAGACCCTCACTTTAACTGTTACACTACGAGGTCACCCCCTGTAAATTTAGTTTGAGTAGTTCATTTAATACCTCACTCCCTCATTTCTCATGAAAATTTTTAAAAATTTAACAAAAATCTTCTTTGAAACAAAATATATATATAATTGAACATAATAGACATTTTTTGTCTACATATTTTTTTGTTAATCCTTTTGAATTGCTGTATCGATCTTATGATATTTGGTTGATAAACCGTCCATAATTAGTTATTTCCCAAGTACATTCAGCCCAACTTTGGGCCATCATCAGGGGAGGATGTATTACAAAAATGATATAACTTTTGTATATACATTACTACTTTGTAAGAATGAGTGTTTGTACTGTTGTATTCTCTTTAGCTACTGACGCTATTTATGGAAACAAATTTGAAAAGTGAACACTACACAATACAACAGTACAAATGCTCATTCTTATAAAGTAGTAATGTACATACAAAAGTTACATCACTTGGGGTTAAAGAAATAGACTGCAGGATTGTAGTAAGCGAGTTCAAACTCCAGTCACGCTATTACATTTGCTTTTGGACAAATACCCTTGGGAAAAGTTAGGGACTCCTTATTCACCCAGCTATGGGTTAAATAGAACTGGTGCTGTTCTTCTGGAAGGATGGATTTGGCATTAGATAACACATGAAGATTGATATGCCATTAAACAAAGAAACCAACCCAAACTAATCATAATAATCTTTAATAAAAAATTATAGCTTCAAGTAACTATTCTTTAGACAAAAAATCTACTATTATATGGCATCAAATATTTCAATTGACACAAATAATTATTAAATAGAACTATTTGATCCATAAATGGGACCCTAACAGTTACTATTATTCTAGGTCAGAGTGGACCTGGGAGTAATGGCAATTAAGAGGTACTCCATATGCCTCAATGTCAGATATCATTTAGTGTTATACCTAGGACAACTTCTTTCTGGGAGGAATGGGTCTTAATTCTCAGCAGGGGACACAGACAGTTTATTCTCTGTTCCATCAACAGAGTCGTGTCATATTTTCAGTCTACTTCAGTTTTAGTAAATGCTCTGGTGATAATCTTTTAAGTGTCATTTAAATAGCCTTTAGCAAATGAAAGGTGATATTTTTTTTTCTTTTCGTGGTTTACCTCCGTGTAAATATTCAGGTTTTAGAGTAAAAACAAATAAAATTTTGTTTTTTTATTATATTTTTCAAAGCAATTTTTTCTAAATTAGAATACTTTTTAAAATCTTTTTTTCCTCATTGTGTAAAGTGATGAAATGTGGTATTGATCGAATTTTAAGAAAAATTCAAATTATATTCACAAAAAATTCTCTTTTTAAACTGTATTGCCATACAAAAATATGAGGTTAAATTGTAGTTCTGAGTTTGTTTTGTTTGTTCGTGTTTTATGGCATATCAACCATTGTAGGTTATTTGATGCCAAATCCATTTTTATACATATAAACAATTCTATTTCAAATAATTCAGTTTAGTATAATTATAATTGTTTTGTTTACACAAAGCTGAATGTCAAAACAGTTCTATTTTAAACAATTCAGTTTAGCATATATAAATAAGCTCAGTGCGGACACCGGATGCAGTCTAGAGAACTTGCCATAAGCAATGAACAATAGGGACGGATGGAGAGAGAGAGAGAATAAATGAAGTTAGTGCCATCAGCATGATATATATATATAGATATTTACCGACCCCTCTGCTCAGGCAGGATATGACACAAGGTCAATTTTTAAGCAGAGTTTAACAGGTTTTGAATTCAGAGTTTTCCTTCTCCTAGACTAGTTGCCTCACCAAGGCTGAAGAACCCAGTCTTCCCTACTATTTGCCAATAGCTGGAGGGAGAATAATTGGATTCATACCTTTCCCAAGGGCATTAGTGCTATATGAAATGCAATCAGTCTCCTCCAGGATTTGAACTTGTGTCGTCGTGTCTATTTATACATATATATATATATATATATATTTCTTCAAGAAAAACCAATATTTGGTCACATTAGGATAATAAATTCATTTCCATCCTGTTGAGGGCATTGATATGAATCAAAGAATCCAAATACAGTGAATTTATTTACATTAAACTCTTTACCAGGAAAATTTGAATATTTAAAATTTGAATAATTTATTATTTATTATTCCCTACAGCAGATTTACTGGATTGAAGAACACCTATATATATATGAAAGGCTTTGAGAAAAAGTGAGATGGAAACAAGATAAGACTGCTATGTGCTGTTTTGAACAAATCCTAGCCTCAGCATCCCACAAAAAAGCAGTTGTACGGCCACCTCGTTCCCATCTCACAAACCATCTAAGTAGGATGAACAAGACATGCTGACCACTGCTTACAAAGTAAAGACAAACTTATGTGCAACATTCTCTTTGGGACTACTATACAAGGACACACCAGAGTTCTCACGTAGTGACTAATGTGTTGGACTATGACATCATAGTCACAGAGTTTGAACTCCTATCATACTATTACATTCACTTTCAGACTAATCATATTTACCCAACCCCTCCACTTGGGTAGGATATGACACAAGGTCAATTTTTAAGCGGAGTTTAACAGGTTTGAATTCAGAGTTTTCCTTCTCTTAGACTAGTTGCCTCACCAAGGCTGAAGAACTTAGTCTGCCCTACTATTTACCCATAGCTGGAGGGAGAATAATTGGATTCATACCTTTCCCAAGGGTATTAGTGCTATGTGAAATGCAATCAGTCTCGTCCAGGATTTGAACTCGTGTCGCCGTATCCATTTCCTACGACGATAACCATTACACCATGGGCACCTCCTCTAAAGGGCACCTTCTCTTTCAATTCACTTTCAGACTAATACCCTATAGAAAGGTATGAACCCTCTTATTCCTGCAGCTATGGGTTGAATAGTACCACTACAGTTCTTTTACAAGGATGGCTTTGGCATTAATTAAAGAAAGCACATCAGATAAAACATTTGTTCTCTACCCAGCTATAGTAGAGCAGGTTGGGCTCTTTAGTCTTGGTAAGGCAATCAGTCTCAGTAAAGGGAAAAAAAAACTCTGGATTAAAAACCAGGTGGCTTGAGACTAACAATGCCACCCCATAAAACCCTATAAAGCCTCCTATTCTCTTCCTAACTCTGAAACAGTTACATTTTTACACACACACACACACACACACACACACACACACACACAATTATTTTAGTGGTTTAATGACATGAAACTTTGAATAACAACACTTGATTGTATTTGCAAAATTTTAACTCAACTTTTTAGATTTTATTATTGTTTTGTTTCGGCTTTGAAGTATTGGGTACTTTTGTTGTATAGCTGTAATACATACACAACTATACACATATATATACATGCAGAAGCATAATCAACAATAATGACGAATGAACTCACTTCTTTAGAAAAATATACCTCTCACACTTAATTCAAAATGGTTGTGAAAGGGTTATGTGTGAGAGGTGAATTGGAGACTGAACAAACTGCAACATATTGACCTGACCCCCAGTTCCTTTGTCTTTAGCAGCACTTCTTTCTCATTCTGCTGGGCTGCTCAATCGGAGGTTCTGCGGGCCCATAGCCTTCTACTCGGTGCTGGTTCTCTCTACAGCATCTTATCTCCAACTAACTGACTCCAACTAACTGAACTTCCTGTCGCACCGGATTATATCATCGTTTGACACCCACCTTCTTCCTGTGAGCATCGCATCTGCATCCAATTCAACTCGTCCACAGTCAAGGTTATACCCTGATATCTTCGACCGGATGCACCTGTTCCTTGATTGACGGCTGGGTCAAGGGTCAATATGTTACATTTTTTAGTGATTAATTATTGGTTTTTATCTAATGAATTCTCCGGATTAGAATGTCAGATTCTACAACATCCTCGAATCAAACAGAAAACCAAGAAAGATTGGAGTGAAGGTGACTAAAATGCTGTGAAAAGAAAGACAAGAAATTAGTCCAAATGAACAATGAGGGTGACACGTCTTTATACACTGACTGATCTTCATGTCCTTAACTTCATTTGGAATGTGGAGAACCCTTTCATTGCCATTACTCCCAAGTCCACTCTGACCTGCTGTGGTTGTATCTGTCGGATCATATGGATCAAGTAGAATTGTTGAATTATTTACTGAAGAGTTTCATTATTGTTTATGTAAATAATACAGCTGTATGAAAAGGATTTATGATTTATATTACATAGGAATACTTGAAGAATAGAATCACTTATGTTGAATAGCAATACTTGAAATGATTTAGCTGTTTACCAGAAAATGAACTGAAATAACACATTTAAAGATAGTAACCTACCTACTATACACTTACACCTTATATATATATAAAAACAGAATTTTGAATTAAATAACCTACAGGAGTTGATATATCATAAAACACCTACCATCAAACCAACTTAAATATATATATATATATATATATATATATATATATATATATAATGGATAAATATGAATTAGTTTTTATATATATTCAATAGCATGGATCCTTATTTCTGACTGCTGGTTTCATGCTATCTTTATATGATAATCATCAGACAGAATATATATATATATATATATATATATATATATATATGTGTGTGTGTGTGTGTGTGTAGTTAGGCAGCAGTCATTCATTTAAGGATGTTTCATTAAATAATAAAGACAAATTTTGTCTGTATAATTTATTTCAGATCCTTTCAAGTTTTTAAGTCGTTGAGGTGCATTGTAAGTCATCTGGAAAGACTTGTAGTGATAAGACCAACATATGCACTATTTTCTACTGGACTTCTCAATAGAACCAACATCATATATTTGTTTTAATGTTTCCAGGGAAAATAGTGCATATGTTGGTCTTACTACTACAACTCTTTCCTCGTGACTTACAATGCACCTTAACAACTCCAGTTCTATTGCCTTTCATCTTAAGAACCATTCTATTCCTAAATCCAAGTTTTGAAAAATTCTAATTGAAAACACCATAATCACATGCAAAATTGATAAGCTACAACTGAAAATCCTAGAAGCCCTACATATAAAAACAAAAAAAACTAAAATCAATAGAATTAATTTTGAAAATAGCGACAATGTTTTGAAATGTTTTAGTATTTTTTTTATCCCGTATTCCTATAGTATTCTATTTCCATTGATAGCGTTCCCTTTTTTAAATACATCAGTTACTCTGTTTTATCCAACTCTGTGTTCCCATATTTTTGTTATGGGATAAAATTTCAAAAACATTCAAAACTTTTTAAAAAAACAAACACAACCTGGTGATGGCCTATGAAGGTCCAAAACGTTTGGGACAATTTTGGGATATTCATCTACCAATTCCAACCTGAAACTAATACATTTAGAAAACTTGAAAGGATCTTAAATAAATTATACAGACAAAATTTGTCTTTATTATTTCATGAAATATATATATATATATATATAGTAATCCACAGACAGACTGTTTCGTTCTATCAGAACTCTTCAGTGTGGCTAGACACGCGGGACGCTCGAAGCCAGGATCGAAACCCGTCCAACTTTACGTTAGACTGTGTTTCAGACCACCCGTCCACCAAGTGGACCATGTTGGCTAAGGGAATTTTAAGGTATTTTTATTTTTAGAAACAGCAGCAGCAGCCTTTGTATACTTTTTTTTTAATACCCTATCGGCTACCAGAGTGCTCAATTCTTTCGAAGAGCTTTGCATTACGCTAGAGGCGGCCGGCAATTCCTTCGCCAGAGAGCTCAACCCCCATGGGGGAGCATATATACTAGTTCAGGACAATTTTGGGAAATTCATCTACCAATTCCAACCTGAAACTAAGACACTTAGAAAACTTGAAAGGATCTTAAATAAATTATACAGACAAAATTTGTCTTTATTATTTCATGAAATATATATATATATATATATAATGACTAGTATATTTTGACAAATGATTGCCAACTCAACCCACAAAATTATAATTCAAATATTCTGATTAATAACTAATTTAACTTGATGAGTCAGATGGTAAAGTAGTAAGACATTTGTACTTCATAATATAATATATATATATATATATATATATATATAATGACATATACGTGAATGAAACTTATACCACTCTCTGGATCTACATAATTACATAGTCTACATGATTAATATAGTATATGAATTTAAACCTCCACTAGGAGAATACTCTCCAATAAAATTAGTACCTACATTAGCCAGACAACCATGACTCTATTCAGGATGCTAACACTTCACTTATCTGACATTAGTTCCATCTCCCAAAATCTAAAAACCCATTCATGCTCACCTCAAAATATAGAAAGATTCTTACTGAACACACCTCCCTACTACACAAAGAAAAAAACAAACAAAACCTCTGAATGCTTGAAGCTCTGTATATAACAAACTTTCGCTCAACAAGATCAATGTTGGTTGGTTGGATTTTATGGCCTATCAACCTTTGTTGGTTATTTGATGCCAAATCCATTCTTATACAAGTAGTCAGTTCAATTTCTAACAATCCAGTTTAGCATAAATACAGTTTAATTGTCAAAAACATTTATTTGAATCTATACAGTTTAGTCAAACAGTTCTAATTCAAACAATTCAGTTTAGTGTAAGTATAGATTTCGTTCACACATAGTTAAATATCAAAACAGTTCTATTTCAAACAATTCAGGTCAGTATAAGTATGCAGTTTAGTTCTATTTAACCCATAGATAGGGTCCTATCAGGTGATACCACTCTGGGCCAGAGTGGACCTGGGAGAGATGGCAATGAATGTATTCCCCAAAGCTCCAGTATTACTGGAACCTTAGCATCAGATTGTTTAGTGTCATATCCAGGACACTCGTGGGGTGGGGGCTTACCCCTCTGCAGAGGTACAGTCAGTGTATTATTCTACAGCCTCAGCCGGATGGGCTACAACAAGACCGATTTTGAATGGAGCAGCCATATTCTGATGCCTTTAACATTTTTCCCAGCAATTCTCTTATCTCCAGTGAAGTTTTTTTTGTTCTAAAGTACCCTCCCAACTGTTCTTCCTCCTAATATATGCATATAAGTCATCATAGTGTTTGTCTTTTCAAAGTTTTTTCCCTCAAAGATAGCTCCAGCAAAAACTGAAAGCACTTGAAAAATAATGCCCCTTTTTTTTAATTTATTCTATCCAGGTCTCGAACAACTCAATTAAAAACTTAAATAGATCAACTATGAAATTGGCAAAAGCAAAATGTCTGTCTTATTAAATCTAAAATGTTTAAACAAGAAAATGCTGCTAGGGTATACATATATATATATATATATATACATTGTACAATTTGATGGAGACTCAAACTCGGTTAAGTCGTCATAATAAATTTATTTCAGCGGAGAATATTACTATACTCTCCGTCTCGCCAGATGACTCTCCATCAAATTGTACTATATAAACACTGAATTTTGTTATACCCCAGCGAATAAATTGGGAACTAACAATAGCCATACATTGACCACTCTCATAGATTTATATGATTTTCCTCATATATTCTATGTAAAGGATAATCCATACCCACTGTCCTTGGACACTGACTGGATATTTAAAAATAAATAAATAAATAAATATATATATATATATATATATATATCAGCAACATCATCATGTTGCGCTATCAGCACGGATATTACTGACTGTCTCTCGCTACACCTCCTTATCGTCCATTTCTTTTGGCAGATCCTCAGGGCTACATCCCGTATTAGCACAGAGCTGTTGTATGTAGGTTCAAGCTGGACGTCCTGCCTTTTCTCATCCATGTGCAGGGGTCCACAGGAGTACATCACTCACAAGCTTGTCCCTACTTCTCCAGCAGTGTCCCGCATGTCTGGTTCATCTAATTTTGATAGTTTTCGTGATGGGTGGTAAGTGGCTGTATAGCTGCTGCTTTGTGGTGTGTTGTCTCCAGGACTTATTTTCTTTAAGATCAAAGATTTTGTTATTTCTAATGGAATATCATACAATCAAAACATATATTATTAGGTATTATTTATTTCTATACTCTGCAGTAACCAACAATATAAATATGTAGCTGTTAAAAATAAATACACCTTTACATATATTAATGTAATTCTATTTTCACTTACAAAGTTTCAATGATGTAGAGTTTGGTCATAGATAATACCTAATATTGTCCATTCTAATCCAGAGTTTCAATGCTATTAAAGCTTGACAATAGAAAACTCCTAATTGTATGTTTTGATTGATACTTTTATCCTAGGATTAGAAGAAATTTATCTTGTAAGAAAAAATTGTTAGGGAAGTATTTATAGTAGATATTGTGTGTGTGTGTGTGTGTGTGTGAATATATATATATATGTATATGTATATATAAAAGTAAGTGGACTTAGTATAACGGTTATCATAAAAATGGAATTGGTAGTCCAAGTTCAAAATTTCACACCCTGGATGGAACTGTTTGCATTTTGCTTCATGCCATTGGAAAAGGTATGAATCTGTTTGTTTTCCTCACATCTATGGGTAAATTTTCTGGTAGACTGGGTTCTCTTTCCTTGATAAGAGAACTAGAGTAGAAAAAAACTCAGAAAAGCTGTACTCTGCTTAAAACTTGACCTTGTGTCACATTTGCTTGTGGAAGAGGGTTTGGGTATATATATATATATATATATTGTCATCCACAGACAGACTGTTTTGTTGTATCACAACTCTTCCATGTGGCTAGGCACACAAGACACTCGAAGTAGGATTAAACCAGTCTTCAAAGTCAGATAGCTTGAAATGAAGTGAGTAAGATTGTATTGCTCCAGTCTTCCGAATATTTACTGTGCTTATTTGAGTACAGCATAAAGCCTAATTGGGAAAATGGAGATATGAAGATTGTATTGCACCAATTATTGAGTGAGGTGGGGTCTGCTAGCTTTAATATTTATTAAGCTTCACTTAGTACAGAACAAACCCAAATAAGGGCAAACACATGATATTTTTACTCTTGCTGCCTATTATGATGCATTAGGCTCAGTTGATCATCTATTCCTTTCCAAGAATTACTGATTGAATTAAAAGCTTCATTCCACTCAGCTGACTTGCCACCATATTGAAATATCCTTTCATCTATATGCATAATATACGTACACGTGCCAGTGCTTGTTATACACAGTTGATTAATCATGTTTGGCCGAAACTCTTAACAGCAATGCCAATTCAACTTTATCTGTCTTTCATGGATGACATCATAATGTTATTTGAGAAAGTGTTTACTGCAATCCGTCAGAAAAGATGAAGGGTTCTTAAAAGACATGCATTAGATTCTTCTTGCTTTGATTAATGTCAACAACAAAGCTAGAAATCTACATATTGCACTGTACGGAAATTTAGAAAATGAAAGATTCACTTGGTTGACAAAGTTCACAGCCGGTCAACAAATGACTCTCTACTTTAAGTAGCTGCTAAGCATTTCCCAAGAAGGCAGCATGAATTCTTGTCCTGTCCTAATCTAGAATCCATTAGGTTTTGATTAGAAAGGTTCAGTTTTTAAACAGATGGAAAGGAAAATTTATGTTGCTAGCTGGAACTGGGATTTTCATTAAGATGGCTTACTGTATGTTCATTTTTCTCTTTCTATCTATCTTTCTCAGTCTGTTCATTACTACCTATTTATCTATGTACAGCCCCAGCTTACCTCTCTGCAGAGAGGTAAGACACCTCCGACCACTGCTTCAATGAGTGTCCTGGTTATGGAGAGGCTTTAAACCTGGAACTTTGGGGAACATAGAGTACCTTTTCATTGCCATTATTCCCTATATTCCCCTCTAACCCGGAGTGGTAGTACCTGTAATGGTCCTATGTATCAAATAGAACTGTTTGATTGCTTAACTGTGTGCAAACAAAGCACTGAATTGTTTGTATTCCTATACTTGAAACCATTTGTGTGCAAATAGAAATATTTGTGTTAGATAGCAATTCTTAAAATTATTTAACTGTGTGCAAACCTATGATTAATATTAAATATAATTATTTGAGTTAGATAGCAATACTTGAAACAATGCGCAAATCATATATACTAAATATGTGCATAAACAGGATGTAGCATTGAATAGCCTATAAGGGTTGATATGCTATAAAACCCAACCAATCTATCTATCTATCTATCTATCTATCTATCTATCTATCTTTTGTGTTTAATGATTTAGTGGTAAATCTGTGTATTCATTCAAGCACTCCACCATGAACAGGATGCATTAAAAGGTTAGTTTTTAAGTGGAGCACAGCTGGTTTGAATCACAGAATTTTCCTTCTCCTAGACTGGTTGCTATACCAAGACTAAAGAGCTCAGTCTGCTCTATTATTTACTCATAGTTGGGATAAGTGAGAGATGGATTCATGCCTTTCCCAAAGGCATGAGTGCAAAGTGAAATGTAAACAGCCTTGTCCAAGATTTGAACTAGGATCATTGATTCCATTCACCAAGATGAAGTAAAATAAATATTTGAAACAAAAAAGTGTTTTTAATCAGCAAAATCTTTATAGTGCTCTAAGAACAACAATGTTATGATATTTTCAATATGGCTTTATTGCTGGGCTGTCTGGCATTTTTGCCAGATGGAGTATTAAGTCAATGATAGATTTGAAACTAAATGGCCCCCGGCTCCGGCCAGGCCACCTTTGAGTGACCAAAAAATCAATGACAAGCATAGCACAAGACCTTTGGGTCTAGTTAAGCTATCACCAGCAAGGTAACCTGGCTTTGTGCTGGGAAACTTAGCAAAGGCTTGTAATAGTGCGCATTGGACCCAGTGATCCTGTGATCTGCATATCCAGCAGGGCTTGTGTCCGACATTCCCCACTCTTAAACGGCCACAAAAAAAATTAGTTTCAAATTCTGTCAGGTGGGAGGTTGAGATAAATATTGTTATAATATTTCCAGTTATGATATAAGATCACATCTGATAACTGAGGGTTTTTTTGCCAATCCTCAGGTAAGCCAGTATTCAAGATGTGTTAAGTGCTGCCAACATGAAACTTTGATTCATGAATTGTGATCTTATTTCATTATTGAAAATATCATAATATTGTTGTGCTTAGAATCCTGTGAAGTTTAGTTTGGTTGGGTTTTATGGCATATCAACCATTGCAGGTTATTTAAAACCAAATCCTCTTTATACATATATATTAAATATATATGATTTAGTTTGGTTGGGTTTTATAGTATATCAACCATTGTTGGTTATTTAATGCTGAATCATTTTTATACATATATACCAAATATTTTTGATTTGGTTTGGTTGAGTTTTATGGTATATCAACCATGGTCAGTTATTTAATGCCAAATCCTTTTTATACATATATATTACATTTATATGTTTTGGTTTGGTTTGGTTTGGTTTCATAACATACCAACCAGTGTAAGTTATTTAAGGCCAAATCATTTAATGAATATATATTATATATATATATATTATATTATATATATATATATATATATATATATATATATATATATATATATATTTGGTTGTTTGGGTTTTATGGCATTTGTAGGTTATTTAATGCTAAATCCATTTTATACAAATAACCAGTTCTGTTTCAAACAATTCAATTTAGTATGAGTACATAGTTTAATTGTCAAAAACATTTTTCTATTTCAAGCTATTCAAGTCAAAGGGTTCTATTCATCCAATTCAGTTTAGCATAAGTTCAGATTTTGTTTAAATGTCAAAACAGTTCTATATTAAACAATTCAGTTTCGCATAAGTACAGTTTTTATGTCAAAAGTTCCATTTCAAACAACTCAGTTTAGCATAAGTACACAGTTTCATTGTCTAAAACATTTCTATTTCAAGCTATTCAGTTTAGTCAAACAGTTCTAATTCAAACAATTCAGTTTTGCATAAGTTTGCAATTTAGTTCTATTTAACCTATAGAGCCCTATAAGGTGCTACCATTCTGGGCCAGAGTTGACCTGGGAGCAATGGTAATGAAAAGGTGCTCTGCATTCCCCAAAGCCCCTGCATTACTGGAACCTAACCATCAGATTGTTTAGTGACACTCGTTGGGGGAGTCTTATCCCTCTGCAGAGGTGCACTCAGTATATTCTACAGCCCCAGCTGATTGGGCCTGGCACTGTAAAGATTTTTATGATTAAATACTTTTTTTGGCTTTTGATTTTTATCAAAATTTTGTATATATGTTGGAAAATATAAAAGAGAGTTTACAATTTTGCTTTTGTTTGTTTTAAAATTATACCATATTTATTTCTGGATTCTCTTTTTCATTATCATATTCTAACTAAAACTGTTTGAATTTCACTTAGGTTATTACATTCACTTTTAAAATAATACCCTTAGGAAAAGTAAGAACCTCTTTATCCTTCCTTAAATAGTATTGTTGCTGTCCTTCAACAAACTAACCTTGGTTTTAAATTACCTATGTAGGTTGATATACCATTAAATAAAGAAATCAAACCATTTAAATGCAACTCAAACAAGCTTTGGGCAGTTTTTTTTATACATTTCTGATCTATATTTGTAGTATCTTACCAACTGGCAAGAAGAAATTAATGGAAAAATCTGAATAAATTATATTTGTCAGCCATTTTTTATAAATTTTGTTGAAAATAGTATTTTGCTGCTTAAATCAATTATAATCAACGAGTGAGTTGTGACTAAAAAAGATTAAATTAAAATTAAGATGTGGAAAAGAAATGAAAATCAATAATAGAAATGCTTTTGCATATATATATATATATATATATATATATACATGGTGCATTCAATAAGTTTCCAGACCTTTTTTTGTAAAGGCATTTAAAATTGCTGTAGACTCTTGAAAATTCAGTATGTTATTGCTATACATCTTATGAGATGACTGACCAATTTTTATGATTTCAGGTTCAAATGAACAGCTACAGCAGCAATTAGAATACACCCTACTAAAATTGTCACAGCTGACAAAAAGGCAATCTGACACTTTAGAAGAACGATATGCAATAAAATTCTGTTTTAAACTTGGAAAAAATGCCACAGACTGCTTTTGGAGCATCTTGCATGAATCGAGCATCAGTTTTTGAGTGGCATAAGAGATTCAAGGAAGGCACGGAGTCTGTGAGGGATGATGAGAGGTGTGCGAGGAGTATGGAAGTCAATACACCAGAGTTGATTGGCCAAAGGGTTAGAGTTAGGGTTAGGGTTACTATGTTGAGCTTTTAAGGGAGTTCAGGAAGAGATTACGTTGGAAGAGGCCAGCACTCTTCAAATCAGGTCAGTGGCATTTCCATCAGGACAATGCACCAGTCCACAACTCCATCCTTGTCACAGACTATTTAACCAAGATGGGCATGAAGACAGTTCCTCACTGTCCCTATAGTCCAGATGTTGCTCCCTGTGACTTTTGGTTATTCCCTAAGCTCAGAGGCTGTCGTTATGAGAGAATTGAGGAGATGAAAGAGGTTGTGATGAAGGTCATTGACACACTTGCACAAGAGGACTTCCATGGGGCCTTCCATAAGTTGTTGGAACGGTACAACAAGGGCATTGCAGGCGGAGGAGATTATTTCGAAGGGGAGTTGAGTTTCATGTGTGTACTACCAATAAAATGCCCATACAAAAAAAGTCTGGAAACTTATTTAATGATTCTTGTATATATATATATATATATATATATATATATATATATATATATATATATTGTTAGTTAGTTCAGGACATAGACAGATAGATATATTTTTATAAATATCTGTGGTTTACGTATGAAAAGCAAGAAATGTTATTTTTAAGTGTCTCCTTCCTCATCATGTCCTGGATATGACATTAAATTAATGGTGAGGTTCCAGTCCTAGCGTTTTGGAGAATGTGGAGTATCTTTTCACCACAACTACTCTCAGGTCCCCTCTGACCAAGAGGGGTAGTATGTATTAGTTTCCCATCTATGAGTCAAATAGAACTTTTTAATTACTTTCTATACTTGAAACCATTTGACTGTGTGCAAGCAAATTACTGATGTTAAATTGAATTGGTTGGTTGGTTGGGTTTTATGGCATATCAGCCTTTGTAGGTTATTTAATAACAAATCCATTTTTATACAAGTTGTCAGTTCCATTCCAAACAATTCCATTTAGCATGAGTACACAGTTTAATTGTCAGAAACATTTCTATTTCAAGCTATTCAATTTAGTCAAACAGTTCAAATTCAAACACATCAGTTCAGCAGAAGTATGCAGTTTTGATGTCAAGACAGTTCTATTTCAAGCAGTCCAGTTTAGCATAAGTACATAGTTTAATTGTCAAAAATATTTCTATTTTAAGTAATTCAGTTTAGTCAAACAGTTCTAATTAAAAAAAATTAGTTTAGCATAAGTACACAGTTTAGTTCTTTTTAAATCTATTTTAATACAAATAATCCTTTCTATTTTGAACAATTCAATTTAGCATCAGTTCACAGTTCAATTGTCAAAAACATTTCTATTTCAAGCAATTCAGTTTATTCAAACAGTTCTAATTTAGCCAATTCAGTTTAGTATAAGTATAGATTTTGTTTACGCAAAGTTAAATATCAAAACAGTTCTATATTAAACAATTCAGTTTAGTGTAAGTACAGTTTCAATGCCAAAACCAGTTCCATTTCAAATAAGTCAGTTTAGCATAAGTATGCAGTTTAGTTCTATTTGACCTATAGATTGGGTCCTATCAGGTGCTAACATTCCGGGCCAGAGTGGACATGGAAGCAATGGCAATAAAGGGGTGTTCCGCATTCCCCAAAGCCCCAGCATCATTGGAACCACACCATGAGATTCTTTAATGTCATATCTAGGACACTCGTTGGGGGGGGGGGATCTTACCTCTCTGCAGTGGTGCAGTCAGTGCATTCTACAGCTCCAGCCAACTGGGCAATACACAGATTTAATGTCAAAACAGTTTCCTTTCAGATAATTTAGTTTAGCACAAGTACACAGTTTAGATGTCAAAACAGTTCTTTTTCATGCAATTCAGTTTAGCATAAGTACACAGTTTAAATGTTAAAACAGTTCTATTCTGAACAATTCAATCTAGCATAAATACGCAGTTTGAATGCCAAGAACAGTAAACTCACACCACAGTTTAGTTCTATCTAACCTATAGATAGTACCCTTATCAGGTGCTACCACTCTGTGCCAGAGTGGACCTGGGAGTGATGACAATGAAGAGGTATTCTGTATTCCCCAAAGCTCCATCATTACTAAAGCCTCACTATCAGATTGTTTAGTGTCATACCCCAACACTCGTTGAGGGGTGGGTCTTACCCCTCTACAGAGAAGCAGTCAGTGTAATCTACCCCTCCAGCCAACTGGGCAACACTCTTTGCAGAGGTGCAGTCGGTGTATTCTACAGCCCCAGCCGACTAGGCAAAAATTGAATTGTTAGTATTGTTATATACGAGTGTGTGGTTGCAAGAAAAATAAGACTGACGAGAAGATTTAGTCTATTTTGTTTATTGAATAGATAAAATAAACAAGCCGATGAAATATCTGGCTGGCTGGCAGGGGGTTGTCTATTTGGTGACAAACAGTTGCTTTGATTTGGTCGGACGGTGTTGTCGGGTGACGCTCTTAGGATGGTCAGCAATTCAACTGGTGTGTGACCTCCGCTTGGCCTATATATATCTTCCCAACTTCAAACACTGGCCCCAGAAAATACTACTTGTGGAGAAAAAAATGATTGGTTGAAAAATAAACCTTTTTTTATAACTGAGAATTTTCAGGGGATTTTGGATAGACACAGAGCCTATGCGCAGAAGCCATGATTTTCTCAGTTTGACACTGGCTGTTGGGTCAACATCTGGTAGCTGTTATTTTCTTCTACAGTGTTGATGTCTGTGGGTCTGTGTTTTATGTGTTTTTGTTGTTAGGTGTGTGAAGAGTTAAATGGGTGAATCAGAAGAGATTTGATGTATTTTACTATAACAGTATTAGATAGTAATACTAGAAACCACTGAACTTTTTGCAAGCAAATGAGATCTAGCTTGTTTAGAAATAATGTTACTCACAAGCTATTCATTTGTAAATCACATATTTAACAAATATAAATAGGTTTTGATATTGAGTAACCCTAAAGTGTTGATATGGAATAAAACACTAACCAACCATTCATCCTTCCTAATCAATACACATAGCCCCAGAGAGAAAGAGAAATAGATAGACAAATATAGTCTGCAATACTGTCTGTCCACATCATTGACATTGCCCTTAACAGAATGGTCATAATTTTGAACCCTAGCAATAACTCAGTGATGTTTGCTATTCATTCTCTTTTTATTATCAGCAAGGTCTGAAATAGAATGATCATCAATTTGAACACTTGCAATACCTCAAAATGTTTTTTACTAGTCTTCCTTAACTTGGATTATAAACCCTAAACATGTTTTAGTAAACATTATATTTATAATAAAGTGTGTATACATTTTTGGGACACCTTGTATATATATACATATACATGAATCTGATTGTATCTATTAATCTTTGGTAGTTATGTTTCCTTAATTTAGTGTTTTCTCTTTCTTGATATCTTTTTTGGTTTCTATTTCTATTTATCTTTGCACCACTCCTTTTGCCCACATTTATTTAATCTGTTATCCTCATTTCATGTTTATGCCAAACCCATTTCTTCAAAATCCTTCTCTTATGATAATAAACTTCTTAGCTGCTTAAATACTGTTTGTTTTTGTTTTTGTTTTTGTTTTTGCTTTTGGTTTTTGTATCATTTCACAAAGATTTTCACTGAGCCAAAAATATTTAATTCTCTTTAAGAATAAGTCTTTTTATGATGTGCCAAATGACCATCCATTTGACTCTACAGTTAAGGCTCCCTCATTTTTAGCCTGGTTTCAGGAATTGTTAAGGACATGGAGGTGCCCATGGTGTAAAGGTTATCGTTGTATAAATGGACACGGTGACACGAGTTCAAATCCTGGATGAGACTGATTGCATTTCACATAGCACTAATACCCTTGGGAAAGGTATGCATCCAATTATTCTCCCTCCAGCTATGGGTAAATAGTAGGGCAGACTGATTTCTTCAGCCTTGGTGAGGCAACCAGTCTAGGAGAAGGAAAACTCTGAATTCAAACCTGTTAAACTCCACTTAAAAATTGACCTTGTGTCATATCCTGCCCGAGCAGAGGGGTTGATAAATATGGTTAAAGACATGCCTCAGAAAGATTTTAAACTCTTCTGAAAGATATAGTTCATACTGGTTATACTGGATGTGATTTGTCTCTTATTCTCTATGTCTTACAGTCCACCTCACAGTAAAAGGTTTTTATATCACAGTACTTACCCACTCTCTTGATAATCAAGAATTGGTTGTCCATTACTATTTTGAAATCACAGATTATTTTATACATTTCATTTCCTGGTGCAAATTGTGGTTTAAGCATATACTATTTTTCAGTGTTGTTAAACTTTAGTATCTTGCACAATTCTCAGTGAATCACCTTTCCCAACCAGTCATACCTACTCTCAGATTTATTTGGAAACAGTTTATTGCATTCACTTCGGTGATTAACCACTTCATTTCTGTCACCATGTAATCTATGCCTGAGTATCATCAATTTTCAAATTTGGCATTCTTTTTTGTTTATTTCATGTTGCTAATAAGTTTTTTGCTTCACCAAATGCTTCTATTTCAAGCTATTCAGTTTACTCAATTCATTTTAGCATAAGTATATTGTTAGTTCTTTTAACCCATAGAGAGGACCCTATCAGGTGCTACCACTCCGGGCCAGAGTGGACCTGGGAGCGATGGCAATGAAGGGGTACTCTGCATTCCCCAAAGCTCCAGCACTGCTGGAACCTCACCATCAGATTGTTTAGTGTCATATCCAGGACACTCGTTGAGGGGGGGGTCTTACCCCTCTGCAGAGGTGCAGTTAGTGTATTCTACAGCCCCAGCTGACTGGGCAAAGGAACTTAATTGTAAATCATTGGATCAAAAAATGTGGAAGGTTTTAGCTTTTAGATAATTACTATTCCACTTAGAACTTGTAAACCACCTAACATAAATGAAATTTAGGAATGAAAAATCATTAAAATACTTGCATAATTTTTAATGTAAGTAAGTAAAGTTTGCAACCTTCGTCAAGGGTGACCCGAAAGCTCCATTTTCAATAGCTACTTCATTCCCTGGATTGCTCCACTTTGCACTTGATTCTTACCTTATAATGCCAAGTGTTAAGCAAGGCAGTATCAAGTACTATTTTTTGAGTCTTTGGTATGACTTGGCCTGGGATTGAACCCCGGTCTACCAGACCATTACGCAAACACTCTACTCATTAGACCAATGGACCAGTAACGGTTGTATAGATTTGTACAATTGCTTGAATGATGAAAAGGTCCAGATATTCAAAATTAAGATGAGATTAATTGGTTGGGTTAGGTTTTATGGCATATCAACCATTGTAGCTTATTTAATGCCAAATCTTCTTTATATATGTATGTTAAATATATGATTTGGTTTTATATATATATATATATATATATATATATATATATATATATATATTAAGTATATATGATTTAGTTTGGTTGGGTTTTATGGCATATCATCTATTGTCGGTTATCTAATGCCAAATTCCGTTCATACATATATATTAAATATATATGGTTTGATAATAACATTTTTAAACAAGCTTGAGCTCATTTTGCTCAAAATGGGTTTTAAGTATTTCTATCGAACACAAATAATTCTATTTACTGTCCATCATTTGTTTGTACACATTTAAATGGATATGCATATGATTTGTATATGAATAATTTTTAGGTAAGTTTATTTTTAAACGAGTTAGAACTAATTTGTTTGCATGCAAGTATTGCTATTTTTTCTACACAGAATAGTTTCAATTATCACTATTTAACACTAATAATTTAACACTAATAATTTAACACTTATAATTTAACACTAATAATTTAACACTAATAATTCTATTGAACATGATTTATTCATTTGTGCACAGTCAAATGGTTCCAAGTATTGCTTATCAACGCTAATAATTCTATGCAACATTACTTATTTGTTTGCACACAGTTAAATTGTTACAAGTATTGCTATATATCACTAACAATTCAATTGAACATCAGTCATTTGTTTACACACAGTTAATGGATCAGACAGTTCTATTTCTGACAATTTAGCTTAAGTTATTTGCTTGCACACAGTTTAAATGTCAAACTACTATTTAACCCATAGATAGGACCCTATCAGGTGCTACCACTCTGGGCCAGAGTGGACCTGGGAGTGATTGCAATGAAAAAGTAAATCACATTCCCCAAATTTCCAGGACTGGATCCTCACCATCAGATTTTTTATTGTCATTTCCTGGACACTTATTGAGGGGGTCTCATCTCTCTACAGAGATGTGATTAGTGTGTTTAACAGCCCCAAAGATGGGTTTAATCTACATAACTTTATATGAAGTTAAAAAAATTTATGAACATTATTAATTCTTTTAATTATGCAGTCATAAGATATTAGCTAATAATAAATGTTTAATTACAATGGAAATAATTTTCCTCCAACTCTGCAACTAATTTGAAAATTTTGATCAGCAAGTGGTTTGATGAAAAGATCTCTGAGTCATGATAAATAAATTCTGCATAAAATATTCTAGTGTTTAAAAAATGTGAATTTGCTTAAAGAGATCAAGCTTAGACTGATTTTTATGAGAAGGATCTGCCTCTCATCTCTTTATCTCTTATGGACCATCTTTGCCTCATGACCAGTAACCCATTCTCCAGACAATCATTTCAAAAGATTAATTACTCTTTCTTTCCCTTTATGCATTTTAGATCTTCTCTGTTGTAGCCAGGTATTGAACCATTTAGAGGGGTTCCCTTTGATCTCAGTGGTTGACCATCCTGAAAAAAGACTCAGAAACATAAAATAACCAAACAGTTCTATTTCTAACAATTCAATATAGCATAAGTCATTTGTTTGCACACAGTTTAAATCTTAAGCATTTCTATTTTACCCATTGATAGAACCCTATCAGGTGCTACCACTCTGGGCTATAGTGGACCAGGTAATGATGGCAGTGAAGGGTTAATCCACATTCTGCAAAGCTCAAGCATTACTGGAGCCTCACCATCAGATTGTTTGGTGTCATAATCAGGATATTCATTGAGGAAGTTTTACCTCTCTGCTGAGATGCAGTCAATGCATTCTACAGTCCCAGCCATCTGGGCTATATGATTCACAGGTTGAGTAAATACACACATACTTTAACAATCAATAAAAGTTTGGTTTCTTTAATAGCATATCAACCTTCATGGGTTATTTCATGCCAAAGCTATCCTTGTAGAAGAACTGTAGTGGTACTTTTTAATCTATAACTTCATACCTTTTCCAAGGGTATTAGTCCAAAAATGAATGCAAAAATGTAACTGGCATTTAAACTCTGCTACTATGATACTGCAGTCTAGTAAATTAGCTCATATGCTACTGGGGCTTCTCCTCCAATTAATAATCTCTCTCTCTCTCTCTCTCTCTCTCTCTCTCTCTCTCTCTCTCTCTAGTAAATATATATATTGTTTTTTTTTCTTTTTGTCTTTCTTTTTCTTCTTCCTTTTGATTCGAAATCTTTCTCAATAAACAAATGGAACATAAATTCTACACAATATTTCTAATAAGCCAAATGACGTAATTTAAAACAAACAAATGCTGATATACTAATTAAACAGCCAACTTTTTCTTGTTATACAAATTTTCTCTCGTTTTTTGTATTTTGTACTTTTAAACATCCATTGCTGATTTACCATCACTAATATCATCCCTCACAGACCTGATGATGGTTTACTAGAACCGAAACGCAATAGTGTTGACTTTGTTTCTCAATAAATCTCTCCTTCTACTTGGATTACCTTGTTATCAATTTTTCTTTTTATATATATATATATATATATATATATATATATATATGATTGAATCTCATTGATGAAGTGGACTAATATCCTTGGAGAATGAATAAGCTCACTTATTCCTCCAGCTATGGATTAAATTGTACCACTAATGTTACTTTACAAGGATGGCTTTAGAATTAAAAGAAACTGAACTTATATATATATATACATTTACCTCAGTGATTTGTCAAGAAAAATTCGTTAGGATAAGTAAATAAAATCATTATGATCTTGCTGGTGGAATTAAAGATAATTAACTGTAATTAAAGACTAGAATTAAATACATCATCTTACCACTGAAATTTCAACTGAAGTTTTCCAAGTGTTTGTAAGTACAATTAACCTCCAAGTGTAATTCTTAAAATAAAATTATAATAATCATAATAATTTCTATTTGCTTTATTAAATTATTTGTATTAATGCTATTATCCATAAAATATGATAATAAACAATGAATTCAGCAGAAAAAGACTACAAGATACAGACTCACATAGAGACACACATCTATCTATCTATCTATCTATATATATATATATATATATATATATATATATTATGTTATATATTATAACAGTGTTGGTTGTCACTAAATCACTTTGTGGGTTTGTGTCAAACCAAGTGCAATATAATATGGAGAGTGCTCAATATCTAAGATAGAGCTATCATATAATAATAATAATGAATAAATATATATTACAAATATATATTTAATTCATGGAATTTAGACTGCAACCCCTGTGTTTTATGGAGTTTTTTTGCAAAACAACAATCATCAGGCAGTTAAAAAAATGAAATGAATCGAAAATCAAAAGAATACAGTAAAAAAACTGTTGTGAATTTTGTAGGAATCTTTATATGTGCACACGCACTCACACACTTACAATCACGTGTAAAGATTCCCACAAAATCCCAATGGTTTTTTGACTATATTTTTTTGATTTTTGATTCATTTCATTTTCTTAACTACCTGATGATTGTTGTTTTCCAAAAAACTCCATAAAACCCTGGGGTTGCAGTCTAAATTCCATGAATTAAATATATACATCTAATATATATTTATTTATTATTATTGTTATATATATATATATATATATATATATAGTTTTTCTGCCAATTATGTATGTATATATATATATATATATGTATATAATTGGTAGAAAAATTCAAAAGACCGTCATTTGGTTATTATAAATTTATTTCAGCTGGTCACTCTATATGAGAAACCAACCTTTTCAGATATCCATCACATAATGGAAAGAAAAAGAAATTATAAAAGTATCTTTCAATGGATTCTTACTCATTTAAAAATATATAAATATATATAAATAAAGAAAAGAAGAAAGAAGCAGGGGACAAGAAGATATGGGCTAGAAGTTGGTGTCAAAACCAAATGTAATGTCAATGTCTAGTGTCATGTATCCTTATGTATCTAAAAAAATTTATTTTGAAACTCACATATATATATTAGAATGAATTGGTGTGGAAATGATTTAAAATTTGGCATTTAGATTTTTTTTTCATTTTTTTTATAATTATTCCATATCATTTACAGATGTTTGAATTTTGGCAGTGTGTTAAGTTTTTTTTATTTTAAAGATTGTTTTGATAGGTTATTTAAATCTTTAGATTCCAAGTTTTGTGTTTGTGAGTGTCCGATTGGAGTTAATTGCATATGAAAATTTTGGGTCATTTTGTAAATGGTCTTTTTTGTTCTTTTCCTTCATTTTACCTGTAGTCTACGCAAATGTGTATGTTTTTTTATGTTGGTTGTTTGAGTTTTATGGCATATCAACCTTTGTTGGTTATTTAATGCTAAATCCATTTTTATACAAATAATCAGTTCTATTTCAAACAATTCAGTTTAACATAAGTACACAGTTTAAATGTAAGTACACTATTTAATTATCAAAACCATTTCTATTTCAAGCAATTCAGTTTATTCAAACAGTTCTTATTCAGCCAATTCAGTTTAGTATAAGTATAGATTTTGCTTATACACAGTTAAAAATCAAAACAGTTCTATTTTAAAGAAGTCAATTTAGTGTAAGTTCAATTTCCTGTCTAGATTTATATATTAAATACACATGGTTTGTGAACATTTTTTAATAACATTTTAAACAGACCTGAGCTCATTTTCCTTCACAGTTAAATGATTTCAAGTATTTCTATCCAGTAAAAATCATTCTATTTACTTTTCCTCAATTGTTTGCACATAGTTAAATTATTACAAGAGTTGCTATGTAACAGTAACAATTTAACATCTGTCATTTGTTTGCACACATTTAAATAGATATGTCTGATAAGTAAGAGATTAACATTTAAAAAGTGATTGAGCTTTAGTTCACAGTAAAGTGGTTTCAAGTGTTGTAGTTATTGATTATTTCTTCAAGATTAAGGCTGGCAACTAAACAGTCTGTGTCACTATCCATTCTTTCTTTACAATTGGGTCCTTTGTAGGATTTTTGTAGGATCCCTGAGCATTGCACTGTTTGGTTCTTATAGGCGACTTTATTCTTGAGGGCATTTTGAATGTGCTTCCTAGTCTTTCCTTGTTCACTTTGGTGTTCATCTGTATTTTCGCAGCTTGTCTAATGGGAGCTTGTGATTTTTGTTTAAGTTGTTCAGGTCTTAAGGGAGACAAGTTTTTTAGTCCGTCTTTAATGCTTTTTGGTGGACAGATTATTGACTTATGTAGCAGCTATTTTGCTGGAGATTGTGTAATTTTAGGAGTTGTCCATGTTGGAGTGGTAGATCCTACATGTGTTTTTGTTTGGACTACAACATTGGATCTCTCCGCATTCCCAACTTGTTGCTGAGCTGGTGCTTGGTAAAGTTCAGTTGAGTTTAGATTTTCAGGCGCTCCTGACACTTTGGCCAATCATTGGCTTCCAACTTGATCAATTTCTCCACGAGTGTTCTATATTTGTTGTCTTCATTGGTTGTATCCACCCTCTCCTATGTAGCTCCTTACAATTTTCCTTACTTCCAGGAAGGACACATTCCTCTTGTATTTTACCTCAATTATTTCCTTTTCTTTTTTGTAAACAACGCAAGATCTTGTGTAAGCTGGATGATCTTGTCAGCTGTTTGCATATCAAATTTCTTTCAAGCAATCTTCCTCCATGTGGTCTGGGTCCTTTTCCCCGCATTTGGCACATGTATGTCATCCTCCACAGACTTCCCTGTAGTGTCCATATTTTTGGCATTTGAAGCACCTCAGGGGAGCTGGGACATACTACTCAACTCTCTTAAGACAATAACCAATCTTCACCTCCTTGGGAGTATGAGGCTGATTAAATGTCAGGATGTAAGTGTTCATCCTTTGCCTTTTCTGATGGAGTTTCTTCTTATATTTGTAACTCCCTATTTTCCCAGGGCAGATGCTATCTTCTCTTTTGTACCCAATGCCAAGTCCCTACTTCTGATAACTCCCTTGGAAGTGTTCAAGCGGGTAGGCTCTGCATTTCATCGTATGAAAGGTTTTTATTTTTAATATGTTTTCTGCCTACCTCCGGGTGTCCACCTCAACAAGCAAGTTGCTATTCCTAATTTTCTTAACAGTTTTCCGACTAGTCCTTGTAGAGATGACTTTTTCTCTGAGGAAAGGTGATAATTTGGCTTGGCAGACCTCCACAGATTCAATAACAATGAATCTGGGGAAGTCTGCTGCCTCATTCTCCGAGTCTGATTCTGTGTTGTTTCATTTAGTTTTTTTATTTGATGCCATATATGCCATATATTTTTTGCTGGCCCTGCACTCCATCACCCACCACCCACCATGGAGTCCAAATTGTGTTGAGAATGAACCAAGGGGGAGACCCATTTGCCTTGGTTGAGATGGGGATACTCGACCAGTATACTTGAGCTGAGGGTAGGTTTCCAAGTCGTTGCCAATTTTAGGTTCTCAGCACAAGTCAGATTCCTATTTTCTCAGTACAATTGACCCTCACCCACCACCTTCTAGCACCTAACAGATAAGGGTTAGGAACTTGCTGCAAATGCAGATTTAAAAGTACAATTCGGATAAAACATATAGGTGCTAGGGCTTGACATGACCAGCCGATTGATCGGATCGGCCTATCCAATCACCCATCAGACCAAGTGAAGGCCAAAGTGGTGTGTTGTAAGCCATTGACCACTCTGTCACTGGATCAATGACTGCTCAACCACCAGGAATCCGTCCTAGTGCCTTACAGGTCACCACCTATAGCTAACAGGTGGCCTCATTGGGGAGGGTCGTACCTCTCTAAAGAGGTGCAGTCAGCGTATTCTACAGTCCCAGCCGACAGGTTGGTGTTTTTTATGTGTTTGTGTATATATATTTATATGTGTGCAGACATGTATATATTTGTATACGCTTATATATTTTCAAGAGCATTGGATAAATACACTATGAGTGAGAATGTGTTTGTCCCATACATAGATGTGTTTTTAAGGTAGTCACTCTATGTATACGTTTGTATGTGTGCTTGTGTATGTGTGTGTGTTAGGTTCTGTTTAATTTTGGTTAAATCTATTAATATATATATATATATATATATATATTATAACAATGTTGGTTGTCTCTAAATCACTTTGCGGGTTTGTGTCAAACCAAGTGCAATATAATATGAAGAGGGCTCAATATATAGGATAGAGTTATTATATAATAATAATAATAAATAAAAATATATTAAATATATATATTTGATTCATGGAATTTAGGCTGCAACTCCTGGGTTTCATGGAGTTTTTTGTAAAACAACAATCATCCGGCAATTAAGAAAATGAAATTAAAATACCGTTGGGATTTTATAGGAATCTTTACGTGCGGTTAAAAGTGTGTGGGTGTGTGGATGTGTGTGTATGCTTGTATCGGTTATAGTTGCATATTAATGTGTGTTAGTAAGGGTTTAAGTGAAGTTACAAATGCAGTGTGTTGTTTAACCAGATGTAAATTTATAGGTGTATCTTAATTTTTTGCTACATTATATATATATATATATATATATATTATGTACTGTGGCAAAAAGTATCAAAAGACGCTCTACATATAAGCTCACTTTCATTAAATTAGAAACTGCTGTTGATTCTTAACCCTTGCATATTTCAGATTATAGTCAATAAGCAAATTCCCTCTGAACTTTGTGGAGAAGTGAGATATCCTAAAGTGTTAAGAAAAGTTTATATATACATGTCATAATTACCTCATCTATTATTCTGTATGTTGTTTGCCAATGGTCCGGGAGACCTGGGTTCAATCCCAGGCTGAGTCATACCAAAGACTTTAAAAATGGTACTTGATACCTCCTTGCTTAACTCTCAGCAATATAAGGTACATATCAAGGATAGAGTGGAGAAATCCAGGGAAAGGAGTAGCACCCTCTCCTACACCTCAGTGTAGCAGCTACTGAAAAGGGAGTTTTCTGGTTGCCCTCGACTACAGTCGCCAACTTACAATTATTCTGTATGTATCACTAGTTCCTTGCATCATTCAAAAAAGTAATCATTTTTTTTATTGTCATAGAAACTTGAATTAGTGATTCAAGTTTTAAATCCAGCACAAGGCTGTTGGAATTTCATCTTCACACTAATGCCTTTCAAAAAAGCCTGAATCTATCTGTTCTACTCCCAGCTATAGAAAAAATAGTAAGGCAGACTGGGTTCTTTAGCCTTGGTAAAGCAGTCACTCTAGGAGAAGGAGAACTCTGAAGTCAAAGAGCTGTACTCTGCTTAGATATTAACCTTGTGTCACATTCTACTTGTGAGGAAGGGGTTTGTAAATATCTACTTCTTAATTTTGACTTCATGTTGGTTATGTGATCTGAGGTTACACCACCTCAAAAGATACATCATAAAGAAACAGTAAGATGAAGAAAGGACGGGTCTAAAATCAATACTTATTGTATAATCTTGCAGTTGATTTCTATGAGTTGAAAACAACAAATATCACTGAGCATTTTTAATGTATGATGGCTTCATTCATGAAAAATATTGATTCAGAAATAAAGTTCTAAGTTCACAATATTTCATTTTTAAATTCTCCAATGTTTAGCAGGTGATGATGGCCTCAAGCACAGCTGATGTATTTTGACAAAAGGAAACATTGGCCTTTATCTTTCTTTCATTTTTGTCGTTGTTGTTGTTGTTGTTGTTATTTCTTGAGAGATTCTGACGAAGACATTCAATTGAGCTTCACACCTGCACTTGATAAGTATGAAAGCATTTCTCTGCAGACATTTTAAAGTGAAGTATTTTCCTGTTCAAGTGATGTAATCAGAAATGTAATTTTTTATCTGTATTAAAAAAGCAATGTTTCCTTTTATCTTTAGCATGATCAGTTCAACAATTTTAAGAGTATCTTTTATTGACTAAATATTTATATGAGTAAAATTCTCATTATGTTTTTTTTTTTGTTGTGTGCATCTGTGATAAATATATATATATATAAGAAAAGAGAGACCACCCTGTCGATGATGCATCATGCAAAAGGTTGAGACTACTCCTCCAAAAATAGTATCCTGCATCTGGTGGTGAGACTCCTGTGCTAGAACTCTGGGTAGTGTGGAGTACCTCTTCATTGTCATTACTCCCAGGTCCACTCTCACACAAAGTGATAGTACCAGTAAGGGTTCCATTTAAGGGACAAATAATTTGTTTACTAGTTATTTTTGTTAGATAAAAATACTCAATATCATACAACTGTATTAAAAACTATTTTTTAAAAATGCACAAAAAAATTCAAATTTAAAAATATAATGTATGCAATTCCCTAACTTCTTGGCATGAAATAATCCTAGATAGGTTAACATGCCACCAAAATCAATCAGTCTCAAAGAGAAGACAAAATAGAAAAATAAATTGGTATATTTTGGTATGAGAATAGCTTCATCAGAAATGAAATTTTATTTTGCAAAAATGAAGTCGACACATGACAAGACAGAGAGAATCATGCTGCCTTTTTCTCATCCTTTTTTAATAGATATCCTGTATTGGTTAAGTTTGGGACCTTATATGAGTTTTGTTTCTCTTTTGGTTGTCATTGTCAGTTAGGATAGGAATTATAGAAACTTGACAGTTAATTAATAGTAAGAGTCTCATGTATCCCTCTCAATAAAAATTATCCACTTTTCTTCTCCTTAACATGTGTAGACTTTATTTTTGCAAAATAAAATTTTATATATATATATATATATATATATATGTATATATATATCTGTATGTATATATCATATATTTTCTAAACCTTACCTATATATATCATCATCATCATGTCGTGCCATCAGCATGGATATCCCTGATGCTCTCCTGCCACCTTTCTCTATCCTCCATCGCTTCCGGTAGGTCTTCAAGGCTACATCCTGTATCGGCACAGAGCTGTTGTATGTAGTTTCTAGCTGGTCATCCTGCCTTTGCTCGACCATGTGAAGGAGTCCACAAGAGTACGTCACTTATGAGTTCGTCCTTACTTCTCCAACAGTGTCCCATATGTCTGGTTCATCTAACTCGGATAGTTTTTGTGATGGGTGGTAAGTGGCCATACAGCTGTTGCCTTGTGGGGTGCTACTTGTTCAATATTGCTTGCAGCATTCTTGTGTAATTGCCGTCAAGCTTTTTCTCCATACGTTTTGTTAGCGTCCATGTAGTGCATCCATACAGCAGTATCAACACGATAGCTACTTGGAAAAAAATGCGTTTCATTTTATCAATCAGGTCTGACTTCCATATGACTGACTGATTCCATACACAGAGGAAAGATGGAGCAAATACTGCTTGCCAATGGCCCACCCAAAGAAACGGTTGCAGCCATAATGATGCTATATAGAAACACCAAAGTAAAAGTCTGCTCCCCAGATGGAGATACAGACTACTTCGACATTGTAGCAAGTGAACTGCAAGGAGACACATTAGCCCTATACCTCTTTATTATCTGTCTAGACTATGTGCTTAGAACGTCTATTGATAAAATGAAAGAAAACGGTTTCAAGCTAACAAAGAAAAGAAGTTGAAGGTACCCCGCACAAACAATTACAGACGCAGACTACACTGATGACATAGTGTTTCTGGTCAATACACCTGCCCAAGCTGAAACCCTGCTACATAGGCCTCCATGTCAATGCACACAAGATGGAATATATGTGCTTTAATCAAAAAGGCAACATCTCCACACTAAACGGTAGCTCTCTAAAGCTTGTAGACTAGTTCACCTACCTAGGAAGGAATGTCTCATCAACCGAGACAGGCATCAACACATGACTGGGAAAGGCATGGACAGCTATCGATAGACCTATATATATATACAAGGATCATAAAATAATCTTCCAGACTTTTTTCATATGGGCACTTTTATTGATAGTACACACATGAAACTCTAGTCCCCTTCGAAGTAATCTCCTCCGCCTGCAATGCACTTGTTGTACCATTCCAACAACTTATGGAAGGCCCCATGGAAGTCCTCTTGTGCGAGTGTGTCAATGACCTTCATCACAGCCTCCTTCATCTCCCCAATTGTCTTATAACAACAGCCTCTGAGCTGAGGGAATAACCAAAAGTCACAGGGAGCAACGTCTGGACTATAGGGACAGTGAGGAACTGTCTTGATGCCCATCTTGGTCAAATAGTCTGTGACAAGGATTGTCCAGTTAGAAATGCCACTGACCCAATTTGAAGAGTGCTGGCCTCTTCCGACGGAATCTCTTCCTAAACTCCCTTAAAACCTCAACATAGTAACCCTAACCCTAAACCTTTGGCCAATCAACTCTGGTGTATTGACTTCCTTACATACATTTCTGTGGTATCATTTTTTCCAAGTTTAAAACAGAATTTTATTGCATATTATTCTTCTAAAGTGTCAGATTGCATTTTTGAAATTCATCAGCAGTGACAATCAGGCTTTAGTAGGGTGTATTCCAATTGCTCCTGTAGCAGTTCATTTGAAGCTGAAATCATAAAAATTGGCCAGTCATCTCATAAGATGTATAGCAATAACATAGTGAATTTTCAAGAGTCTACAACAATTTTAAATACCTGTACAAAAAGAGTCTGGAAACTTATTGAATTCACCATGAATATATATATATATATTTATATACATGTATATATATATATATATATATATATGCTCATCTCCCAGGGGTTTAGCACTCTAGTGAAGGAGTTAACAGCTGCTACCCATGTAATACAAAGCTCTTCTAACAAATTGAGTACTCTATAATCCAATAGTGCAAAATGTAAGCAAACAAAGTTATTACAAATGCGTTATAATTCCTGAGCTGACATATGTAGTCAAAATGGCTGAGCGGTTAGATACCAAATCTAGCATAAAGTTAGGCAGGTTTAGATCCCTGGTTGAAGCTTCCTGCATGTCTAGCTACACTGAAAAGATGTGACACAATGAAACAGTCTGTCTGTGGATGACAATATATATATAGATATATATAAGAGCTTGAAAAAGTGAAATAAAATTATTATGGAATACAATTTTTAATTTTCTTGTATTTCAACCAAATCTATCTATCTATCTATCTATCTATGTAAGGCATACTGGTGGGATCTTCAGTTCTGGTAGTCTAGAAAAAGAAAAAAGTCTGAATTAAAAAGTTTAGGAGTGTTGTTCAGAGAATCTGTGTCTTACTGGTGTGCCTTTTTTCTGTTATCAGTTCATCCAAAAAGTGTCACAGGTTCTACAGACACCTTCACCACTATAAACAAATCACTCGTGTAGTTCATTCACTAAGCTTTTGCTTAATTTTTTGTCATCACTGAACCAATGGATTAAAAACATTATTTATTGATTTAGATGGGTTTCTATCACCGCCCCCCAATCTTCAATTGAATAGAACGGCACTTCTTCACCAAAGTCAGTGGGAGAGTCCATTATATATGCATAAGATGTGACCAAAATGTATTGTAATAGAAGTTTTACATTCTTTTAATTATAAGATTAAATGAAGATGCAAGCACAGCTGACCCACTTTGATAATAAAGTGGGAATTTTTTTGACAGCATATATAATAAAATGATGATTTCGGCCAAGTGAAAAAAAGAAAAAAAGACAATCTGAATAAAATCATGAAATGTTTTTAGAGAAACACAGATTGGTGAAACTGAAACATCCCCCATACACCCGAGACATAGATCCATGTGACTTTTTCTTATTTCTTTAACTGAAAATTCATCTTGAGAGTAAATCTTGGTGATATTGATGGCATTAAGAGAAATAGTGCAGAGCAACTTCATTTCATATTGTAACATATTGACCTTCGACCCAGCTGTCAATCAAGAAACAGGTGCATCTGGTTGAAGACATCAAGATATAGCCTTGACCTGTGGACGGGTTGAATTCGGTGCAATTACGATGCCCACGGGAAGCAGGTGGGTGTCAAACAATTATATAACCCGGTGCTAGAGTTGGAGTTAGTTAGTTAGTTGGAGTTTGAGTCACAGTTCGAGGCAGTGAGAACCAGCTCACAGCAGAGGGCTTGAGCCCTCAGGACCCCCGGTTGAGCAGCGCAGCAGAATGAGAAAGAAGTGCTGCTATAGTCAGAGGAACTTGGGGTCAATATGTTGCAGTCTGTTCCATCTCTAACTCACCTCTCATGCACAACCCTTTCACAACCCTTTCACAACCCCTTCGCAACACTTTCGAATAAAGTGTGAGAGGTATATTTTTTTAAAGAAGTGTGTTCGTTCGTCATTATTGTTGATTATGTTTCCGCATGTATATGCATACATATAGTTGTATCAAGGCTATACAACAATATCAAAAGAGGAATTTCTGAGCAGCTTTGACCAATGGAAAACTCCCTGGAATGAATACGTTGATTATCAAGGGGAGTATTTAGAAAAAAAATTAATGTTTTATTCATTATTCATTTCTATCTTGGTAAATACAGCTTGGGTCTTGATATCTTTTATTCACCTGGACTCTAACAAAAAGCATGGAGAAATTGCTGGATGGCAACTACACAAGAATGCTACATGCCATTTTGAATAAATCATGGAACCAGCACCCCTCAAAAAAGCACCTGTATGGCCACTTATTTCCTATCTTCATCCTAGTAAGACGAACAAGATATGCTGGCCAAAGCTGGAGAAGGACTCATAAGTGATATTTTCCTATGGAGTCCCACACATAGATTTGCCAGTGTTGGCCTACCAGCAAATACTTACATCAGTTCTGTGTTGACACTGGATGGAGTCTAGAGGACCTGCCAGTAGGGATAGATGATAAAGACAGATGGTGAGAGAGAGTTAGAGAACTCCATGCAATCAGCATGATTCGATGATACCAAATCTAGCGTAAACAGTAAGACTTTTAGAACAATAAATTTAAAATGTTTTTAATGAATAAAGCAATTCGATGATACCAAATCTAGCCAAAACAGTAAGACTTTTAGAACAATAAATTTAAAATGTTTTTAATGAATAAAGTAATTTCCAGTCTAATTTGTAACTGAATGATTACTTAGTGGGGTTTTCATTCAGGCTGAATGTGCTTTTTTTAATCATCCAATTTTTTGATGTAACTGAAATAACTAAGAAATGCCAATTAAAATCATTCATTTCTAAATAAACATATCAATTTCTCCATGTCTGGGTCATCTTGTCATTATTGAATTTGAATAACTTTTTTTTAATCTTTTAATTTTTAGTTGCTTTTTATATTCATCAATACTCTTATCGTCATTTCCATAATAGCTAGCAACAAGAAATACTAAGATGAGTTAAAAGTTTTGCAATATTTTGGTAACTCGAGTTAAAATTTGGCGACTCTGGATGCTTTTGCCAAGGTCATGTACTAAAAAATAATTGTGACAAATTTTTGACATAAGAGGATATTATTTTTAGACAAACTTTATTGGTTAATTTCTAACAGTAGGTTCCATAGTTTTCTTGTTTGGATACTCATTCAAAAAGACGACAGTTTTAGAAACAAATTTTATACAAAAGAAACAAAGAAAGAAATGATAGAAAGGATAAGTAAAAGTATAGTTGGCGACTGTAGTTGTGGGTGACCCGAAGGCTCCCTTTTCAATAGCTACACTACCTATGTGTAGGGGAGGGCACTACTCCATTGCTTGGATTTCTCCACTTTACCTTTATTTCTTACCTTGTAATACTGAGTGTTAAGCAAGGCGGCATCAAGTACCATTTTTTTAGTCTTTGGTATGACTCAACCTGGGATTGAACCCCGGTCTCCCAGACCATTGGTGAACACTCTACTCATTTGGCCAAGTTGTAATCTGTGGGAATTTATCCAAGAGAGAGTGTCCAGAAAACAAAGTCTGTTGAATTTAAGTAGTTTTTTAATTTCATTGAAAAGTTAGTAGAATTTTCAGCTTTCATTTACTTTAGTTGAGTTTTCTGTAAAGTTATCTTTTAACAGAAATTTTGGGTTGAATTTTTAGCTTTTGTTTGATTTATTTGGATTTTTTGTTAAGTTGTCTTTTAAGTTGACTTTTAGTTGACTTTCTACAATAGCTCCTTGCCAATTTGGATTCTTTTTAACAGGTAAAGAAGCAAGTTACTAAACCTTTCTGCTGGCTATCTTTTTTCAGTCTTATCTGGGTCCCACACTGAGCATTAGTTGTAGCTGTTGATAAATAGGGGTGACAGCTTTTGGTGTCTATGCTCACTTCTCCCTTCTCCACCCTGAAAGTGCCAAAGTTTCCCTCAAGAATCACAAATGGTCAGTTTTGTTAGAAAATATTTTTTTTATAGAATCACACTTGGTTTTATGATGCCAAACTTGTCTTATACTCTCTGAGTTTGCTTTGAGCACTGTTTCAGAATCTTCAGTTTTAGGCCTGCTCAACCTTACTTAATCATCTTGCAACCCAAGCAAAATTTCTTGAATAATCAGTTTACAATGATCAACTGCACCTATACTGTTTGCACAGCAAATGTTTTTGGAGGTTTCTGCAGCATAACAGCCCAGTTTTCACTTATAAATCAAAACTCCTGAATTAGACTATGGTGCATGTTAATTTTTGCAGCTTTCTCATCACACATGGAGTGATGCCATACATATGGATCAATGCAACAACAGCTATGATACAACAACAGGTACCTACTACAGCTTGAACTGCATTAATCATGGGATATGTATATAGCTGTATAGTCTGTACTGATATGTAGCTATATAGTCTGTACTAAAATATTGCAAAAATTTTGACTCACTCTTGAAGTAATTAAAGACAGGGTGACATTTTGGATCTTTTACAAGCTTGTCACCTAATTGTAAGTAACATATACCCCCACCAGTGAACCTGGTGTCCATTTGTGTGATTGACCACAAAAGGTCAATCATAAGAACTCTCACTGTAGAGTCAAGAAACAGTCAAACATGAGATTGGAATTTTTGAAAAGGTGTAGTTAGTTGATCACCATGAAAGCAACAAGTAATGACCTAAATTTTAAGGTTAGTGAAACTGCCCACTACCTAATAGAATTGGCTAAGTTTCTTTAAGACTCTGCAATGGGCATCTCAATCAGTTTCCAAACTGTTTTTCATAGGGAGGAGGAAACCCTTTACAACTTCTAAAAATGTCTATTGAAGCCCTTTTTGAAAATGGCTTCTAAAACATATCTATTATTTCATATTGCCAGACTGAAAACTGTCTAAAATTAAAATTTTCCCAGGCTTGTTTAAATAGAGGTGACCTCTAACCTGTCACCTCTCCATCAATACCACCAAACTTCCACAAGAAGAGAGGATTCCTCATAACATCACAGCTAATGTGCAGGACTGTCACATCATAGTGAATCTGAACTCCAGTCACACTATTGTATTCACTTTCAGACTTATGCCCTTGAGAAAGTCATGAACCCCTTATCCTATCAGCTATGGGTTAAATAGTACCACTACTGTTCTTCTACAAGAATTGCTTTGGCATTATATCATCCACAAATGTTGATATACCATTAAACAAAAAACAAAACCACTCTTTTGCTGATAGTGGAAGGCGATTATATAACAATAGTGACTCAGTGTGACTCAAATTCATATCCCCTTTAGTCTCAAAAGCTTGGTAAATTAAACTAGATGTTTTATCAACTCAGCTAGGATTGTTTTTTAGAAGCTCAACTTCAAAACTATAATCGAACCCTTACTGTGCTGCTTGATCTTTTTGGTGTCATCTTTATTAATAGTGCTTTTTCGCACTAGTAGTAGTATTTTTATTCATTTTTACTTTTTGTTGATTGGTTAGTTTTATAGCATGTCAAGGCTCATTGGATTATTTTATGTCCAAATCAGTTTTAAAATTATGTCTTCAAAAAGAATGATTTTTTGTTAAAATAAGTGACACTTAAGAGAAGTATTGATTTCAATTTTTGTACGGATTGTTAGTCATAATTAAGCAATAATGTTATGTAATTAATTTTACAATTCTAGTCAGAAGAACTACCTGTAAATGTAATTAATAATGTCTAATTGAATATTAATTAATAATTAGTCAGCAATATTTAATTAAATGTAAATGATTATTTTAGTTGGACAAGTAATTTGATAATTTTTTTCTTTGAAGTTTAGAAATTTAAATTTTCTTGAAGTAGTTGTGTCTTGGATAAATCTAGATTCTTTCAGATTATTATACTTGGTTTGGTTTATTGGTTTAACAGCATATCAACTCCTTAGGGGTTATTTAATGTCAAAACTTGATTCCTTTGTAAATGTTTGATTGTAATTATTAACCCATTTTTAATGTTCCATTGCATCATTTTAAAACTGCACTTTTTTATTTGTCAAATCATTTGTTATATATCAAGAATTCCTACCTAATACTAATAATTCATTTACAACTATATGATTTCAAGTTAATGTTCCTGTTTAATAATAATAATAATAATAATAATAGTGGACTTTGCTGTTCAAGATGACCATAGGAAAGCTAGAAGAGAGATGCATACTTGCTCGAGAATTAAAAAGACTATAGAACATGAAAGTGACGGGGATACCAATTGTAAATGTTGCGCTTGGTATATTCATAAAAGGATTGTTAAAAGGACTGGAGGACTTGAAAATAATAGAACAAGGGCAGACCATCACAACTAAAGCATTTTTGAGATTGACCAGAATACTAAGAAGTGTCCTGGAGACTTGAGGAGAATTGCAGTTGTTACATAGCCAGATATGAGTATGTGAAATGTTCATATATGTAAAAAATGTTCATAATGTTCATACGCATATAGGAATCTAAAAACACTCAAAACACTTGGTTCAGGTACGAAACTTTTATTTACCTTTTCGAGTTTAAGGTTATCTGACATGAGGAGAGATACAATTTCTTACTATGCTGACTGTTTGTACATCGTCAGCTCTCAACTCACTGACTCAACCAATGCGCGGGCATCCCATAGACCCATACTGGTCTGGTCTAACCCAGATCAAAAATCGTCTACCTTCCTCTAGCGTCGAATCTCAACTAACTGTTTTTTTCAAATCCCCAAATCCTCAGCCCATCGCTTCCGGGCATGACGTCATTCACATCCCCAGTCTCATTTCCAATCTGAGGTTTTTATTGTGACACCTGTGATTGTCACATCCTCCCCGCATGTGCCTGAACACCTGCACTGAATGTGTGCACCTAACCAACCCATGCACTAAGCCAAAAGGTTCTCAGCCAAACTAAATCAAAAGGTAAGACATACAAAACAAAAAATGTTAATATAAAAAAATCCTTCCGCAATTATATAACACAGTCAATTAGACTCCAGGGGAAAACCATCAGTTAATGCTGGTGTGGAAAAACTCTAAGATGAGTAAAATAATAATAATAATAATAATAATAATGGTTTGACCATACAAACAGATAGTATATTTTGATCATACTGTCAGATGGTATATGTACAAACCAGAATCCATCCTTGAGAATGAGATACACAACATTTTACGATACAAACATCTAATCCTAGCCAGAAGACCAGAGCTAGTGATCATCATCATCATCATCATCATGTTGTGCAGCTAGCACAGATATCCCTGACCCTCTCTCGCCACTTCTCCCTATTGTTCATTGCCTCAGGCAAGTCTTCAGGGCGACATCCCATATCCTCACATAGCTGCTGTATGTATGTTCGCGCTGGTCGTCCTGCTTTTGCTCGGCTATATGTGGGGGTCCATAGGAGTACATCACTTACAAGCTTGTCCCTGCTTCTCCAGCAGTGTCCTGCATGCCTGGTTTGTCTAACTTGGATAGTTTTCATGATGGGAGGCAGGTGGCCGTATAGTTGGTGCCTTGTTGGGTGTTGCTGCCAGGACTTGTTCAATATTGCTCGCAACATTCTTGTGTAATTGCCGTCCAGCTTCTTCTCCAGCCATTTAGTTAGCATCCAAGTAGTGCATCCATACAGCAGTATTGATACGACTGCTGCCTGAAAGAGACTGCATTTCATTTTATCGGTCAGGTCAGATCTCCATATGATCGATAGCCTATCGATAGCTGTCCATGCCTTCGTTAGCTGTGTGTCAATGTCTTGGTGGGTGAATTTGTCTACCAGTTTCAGAGAGGTTCCACCTAGTGTGGAAATGTTGCCTGTTTGATTATAGCGCATATACTCGGTTTTGTGTGCATTGTTTACAAAAAAAACAAAGAACTTGCTGAATGGTTGACTTAGCTGTTCTGACCAAACACAGAGTAAAAATTTTAAAAAAATGAAAAAAGAGACAAATTCTTAGATCTTGCCAGAGAACTAAAAATGCTATGGGACATGAAGGTGACTGTGATACCAATAGTAATTAGTGCACTTAGAATGATCCCCAAAAGCTTAGTAAGAGGGCTGAAGGAGTTGGAAGTCAGAGGATGAGCTGAGACCATCCAAACATTGTTGGGGTCGGCTAGAATACAAAGAAGAGTCCAGGACACCCAAGGAGACTTGTTGTCTCCAGTGAAAGACCATCAGATAATGCTGGTATAAAAAACTTGCAAGGAGTCATATAATTATAGTCTACATTTGTTTAAATGCAGTTGTATGGTTTCAAATATTCTAATCTAATACGAATAATTTTCAAACATCTATTTGATTAATAGATAGGAACCTAAGAAGTACTACCGCTCCAGGTCAGAGTAGACCTGGGAATAAAAGTAATGAATGAGTAATCCACACTTCCTAGATTATTTTGTAAGAAAGTTTCATGAAATCTGCTCTTTCTTCATGAGGAACAACTTGCTTATATCAAAACCTTCCTCTGAGTTCAAAAAGTATATTAAATAATAATATAGCACCTCTACTATTAGTAGATCAAATTTGAATTTAAGTATATTATATACAGTACTTCTACTACACTGGTCCATTGGCATTATTGTTAGAGTGTTCACCAATGATCCAGGAGATCAGTGTTCAATCCCAAGTGGATTTAAAAAATAGTACTTGATGCCTCCTTGCCAAACACTCAGCATTATAAATTATGGATCAAGGATAAGTTGAGCAATCCAGGAAAAAGAGTCACATCTCAGTGTAGTAGCTTTTGAAAAAAGAGCTTTTAGATTGCCCTTAACAACAGTCAGCCGATTTACTTTCTTCTACATCAAACTGACTATAAGTATATAAAATTTGACTCTGAATATGTTAAATCTAGTAGCTCTACATCAAACTGTTTCTCTATAAAGGATAGACAAACTTTTTCCAGTTATTGATATAGATAAGTTAACATATTTCTATCAATCCTTCTTTCTTTTGTGGGGGTATCTTCATGGGGTATTGGTTAAAGTGATGGACTGCGGAATTGTAGTAAGCGAGTTTGTATTACAGTCGTACTATTACATTCACTTTCGGGCAAATACCCTTGGGAAAGGTATGAACCCCCTTATCCTCCGAGCTATGGGTTAAATAGTACCACTACTATTCTTCTAGGAGAATGTATTTGGCATTGAATAACCTACAAAGGTTGATATGCCATTACAACAAAGAAACGAAACCAAACCAAACCTTCTTTCTTTTTCATTAGTCACACTATTCTTCTTGTGGTATAAACTTAGCTCTTTATATCACTAAAATTTTCATGTTTGTATATGCCAATGACCTTGCAAAAAGGACACATCATTGTGAAATTCATATTAGAGCAATACACATAAAATGCTCTATTTTTGAGTCAAAAGCAATTTCCAATCTATTTAGCTACCAAATGTTTATTTGGAGATCTTTTTGTTCTTACTAAACACCATCTTTTTTTTAATCTACCTACCTATTAGTAAAATTTATCTTATTTTTATATATGTAAGGGCAAATGTGAATAACAGTAAGGCTTGAGAAAGTTTTATTCTGCTTAGAATAACAGATACATGTGTAGTGAGATTTTATAGTTAGGTACTTAACTAAAGAGTCTCTCAGAAAACGAGGTAATCATGAAATAAGGGAGGTCACTCTTGATTTCTTATTACAATACATAGCTCTTCCCCCGTAACAAGTGGTTGAGTCAGCTGGAGCTGCAGAATACTCTGACTGCATCTCTGCAGAGAAGTAAGACTCCCCCAATGAATGTCCAGTATATGACACTAAACAATCTGATGGTGAGGCTCCAGTAATGCTGGAGCTTTAAAGAATGTGGAGTACCCCTTCATTGCCATTCCTCCCAGGTTTACTCTGGCCTGGAGTGGTGGCACCTGATAGAGTCCTATCTGTGGGTCAATTAGAACTAAACTGTGTAATTACACTAAATTGAAATGTTTGAAATTAACTGTTTTTACATCTAAATTACGTGCTTATGCTAAACTGAACTGTTTGGAATAGAATTGTTTTTGACATTTAACTGTGTGTAAACAAAAAACTATACTTATACTAAACTGAATTGATTGAAACTTTTATCAAAATGACTTGATTTGGCATTAAATGACCCAAGAATAAATCCTTTAAATTCTCTAAGAGATTAAAGCAATTTCCAGTTCTATCTGCAATGAAATGGTAATTTGAGAGCTCTGCCTTCACTATCAATATCAGATTTTAATCATCTAAATTCTAGATATAATAAAGATAGCCGTAAAATAATGATTCAAACTTTTCATTCCTTTCTATATAGAAGCATCAGTATCATTATAGACGGCAGTCAAAATAGGAAGACAATTTCATGGCTCACCTTATTGAATAATACAGGGTGGCTCAAAAGTCATTCAACATTCAAACAATTGAACAACTTTTAAATAAATAAAGAGAAATTTTTTAAAAAAATCTATTTACTTGCTTGGAAATAACTTTGAACTAAGTGTCACTCCCATAATCAATCTTGTTCACTTTAACTTGGTTCTTTGAACACCAAAGACTTGCCTTTTTGCCTTTGTTCTTACAACAGAGAGACACATCTATCTAACCGTGACACAGTAAAGCCAGCATGATTTTACTGTATAATTTTTCTGCCAACTACATCAAGAAAAACTTTTACTGTTTTTGTACCCCTATCATATACTGCTTATTCATAGAACAACATGTGCACATTTTATCTGTTGGGACTTGTTTGAGTATTCTTGTTAATTCTTCTTAAATGTTTATCATGTATGTATTAAATGTTCCTATCTGTGTAAATGAACTTGTCTTTCTTTCTGCTTTTTTGGTGTTAGTATATTGGTTGATATAATAATACTAATAGTAGGCCTTGGTGAGCAGGGATGTAACTAGATATCCATCCCAGCACATACACACTAAACTAAAGAGGAATATAATATCCCTCAAATAAAATAGATTATAAATAAAAAAACGTTATTTATATTTTAGGATGGTTAGTGACTTTTGTGTCACACTGTATAAATTAACATATTTCTATCGACCTTTCCTTCATTTGTAATGATTTTGACTAATAATATACCTCTATTGTTGCATTTTAAATGTTCAGCATTTACAATTGATAGATGTTTTATGCTCAAAATATTAATAAATTCATTTGACATTGATTATTTCTAGTTGGAATAATTGTGAATTATTGACAATTTTCAAGTGTAAAAAACATACAAAATAGATCACACTGAAACCTTTTCTTTTTTCTTTAAATGTACATGTATTGGAAAGCACTTGAAAACTCTGTTGAAATTGTTTTAATCAAAAGGTGCACTCCCCAAGGGTGTTTATCAACGTATGGAATATTTCAAAAGAATAGATTTTGTTTTTTGTTTTTTCCTTGCTATTCTTTTTAAAACTGATTTCAAATGCTTCTTCCTATGTTTGGCTTCGTAATAAAAGCTTTCAGTTCTTTGCTTATTCAAGATAAATTAATGTTGAAAAGGGGAGAAAAATGATAAAATCAAAATTTCAGTTGGCATGTGGAATTTGCTTTAATTAGAAGAAAACATAATTGTCATTTGTAGGATTTTTAGATATCAAAGATTTTCTCAAACTTTTAAAGAAAACAATTACTCAGAAAGGACTTGTACTACCTATAAATTCTTTGCCAGTGGCCAAATCTTGATTGTAAAGTAGCATGTGAACTCTCTTAACCTCAAGAGATAATTCAAAGACATCTAAAGCAAGGAAGGAATGTGAAGGAAGAACATTTTAGCATAGAATTGATCATAAAAGTCCAATTCATCCACAAAACAAATAAAATTGGAATTTTGAAGAGCCATCCTCTTGTCAGAGAAACTGACTTTTTTAAAGAAAATAAATTTAAATAATAAATTGGCATAATTTTCCATTTGGCATATTGTGTAGAATTAGAATAACACTTGAATGCCTGGAAAGATCCTGTGAGTCAATTCAGTTTAATTGACAGGTAATGACCTTGAAGAACAGTAGAAAGCTTGGCTGTTATTGGAGGATTGTAAAGTCAGGTACCTAAATTCCAAGAAATTGGAAGCTAGATTTCAACTTTAAATTAGTTAGCCAAGACCAGTCAAAGTGATAAGACCTAATTTTGCATTTGTGGTCCAGGCACTCCCAAAGTTTGTAATATATATGAAGTGAATAAATAATGTGCATAAAAGGAGATGTGGTCTTGTTCATTACAGTAAAGAACACAGAGCAATGAAGTAGAGATAGAACAATGTTGGGGTCATGAGAGCAAGATGACCAGCTGAAGAAAAAAATGCCTCTATAACAATAAAACAAAACTGATTTGTAGAGAAAAGAAATAGAATGAATTTTGGGGAATAACTAAATAAGTAAATTTTAGTAAATTATTATCAAATAGGAAGTTAGTTGAAGCCATATAAATATTTGTAAATTAATAATATTATATAGGAATCCTTGAAACCATATATCTGTGTACAAATTAATTGTATTGTTGCAACCATGTTAAGGATAATGTGAGGAATAATAGTTTTTTTCATAGAAATGAACTCCACAAATTGAATTTAAAAATTTGGATAAGACTGTTTCTGTTGAACTTTGCATTAATGCCATTGGAAAAGGCATGAACCTGTCTCTTCCTTACACCAAATAGTAGGGTAGACTGGTTGTTTTTGCTTTGGTTTAGCAACCATTCTAAGAGAAAGAAAAACTCTGATTTCATGAGGCTCCAATTTCTGTCAGCCTCAACTATATGCAGATAACTAAAAGAAAAAAAATTAAAATTGCATTAACCGTTTGAACCCTCTGCCCCCCAACAACTGTAGGAGCCTCTCCACTCTGAAAATGTAAAAGGTTTTCTAACCACTTTACAGACTTTTAAATGACTGGTGACAGCACTCTTCCATCCATGTTCTTTAAATGATTAAGACATACCGTCTTAGCTTTGTTCATTGAACAGACTTTGCCTTATGACCCAGTAAATGACATCACTTGCCACAGCATTGAAATCTAAAGTTCACCTGACTATGAATACCAAAGAACTAAAGTAAAACTTTTTACCATTTTTGACCCCCCTTTTATGTACTGCTGGTCCATAGAGCAAGAAATGCACATTTTATATGTTAGGACATGTTTATATGTCTTGTTAATACTTCTTGCAAGTTTATTATGGTTTGTTTTAGTTTCTTTATTTAATGGCATATCAACCTTCATGGGTTATTTAATGCCAAAAAGTCCTTGCAGAAGAACAGTAGCAGAACTGTTTACCCCATTGCTGATGGGGAGAAGGGAGTTCATATTTTTCCTAAGAGTATTAGTTTGAAATTGAACATAATAGTGTGACTGGAATTTGAACTCACTAACTATGATGTTGCATACCTGCACATTAGCCACTTGACCATGGAAACACCTCCATGTTTATTATGTAGATATTGAATCTTCCTATTCTTATAAATGAGATTATCTTGTCTTTCCTTCTGTTTGTGGACTATTAGTGTATCATTGGGTATACTAATACTAAGATTGGAACTTAGTGAGTGGGAAATTGACTAAATATCCTAACTGTACTAACCAGCCTCAATAATTGCTTGCAAAAAAAAAGTAGTAAATAATTCAACAAGGATTAACATATGAAACCAACCAAGAAAACAACTTTTTGACCATTTGTGGGATTCTTTGTTACACTCTCTACCAATTATTCCCTTTTTTTTTGTATTCTTTTCATCTTTCATAATATTTGCTTTTTGAAATGATCCTTTCATCTTCAATGTTTATGTTTTTTTCTAAGGCCTTTCTTTTCTTATTTTATTCATTCATTGATTTTTCTTTCCTTCTTTTATTTATTCATTCATCGATTTTTCTTTCCTTCTTTTATTCATTCATTAATTTTTCTTTCCTTCTTTTATTCATTCATCTCTTGTTCTTTAATTCATTCATCGATTTTTCTTTCCTTTATTCATTCATTGATTTTTCTTTCCTTCTTTTAAAAGAAGGAAAGAAAAATTGAGGGATGAATCATCCCTCAATTTTTCTTTCCTTCTTTTATTCATTCATCGATTTTTCTTTCATTCTTTTATTCATTCATTAATTTTTCTTTCCTTCTTTAATTCATTCATCGAATTTTTTTCATTCTTTTATTTATCCATTCATCGATTTTTCTTTCATTCTGTTATTCATTCATTCATTCATTCATTTTTCATTCCTTTTTTTTATTCATTCATTAATTTTTCTTACCTTCTTTTATTCATTCGTAGATTTTTCTTTGCTTCTTTTATTCATTTATTGATTTTTCTTCCTACTTTATTCATTCATTCACCGATTTTTCTTTTCTCCTTTTATTCTTTCATCAATTTTTCTTTCCTTCTTTTATTCATTCAGTGAGTTTTCTTTCCTTCTCTTATTCATTCTTCTCTTTTTCTTTCCTTCTTTTATTCAATTATCAATTTTTCTTTCCTTCTCTTATTCATACTTTCACTGATTTTTCTTTCTTTCTTTTATTCATTCATACATCTATTTTTCTTTCCTTCTTTCATTCATTCCTTGATTTTTTTCCTTCTATTATCCATTCATCGATTTTTCTTTCCCTTTTTTATTCATCCATTCATCGACTTTTCTCTCCTTCTTTTATTCATTCATTTATTGATTTTTCTTTCCTTGTTTTATTCATTTATTGATTTTCTTTCTTTATTTTATTCATTTATTGATTTTTTCCTCCTTTGATTCATTCATTTATCGATTTTTCTTTCCTTCTTTTATTCATTCATTCATTGATTTTTCTTTCCTTCTTTTATTCATTCATTAATTTTTCTTTCTTCTTTTATTCATTCATTTATAGATTTTTCTTTACTTTATTATTCATTCATTTATTGATTCTTCTTTCCTTCTTTTATTCATTTATTCATTGATTTTTCTTTCCTCCCTTTATTCTTTTTATTTGTTGATTTTTCTTTCTTTCTTTTCAGTCATCTATTTTCCTTTCCTTCTTTATTCATTCATTCGCCAAATTTTCTTTTCTTCTTTTTTCATTCATTCAGTAATTTTTCCTTGTCTTTCTTTATTCATTCATTTATCGATTTTTCTTTCCTTCTTTTATTTATTCATTCATTCATTTTTCTTTCATTCTTTTATTCATTCATTCACTCATTGATTTTTCTTTCCTTCTTTTATTCATTTATTGATTTTTCTTTCCTTCTTTTATTCATTCATCCATCGATTTTTCTTTCCCTCTTTTATTCATTCATTCATTGATTTTTCTTTGCTTCTTTTATTCATTTATTCATCTATTTTTCTTTCCTTCTTTTTCATACATCTATTTTTCTTTGCTTCTTTTATTCATTTATTCATTGATTTTTCTTTCATTCTTTTATTCATTTATTCATGTATTTTTCTTTCCTTCTTATATTTATTCATTCATTGATCTTTCTTTCCTTCTTATACTCATTCATTCATTCATTTTTCTTTCCTTCTTTTATTCTTCATTCATTGATTTTTTCTTTCCTTCTATTATTCACTCATCGATTTTTCTTTCCTTCTTTTATTCATTCATTCATTTTTCTTCCCTTCTTTTATTCATTCATTTATCCATTTATCTTTCTTTCTTTCTTTTCCTTTGATTGATTTATTTTTTGTTCCATAAATCCTTGTATTCTGTCTTTTTTATTCATTCATTCATTCATTCTCTCTTCTTTCTTTCTTTTATTCATTCCTCTTTCCTGTTTTTCTTTTCATTCATTCTTCTCATTATTCCTTTATTCATTTTTTATATATTTCTTCTTTCTTTTCTTCTATCATTATTTTTTCCTTCTTTTTATTATCACTCATTCTTTTTGATTAAGCTTTTCCACTGCCTACTGCCAACTGGACTTGATATAATCTGACATTTTATTAATAGATACTTCTCTTCTTAAAAATATTGACACAATAAAGTTTCATAAATACTCAAGCCAATAAATATTATAGTTATTATATTACATAATATATATAATATAATTATATATAATATTATTTTTACATATAAATTTCAGATATAAATTTTAACAAGTTTTTTTGGGACAGAGAAAGTTAATTCCATAAATACTAATTACATTAAATTTGTTTTTCATTTCTTTAAGAATTTCATGGATTCTTTAATATGAGAAACAGATTTGAGTCACCATATCAAAGACTGTTGACAATGAGCTGTATGATTTCACTGCTTAGAATAGGATAGATCTTCCATCTTGATTTCCTCAGGATAAGAAACCTTTCTATTCAAATGGTTTCTACAATAAATGGAATGGTCAATTGTAAGGCTTTTAGAAGAGGTGAAACATGGTAAGGATTTATCAAGGGCCCTGATTTGGTAATAAAAGATTTGATATTGGCTGACTACCATCTGCTTGCTAATTCTATCTTTGCCTGAAATACGTCCTTTCTAAAATTGAAGAAATTTGTTTGTTTGATTTCTACACACTTAAATTCTCCATTTGGACTTATCACTTGCTTTGCTGGCGGACATTTCAGCTTATCAACTATTCTTGGGGCTCTATCAGGCACATCGCCAGGATATTGTGTGTTGGGGAGAGGTGCATCCATTAAGTTTGTATTTACTTGACCCCTCTGTCTCAAGCAGGATTTGACACAAGGTCATTTTTGAGTGGGGTACAGCTAGTTTTCCTTCTCCTAGACTGGTCACTTAATTCAGGCTTAAGAACCCATTCCCAGCCTACTATTTACCCTTTGTTGGAAAGTGAGAGATAAAATCATGCCTTCCCCAAGGCCATCAGCACAAAGGGAAATACCAACAGCCTTGTGCAGGATTTGAATTCATAGTGGTGATTCCATTTCGTAAAATGACAACCTTTATACTAAATGTGCCCTAATAAACATCCATTTGGTCTCAAAGTGCATGCATCCAAATGATTTATGTTTATGAATCTGATGGTGAGACAACAATTCTAGAGCTCTGAAAAGTGGGAAGTACTCCTTCATTGGCATTACTCTTTAGCCCACTCTGACCAAGGCAAAAGAATCCAGTCTGCCCTACTATTTCTCTGTAGGGAGAATTGATGGATTCATGCCTTTTCCAAGTGCATTGGCACAATGTGAAATGCAAACAGTCCCATACTGGATTTGAACTCAGGTGACCAATTTCATTTCATATTGTGATAACTGTTATGCTAAGCTTTTATATCTTATTTCATATATATATATATATATATATATATATATATATATTTCATTAAGAAAAATCAACAAACCAGTCACATTAGGATTATGAATTTATTTCCATCCTGTTATGCATTTTTGAAAAATCAAAAAAGATCTGAAGATGTCCTGTTAATTTTTTTTCGTGTTTTTTGATTTTCAAAAACGCATAACAGGATAGAAATAAATTTATAATCCTAATGTGACCAGTTTATTGCTTTTTCTTAATGAAATTATTGCTCTGTAATGTCTGTTACACTGAGCTCTTTACCAGGAAAATTTAAATGTTCACTCTTGAATAGTTTTCTTGTACTGATAGAATTACTCCTAACTCCGGTTTAACTGGTTCAAATAATACTTATATATATATATATATATATATATATATAAATATATATATATTTCCTTTCTCTTTCTCTCTCTCCTGTCTGGTTGTATTTTATTTTCTTGTTGGATCTGATGAAGTCCTATTAAAATTCTTTTGGAGTTTTGATTCATATCAATGCTTTTAACAAGATGGAAATAAATTTATTATCTTAATGTAACCAAATATTGTTTTTTCTTGAAATTATATTATTTGCTCCGTGGATTTTATTTACATTGAGCTCTTTATCAGAAATATTTACAAATTCTAATTTTTAATATTTTATATGTCCTGATTTAATTGTTCCCTATTCCAGATTTACTGGATTGAAAAATACTTATATATATATATATATATATATATATATATTCTGGCTGTTTGCATTTCCCATTGTGGTAACACCCTTAGAAAAGGTATGCATTGAGCTATTCTCACTCCAGCTAAAGGGAAATAGTGGGGCAAACTGGGCTCTTTAACCTTGGTATAGCAACCAGCTTGGGAGAGGGAAAACTCTGAATTAAAACCTATTAAACTCTGCATCCTGCTCCCTCAAAGGGGGGAAAGTAAATAAATATATATATAAAAATAGTATGATTCTATGAAAGGAAAAGAACTTTTTCAGTTGATTTAATATTGATATTTTCTTTGAGATTTGTGGTTGCTAATCTCCAGTAATATATATTCAGCAATGTGACATGACAGTGATAAAAGTTGTGAATGATAAAGAAGATATTTGAGTACACAGCTTTGACTACAAAATACATCCAATTAGTCACAGCAGTAAATCAGTGCTTGAGAGTGTGCTGAAATATCCACACTCAAAGGACATTAGTTTCTTTCTACATTTTGAAGTCTGGTACTTTATGGTACAAGGAGTTGGTCACTGCATCAGAGTTTTTGGTGGCGGTCAGATGATTTGAAATAAGAAAAGATAATTTATCAAGTCTTTTTGATATCTTTGAAATCAAATATAAATGGTACTATATAATCAGTAACATGGCTTGGTAAAGATAAGAGTTGTGGATAATGTGTTCAAAGGACATATTAGTAAGACACATAGTTGAATGAAGGCAAAGTATCTAAACTGATTACATGAGCTAACTACATGTCATTATTATGTGGTCTTGACCATGAAAGCACTTATAAAGTAACCAGGAAGCTAAAACTGTATTTCAAAGAGAGGGCTGAAATATTTATTCTCAAGGAGTATTCACAGATCATTGGTTTGTCTCAGGGGTAGACTGACAGTGATCTGAAACCCTGGGTAAAAGAGTTTTTAGTCTAATAACCCATCCCTCCGACTATTCATTCTATATAGACATTTATAATCAAAATCAGATATTTGTTTCTTAAACTTTACATCCCCAAAATATAGAAACTTCTTGTGAGGTGTTTGGTTGGTTGGTTGGTTGATATTTTCTTTGAGATTTGTGGTTGCTAATCTCCAGTAATATATATTCAGGAATGTGACATGACAGTGATAAAAGTCACAGCAGTAAATCAGTATAATATCTTGTTTGTTTGTTTGGTTGGTTGGTTGGTTTTATGGCATGTCAACTCTTGTTGAATTATTTAATGCTGAAGTCCTTTTTTTTAAGGATTGTATGGTTTCAAGTGACTAATTGTATTTTGTAATGATAATAATAATAATCAAGTTATGCTACCAGCATGAATTTCCCTAACTCTTTCTCTCTCTCCATCCATCTCTATCATTCATCACTCCTGGCAGGTCCTTCATAGAAAGAAACTAATGTCCTTTGAGTGTGGATATTTCAGCACACTCTCAAGCACTGATTTACTGCTGTGACTAATTGGATGTATTTTGTGGTCAAAGCTGTGTACTCAAATATCTTCTTTATCATTCACAACTTTTATCACTGTCATGTCACATTGCTGAATATATATTACTGGAGATTAGCAACCACAAATCTCAAAGAAAATATCAATATTAAATCAACTGAAAAAGTTCTTTTCCTTTCATAGAATCATACTATTTTTATATATATATTTATTTACTTTCCCCCCTTTGTGGGAGCAGGATGCAGAGTTTAATAGGTTTTAATTCAGAGTTTTCCCTCTCCCAAGCTGGTTGCTATACCAAGGTTAAAGAGCCCAGTTTGTCCCACTATTTACCTATATCTGGAGAGAGAAACTAATGTCCTTTGAGTGTGGATATTTCAGCACATTCTCAATCTCAATCTCTGATTTACTTCCTTTGTGGGAGCAAGATGCAGAGTTTAACAGGTTTGAATTCAGAGTTTTCCTTCTCCTAGACTGGTTACCATACCAAGGTTAAAGAGCCCAGTTTGTCCCACAATTTACCTATAGCTGGAGAGAAATAGCTGGATGTATACCTTTTCCAAGGGTGTTACCACAATGGGAAGGTCCTGTGTCCACATAGAGCTGTTGTAGGTAAGTTCTTGTTCGTTGGCCGGTACTGACACGGCTGTGTAAAGGGGTCCATGGGAGAATATCACTATGAGTTTGTTTTTGCTTCTCTGGCAGTATCTGGCATCAATGGAGAGGATCAAATAGTTCAGTCAGGAAACTACCGCTACTCATCTATAAGGGTGATATCTCTTGATGAAATAAAAGAATAACCAACTAAAGATTACCCATTAAAATTATAATTATAATTATTATTAATTAATTAATTATTATAATTATTATTAATTTTTTGGACAGTTATATAAATTTAGCATGGCACTGATGACCTAATATGAGATCCTACTTGTGGGTCGAATGGATCAAAACATGAATTTAAAAGAAAAGTGAGTTTATGAAGAAAAAGTGAGTTCATATAAAAAATGGTTACAAATCATATATAATTTATATATGTAAACCGGATTTGGCATTGAATAACCCATAGTGGTTGATGTGCCATGAAACTCAAACAACCAACCAACCAACCCAATATGAGAGAAGAGATGAGCATCTCCTTATAACTTGTATGTTTTGAAGAGATGTCATTAGGAGGAAGACCTGGCATAGCACCCTGATGACCTAATAGGTTATTTAAGGGGAGGTGGGTTCCTCCTTATAACCCTCTTTGCCCTGAAAGATTCCATGAAGGGAGGTACTTGGCATGATATCCTTATCCTCACTCTGTGTATGAGCAATCTTGTTTGGTGGGTGGGAAAACAATATTAGCTTGGTTCAAGGGGGTCTTCCTCCCACGCAGGTAACACCTGCTTAGCGGGGCTGAGTTTATCACTTGGGGCCTGAAAGGCCTCAAAATGTTGAATGCCAATGAGACCTAGCATTTTCTCTCACAGTTAGACATAAGTATTGATTTGTGCATAACTTTCTACAATAGAATGATGCCATGTCAAATCTGACTTGTGAGGAATTTGGATAAATAAATTCTTGGCATTTTATCCTGATAATATAACTGGTTTTAGGAAACATAAAAGCAAATGGGGAGTGTCCTTGTAGTGTAATGGTTAACATGCTGGACTGCGTCCAGGAAGTAAGTGAGTTCAAACTCCAGTTGCACTATTACGTTTCCTTTTGGACTTATACCTTTTGGAAAGGTATGAACCTCTTTATCACCCTAACTATGGGTTTAATGGTATAACTGCTGTTCTTCTACAAGGATGGTTTTGCTATTAGATAACCCATGCCATTAAACAAAGAAACTCTTATATACCCTACCTATGAATATTAATGGGTATATCCCATTCCTCTAAAATATGTTGGATACTATTGAGAGGGGGTGAAAAAATACTAAGTAGTCACCACTAGCAGCAGTTACCTTCTTCTTGCTGCTAGGAAGTATTGTATTTGTTAATGTTATAAAGATTTCCATTTTATTTCCAACCACCATTTTGGTTATTTCTCATTCAGTAACCTTTTTGTTCGGTTACAACAGAAACCAAACCAAAACATAAAATTAAAAACTTTGGATGTTAATTTTCAAAGCAAGCAAACTGTCTTAGTACAAAAGATTAACACAGTAAAGTTGGCAACCATAGTTGAAGGTGACCTGAAGACTCCCTTTTCAATAGCTACTACACCAAGGTATAGGGGAAGGCACTACTCCTTTCCCTGAATTGCTCCACTTTACCCTTGATACGTACCTTATATTGCTGAGTGTCAAGCTAGGAGGTATGAAGTACCATTTTTAAAGTCTTTGGTATGACGCGACCTGGGATTGGACCCAAGTCTCCCAGGTTATTGGTGAACGCTCTACTCACTAGGCCAATGAGCTGGTACAATTAACAAAGTACAATTATGTTTTTCCATCTGTTTAGGCCTTGCACTAGGCTTAAGTAAGTAAACTTCTTAATTCAATTTCATAACTAAAATCCATTGTTGATTGATATTCTCAGAAAAGTCAGCTGTGTTTGTGGGAAGGTGTCCTCATGGTGTAATGGTTATAGAGCTGGATTGTGGAATCGTAGTAAATGAATTCGAACTCCAGTCATGCTATTACATTCATTTCATACAAATATCATAGGGAAATATATGAACTCCCTGATCCCCAGAGGTATGGTTAAATAGCATCACTGCTGTTCTTCTAGAAGAATAGCTTTGGCATTAAATAACCCATGAAGGTTGATATGCCATTAAAAAAAAAGAAACCAAATCAAACAAAAAGTCAGCTGTACATTTTCGAGAGTAACATTATTTTGATTTATCATTTGGTTTATAACTATTGACCATATCAAAAAGAAAAAAAACAAATATTAAAGAGGAAAATTGTTGGCAGATGGCCTGCCATTAATATTGCTTGCAATGCATAAGATGCACCTGCTGGTTAAGTTCATTGGCTTATTATGCATCTACATGTGACCAGGTAATAAAATGCACTGAATATGTCCAATCTGATCAATTACGCATACTGTATATGCTATGATCACTAATCAAATATTCATGCATCCAGACTAATTAATTAATTATACTTACTATTCTAAAATGAATGAGTAAAAGAACAAAAACAAGAAATAAAACAAAAACTAAAAGAAAGAAAATGAGAAACCCAGAAAGATGGAAGAAAGAAAAAGCAGAAATAAATGAAGCCAAAAAAGAGAGAAAGAAAAAAATGAAAAAAGAAAGAAAGAAAACTAGACTGAAAGAAAAAAACGAAAAAAGAAAAGGAACAAGAAAGAAAGAAAGAAAGAGAACCAGATTGAAGAAAGAAACGAACACTTAGCTGAAAGAAAAAAATTTTTTTTTTCTTTCAGCTAAGTGTTCAGCTAAGTGTTCAGCTAATCATTTTTTTTTCTTTCAGCTAAGTGTTCAGCTAAGGCTGAAAGAAAGAAGGAATGAATATAAGAAACCAGACTGAAAGGAGGAAAGAAAATTAAGCTGAAAGAAAGAAAGAAAGAAAGAAAGAAAGAAAGAAAGAAAGAAAGAAAGACAACCAGGCTGAAAGGAGGAAAGAAAATTAATTTGAAAGAAAGAAAGAAAGAAAGAAAGAAAGAAAGACAACCAGACTGAAAGGAGGAGGGAAAATTAATTTGAAAGAAAGAAAGAAAGAAAGAAAGAAAGAAAGAAAGAAAGAAAGAAAGACAACCAGGCTGAAAGGAGGAAAGAAAATTAATCTGAAAGAAAGACAACCAGACTGAAAGAAGGTATAAAACTAGGCTGAAAGAAGAAGGAAGGAAAAACAACTGAAAGAAGAAATCAATGAATATAAAAAACCATGAAAGAAAGAAGGAAAGAAAGAAAATTAGACTGAAAGAAAAAAAGGAATGAATGTAATAGATCAGACTCAAAGAAAGAAAAAAAATTTCACTGAAAAAAGTAAAGAAAACCTGAAAGAAAACCTGATAGAAGGAATGAATGAGTGAATGTATGAAAGCAAGCTGAAAGTAGAGAAGGAAACCAAAATTAAATTGCCAAGTTGGCTGGGCTGTGGCTGTAAAATACACTGGCTGCTTCTCTGCAGAGAGGTAAGATTCCCCCTACGAGTGTCCCGTATATGACATTAAATAATCTGATGGTGAGGTTCCAGTAATGCTGTAGCTTTGGGGAATGGGGAGTACCCCTTCATTGCCATCGCTCCCTGGTCCACTCTGGCCTAGAGTGGTAGCACTTTACAGGGTTCTATCTATGGGTTAAATAGAACTAAACTGTGTACTTATGCTAAAATGAATTATTTGAGATAGAACTGTTTTTGACATTGAAACTGTACTTTTGCTAAACTGAACTATTTGTAACAGAACTGCCTGAACTTTTGCTAAACTGATTTGCTAGAAATAGGACTTTTTTTGACACTTAAACTGTATGCTTATGCTAAAGTGAATTGTTTGAAATATAACTGTTTTGACATTTAACTGAACTGTTTTGACATTTAACTGAACTGTTTTGACATTTAACTGTTTGTAAACAAAAACAATACTTATACAATTTTTTTTTTTTTTTTTTTTTAGTAAAGACTTGTTTCTCAGTAGGATTTTACCTGTAATCTTGATCCAAACCTGGCTCAGTGCATGATGTGAGTGTATTCATACAAGATATAGAAAAAAGACAAGCAAGTGGTTTATTTACCTTTATAATTTGTCACAACTGGGAGGGAAGTGACGTATGTCGTTTCTTATTGGCTAATTCCATTTTAAAAACTCATTAGCAGTAACATTTTGAAAGAAATTTTTTTTTTGAGGTATGAACTGTGTGATTTTGCAAGCTTGGCGTATTTTTACTGCAGGATCACCAGTTAGAACAATAGTTTCAGTAGGGTCACTTGGGAGAGCAAGTATAATGCTGAAACACCTGAAACTTGTAAGGACCCCAAGAACATCACTGATGAGGCGATTCTGTGCACTTTTTTAAGTGTGTGACTACAATATACTAAACAGAATTTTTTGAAATTTAATTCAGCGTTGAATGACTCAAATAGGGTTGATACTTTGTAACACAAGAAAACCAACCAACCAAAAAAAAAAAAAAAAAAAAAATTCGGAGGGGTGTCCTCATGGCGTAATGGTTAAAGCGATGGACTGCAGAATTGTAGTAAGCGAGTTCGTATTCTAGTCGCGCTATTACGTTCACTTTTGGGAAAGGTATGAACCCCCTTATCCTCCCAGCTATGGGTTAAATAGTACCACTACTGTTCTTCTCGGAGAATGGCTTTGGCATTAAATAATCTACAAAGGTTGATATGCCATTGAACAAAGAAACCAAACCAAACCAACCAAAATTAAAGAAAGAAAACTAGGCTGAAAGAATAAAAGTGGGAGATAAGATATCTGGTGTATTTTCCAACTTTTAGCAAGGGTTCAGTCCCAGCTGTTAGGCTGATGGAAAAATTCCCAGCCCAATTTTTTGCACAAACTGAACCACAAATGGACATTAAGGACCCTGTTGGAAGAAAATACTGAATTTTTTTGCTGGTTCACATTCAGAATATTTTCAATCAACTTTATGCACTTTTCATACTGTTAAGTTTGTATTCAGATTTTTTGTTTTGTTTTATCTGTTAACTCAATCAGATTATTGATCTCGTACCTTTTTTTTTTAATTAATTTTAATATCAATTTCTTTAGAAAATGATGTGAATATATAGATAGATTATATCAAATCAATCTAATTTTCTTAGAATACTTCTGTGTTTTTATATACTTGATAAATAAACAAGATTTATATTGATTTATTTAATATATTTTGATACAGGTGCTTGATTAAAAGTGACTGTATAGTTATTATTAAAATTTCTTAGAGAAGTTTCTTTTTACAAATAATATGAAAAAAATTTGTTTCAAAAAAGTTATTTGACTATCAAGCTATGCTGATAGTAAGAAGTCCCTTGACTCTCTCTCTCTCTCTCTCTCTCTCTCTCTCTCTCTCTCTTTCTCTCATTATTTGTCACTATTGGTCATTGCTCCTGGCAGGTCCTATAGACAGCTTCCAGTGTTTGAACAGAGCTGATATATGTCAGTATATTGTCATCATACTGGTAGACAAATTCACCAACCTAGGAAGCAGCGTCTCATCAACCGAAAAAGACATCGACACATGGCTAACGAAGGCATGGACAACTATCGATAGGCTTTCGATCATACGGAAATCAAACCTGACCGATAAAATGAAACGCAGTTTCTTCCAGGCAGCGGTCGTGTCAATACTGCTATATGGATGCACTACTTGGATGCTAACTAAACGGCTGGAAAAGAAGCTAGACGGCAATTACACAAGAATGTTGTGAGCAATATTGAACAAGTCCTGGCAGCAACACCCCACAAGGCACCAACTATATGGCCACCTGCCTCCCATCACGAAAACTATCCAAGCTAGACGAACCAGACATGCAGGACACTGATGGAGAAGCAAGGACGAGCTCATCAGGGATGTACTCCTATGGACCCCTGCATATGGCCAAGCAAAAGCAGGACGACCAACTCGAACATACATTCAGCAGCTATGTGAGGATACGGGATGTAGCTCTGAAGACCAGCCAGAGGCGATGAACAATAGGGAGAAGTGGCGAGAGAGGTTCAGGAATATCCGTGCTAGCGGCACGACATGATGATGATGATGATGACCAAATCACCTGATTCTTTCTCACCATCAATCCCTATCATACATCACTCTTGGCAGGTGTTTTAGACTGCATCCACAGTTTGCATGTATGTAAGTTCCTGCTAGTTGGCAAACACTGACTCATGTAAGTGTAGGTGTCTATAAGAGAATGTCACTTATGAGTTCATCCTTACTTCTCTTGCAGTGTCCTATATGTCTTATTTTTCTTACTTGGATGGTTTGTGAGAACTGAGGTAAGTGGCCATACAACTGTTTTCTTAGTTGCTGATTGCGGGATTAATTCAAAACAGCACATAGCACTCTTGTGTAGTTCGCATCTAGCTTTTTCTCCAAGCATTTCATTAGAGCCCAAGTAGTGCAGCCATACAATAGTACTGATTCAACTACAACTTGAATAAATTCCCATTTTATTTTATCAGAGAGATCAGATTTCCATATGGTTGTCTATAGAAGTTCATGCTTTAACTATGCATATGCTGACACCACTTTCAGTCAATAAGATATTGCTGCTGAAATATATGAACTGGTCTTCTAATTTCATATGCTGGCCATCTGATAAAGAAATGCCACCATGTTGATTAAAACACATGGTCTCTGTTTTATCTGACTTCAAGTAGAGGCCAATACCCCTCACTGCCTCCTCCAAGCTATGGTAGCAGAGATTTGCTTTGTGCTGATGAATTTGCAAGAAGTGGTGATCATGTTTGTAGTCTGCATCTGAGATAGTTTTTTGCGAGATATTGTCTCCTTCATGCCTTTTTATCAGTGCAATATACTTCAAATGCTCTTAGAGAATAAAGCAACTTCCAGTTAATTCTAAATGGATAAGAATAATGTGGGGTTTGTATATATACTGAATATTATTTTTCTAATCATCAAATTTAATCTATGTACATATTTTTTTATTTTTTAAGTAGAGGAATTGATATTGAGAATTCAATTACAATGACCTGAAAATCCGCTGAACACCTACGCATGACATACGGGAACACTGGACGGCTGTTTCGACCTTATTAGGTCTCAATTTAATCTAATTCAAACTCTTCTCTCCTCACCCAATCAGCTGGGGCTGTAGAATATGCTAACTACTCCTCTGCCGAGGGGTAAGGACCCCACCCCTAACGAGGGCTCTGGATATGACACTAAATCATCTAATGGTGAGATTCTAGTCCTGGAGCTTGAAGAATGTGGAGTACCCCTTCATTACCATTACTTCCTGGTCCACTCTGACCCTGCTAGGGTCCAATCTATAACTCAAATAGAAGTATTTAATCATTCACTATACTTGAAACCATTTAACTCTGAGTGAACAAATTAGTATTATATAGAAAAACTTGAAACCATTTGTGGGCAAATGAATGAATAATGTTGAATAAAATTATTAATACTTAATAGCAATACTTGAAACTCCTTAACTGTGTGCAAATAAACAATAAGAGTTAAATCGCAATACTTGAAACCATTTAACTGTGTGCAAACAAATGAGCTCTAGTTTGTTTAAAAAAGTTATCGACAAACTATTCATTTACAAATCATATATATATACATATATATTAATGATGAGTAAATATATATTAGTTTTTATATATATTTAGTTGCATAGAAGCTGGTTTACAACCACAGGTTTCATGACATCTTATAAATAATAATCATCAGGCAGAGAACGAAAGATTTTGAAAGAATCAAAAAAATCAAAAAATATAGTCAAAAGAATGTTAGAATTGTGTACAACTCTTTATGTGCATATTCTTTTGACTGTATTTTTTTATTTTTCTCCATTCAATTGCTACTACACCAAGGTATAGGGGAGGATGCTACTCCTTTCTCTGGATTTCTCCACTTACCCTTGATCTGTGCCTAAGTGTTAAGTAAGGAAGCTTCAAGTACCATTTTTGAGTCTATGGTATGACTTAACTGGGGATTGAAACCTGGTCTCCTCGGTTATTGACGGACACTCTAGCCAATGGGTGGATTGATATATATATATATATATATATATATATATATATAAAGAGGATTTGGCATTAAATAACCTACAAGGGTTGATATGCTATAAAACACACCCAACCAACCAAACTTCTCTCCTCCTTACATTTTGTTTATTTGTTTAAAAAAAGATCAATTTTTTATTGGTATTTTAAAAGTTGTTTGCGCAGTTATATCAAGTATACCTATCAAATTTGTACAATTATATGGATTAAATGGCTATTCTATTTGATAATAATTGTATGCAAGCAATTATATTTTCAAGCATCCCAATCTAATACTAATAATTTCTGAAGAGATCTATTTGACCCAAAGATGAGACTCATTCTTCCTAAGATAGAAGCATTAATTGCATCATCAACTACTATGACAATGGAATTCGCCAATGGTCCAGAAGACCTCGGTTTAATCCCAGGTCGCGTCATACCAAAGACTTTAAAAATGGTACTTGATACCTCCTTGCTTGACACTCCGCAATATAAGGTACGTATCAAGGGTAAAGTAGAGCAATCCAAGGAAAGGAGTAGTGCCCTCCCCTACACCTCAGTGTAGTAGCTATTGAAAAGGGAAGCCTTCTGGTTGCCCTCGACTACGGTCACTAACTTTACTTCATTCCATTTTGAGATGGAACTATATTATTTTTAAATTATTACTCTTTGAAAAGGCATGAAGCCAACTCTCCCTGTAAACTGTGTCATCACTAGTCATGTAGATATATGGTGGACAAAGAAAAGAAGAAGAGAGATGAGAAATTAGGAATTAGGGTAATTGCATTTTATTTTATTGGTCAGATTATACAACTAAAACTGATACTATTAAGTGTAATTTATGACCAAACTCTACAGGATTTTAAAAAACTTCAACTAAAAGTAAGAATAAGTAGCGGTCTAAAAATATGAGGTTCATTCAAAAAGTTTTAAGACTCACACTGAAAGAAGAACCATGGCTGAACATTTTTTGTGGCAATGCACTACCACTACTAATATTGTTTGGTTTGGTTTGGTTTCTTTGTTTAATGGCATATCAACCTTTGTAGGTTATTTAATGCCAAAGCTATTCTCCTAGAAGAACAGTAGTTGTACTACTTAACCCATAGCTGGGAGGATAAGGGGGTTCATACCTTTCCCAAGGGTATTTGCCCGAAAGTGAATGTAATAGCACGACTGGAGTACGAACTCGCGTTCTGTGATTCCGCTGTCCATTGCTTTAACCATTACACCATGAGGAAACCCCCCACTAATATTGTAGTAGGGTTGGTAATAAATAATACCTAATAATATCATTGTGTTTTGCTAAAAAATAATAAATTCCTAGAATCTTTATTTCAGAAGAAAATTAGTTTTTCTTTATTGTAAAAAAATGGTAGAGGGGTTTACTTGAACATTTATCATCAATACTGTATTTAAAAAAAAAATCATTTGCACTCATTTGATAGTAGCATTGTATTATCATAAATTCCAAATCAAACCAAATATTTTAGCATTTTGTATTGAACTGTATTTTCAGTGGAATTGAGTTGGTGCTGAGTTAAAAATCTGGAAATACTACAAAGTCTTGAATCTTTGGTTAGTGAGTTTCCAGGAAATGTCTTCTGTGAGAGTTAATGTCTACTTACATATTTATAACAAAAATATAACAGCTAAGTTTGAATAGAAGCCAGATCATATATTCCTTTTTTTATAAGTGAATGGCTTTATTCCAGAAATTATTCTCACTAATATCCTCATCTCATGTTATTTAAATCACAACACTTTAAACAATACTTGGGTGAATTTCATTCACAGTTTCAAAATATCTTTAATCAGTTTTATGAATTATAATTTCTAAATGGAGATGACTATCAAATGTTTATTATAGAGTACTTTCCCTTATTAGGGATTAATTGTGGTATAAATTCTATAAATAGAATGTGAATTGATATGGTGTATCTTCTACCTTAGAGAAAAACCTGGTTTTATGTATCAGCTGCTTTACCATCTCAGTTATGAAAGCAAAGATAATATCATTGAAGTCCAAATTCTTTCATCTGAAATGAAGTGTATATATATATATATATATATATATATATATATATATATATATATATATAATTAAAATTTCACTGTAAATACATTTTCATCAGTAAAATGTCAACACTGCTCAATGCCCCACAATGCAAAGCAATATTACATTATGTTTTACTGTAAACTACAGCAACAATAAAAACAATAAAAACTCCTGATTTAAATTTAATGTTGCCAATCCACAGGTTAACTAGTTTTCAACACACACACACACACACACACACACACACACACACACACACACACACACACACACACACACACACACACACACATATATGACGTGTTTATATTAACATATACTTATATATTCAACAAGTGTTTTTCATCTATCTATCTATATATATATATATAGAGAGAGAGAGAGAATTTAATAAAACACCAAAAACATCAGAAGTTTGTTTGATATCATTTTATATATATATATATATATATATATATATATATATATATGCAAAAGCTTGTCTGATGTTTGCGAAAATGTTTCTTTTCAACAAAGGGATCTTTTAGTTATACTGTTCAAACTGTAAGTAATCACTCTTCTTAGTTTTCATACAACTCTTCTTTTGAGCATTCAGCATTTGCTTTTCACATTCCTTTGTTTCTCTCTCTTTCCCCACTCTCCATTTATATATATATATATATATATATATGCATATATATATATATATATATATATATATATAGAGAGAGAGAGAGAGAGAGATTGTAAGTTGTACTGTTGCAAAGAAGAACCAACTCAGCTTTTTTATAGATATATATCTACCAATAAAAACCTTGGCTAATTTTGTTCCCAGCATTATTTTGTTTGTATGGAAGATTTTAGAATTTAATACAAATTCAGGATTAAAAAAAACCCAACTTTTTATTCAATTACTCTGATTAATATCGATTTATTAATTTGCTAATGGATTTGTGTATATATATATATATGTAACACATCTTATTCTGATACTGAAAATACTGATATAAAAATATAGTTATACTGACCACAACTATCTCATCAATATTACACTCTTGCAGTATAATGTATCCTCATCTAATTACTGATATCCACTATATTTGCTAAGTTTATGACATTAGTCACCTTCTTACTTTATGAATTAATAGACTAATTTGTGTTAGAAAAATGTCCAATGTCCTGAAAATAACACGTTTTATGAATTTGTAGACTGTGGGGTTTGAGGCTTGAAGGTCACGGGCAAAAGGTAAGGCTATGTTGCCGTTAGATATCTGACTCCATATTTTGGTTATATTATTTTACCCCACGTTGGTTAGTTTGTGTAACGCCTTACCCAAGAAAGTCCCAAAAAGAATTATACAAAAGAAAAGACACCAACAGATAAGAGACAAAGACATTTCTTTTATACTTTCCTTTATTTACTGGGTTTTCAGCACCAGTCCATGGATGAGGGAGTTTTCCCTGAATATATTGAAATGGTTGAGTCCTCAGTTAAGGTGTCAAAAATTCGTTAATCGTTTTCATGTATGTATGTATGTGTCCACATTTGGTATTTCGGGCTTTCTTTTAGAAGTTTGTCAAAGTCCGGTAAGTTGTGGGTCTTGTATATTTCAGCATAATGCTGACCGAGAGAGAGCTGCTACTGGGTGAAAGGGGCTAACCAATGCTACGTCCAAAGATGTATGCATGGTGCCCAGACACCAGAAAGCAATGATGTTATCAAAATGCTGGTCACTGCCTGAAAGAGAAAGAATGCCTGGTCCCATTTGTCAAGAGGAATGCCTTTTTTCTTTTATGCATGCGTCATCTCCTTTTCCTGTTAGGGACCTCTGGGAGTTTCTGCAAATTTAATAGTTTTCTTTTTCTTTTTTTTAAATTTAATTAAAAAATTTTTAAATTTATTTATTCGTTCCCTACAAGACTTACATAAATGACAAAACAACATATTTGTAAACAGGAATGAACAGCAATCAAGCATTGCTTAGAAGGAAATGAATGTCTCATTTTTTGAAATGGCCACAGATGAATGTGTTTTTAAAATTCAATTTATATCCAATAGATCTGTTTGAAAATTATTCGGAATACTTGAAACCATATAAGTATTATTTTTTACTCCTTTGAGAGTTTTTCACACCAGCATTAACTGATGGTCTTTCACTGAAGTTTTAGTGACCGCAAGTCTCCTCAAGTCTTCAGGACTCTTCTCCATATTCTGACCAATCTTAATAACGCTATCATTCGGATGGTCTCCACTCATTCTCTTATTTCCTAGCTCTCTAATCCTTTTACCAATCCTTTGGTGACTGTATCAATCTCACTAATTACAATTGGTATCACCATCATTTTCATGTTCCATAGTTTTTTCAGCTCTTTAGCAATGTCTAGGTACTTATCTCTCTTTTTTCCAGTTGCACTATTATGTTCACTTTTGGACAAATACCCTTGGGAAAGGTATGAACCCCCTTATCCTCCCAACTAAGGGTTAAATAGTACCACTACTGTTCTTCTAGGAGAATGGATTTGGCGTTAAATAACCTACAAAGGTTGATATGCCATTAAACAAAGAAACCAAACCAAACCTTATCTCTCGTTTTGCTTTCTTTCAGTTTTACCTTGTGGCCAGCAAGAATAGCAAAGTCCTTTATTTAGCAGGTTCTTTTTTATTTTGTTGACTATCTCTAGGTCTGGCCATCTGGCTGAGATTAAGTGATCCATTTATATCTCAAAATCCCAGAGAAGTTTGTGTGTCTCTTTCTTCAGGATGGATTCTGGTTTGTGCATATACCATTTGTTCATATGGTCAAATATAAATTTCTAGCGCAATTCTGAGTGGATCACCTTTCCCACCCAGTCATGTTTAGTCTTATACTCTTTTGTGCTAATTTGCTGCATTTGCTTATTATGTGATTGGTCATTTCGCCTTCATCATCACATGACCTACTTTTGCTATTTTGTTGTATTTTGTCAATTCTTGCTTTAATATACTTCGTTCTTATGGCGGCATTGTTTTATGCTGCAATTAAAAGATATTCAGTTTCTCTCATAAGGTTTCCTTTTCTTATCCATGTCCAAGTTTTCTTATGTGAGATTTCATTTGTTTGTCACATGAAATGTCCATAGAGTTGTTCTCCTTAATTTTAAAGATGGATAATTACTTGTAACCATATAAATGTGTACATATCATTACTTTTAGATAAAAGTTATTGAAACAATTATAACTGCAAATTATATGTATTAAGAATAGTTACTTAAAATTATAATTATTTACAAATAATCAATATTATTATTTACTTTAAATCATGTAATTGTTTGAAAAAAAATGACATTGACATTAAATAACCCAACAAGAGTTGACATGCTATAAAACTGACCAACCTTTAAAAAAACATTTTTTAAAATTTTGCATTTAGAAGCACAGCACATAACAAATGTTTTGTTTTATTGATTGTAATAAATAATTTTACTTATTCAATAATTTCTTATAACTTCACAATTGGCTCATTGGCCTAGTGGGTAGAGTGTTCGCCAATGGTCTGGGAGATGTGGGTTCAATCCCAGGTCAGGTCATACCAAAGACTTTAAAAATGGTACTTGATACCTCCTTGCTTAACACTCAGCGATATAAGGTACATATCTAGGGTAAAGTGGAGCAATCCAGGGAAAGGAGTAGCACCCTCCCCTACACCTCGGTGTAGTAGCTATTGAAAAGGGAGACTTCTTTACTATACTTATTACTTCATAAGTAAGTCATTCAAGTTTTTAATCTTTAAATATTTCATAATTATTTCATTTTCTAATTTTTAATCTTTAATTACTTCATTATTAAATCATTTGATTTTTTTACTGACTTAATAATTATTTTTGCTTAATTGAAATTGTATATAACTGTTTGCATTAACCAAAACAACGTTGGCATTATATAACCCAACGAGCATTTCAACCTTAAAAAAACATCTTTATTTATTGCAGACTTTTTGTCTTCATCTTGGTAGTTTTTTTGTGTTGTTTCTTCTTTCACTACGTTTCGGCCAAATTTCACCTCTGGCCTTCTTCAGGTGATTTACCGCGACCTCGGATAGGAATGATGAGTCTTGTAACCGTATCCCCAGTAATTACTGCCTTCCATAGTTGTTGTCTATCGCACCACATTTTTGACCAAGTAAACCTCTGGCCGGCTTGGGTAGGATTTGAAACCACTATCTTCTGACAATGCTCACTTGGAACCGTAGAGACTCAACGCCTCTATCCGCTGCGCCACGGGCCCCAAAACATAGTGAAAGAAGAAACAACACAAAAAAACTACCAAGATGAGGACAAAAAGTCCACAATTAATAAAAATTAATTCTCAGATTAAGAAGCCTCATCTCAAAATGATTCCAATTAAAAAAACATATTTTTAAAAAAATTTATTATTCAAACATAACTAAATCCCTTGTTATATTGATTGTAATCAATAACATTTTTTTATTTACTTTATAATTTTTAATTACCAAATATTTAAATTAATTTTTAATTTTTAATTAGCACGGATTTCCTTGACCCTCTCTTGCCACCTGTCACTATCGACCATCGCTCCTGGCAGGTTTCCCAGGCTACATCCTGTATCGGCACAGAGCTGTTATATATAGGTTCTAGCTGGTTGTCCAAACTTTGCTCATCCATGTGAAGGGGTCCACAGGAGTACATCACTTTTAAGTTCATCCTTACTTCTCCAGCAGTCTCCCACATGTCTGGTTTGTCTAACTTGGATAGTTTTCATGATGGGTGGAAGGTGGCCATACAACTGCTGTTTTGTGGGATGTTGCCACCAGGACTTGTTCAATACAGCTTGCAGCATTCTTGTGTAATTGCCGTCAAGCTTTTTCTCCATATGTTTAGTGAGCATACATGTAGTGCTTCCATATAGGAATCATAACACGACCGCTGCTTGGAAAAAACTGCGTTTTATTTTATCGGTCAGGTCTGACTTCCATATGACTGATAGCTCATCGATAGCTATCCATGCCTTTGTTAATCGTGTGTTGATGTCATTCTCTGTTCCGAGTTAGGTGATTTTGTCCACTAGTTTCAGAGGACCACCCTTGAGTGTGGAGATGTCACCTCTTTGATTAAAGCACATATATTCTATTTTGTCTGCATTGATATGGAGGCCTATCCCACCTGCTGCTTGTTCCAGGCTATAAAGCAGTCATTCAGCTTGGGCGGGTGAATTCGGCGTTGTCCACGGCATTATTAGATTATTTAATTATAGCTATTTTACAATTTTTTAGTTAGTTTATTTATCTAATTGTTTTTATGCTTCCTTTGGCATCTTTGCTTTTTACTATCTTCCCGCATCAACCTTTAAAACGATCTGCACAAAATATATACACTATTAATACAATATCTATAAACAGTTGAAAATCTGTTAAGTAATTCATCTCATACTTTTCAAAAATGCCCTCTTAAATTTTTCTTACCCTCTTTTTAAAACCTTCCAATTTAATCTTAGTCTTTTTTACATTAATGCTGTTTTTATCTGATTAGGCAATTTGTTCTAAAAATATATGACTCTATAAGCAAAAAGAAAGAAAAAATCCAATTGATTTGTAGACTTACTTTTTGAAATCTGTGTTGAATGTAAATTTTCATTCAAAGGAGGACTCTTGAAAAAAAATGTCTACCATGATTAGAAATTCCATTAATTATTTTGAAAGTTTGAATTAGATCACCTCTCATTCTTCTTTCTTCTAAATTAAGTAAGTTGATCAACAGTAGTTGAGAATGACCTGAAGGCTCCCTTTTCAAAAGCAAATACACCAAGGTGTAGGTGAGGGTGCTACTCCTTTTCCTGGACGGCTTGATTTATTCTTGATCCATACCTTATAATGGTGAGTGTTAAACAAGGAGGTATCAAGTACCATATCTGAATCTTTGGTATGATTCAACCTGGGATTGAACCCATCTCTCTTGGACATTTCACAAACGCTCTAACCATTATACCAATGGGACAGTAGTTAATCTTAATTTTTCTTATCTCTCCCTATAACTGTAATTTTGACTTTTTTATTCTTGTATAATAGTTAATGATTTAGTTACTTAAAATCATATATAAAGTTGGCGACCATTGTCGAGGGTGACCCGAAGGCTCCCTTTTTAATAGCTACTACACCAAGGTGTAGGGGAGGGCGCTACTCCTTTCCCTGGGTTACTCCACTTTACCCTTGATTGTTACCTTATAATGCTGAGTGTTAAGCAAGGTAGCATCAAGTACCATTTTTTGAGTCTTTGGTATGACTCAACCTGGGATTGAACCAAGGTCTCCCGGGCCATTGGCGAACACTCTAACCATTATGCTATATAATTATTTGCAAAAAACTGACTTTGGCATTAAATAACCCTGCAAGAGTTGATATGCTATTGTGGCAAAACATTCTAGACTGCAACATTGCAACAAGCAAGTTTTAACTCTAGTTGTACTGTTATATTCACTTTTAGATTAATACTCTTGGGAAAGGCATGAACCCCCTTATTTGCCAAGCTATGAGTTAAATAGTACCACTAGTGTTCTTCTACAAAGATGGCTTTGGAATTGAATAAACCAGAAATTTTGATATGCCATTAAACAAAGAAACCAAACCGAACCTAAAGCAGCCCAGTCAGTTGGAGCTGTAGAATACACCAACTGTATCTCTGCAGAGAGGTAAGACCTCTCCCCACAACGAGTGTCCTAATTATAACATTAAACCATCGAATGATGATGCTCCAGCCTTGGAGATTTGGGGTATGTGGAATACCCCTTCATTGCCATTGCTCCCAGATCCACTCTGACGCAGAGTGGTAGCACCTGATAAGGTCCTATCCATGGGTCAAATAGAACAAACTATGTGTGTCAACAAATGACTAATCTTAAATTGAGACTGTTATATAGCAATACTTGAAACCATTTAACTGCAAAAAGGCTCATTTACAAATGTTATCAACAAAATGTGTTTACAAATCTATATATATATTAAGAAGATTTGGAATTAAATAACTTACAATGGTTGATATGCCATAAAACCCAACCAAACTAAATCCTCTATATTTAATATATATGTAAAATGAGGATTTTGCATTAAATAACCAACAATAGTTGATATGCCATAAAATCCAACCAAACCAAATCATATAAATTTAATATATATGTATAAAGAGGATTTGGCATTAAATAACCTACAATTGTTGATATGCCATAAAATCCAACCAAACCAAATCATATAAATTTAATATATATGTATAAAGAAGATTTGGCATTAAATAACCAACAATGGTTGATATGCCATAAAACCCACCCAAACTAAACCAAACCAAACCAAACCAAAAGAGTTAGGTACATTTTACGTTGAAGTTAAGTTTAATCTTTTTATTAGTAAAAATCCCTTTTCTTAGATTATTTTTGCCATGAAAACCAAAGTATTTATGTTTTCTGGATAGTTAATGTCCACAAACATAACAATGTAAATATACTCTTTATATTTTTTGAGAGGTTTACACTAACATAAAACAATTTTTCTATAATTTTTTCAACTCATTTTCCATAATCTGCTTATATTTAGTCATAGGATTTCACATTTGAAGTATTTTATTTCTTCAATGTTTGTTCACTACAAAGATTTCTAACATTACAAAAGGATGGACTTGTTCCCAGTGTTCTTGAGCTGTAAATGAGATTTTATTTTTACTTCACTCAAATACTTGTAAATGTTGTCTTATAGGCTTTTGTACTAAAAAAAAAAATTTCTTGTTTTTTTTTAAATAATTTTTAAATCCTCTACTTACCTCTTGGCAATATTTTTTCCTTATTTATAACAGTATGAAGTCTACTTTAAAAATTATAATTTCGTGTTTGGCTTGCATTGTAAAAATAATTTGGAAATAATCTTCTTAAAACATTTTTTTAGTTTTGGCAACATGATATAATTTGATAGTCATAAGAAAAGGAATTCAAAATATATACATACACGATAACTATGTATGTGCTTATATATATATATATCTTAAAATGAGAAGGTCCATGAAGAGATTTGTATTTTTTTTAGGATTTTATAAATATATATATATATATATATATATATGTTCTGTCAGTGGAGCTTAGAATATGCTGACTGTATCTCTATAGAGGGGGACTCCTGGGTATGACACTAAACTTTATCTGATGGTGAGGCTCCAGTTCTGGAGTTCTGGGGAGTGTGGAGTATTTCTTTATCATTATTACTTGCTGATGGACTCGAACCCGAAGTGGCAGTATCCGTAAAGGCCAAAAAAAAATATATACCAATAATTATTCATATGTCATAGGACTATGTGCAGATAAAAAACTATTTAAGAAGCCACTATACAAAAAATCTGAATTGAAAGATATAATGAATGTGATTTCCTAAGTATAAAATAACTATTAACAGACTCGAATTAAACGTGTGAAGTGATCTGATGAGATAAAGAGTATAATGATATTCTTTTCTGGAATAAATTTATGACAGTTTAACCAGGTTTGAATTTTCTTCTAATTACATTGTTTATGCTCTGTACGTGATTTTTATCATATAAACCTCGATAGGAAATATATAACAATTGCCATACATCAAGAACTCCTATAAATTTATATAAAATTCCTCATATATTCTATACACAAATAATCCACTCCCATTGTCTTTGGACACAGACTGGATATATATATACAGGGTGAAACGATAAAATTGTTGTCCTAAAGAAAACAACACTACAGCTTTATTTTAAAACTTTTATTGAAAAAATCAATTCAGGTAACTTGATTATGTAGTAGAGCTGACATCTATTCAATGTAGCCACCTTCAGCTTCAATCACCACCTCGATACGGATCCGGAACTGGAAGCATGCCTTTTCCACAAGTGCTGGCAGGAGCTTGGCAAATTCTCGGCGGATGGTGGCGATCAGGCTGACTTTGGTGTTGTGGGAGGTCATGTTGGTGATGTTCTCGACGTATGACCAAACAAAGTAGTTCAGCGGGTTCAGGTCGGGGGAGGAGAGGTCCAGTGAGAGAAGGGTACAAAGTCGTAGCACTTCTTCTGAAGCCAAGCCTGGGTCTCTTTGGACTTGTGGGCCAGCGCCGAGTCTTGCTGCCACACCCAGGGTCTGCCACTGGCCACCTGATTGCACCAGGGGATTACCACACTCTTCAGCACATCCAGGTACACTTTAGTGTTGACTTTCAAGCTGACTTCAAAGATGTGAGGTGGCATGATATGGCCCTCACTTGAAACCACACCAAAGACCATAACCGTAGCTGGAAACTTTGTTTTCATCACCCTGGGCACGTCCCTGTTATTCGGGGCAATCCAGCAATGGTTCTGGCTGTCATAACTTGGATCGGTAAAGAGCATGAGTTGTACAGTGGTGCATATCCGATCTCACTCGTTGAACATTGTGTCACTTTCAGACATGATAGAAGGCTCCTGTACTCTTATGGACCCCCACACATGGCCGTGCAAAAGCAGGACGACCAGCACAAACATACATTCAGCAACTATGTGAGGATACGGGATGTTGTCCAGAAGACCTGCCTGAAGCGATGAACGATAGGGAAAAGTGGCGAGAGAGGGTCAGGGATATCAGTGCTACCAGCACGACATGATGATGATGATGATTGTTCTTGGGATTTGTACACAACTGGCCAAATAGTAGATGGTCTGCAACAAAGAAGAAACCTGGTTTTCATTAAACGGAAATGGAATCATGTCGTCTTTTCTAGGGCGACAATTTTATCATTCCACCCTGTATATATTATTTCAAGAAAAAAACAATATTCAATCTCATCAGGATAATAAATTTATTTCCATCCAGTTAAGAGCATTGATATGAATCAAAGACTGAAAAATAACTTTTAACAGGACTTCATCAGATCCAATAGGAAAATAAAATAAATTACTAGTTAAAAATTATTTTAGAGTCTTTGATTCATATCAATGCTCTTAACAGGATGAAAATAAATTTATTATCCTAATATGACCGAATATTGTTTTTTTCTTGAAATATTATTTGCTCTGTGAATTTATTTACATCAACCTCTTTACCAGGAATTTTTAAATATTCAAAATTTGAATAATTTATTTGTCCTCACAGAATTGTCCCCTACTGGATTGAAGAATACCTTATATATATATATATGTGACGATACTGCTATGTGAATGCACTACTTGGACACTAACTAAATGGCTGGAGAAGAAGCTGGACGGCAATTACACAAGAATGTTGCGAGCAATATTGAACAAGTCCTGGCAGCAACACCCCACAAGGCACCAACTATACGGCCACCTGCCTCCCATCTCGAAAACTATACAAGCTAGATGAACCAGACATGCAGGACACTGCTGGAGTAGCAAGGACAAACTCATAAGTGATTTACTCCTATGGACCCCTGCATATGGCCAAGCAAAAGCAGGACGACCAGCTCGAACATACATACAGCAGCTATATGAGAATACGGAATGTAGCCCTGAAGACCAGCCAGAGGCAATGAATGATAAGGAGAAGTGGCGGGAGAGGGTCAGGGATATCCATGCTAGCAGCACGACATGATGATGATGATGATATATATATATATATATTTATATATATATATATACAAAGATCATTAGATAAGTTTCCAGACTTTTTCGTATGGGCACTTTTATTGATAGTACACATATGAAACTCTACCCCCCTTCGAAGTAATCTCCTCCGGCTGCAATGCACTTGTTGTACCATTCCAATAATTTCTGGAAGGCCCCATCAAAGTCCTCTTGTGTGAGTGTATCAATGACCTTCGTCACAGCCTCTTTCATCTCTTCAATTCTCTCATCACCACAGCCTCTGAGCTTAGGGAATAACCAAAAGTCACAGGGATCGACGTCTCGACTATAGGGACAGTGAGGAACTGTCTTGATGCCCATCTTGGTCAAATAGTCTGTGATAAGGATGGAGTTGTTGACTGGTGCATTGTCCTGATGGAAATGCCACTGACCCGATTTGAAGAGTGCTGGCCTCTTCCGATGGAATCTCTTCCTGAACTCCCTTAAAAACTCAGCATCGTAACCCTAACCCTAGCCCTAACCCTTTGGCCAATCAACTGTGGTGTATTGACTTCCTTACTCCTCCCACACCTCTCATCATCCCTCACAGACTCCGTGCCTTCCTTGAATCTCTTATGCCACTCAAAAACTGATGCTCGATTCATGCAAGATGCTCCAAAAGCAGTCTGAAGCATTCCATACATTTCTGTGGCATTTTATCCAAGTTTAAAACACAATTTTATTGCATATTGTCCTCACATCCAGATTTCATTTTTGAAATCCACCAGCTGTGACAATCAGACTTTAGTAGGGTGTATTCCAATTGCTGCTGTAGCTGTTCATTTGAATGTGAAATCATAAAAATTGGTCAGTCATCTCATAAGATGTATAGTAATAACATACTGAATTTTTAAGAGTCTATGACAATTTTAAATGCCTATACAAAGAACGTCTGGAAACTTATTGAAGACACCACATATTTTACTGATATATATATATATATATATATATATATATATATATATATATATATATATATATATTAAAACTTTTGGGACAAGTAATGGCTCAAAATCTATAAGGAATTTTTTTTAAAGTATTAAATATTCTTATTTAACAGAAGAGCAAAATTAAAATCTAAAATATTAAAATGTTCACAGTTTTAAATTCTGCCCATGATTCTGAGTTTTATGGACAATGGACTGCACAACTGTCAGATGGATATCGGTAGTGTGTAAGGTTATTTGCCTTTATCTTAATTTTTAACACAGTGAAAGTGTGCATCATAAAAGGAATAAGGCAGAGGAGGAAAAGAAAAAAGAGAAAAAAAAGTAATGATTTATTTTCTCTGTCCTTAAACCACTCTTTATTTTTTCTTCATTCTAATACCATTTTTAAAATTTGCATTGAATTATGTAAATTTATAAACATCAAATAGATGAACCCATAGAGAATAACTTTCTTTGAAAAGGCAGTATACAACACCCTACAAATATCAATCAATCACAAATTATGAAAGTCCAAAGAAACTGACAGTTGCAATGTATATCAGAAGACTCACTAGTTGTGAATATTTACTGGAAAGCTACACTGAAAGACATAAACAGGCATTATAAATCATTTCCAATGTTACAAAACGGTATTGTGAAGCTTCTATTTAAATTTTGTTTTCAGAAACTATAAATTTTATAAAAGAAGGAAACATTCAAAGAATTACTATTTCAAATAAGTACAGTTCCTCACTCTTTCATGGCTGCACGGACTTAAGCATCAATACAGATTTGGAATATTATCATACTTTCTACTCGATATAACTTTACCTGCCCTCATCCAGATCTTATAATCTAGCCAGTTAATTAAAAAAAACTGAGGAAAGCAACCAAATCTAAGTAAGTATATCTGTCAGAGCAATGCATACAAAGTGGTTGAACCACCAATATATTTCACATAAATCAGATGGTGAGGTTTTATTGCTAATTTGGGTGGAGGGGTGTCCCCATGGTGTAGTGGCTAATGTCTTAGACAGCACCATCCAAGTAAGCAAGTTCAAACTCCAGTAACACTATTATTTTCCCTTTAAGACAAATGAACCCCCTTACCCCACCAGGAATTCCACTACTGTTATTCTACAGGGATGGTATTGGCATTAGATAACCCATGAAGGTTGATATGCCGTTAAATGAAGAAACTGAAACTGAAACATCATAGCTAATTTGACCTCTGCATATCTGACTAAACTCAACTTGTATATATATATATATATATATATATATATGGATAGATAGTTATGTTATGTTATGGTATAATTATCAGGTATAATTTTCCAGGGAAGGAGTAGCGCCCTCCCCTACACATTGGTGTAGTAGCTATCGAAAAGGGAGCCTTCGGGTTACCCTCGACTATGGTCGCCAACTTTACTTTTTACTTTATAATTATCAGGTTCAGTTTGGTTTCTTTGTTTTTAATGACTTATCAACCTTCATGGGTTATTCAATAGCAAAGCTCTCCTTATAGAAAAATAGCATTGATACTATTTAACCAATGGCTGGAGAGAAGAGAGGTGTCATACCATTTCTAAAGGTATTAGTCAGAAAGGGAACAGAATAGTACTTCTGGGCATCAATCTCGCTTACTCTAGCTCAATAGCCTTTATGCCTTATGAAATCCCTCATTTAATTTTTATGAGTGCCGGATACAATGGTTTAATTTTATACATACATGTGTGCATGACTTTATAATGTCAGACTGTTGAAATTTGAGTTATCTAACTTGGTAGTTCTTTATATAGGGTTGTCTCCCTTGTTTTACTGTGGTAAGTTCTGGAATAATTATGGCATACAGCTAAACATGTGTTGTACCATTGCTACAGTATAAACAAATTAACATTGGTTATGAAAGCTATCTTCTTTCATGTGACAAAACTTATCATCATTCAACTTATGTTGAAACACATTTAAAAAAAAGATGACTTTCTTTACAAAACAGCCACTTATTTTACAAGGTGAAGAGTTGTGCAAGGATGGGAGCAAGATATAGAGATATGGTCTCTCTTCACAGATTTACCAAAAGAAAATCAGGGCACAGCAGTATTTTTCTCACTTCCTCAAAATATATGTGAATATGTTCAACATTCGTCTATAACAGATATTGGCCTAATAGACAGGTTATGAGTTATTACGGACAAGCTAGACCAAATTTATTTACTTGACAAACACACTATGCCATATATGACATTCAAAGATTTCTATTCCAACAAAAGGACAGCAGGAGTGAATATGAATGACTTTTTGGTATGGTACAAATTTTTGTATAAAAATTACATAAATTTGGAATTATCTTGCCAGAAGGTGTTCAGTTCTTTTTTATTTTGAATGCAGTGAATTTGTCAGAAGAAAACGAAAAAAATGATAAGAACAACATTTGCAAATTTAACATACACAGCAACAAAAGAAACATTAAAAAAAAATTTTTTCTGACAATTTATCAACAGAATACAAAACTTTTCCTGCTATTAAAGAGGAAGTTGAACTGTAAACTTCAATCAATACCAAAGTAGCATGGAACAAAAAGTGTATTGAGGAAATAAAACAAATCTTATTGACAGACAAGGTAAGATAATGCACTGTTTTAAATGTAATTCGATTAAGTATTTTGCCCAAGACTGTATTAGTTTTTGTTTTAGAAATGATATCAATACTGTTGCGGATTCAGACCAGGTACACCTTTCTTTATTTAATGTTGACTCCTGACATCAAATGTTGATTATTGATTCTAATATAAAAATATCTAATCTTGTGTAGGAGATACTTGGTAGAGCAATCTTAGACTCAGCATATTTTCAAAATGTTGCAAGAGAAATTTTGTTTAATATATTCCTTGATACACTAAATGACCAAGATAAGTGGTTTGTGAAAACTGCTAAGTCTAACAGGACATCCTGTTTTGGAGATATGGTGGAGGTAAAAGCTATTAAAGCAGTTGAATTTCTAGTAGCTTTAGCCATGTCAAAGGTGTCAGATCTTGTATTGAAACTGACATTTACCCATGCTACTAAGTTATAAATCAATGAAAACTGCTGAAATGTTACTGAATTTTTAAAATAACAGCTGTTGGATTTTAGGCTGATATATAAAATTACAAAAGACAACTTCTGGACATTATAATCTTCCATTGACTAATATGCTTTTGGGGGCTGAAAAATCACCAAAAATAGTGTTACATTGTGAGACTTTAGAAAAATATTCTAGAATGGAGAAAAGAAGGAAACCACATAGGCAATTTGTTTATGCATCAAAAGAGAGATTAATATCCTTAGTTAGAGGCAGTTAGGTCTTTCATGATATGGAGTTTCTGGATCTGATCAAAGATGTTTGTGCTTCTTGTTCCATTTGCCTGAGGTTAAGAAGACCTCCTCTTTGACCACTTGTATGATGGGCTCTTGGAAGCAGGTTTAATGACACTATATTTCTAGATTTAAAGGAACATGGACATAACCAAGACTGGATCCTTCACCTTAATAACATGTCTACTAGTTACTCTGCTGCCAAGCTGATTAAAACCAAAAAGAGTGGAGAAATTATTGGCAACACATTTTGGCTATCATATTTTGGAGCTCCCAAACGATTTTTGAGTGACAATGGAAAGGATACTGACAGATAAATGAAAAGTTGATTGTTGAAACATACACTACAGCTGCAGAAAGCCTATTCAGCAATGGTACCATTGGACACCACAATTTGGTAGTGGCTGAAGCAATGGAAAAGACATTAGAAGATGAGAATGTGAGCCAGAAATATTCCTGGCTTGAGCACTTCAGAATTATTTTGGATATTACCTAAATGAGCTTGCATTTGGGTTGATATAAATACACCCTCAGTTTAGACTGATCAGTTACCTGCAACAACCAGCGACATGGTTAAAACAAATTTAAAAGCCTTACATACAGTCTGGAAAAGCTTTATGGAAGCTGAATCAAGCAAAAAATTTAGATAGCACTGAGATCAAATGAAAGGACATACAGATACAGGATTTGTGACAAATAACAGTGTCTATTATAGAAGATAAAACTGCAAGTAATTGCTAAAGTATTGGGTAAGGAAGGTCAGTGAGTACTGATTAGATATGGAGGTTCATTTTACAGGATGCATTCAATAAACAGTGTTTGGATGTCTAAGGAATGAAGAAAATAAAATTTCTTCAAATGAGGTAAATGAGGTCTTGGAAGAAGATGAAGGACAACATAATAAAAGTCTTAATAGCAAAAGTGAGGAATTGAAAGATAACAGTAAAAAAAAAAAAAGATTATGAGCACACAGTCAAAATCAACAGAAAGATATTTAACCATTAGCTGAAGATAAAAATATGAGTGGAAATTGAAAAATCCAATCCATATCAGTGGAGACTTCTACAAGTAACAGAGGGAGTAAATTGTCAAGAATATGTGGTTTTAATCATGTCTGAACAAGAACGAGCAAAATATGTGATTGATGCAAAGAAAAGAGAAATAGAAAATAAGGAAATTATGGAGTATATGAATGTGTGTCTGACATGGGTCAGAAATGTATATCGACAAGATGGGTGATAATAGAGAAATTCAAGGACAATAAGATGATGAAGGCCTGCCTTGTTGTGTTGTGGTTTTGAAGAAGATTTGCATAACGTGGAAACAGACTCTCCAACATGCAGCATGTCTTGTAATGTTAACAGCCTCTTTTGTGAAGTGGTAGATAGAGATTCTTGATTTCCCCACAGCATTTCTGCAGGGTGATATGCTGGAAAGAGAGGTATTACTTAGATCACTATTTCTTGTATGTTCAGAGTCACTGGTATGGAAGTTGAAAAGATGTATTAATGGATTAAATGAGGCACCTCATTCATGGTACAAATGAATCCATTGTTGGGGAACTAAATGTAGTAGTCTCCTTTTTTGGGAGTTATGGGCGGAGCTTCCAAGAATCATGTGACCATTGGTAGAGACATTTCAAGAAGCAAGTTTTATCCTTTTTGGTAGTAGACATCAGTCAGAAAGGACCCTGTCTTTCTCTCTGCTTTTTAAGCAGCACATGCATGCAAATTATCCTATGAGAACCTTTTCCCTACACCAGCAAAAATTTAAGTTTTTAACTGCTGTTATGAGCACTACTTGTTCAGTGGAACAGCTTTTGCACCTTTTTATGGTTTGGGACCTTTTGCTAAGCTTTGTAATAGTGGGTAATATATGTGCATAAAATATATGCCACTTTTGTCTAAATGGACTTTGTTTTTCCTTTCCAAAATATTCTGTTAGGTTTATAAGAATTTATGTCCCAGAAAAATCAAGCTGACTATGTGCAGCACTTGATTTGGCCAGAGTGGAAAAGGGAGAAGGAATCCCAGACAATATGACAGCAAAAATTTACCTCCTCCTTTTTGCCGAGAACTACTATTGAACCCTCAGTATGAATGCAGGGACCAAACTGGAGGCACGAAAAACTTAAGCCAGCATAAAGGTTTCATTACTCACTTCTTGAATATCCAAAAAACTGTGAAGGCAAGAAGCTTCCCAAGAAATAAAAGTAAAATTTAATGAAAGTCAACTACTGAAATTCTACCAAGTTAAATAACTGAAAGAAAATTAAACCAAGAATTCAGCTGAAAAGAAGACTCGCAATTTAATGAACTCTGAAACATTTCGACAAAACAAAAAAAGAAAAGAAAAATACTCAAAGAACTTTGTTTCCTGGACACTCTCTCAGATAACTTTCCTGCAAATTGCAGTAAAATAGGCTACACTTTATCTTTTCTATACCTTTCTTTCTTGTTTTTTTTGTATAAAGTTCCTTTTTAAAAACCTTATTGTCTGTGTTATCGTTTTGTATCAGTATCTGAACTAGAAAACTGCTGAACTTACTGTTCAAATTTACTGTTTAAACTTACCATTTAATATTGTACACATAGGCCCCCGAAAAACATTACCCAGTTAAAAACTAAACTTGGCTCTTGTGTCACTCACTTCATAACAAATTTTATTCTCTCCAAATTCCTTTATATTGCAAATTTTATTTTACTATAAATTTCTTTAGAGGAATACTTAACACTTGTACCCAGTTATGGCTAACAAAATCAGAACAGGCGACCCCTATGGTTTCAATAAAGGACGTAGTTCGAAGTTCCGTGAAGGTTCCCAAGTTCGACAAACACCTGAAGAAGGTCAGAGGACATATCGGCTGAAACGTTGTGGAAATAACAATAAAGATGAAGACAATAGTCCAAAAAACTTTAATGATAAAAATCAACAAGCTTTGTCTCAGAAATTTAGACAACTAAATTTCTTTTGGTTTTCATTCAGATGGTTTAATGCATTATAGGAAAAAGCTGGTGGTAGTCTCAATAAATACAGTATACAATAAAATTCCTATACAATCAATATGTTAACTAACCTAAATAGAACTGTGCGTGCATATAAACAATGCTCTGTTTATTTGGCATGATGTAACTGGTAAGTTGATGGTTATTTATTTGTACAATGCATGTAAATGATTACATATTCAGTAGAAAGGATACATTTCAGAGGAATATGATATCAGAATTAAGAAGAATATTCAAAGTTGTAACACATGAAAATGGAACGTTCAAATTTTTAGGATTAGGTGTTAAACAAACAAGTAAGTAAAAAAGTAAAGTTGGCAACCGTAGTCGAGGGTAACCCGAAGGTTCCCTTTTCAATAGCTACTACACCAAGCTGCAGGGGAGAGAGCTACTCCATTCCCTAGATTGCTCCACTTTACCCTTAATCCTTACCTTATAATGCTGATTGTTAAGCAAGGTGGCATCAAGTAGCATTTTTTGAGTCTTTGGTATGACTCGACCTGGAATTGAACCCCGGTCTCCTGGACCATTGGCTAACACTCTACTCATTAGGCCAATGGCCCAGTTAAAACAAAAGATAGGATTACTATAAACCAAAATCTATATGCTTCATCTATATCTCCAATAGATATAAAGAAAAGAAGGTCCTTAAAAAAATGATGAGTTAAGAGAAGACAGATCTAATAAACTGGAGGGTCAAATAATATCTGTAGCCACTCAGACTCGACCTGATGTATCATTTGATGTCTGTTGGATGGGCAATACAGGAAAATCTCTGAAACAGAAATTACTGTTTGAGGCCAACCAGTCACTTCTAAAATTAAAATCAAAGACAAGTTCTATATGCTTTCCATGGCTGGGAAAACCTACAGGTCTGAATATTGTTTGCTATTCAGATGCTACTTATGCTAGCTTTAAAGATGGGTCCTCACAGGGCGGTTTTATCATTTTTGTTTGTGGAAGAATGAACAGAATTACTCCTATATGCTGGTCATCATAAAACCTTAACAGAGTAACATAAAGTCCATTAGCCTCGGAGACTCTTGCATTCAGTGAGGCAGCTGATGCTGGTGTATTGATACCTACCATGCTGCAAGAGATATTCAGAATACCCAGGTTACCTGAAGTCCTTAGTAAAACAGACAATGCATCTTTGGAAGAAACTTTAAAGTTATCAAATCTTGTGAGTGACCAGCGTCTGTGAGTTAATGTGGTCAGAATGAAGGAATTGAAGGTGAAGAAAGAGATCCAGAGTGAATGGATTAGGAGGTGAGAACAGGTCACAGATTGCTTGATATTCTGAGAGACTTGCTGTATCAATAATCTTTTTATCTTAAACAGAACAGTATTCTTCACAAGAAGACACCTGCAAAATTGAAATTTGATTTATCTAACTTGGTAACTCTTTATATATGGCTGTCTCCTTTGTTTGGTAGCCATTAGTTCTGGAATAAATCTGGTGTCTAGTTAAATATGTTAAGTCAGTGCCACAGTATTAACAAATTCACAATCTCACCAATTTTTTTAACTAGAAAATATAGCCCAGTTGACCTGGGTTTAAGAATATGCCAAGTCTTCACTTTGACCTTGAGTGATAGTAGCTGTTAGGGTCCCATCTATTTAATCATTGGCTATACTTGAAACCATTTAACTGTTTGCAAACAAATGATTAATGATATAATGAATTATTGTGTTGTATAACATAGCAGAGTTTGAAATGATTTGACTGTGTGCAAGCAAATGAATAATGTTGAATTGGGTTATTAGTGTTGAATCACAAAACTTGAAACAATTTATCTGTTTGCAAACAAATGAGCTTTGGCTTGTTTAAAAATAAAGTTACCTGCAAATTATTCACTTAAAAATCATATATATATATATATATATATATATATGTATGTATGTATGATTTGTCATTAAATAACCAACAAGAATTGATATGCCATTAAACTAAATGACCAACTAACTTTTTACACGTCTCTTAAAAATCAACTTTTTAGTCACATTCAGCTCGTGCTGAAGGGTTGGGTAAATTTATGGGTAACACTGTAATTACCCAACCCCTCTTCATGATTGGGATGTGAAATAAAATCAATTTTTAAGCATAGTTTAACAGGTTTGAATTCAGAGTTTTTCTTTTAGACTGATTGCCATACCAAAGTTAAAGAGCTCAGTCTACCCTACTATTTACCTTTAGCTAAAAGAGAATAGTTGGATTCATGTTTTTCTTAAAACTGTTAGCACTATGTGAAATGCAAACAGCTTCATCTAGGATTTAGCACCATAAATGGCTTTTACCAGAGGCAAAATATAAGAGTTAAAAATAAAGTTTTTTTAATCTGGGTTATTTTTCAATCTTTTTTAAGAAATCTTAAAGTCTGTTTTATTTAAAATAAAAATAAAAGTATTGTCTATCTTCCAATTTGTTTAATTGTGATTATTAGCCAGTGATGTCTTGACCTGTCCAATCACATGAGACACTTCAATTTTCAACTTTGAAACATTAAAATCTATAATGAGTATCTTATTTAATGATGAACCTAATGCCTATTATGTTACACTTGGTGACTCATTTTTGTTTTCTTGTACCATACTGATCTTAGAGCAGAAAATATTTTTATGGATACTTTGCTGTAGAGTAATGTCTATTGGGTTATTTATTTTTTAAATGAAAATTTTGCAATGTTTCTATGTATTTATTTTGATTAGTCACTACAAGCGCGTGTTTGGTGACAGAGTCAGTGTTGTATACTCATATAATAAATATGCATATATACACATATACATGCAGAATACATATTGACGCAATAATAAAGACGAGCGAAGACTTCTTTAAAAAAATATACCTCTCACTTTATTTGAAAGGTTTGTGTGTGAGAGGGAGTTGGAGACCAAACAGAACTGCAATATATTGACCCCCACTCTTATGGCCATCAGCGTTGTGTCTTTCTCGTTCTCTAGGGCTGCTCAACTGGAGGCCCGGGGGCTCAGCTCTCTGCTGGATGCTGGTTTTCTCTACCGTATCTTGTCACCAACGGGTCTGGTCTGCAAACTAACTCAAACTTCTTATGCTGAGTTATATTATTGTTTTACGCCCACTCAATCTATTCTCATGGCCAGCCAGGCCGGAATATGCCACTTCCGGCGTCTTTGGACTGGCATGTTTGGACTAGCATGTTTGATCATCATCAAGCGGAAATAACTGTCATCAGTTCAGAGGTCACCCTCTTCCGGTGCATCAGTTTTTGACTGTACTGTGGGATTTTAACCCTGTCCCATTTTATCAGCCAAGCTCGCCAACACAATCTCTGGTCCGGGTCGGAGGTCAATATACAACATCAGTATAGATTATGTAGCTTACCCAAGGGGAATGAGAATGTGAGTTCAAGTCTCCCTGAGAGATCATCATTACTATTTCTGATATGTGCTGTTCATTGTTGTCTTAGAAACAACAACCTGGGCAAGTTGTAAGAAATTAAAGTAAGTAAAGATGGCGACCTTAGTCGAGGGTAACCCGAAGGCCCATTTTTCAATAACATCAACACCAAGGTGTAGGTGAAGTTGTTACTCCATTCCCAGGATTGCTCCACTACCCTACTATTTACCTCTCACTTTATTTGAAAGGTTTGTGTGTGAGAGGGAGTTGGAGTTTTACGCCCACTCAATCTATTCTCATGGCTAGCCATGAGAATAGATTGAGTACTTATAGTACTAAGTGCTAAACAAGGCGGCATCAAGTACCATTTTTTGAGTCTTTGGTATGACTCGACCTGGGATTGAACCCAGGTCTCCCGGACCATTGGCAAACACTCTACTCATTAGGCCAATAAGCAACTAAAATTAAAGAGATTAAATAAAATATAAGCCAAAATTAATCTTGTAATTCGCCAAATGTCTGTCTGTCTGTCTGTCAGTCAGTATAGCTAAGGCTCCAGCATAAGTTTTTGCCAACTATTTCTGACACGTTTAATCACTCTCTAATCAGTACCTTCTTAATAAATCGCACCAAAAAAAAGAAAAAACATATAAAAAATAATATTCATTTCCTTCCATCTTAGCAAATAAAAATATGCCATTTTTACCATTAAAGAAATATATACACTTATATGATTGCTACAACAAAAAAGATTGCTTTTTTTGGTATAGTGACAGCAATTATATATGCATAGATATATCTTTAATGATAAAGCAATGGTTTTGAGGTGGAGGAGGGATCCTAGTGGCTAACATGCTGGACTGTGATATAGTAATTAGTAAGTTTGAACCCCATCACACAATTATGTTCATATTGGAACCATTACCCTTGGGAAAATTATGAACCCCTTTATCCCACCAGTTAAATAGTAACACTTGGTGCCCGTGGTGTAATGGTTATCGTCGCAGAAATCGGACATGGCGTCACGAGTTCAAATCCTGGACTGATTGCATTTCACATGGCACTAATATCCTTGGGAAAGGTATGAATCCAATTATTCTCCCTCCAGCTATGGGTAAATAGTAGGGCAGACTTGGTTCTTCAGCCTTGGTGAGGCAACTAGTCTAGGAGAAGGAAAACTCTGAATTCAAACCTGTTAAACTCCGCTTAAAAAAATTGACCTTGTGTCATATCCTGCCTGAGCGGAGGGGTTTGGTAAATATGATAAATAGTACCACTTGGGCCATTGGCATAATGGTTAAGTGTTGTCAATGGCCCGGGAGACTGGGGTTCAATCCCAGGTCGAGTCATACCAAAGACTCAAAAAATGCTACTTGAAGCCACCTTACTTAACACTCAGCATTATAAGGTAAGGATCAAGGGTAAAGTGGAGTAATCCTGGCAAAGGAATAACGCCCTCACCTACACCTCAGTGTAGTAGCAATTGAAAAGAGAGCCTTCAGGTCCCCCTCGACTACAGTCACCAACCTTACTTACTTACTGTTCTTCTACAATGATGGATTTGGCATTAAATAGCTCATGAAGGTTGATATGCCATTAAACAAGGAAACTAAACCACACCAATCATCTTAAATGAATTCAAAACTAAATGCTCTAAATGACAAAAGAAAGGAAGTCCCAGTAGTGAAGCAGCTAACATGGTGGACAGCGACGGCAAAGTAAACAAGTTCAAACTTTAGCTGTACTTTGCCTAGTCAGTTGTGGGGGGCTGTAGAATACACTAACTGCATCTTTGCAGGGGGGTAAGACCCCTCCCCCAATGAGTGTCCTGGACATGACACATAACAATCTGATGGTAAAGTTCCAGTAGTACAGGAGTTTTGGAGAATGCGGAGTACCCCCTCAATGCCATCGCTCCCAGGTCCACTCTGGCCTGGATAGGGTCTTATCAATTGGTCAAAAAGAACTAAACTGAATTGCTCGAAATAGAACTGTTTTGATATTTAAACTGCTTACTTATGCTAAACTGAACTGCTTGAAATAGAACTGTTTTGACTTGTAAACTGCATACTTATACAAAACTGAATTGTTTGTAATAGAACAGTTTTTGATGCTAAACTGAATTGTTTGAAATGGAACCGTTTTTGACGTTAAAACTGTACTTATGTTAAACCGGATTTTTTGAAATAGAACTGTTTTGACATTTAATTGTGTGTAAGCAAAATCTATACTTGTATTAAACTGTACTGTTTAAATTATAACTGTTTGACTCAACAGAATACCTTGAAATAGAACTGTTTTTGACAATTAAACTGTGTACTTATGCTAAACTGAATTGTTTGAAATAGAACTGATTATTTGTATAAAAATAGATTTGGCAATAATTAACCTACAAAGGCTGATATGCCATAAAACCCCACCAACCAACCATCTAGCTGCACTATGACTTTCACTTTCAGACTAATACTCTCAGGAATAGTATGAACCTCCTTATCCCAGCTATCTATGGTTTGAATAGTACCACTACAATTCTTCTACAAAGATGGCTTTGGCATTAAATAATCCACAAAGTTTGATATGCCATTAAACAAAAAAAAAACAAACAAAACAAAACCAAATGACAGGAACAGAAATAACTTTTTGAACCACCCAATACTTGTGAAAATGTCGTGCGTAATGGCACAAATCACAGAACATTTTGAAGAGTGTTGATTTCTGAAAAGAATAGTGTCATTGCCCTATATATCTTGGGATTCATTTTACTGTCATTGAAATGACTCAAATATATCTTCATATATGTTTGCGTGAGTGTATTTGTGTATGTATACATGTATATGAATAAAAGTGTGTGTGTATATATATTGGAGGGGGTATATATATATATATATATATATATATATATATATATATATATATATACATATATATATATATATATATATATATATATGTTTGTCTGTATATATACATTTGTGAATGTATTTGTTTTTATATACATATATATATATATATATGTATGGGGCACATAAACGGTTGTTTCATGGTATATGATTAATTGTTATTGTTGGTATATTCTGAGGTTTGCGTCTGACTCCTTTACTTCCTCTTACCCCATTCATTTGTTATGTTCTTTTGTCTGTCGAAGCTGTAAAAGGAATTAAGGATAGAAGTCTCAAATTTTATTTGGGTGCTGATGACTATTCTGTAGTGAGAATGTTTTCCTGAACTAGTAGAAATAGTCGGCTCCTCCAGAAAAGGTGTTTGAAGAACTTAAAGAATTATCTTTTACAAATTATAAGTCGAGTGTCCGTCATGTGTATCCATATTCAGTAAGTATGTTTAATATACTACTCATAGGAGAGACAAAATGTGCTGCAAAGTTTGGGACTCAGCAGGAACAGGCATTCTCTACAAACAGCAGAGAGAAAAAGGTCCATTCAGTATAGAGATGAATACGATTTCGGAACCATTAAACAAAAAGGATGACTGGTCAAGACCTTTGATCCGAATCTCTTATGATTCAGTTTACTGTCATAGAAATAATGTGAAGTGATATACAAATAGCCTTGTCCAGGATTTGAACTCTGGTTGACAATTCCATTTCCCATGATAATAACAGTTAGGCTAACTGTGCCTCCCATGAATGACTCAAATAAGTTTTTTTTTTAAAAATGCATTGAAGAAAATAAAGAAAAATATAAGTCAATATTAATAATGATTATAAAATCCAAGTTGAAACTCTTAAGAAACCCAAAATAGGGGGAAAAAGTATTTTTCTTTATCAGTTGGCATCTTCTTTCAACTCAGCTGTTGTTGTGATTGATTTATTCACTCAATATTTTCTTCTTTTTAACCTCATTATTCAAGGGGAAAAGAAAAAAAAGACCAAAGAAAAGAAAATCTCTGCTGATTTCTATCAATCAGCAGTTTGAGAAGAAATCTGTAAGAAAAAAATAGATGGGGAAAGGAAAAGAAATAGAAACAGTCGTTTAAAAACGTCTACAAAAGTACATTTGAGCAAGGAAAAATCTATAATGATCTTATTAATTGACTTAGCTAAGTTGAGCTGTGAAATTCAATGAGCCAAGGGAATTAACTCATATACAACTGCCAAGAAATCTTCATTGTAAACAGTGTCAGACAATCTTAAACTTTTTCCAGTAGTCAGAACCTTCTCAAGAGGACAATGAGGCTGTATAGCATGAGCCGACAATTTTGATACTTACTTGTGACACCTTCTCATTAAAAAAAAATTTATAAAGACTCAAGAGGACAATTTTTATCATGTTCTAAATGGTAAGAAAAAAGATCTTTTTTTAGATTTCCACTAAATTTTGAAATATGAAATTTGCAGGGTATTTAGAACAAATATAAATATGTTTTCTCACTAAATTATAGATAGTATTTGAATTACAGTCATTTTTTTATTTTATCTTAGTCAGGTAAATACATAGAATGTTCTTAGGGAATAAAGCAATTTCCTGTCCAATTTGAGAAAAAGCAATTTCTTATTCAATTTGCAACTGAATGTGCTATTGTGCTAAATATAGGTTTTTTTAATCTTCCAAATTCTTGGCTTAACGAATGTAAATTAAGATACTTCACTCCTTTTTAGATAGCAGCATCATTATCATCATGGACTGTATTTACTACAGAAACCCAACCATTTCACAGGCTATCTTGTTACTATAAAATGTGAAACCCCATCAGATTTGGTTTGGTTTGATCATATATTAACTCTTGTAGGTTTTTAAATGCCAAATCCAGTTTATACATATATATAAGATATATGATTTGTAAACTTAAGTCAACAAAATTAAATTGTTCCAAGTATTGCTATGTAACACTAACAATTCAATTAAACATCCATCATTTGTTTACACACAAATAGATGATCAAACAGTTCTATTTCAAATTATACAATTTAGCATACATCATTTGTTTGCCCACAGTGTAGATGTCATACTGATCTATTTAACCCATAGATAGAACCCTATCAGGTGCTACCATTCCAGGTCAAAGGTGACCTCGGAGTGATAGCAATAAAGGGGTATTCTGCATTCCCCAAAGCTCCTGCATAACTGGAGCCTCACCATCAGATTGTTTAGTGTCATATCAAGGACACTCATTAGTGCAGAGATTCAGTGAGTGTATTCTGCAGTCCCAGCTGATTGGGCTAAAACCTCATCAGAGAAAATTGCTTTACCTATAATATTTTTTAATTAATTTTTGGAAATTAATACTACTCCTCACATTTAGTGGATGTTTATTTAGGTTTTTTTATTTAGCTGTTAATAAACATAATATTAACAAATAAGACACAAAATATTTTTTTTTGTTATAACTGAAAATAAAATTAAAGATTTTAGTTATGAAAACAGAACAAACCTCATTACCAAAAGAATCTAAAGTGATTGATTTTAATGGCATGTCAACCCATCTAAGGTTATTTTTGTTGGGTAAATCTTGGATTATACTGACAAAAGTTCTCCAAGCCAGTAAATGTCACAATTTATTTTGCACAGTAAAATTAATGTATAAATTTGGCAAAAGGCTGTTGCAAGTGTCGGTCATCACTATCGTGACTTTAATTCAACTAGTTCCATTTATTGACCCCCAAAATACTACTGTATTCCTTTTACCACTACAAGACTTAAACAAGCCAGTCACTCCATGAGTGTCTAACCCAATTTCATCGTTGTATAAATGTGAGAGAGATGGGAATGATTAAAATTTGTTTTTTTTATTTATTAACAATGAATCCCTAACTACATGCAAATGAATACAATAAATTCCTATATATATACAAATGTAAAATAAAAAGAATGTTAGTATTGATCCCCACTTAAATCCATTATACTCACTGGAGATGAGTCCCTGGACTAAACATGATGGGAATCAGGACACTGACAGTCTGGCTTATTGATCCAAAGCCCACTTCTTAGAGATGATATTGCCTTGAGCAAGACCATTGATATCCCATGGAAAAGTTAATTTTCAGGTCCTATAAAGGTAAGAGAGAACATACAAAGGGACCCTCCCAGATACATAATTCATCTCTTTATCCTTAATGAGGAGGGAGAGTGGGTCAAAAGCCTGGATAGTTTCCCAGGCTATATTCATGATTTCCTCGGACCATCAGTCCAATCTTATTACTGTTAGCACCTTGGCACTCGGAAAATTACCAGGGTCCTTGACGTTCTTTCTGCCATCTTCTTTAAAGTTATGGAAGACCCTTAAGACTTTTAGTTGTTGCAACTGGAGTTTATTTCTCCTCTCCAAGATATCCTTGGCCACCCTACATACATCTTCCTCACATTTATGCATTGGCCTTTGTTTGAGTAGCTTATCCTCTTACCTGTTTAAGGAAGGACCCTGCTGCCATTTTTTGGTGTTGTTATTGGTAATGCTGATGTTGCTTTTGCTAGTGTTGTTGTTAGTGCTGTTGTGGCTGCTACACAACTGTAACAGCCACAATAGACTTGTGGAGTTAAAAAGGTCGCTTGATTGTCTGTGACTTGGAGGAAGACAGAGTGGAGTGAAAAAATCCTGGAGAAGGGACTAATGTTTTCACCTTGTCTAATTGTTTCTTCCATTGAAGAAGCTTCTTGATTTTTTCTTTCTTGAGACAAGTGTATTTGCTTTTCATTGTTGCAGCATATGACTGTGGAGTCTCACCTACATTGTTCGTGTCTATCCCAGGAATTTTATGAGACAGAGGTTCTGCAAGTTTGATCTTCCTCCCACCTTTTCCTACTGTCAGCCACTCCCTCTAACTTCTCAGGGGTCTCCAACACTTTGGTTGTAATAGAGAAGTCTCAGAGGAATGTGGGGATGATATTTTTCCTTCCAAGGAACAGGAACCTGACAGCAGGCAAAACTATGCGAGCCTGCTTTTTATTCTTTGTCTTTGGAGGTGAGGAGGAATTCCAAATGCAGTTGGGTGCTTTTTAAGGTATCTGCATTGCTGGGCAAATTGCTAAAAGGTGACCAATCATCTCCAAAAAGCCAATAGGCTTGTTTCCTCCCTATCACTATGACAGGTAGCTTACACTCTTCCAAATCCAACCATTTTGGAACAGAGATGATGTTGATTCTCCCCTCCCTTATGCACACTGTCATGTGATGTGACGACTATGTCATTAAACTGTAACATGTATGGAGCTAAATTTTGTCCAGTTAGATGGCTTGGAACCGCATATACTGTGACTGGTCATCCATTGCCATAGATATTTGGTTCTTTAGATTTCAGGTTCGGTTTGGTTTGGTTTCTTTGTTTAATGGCATATCAAGCTTTGTAGGTTATTTAATACCAAATCCATTCTCCTAGAATAACAGTAGTGGTACTATTTAACCCATAGCTTGGAGGATAAGGGGGTTCATACCTTTCCCAAGGGTATTTGCCCAAAAGTGAATGTAATAGCGTGACTGGGTTTTTTTTTGTATATGTATTTATCCAACCCCTTTGCACATAGAAAATGCAACATCAAGACAATTTCTTAGCAGAGTGTAACAGATTTGAATTCTGTTTTCCTTCTCCTAGACTGGTTGCCATACTAAGATTAAAGATCCTAATCTGTCCTACTATTTACCCATAGCTGGAGGGAGAACAGTTGGATGCATACCTTTCCCTAGAGTATTAATGCTATGTGAAATGCAAGCAGCCTTGTCCAGGATTTGAACTCAGGTTGTCAATTCCATTTTATTTGATGATTACCATTACACCATGAGGGTCTACATTTAAACTTGATTTGGTCACTTTAATTAATGGCAAATCAATCAGACACTATAACCAAAGAGATTTAGTTAAGAACCAGTCTTGTAAGATATATAAACACCCAGACGGGACATTGGCCCAGCGGTTAGAGTGTTCGCCAATGGCCCGGGAGACCTGGGTTCAATCCCAGGTCGAGTCATACCAAAGACTTTAAAAATGGTACTTGATACCACCTTGCTTAACACTCAGCATTATAAGGTACGGTTCAAGGGTAAAGTGGAGCAATCCTGGGAATGGAGTAGCGCCCTCCCCTACACCTTGGTGTAGTAGCTATCGAAAAGGGAACCTTCGGGTCACCCTCGACTATGGTCACTAACTTTACTTTATAGCTGACAATAATTTAATATGACAAAGTATTTGTTCAGAAATATTAGTCCGAGATTTAGTTAAGAACTGACACTAACAAGATGTATGTATTTACTTAACTTCTCTGCCTAGTAGGTAGAGTGATCGCCAATGGCCTGGGAGACAAGGGTTCAATCCCTGGTCGAATCATACAAAAGACTCAAAAAAAAAGTGTACTTGATACCTCCTTGCTTAACACACAGTATTATAAGGTATGTATTGAGGTTAAAGTGGAGCAATCCTGAAAAAGGAGTAGCACCCTCCATACACCTTGGTGCAGTAGCTATTGAAAAGAGAGCCTTCAGGTTGCTTTCGACTATGGTTGCCAACTTACAACTGGTCTGAATTCAGAGTTTTCCTTCTCCTAGATTGGTTGCCATACTAAGTTTAAAGAGGCTAGTCTACCCTACTATTTACTGATAGCTGGATGAAGAATAGTTGGATACATACCTTTCCTAAGATTATTTGCTCTATGTGAAATGCAAAAAGCCTCGACCATGATTTGAACTCAGGTTGTCATTTCCATTTCCTATGTCCATAACCATAACACCACAAGTTTTTTTTGTATATGTTAGTATCCTCAGACATTTTTCAACAAGTTTTGCTGTTGTTGTTCGACTGTCATAGTACGTAATGAAAAATATGAATATTTAAAAAAGAAATTACTTTTAATGAATCTGATTCTTACTTGTTCTATTGTGATAATGCATTGGGAAAATATAGATATTTGAAAAAAATACTTTTATAGAGTTACCTTTGTACCATATATCATATTCTCAGAAAATTTCCATTTTGTAATTTAGTAGATTTTCAACAATTTTACATTGTGGATTCAACTTTTCCAAGAATTTGATTCAATTAAGAACTTATTTTCTGAAGTCCTTTTACAGTACTCTCCTCTTTTGAAGGTACAAATGTAAAGTCATGTTGCCAAGATCAAGTCATACTCCAGTTGACATAATAAATGTTTACTTCCATGATTGGTTGGGTTTTATGGCATATCATTTTTTTTAGGTTATATAATGCCAAATCCATTTTTATACAAATAGTTCTATTTCAAGCAAATCAGTTTAGCGTAAGTATGCAGTTTATGTGTAAGTACAGTTTAATTGTGAAAAACATTTCTATTTCAAGCTATTCAGTTTAGTCAAGCAGTTCTAATTCAGCTAATTCAGTTTAGTATTAGTACAGATTTTGTTTAAACACAGTTAAATGTCAAAACAGTTCTATATTAAACAATTCAGTTGAGTGTAAGTACAATTTCAATATCAAAAAACAGTTCTATTTCAAATAATTCAGTTTAGCAAAAGCACGCTGTTTAGATGTAAGGTTTAATTGTCAAAAACATTTCTTTTTCAAGCTATTCAGTTTAGTCAAACAGTTCTAATTCAAATAATTCAGTTTAGCATAAGTATGCTGTTAGTTCTATTTAACCCATAGATAGGGCCCTATTAGGTGCTACCATTCCGAGCCAGAGTGAACCTGGCAGCAGTAGCAATGAAGGGGTACTCCGCATTCTCCGAAGCTCCAGTATCACTGGAACCTCACCATCAGGTTGTTTAGTGTCATATCCCGGGCATACATTGGTGGGGGTCTTACTCCTCTGCAGAGGTGCAGTTGGCATATTCTACAGCCCCAGCCAACAGGGCAATTACTTCCATAAAGACACTTGGATTCTAATTAGAATATCTTATTCAAGAGTATGTTTTGATTAGAGAAGCTGATTATATTTAACTTTTCTTCCCAGCACAATCTATATTTCTTAGAACCCTCATTAAAAGCACTTTAGGTTTTGTACCATTATAATCTTTATACTGACATATATATTCTGGCAGAATTGTTTTATTATCGTGTTGCCAAGTTTTAAATGAATACCTGTCATTAGTGAATCTTTCCTATCAGGTTTGTTCAGTCTTTCCTTGCTACACACACATAAGATTTAATCCACAATCTTTACAAAATCTAATTCAAACATTTACCTTTAAAAAAAAGAATTCAATTCATTTAGGACTTGGGGGATAAATAAGAAAGAAATTCAAAAATAAAATAAATAAATTCAAAATGTAAGTTTCCCTGAAGCCCTCTAACAGGAAGTAAAAATGGTGCTTGCCAAAAGGAAGTGGCTTCAGGGCACTAGAGAGAAATTCTGCCATTCAGCCATTACCACTGCTCTCAAAAGGACCCTTTTCTCTCAGCTGCTCGCAATGAGCTCACATGCTAATTGTGTCCTGGGACCTGATAGTCCACCATATCTTCCACTAGCAAGCTCCCTCTGTCAAACATACTTCACTGAAAACAAACACTGTACAAACAAATTTCAAACTTTTAGCACCAAAAAGGACTCTAATATATTTCGACACTTTGTCTAGAAAACACAGCTACTTCTACTGATCCAAGAAAATTTTCCTTGCCACAGAATCCCCAAATAAAGTTTTGAGTTAAAAAATATCCTCATCTCTTTCCTTCCTTCCTTAATTCTCTTGCAGCCTTCCACAGACAAAGAAGACAAGTTAATGGGGTAAGAAGAAGAAAAAGGAGTCAGATACAAAGACTTAAAGTCCCCACCATAGAACTCAACAACCAACTTAATAATACACAACCTCAAATAATAACCAAACCTTCTTACACTACATAAACTTATTTTTTGAAGTTTTCTTACTTTCATGTTCAGTCTTTCCTTCCTACACGCACACAAGATCTAATCCACTATAAAATTCTTTACAAAAATCAAATTTAGACATTTGCCTTGAAAAAAAAAAGTTCTTTAAAGAATTGACTCTATGTCATGTTTGTAGTCAAGGACTTACTAAGCTCTTTCATGTAGAACTCAGGTTGCTCTTATCACCTACAGTTTTTAAGTGGTCACCTTGTAACATGATCCTTGGTCACAGCACTACTAATGTAACGTGATCCTTGTCACTGGCAACATTAACTCTTTGACACTTCACCAGTAATGTAATGCTGTAACCTAACCCCACTGGACCACTGTTCTTCACAATTTTGGCCATGATTCTGAAGGGTCCAGTGGTACAGGTTAGACCTAATTCACTGGGGATTCTCTCAACAGCCAACATTGTGATTGATCTTGTTGAGTGGTTATTGGGTCCAAAGATTATCTGCTGGTCCACCTGCAGTCTCATCCAGCAGGAACTGTGTTAGCATCAGAAAAAAATAACCAAACCATTTTATGAAAAGGTCTTTTTTTTATATAGATAATAAAACCAACAATACATGAAATAAACACAGTTCATAAGGAAAAAGTAATTAAATTGAAATTTCTCTTATATACACACAGTACCACAAGTGTTGGTTATTGGAGAGAGGTGGTTTTCTTAACCTTTTTCGGTTTAGCAACTTGTTTAGTGATTTTCACTTATCGGGTTTGTCAACAACACATGTGCACACAGAATGCCAGATCCAATCTCTGACATGTTTTCTCAATGAATGACATCACATCTGCTGAGAGATGATTTCCTCATGCTGGAGCTTGGTCGTCTCTTACTCATCAACAATCACAATATGGACTGGAAGTAATCACCCCGGCTGTCACAGCAAAAACTCTCACATCAGCTTGAGGCAAGGCTCATTTTTTGAGAATATCTTCACCTCCCACTAATTACGTTTTGTCACATAATTAATTCATCTGTCCTCTGACATCGCCCAAAGAAGAATTTCATGTTGGGATTTTCTTGCGTCTTACTTTCTGATATAAACAATTCATATAAACATCTATCATTGAGAATAGCATTTATTTTTAGAAGTTACATCATTTTTCTGTAATCAATATAGATTATATTTCCAACTTTACAAGTAAAACTCTTTAGAACAATCATTATCAAGAAACAAGAAAGGATTAACCTTTTTTCCTTTTAATTTCACATGATATTCTTTTTTTTTTTTAATATTCCAAAATTCTCACGGCCTATCAGCCTCTTGGGTTTTTCAAAAACACAACTTTTTTTTCACTTGCCATTTTCTGTTTTATGGCATATCTATCTTTATTAATACGATTATTAATATCCCTATTTCGGGGCAAAATTGACCCTGCTGCAACCCATCTTAGTACTGACCTTGTTAATTGCTGCTTAATTCAGGTGATTTTAAGTGTTTTTATTTTGACTTGACTAAATATGTTTGTAGTCAAGGACTTACTAAGCACTTTTGGGCAGAATTTAGGTTGCTCTTAACACCTACAGTTTCTAAGTGGTCACCCATCTTAGTACTGACCTGGCTAATTGCTGCTTAATTTTAATGGTCTGATGGAAACAGGTGCTTTCAGAGGGATTAGAACTTAAATCAGTGACCATTTTCTCTCCTGTAATTTAATAAGCTTTAAGCTTATTAACAGGCGCTTTATACATAACTTTGAATTTACAATGCTTAGTCTGGAACACTGGGACTAAGGTTGCTTATAGTTGATTTTAATATGACTTGATCTTAACTGAACATATTTTATTTTCTTGGTTGACATCTTGTATTATAAGATATCAGTAACAATTGTATTCTAATAATGAAAAGTTAACATGTATTGCTGACTGATGAATTAACGACTAAAAAAATCTTCTTATACAGTCATATGGACATAATTGTTATTTGTTTACTAGTTTGATATTGTTTTTACTGTCACTTCTATACCATTTATTATATTCTTAGAAAATTTCAATTTTTTTTTTTTTTTTTTTTTTTTTTTTGCTAAAAAGCCTATTTTTACTTGTTTTTGCAAGAAAGCTAAGTTTTTCTTATTGTTTCTAGAAAGCCCCATTTTTTTTCATGTTTTTGTTAGAAAGCCTCATTTTTGTTTTTGTTTTGGCAAGAAAGAGAAATTTTTTTTTGGTTTTACTAGAAAGTACAATTGTTTGTTTTTTGGGTTTTTTTTGCTAGAATGCTAATTTTTTCATTTTTACTCGAACACAAATTTTTTTCTTGTTTATACAAGATAGCACAATTTTTTTTTTTGCTGGAAAGCACAATTTATCATCAACAAGAAAAATAGATTTTCATTAATTATAGCATAAAATTAAACTGTTCTTAAGTTGACCTTTACTTTTAAAACTTTTATTTCAGGAAAACTAATCTTTGTGTGATATTTGATGATAGCATTAATTTGTTTATTTTTTGGGGGTTTGAGTAGAGTGTTTGCCAATGGTCTAGGAGACTGGGGTTCATACCAAAGACTCAAAAAATGGTACTTGATGCCGCCTTGCTTGACACTCACCATTATAAGGTAAGGATCAAGAGTAAAGTGGAGCAATTCAGGGATAGTAGCTATTGAAAAGGGAGCCTTTGGGTCACCCTCGACCAAAGTTACCAACTTTACTTACTTTATGGCATATCAAACTTTTAGGTAATTTAATGCCAAATCCATTTTTATACCAATAAACAGTTCTATTTCAAACGATTCAGTTTAGCATACTAAAACAATTCCATTTCAAACAATTCAGTTTACCTTAAGTATGCAGTTTAAATATCAAAACTGTTCAATTTCAATCAATTCAGTTTAGCATAAGTACACCATTTAGTTCTGTTTTACCCATAGATAGGAGCCTATCAGGTGCTACCACTTTGGACCTGAGTGGACCTGGGAGCAATGGCAAAGAAGGAGTACTCCGCATTCCCCAAAGCTGCAGCATTACAGGAACCTTACCATGAGATTGTTTAGTGTCATATCAGGACACTCTTTGGGGAAGGCTCTTATCCTTCTTCAGAAGTTCAGTTGGAGTATTCTACTGCCCCAACCAACTGGGCAAAACATGATTAGTATTTGTAGTTACGTACTTCCTATTTTGTAGTATGAAAATCAAATCTATGTTGTTGCTTTGGAGTTATCTGTTAATTTTCCAACTTGAAATATTGTTTTTTACAGAGTGCATTTATTTTAAAATTGTCTGGATTTGTTTTCATTTGAAAGCAAGAATTTTCTTTAATTGTATAGAATTTTTATACCATTGAAATTAAGCTGATCACTAAAGTTACCAGATGTCATAATGGAATATAAACAAAACTTATATGTAGAATTGTTCATTGTTTTAATCACAGCAGCATATTAGTACCTTGCTCTCTCTCTCTCTCTCTCTCTATATATATATATATATATATATATATATATACATATATATATATATATATATATATATATATATATATATATATATATATATATATTAGTGGGCATGTGATATGTTATGTTGGATAATAGTATAATTGATATGAACAGTTTTTCCGCTTCCCTTTTTGTAGTATGGAGATCAAAAGTTAATAATCCATGTTGTTGTTTGTGAGCCATCTGTTAATTTCCCGACTTGAAATCTTGGCTTTTTTTATAGACCATATCTATTTCAAAAATATCATTTCATCTACCATTAAATACTCAGAGTATGGTATCACTGAAAGGCAACAATTTCCCTCCTCAACAGTACTGAATTTTATACTACAGAATTTAAGCAGATAATCATTAGTATTGAAATTTATTATGAAGTCAAATCCAAAAAGAAAAACAATGTGTGTCCTGCTGTTTATACTCCAAATTATAATGATATATTAGTGTCTAGTACTCTCTCTCTCTCTCTCTCTCTCTCTCTCTCTCTCTCTCTCTTTCTCTCTCTCCCTCTTTCTCTGTCTCTGTCTGTCTGTCTGTCTCTCTCTCTCTGTCTCTCTGTCTCTGTCTCTGTCTGTCTGTCTCTCTCTCTCTCTCTGTCTCTCTGTCTGTCTTTCTCTTTCTCTCTTTCTCTTTCTCTCTGTCTGTCTGTCTCTCTCTCTTTCTCTCTGTCTCTGTCTGTCTGTCTGTCTGTCTCTCTCTCTCTTTCTCTTTCTCTTTGTCTCTCTGTCTCAGTCTCTCTCTCTCTTTCTCTCTCTCTCTCTTTCTTTCTTTCTTTCTTTTTTCTTACTCTTTTTTCTCCCTCCTCTTTCTTTTCTCCCCCTCTCTCTCTAAGTGTGTGATACCAGTTGTGTGAGTGGTCAGTAAATGAGATTTCAATGAACATCTGTATTTTCTTTGTTTTTATGGGGTTTTTTTTTAATCTTTCTTTTTGTATTTCTTTTTTTTTTAACTGTGCATGTATAGTTTTTCTGTTTTCTTTGTGTATCAATATTTTCTTTCATTTTTCTCCATATATACTTCTTTCTTTCAGCAAATCTAAGCATACAACACATGTGAAGTAGATTAGATTCAAGACAAGTGGAACAGATTGACCCTGATGAAGTGGGATAAATATCAGAAAAAGTAGATAAATAGATATGAATATAATAAGAGATAGATACAAACTGATTGAGATAGATATGAACGTATTAAGATAGATATGAATATAATAAGATAGATAGATATGAATATGAGATAGATAGATAGATAGATAGATAGATAGATAGATAGATAGATAGATAGATAGATATGAACATAATAAGATAGATAGATAGATAGATAGATAGATAGATAGATAGATAGATAGATAGATATGAACATAATAAGAGAGAAAGATATGAATATTTGATAGATAGATACGAACATGATAAGATAGATAGATATATAGATAGATAGATAGATAGATAGATGGATAGATAGATATGCATATAATAAGAGAGATAGATATGAATATGAGATAGATAGATAGATAGATAGATAGATAGATAGATAGATAGATAGATAGATATGATCATAATAAGATAGATGGTTGTAAATATGAGATAGATATGAACACAAAAAGCGATAGATACTAACTTATTGAGATAAATATGAACATATATATATATATATATATATATATATATATATATATATATATATATATAAACATAATGAGCCTGACCTTGGCAAAGAGAATAATTGACATATTTTGGTGATTGTAGCAGGTGTCATCTCAGCAATGCTTAGATGGGTGGGCATGTTAAGTGAAAGAAAATTAAATAAAATTATTTCAAATTGTTAATAATGTTTCAAGAGGCATCCAGGTTAAAAATGGAATTTGATTACAGAAGCAATGTCAAGCCACTAGAATTTCGGAAATATCTAATAAGTAGAATAAGCAATGAAAAAAAAAAGTAGGTTAAAAAAGGAAACGTTTTTGATAAAAAGAAAAAATCAGAAGAGAAAAAGAGAAACACTGATAATTTGGGCTTATTTTTCCAGAAGCAAAAAATCCCTGTAATGTATATATATATATATATATATATATATATATATATATATATATATATATATATATATATATACTTGGTTCACCACAAAGCCACAAAGTGATTTAGTGACAACCAACACTGTTATGATATATAACATTCAGTCTATCTATAACATTCATTCCATCTTTTTATATATCTCTGTCTATATATAATTAATACTATAGTTTACAATACAAATAAAGAGTGCTTGGTAGCCAGTTTGTTTCTCACCTATGCAATCATCAGACCAGAAGGTTATATATATATATATATATATATATATATATATATCATAACAGTGTTGGTTGTCACTAAATCACTTTGTGGGTTTGTGGTGAATCAAGTGCAATATATATATATATATATATATATATATATATATATATATACATATATATATATATATATATATATATATACATATATATATGTACCTGTTGAAGATTCAGCATAAGTAATAAGTAAAATGAATTTTGATATTTACAAGCATATGATAATGTTTTATATATGAAATTGCAAGACAATTTTTGGTGAGTCCTATCACTAACTTACCTTTGTTCTATATATCAGCAACCATGATCAGATCACCATTAGAACATATTTTTGATCTCCCTCTTTCTGTCTCCTTATATATCTCTACAATAAAGACCCAATCATAGAGACTATTGACATTTCTATGTCATATATGACATTTTGTTGCTTTATCCCAAAACAATTCCTCAGTTTGTAATCATGAATTTTTATTGGCTATCTTTATACAGGCTATATCTTTGAGTCCCTAAATTTGGCTCATGATTTAGAAAATGTGAAAAATTTAGGCAAAATTAAAGAGTATGACTTTGGTGATATACTCAGGAAACCCCTCCACTGTCAGCTGGAGATGTAGAATAAACTGACTGTACCTCTGGAGAGGAATAAGACCTCTCTAAACGAGGCCACCTGTTGGCTGTAGGTGGTGATCTGTAATGTTTCAGAATGGGAACCAGTGTCTGAGCAGTCCCTTACTGGGCAAGAGGGTTGGTCAGAGAGGCCCAATCTGATCAATTAACTAGTCATGCCAAGCCCTTGCATCAATGTCCTGACCGTATTCTTCAAATTGCTCTTGTGGTGAACAAACACCCAACATTATTCTATCTTAAACATGCTTGATTGGTTGGTTGGTTATTAGGGTTTTAAGGCATATCAACCTTTTGTAGGTTATCTTATGCCAAATCCATCTTTATACAAATAATCAGTTGTATTTCAAACACTTCAGTTTAGAATAAGTACACAGTTTAATTATCAAAAACATTTCTATTTCAAGCTATTCAGTTTAGTCAAACAGTTCATTTTCAAACAATTCAGTTCAGCATAAGTATGGATTTTGTTTACACACAGTTAAATATCAAAACAGTCATTTTTTAAAGAATTCAGTTTAACATAAACACAGTTTCAATGTCAAAAACAGTTCAATTTAAACAATTCAGTTCAGCATTAGTACACAGTTTAGTTCTGTTTGTCTGATAGATAGGACCCCATCAGGTTCTACCACTCCAGGCCAGAGTGGACCTTAGAGCAATAGCAATAAAGAGGTGCTCCACATTCCCCAAAGCTCCAACATTACTGGAGCTTCACCATCAGATTGTTTGGTGTCATATCTAGGACATTCATTGGGGGAATCTTGCCCCTCTGCAGAGATGCAGTCAGTGTACTCTACAGTGCCAGCCAACTAGGCAAAAACATGCTTGAAGGCAGTGGCTGAGAGTCTATTGTCCTGAGGAAACAATATTTGAAACCGTTTAAACTGTAAGAAAACAAATGATCATCATTAAATAGAATTATTAGTGTTATATAGCAATCCTTGAAACCATTTAACAGTGTGTAAACAAATGATTAATATTAAATAGAATTATTAGTCTTAGCAATTCTTGAAACCATTTGACTGTGAGCAAATGAATGAAAAATGTTGAATAGAATCATTAGTGTTAGATAGCCATACCTGAAACCATTTAGTGAAACTGCGTCTGATTGTGAGGCTCCAGTCTTGGAGTTTGGGGAATGTGGAGTACTCCTTTATTACAATTACTCTAAGGTCCCTTCAATTAGTACCTGTTAGGGTCCCATCTATGGGTCAAATAGAACTATTCAATCTTTTGCTTGGGATCACTGAAACCATATATCTGTGTGCAAAATGTTTGTATTTGATAGGAATACTTAACAAATAGAATTACTCACGTTAAAAAGCAATACTTGAGACCATTTAAGAGTGTGCAAACAAGTTAGTTCTAACTCATTTAAAAATAAAGAAACATACAAACTATTCACTTACAAATCATATTTGGCCAACCTCAAAAATTTTTATTTCTCATCCTAAAAGTTTTATTTCTAATGAAACAAGTTAAGAATGACAATGTTTTTATTTATCATACAAAATACAAGTCTTCTTGATCCACATTAAATACAAGTTAAAGAAAAAAACATCAAAAAAACTTCTTAAACTTTTGATTCATCAAAAAGAAACCCCTTTGGCCACTATCTCTGCTTCACCGATTCTCAGTATTCTTTCTACCAAAGATTGAGAGTAGACTGAAGATAGTTCTACCCAGCTTTCCTGCAAGAGTTGCCAGAGGTGAGCTCTACTTGTGGGTGGTTTAGCTCTGATTTTTTGGTCAAGTTCATCTACATGCCAGTTCAATGGAATTTTAGTCTGTGGAATAACAATGTTGTATAAGGAAAATGCTCGCTTGGTTCCCCATGCAAAATAGAAGTGATGTAGATAGAGTATATATAAGTATTTATGCTGGGAACTGGAAAAAAAAGATTATTCAATTATAGACATTCCTTCACTAATCTGCTACTTAGGAATAAAATTGCCCTTTCAAAATACTTTTTGAGTTTAAAAAAATGTAGAATAACCCCTCAAATAAAGTGGAAAATCATTAAAAAGTCTTTGATGGCAAATAGGTTCATTAGTAGATGTAACCTATGCTTGGAAGAGAAAATTAGTTTAATCAATTTTGGAGACACCAGATAACTATAAAACAAACAAAATGAGCTAATATTCAAATGCTGACACAAGAATAGATTTAAATTAACTTGATAGCAGTAATAACAGAAAGTAGCATGATAGGAATCTGATGACCACGATGTATGAATTTGATGGATATTAGTCAACATAGTAACATGAATAACTATGAGTATAAAAAAAAATTGAGGAAATTAAATGGGCTATATTAGCTTGGTGGCTCTTTATTAGAAATAAAAAACAGACCTGAAATCATGAAGTATTAAGAGAATAACAATGGGTCTTAGTAGTCATTGGGAAAATTTCAATTTTTTTCATTTTTCATTTTCTTGACTTTGATATTATTTTTGTTAGATTTTCTTAAAAAATATCAATACACAATCTAGTGAGAGATTTAAGGTAATGGATTTCAATATCCTACGAACCTGTGGCAGGGTGAATATGCTAGTAATGGCAATCAAGAACCCTTAACACTCTGCAAAGAGATATAAATAAAGTATAAAGAAAGGAGCTTTCTGAAAATGCTTAAAGAGAAAAAGGTCAAATTGGATAAGTAGTGGGTGAAATCTTCAGGTGGCACATGGAAAATAGATTTTAAAGAATTGAACAAAATAGGAGACAAATTGAAACATGACACTAAAATTAAATCAAAGACGTACCTGTTGAAATTGGTGGTGGTCTGGCAACTATATATCTATTTTTTGTTTTTTGTTTTTCTTTATTCACTTGTTTATTTCTTTCCTTTATATATATATATATATACATATATTTGTTGATTTCTCTGCAAAATTTGTATACCATCTGAAGAGGCGAGATATCACTCATCAAAATAAATTTATAATGGAATGGTAACTGTATGTTGAGCTTTTTTACATTTGCGTGATATATATATATATATATATATATATATATATATATATGTAATAAATATATATTAGTTTTTATATATATTCAATGGCATAGATGCTTATCTGCAACTACTGGTTTCATGCCAAAAATTTTTCTTTTTCTGCTTGATGATTGCCATGTAAAGATGACATGAAATCAGTGGTTGCAGATAAGCATACATACTATTTGATATGCATAAAAACTTATATATATTTATTTATTATTATATTATATAATAGCTCTATCACAAATATTGAGCACTTTCCAAATGATACTGCATTTGGTCCGCCACTAATTCACCAAGTGAGAGAGTGACAACCAACTCAGAAATGGATATTTTTACTCCGTAATATTCACTGAAAAACATCCCTCATTCAACTTACCATGCCTTCCAACGGGCTTTAACGGAGAAAATAGTGGATTTCGTCAAAAGATTACGATGGAAGGCTTTTTTCTACCTGGACTCATAGTGACTGTGCTAAAAAAGAAGTATACAACCTCAAATCCAAGAATACACCTCGAAATAATAAGCTACTGGACCCGTTTGAGGCAGACTTATTTAAACTAATTAAAAAGGTTAAATTTAGGAGAGAACATAATAATTTTCAAAAAAAATTGAATAAGGATATAAAAGAAGTAAAAAAGTTCTAACTGTTCTATGGGTGAAGGCGGATAAATCTAAAAACATGTATAAAATTAAACCCTCAAAATACCAAGAAATTCTGAAGAACAAGATTACAGATAATTACAAAATAGACTATAATAACATTATTGACCAAATAAATAACGATACCTGTATGTTTGCTAGTAAATTACACATTGAAGATAGGTTAGGGAAATTTAAAAAGAAAGATGCTTACATCCTATTTAAGGACCATAAACCTAATTTTGAGAATAAATTGCAATCTAGATCGATTAATCCCTCAAAAACAGAGTTAGGTAAGGTATCAAAGAATATTATTCAAAATATTGTAACTAATGTGAAAAAGGCTAACTATAGTAATCTTTGGGAAAACATTGAATGGTTTAGGAAAATTAAAAATAAGAGCAAGGCTACTTTTATGCTGTTCGATATTATTGACTTTTATCTTTCTATAACAAGAAATCCTCAAATAGATAGCATTAACTACACCAGAAAATATGTAGAAATAACTGAAGTACAATATGATATAATTCTAGCTTGTAGAAAAACAGTTCTAAAAAATAATAGATCCACGTGGGTAAAAAGTGGTTCTGATAATTTTGATGTCCCTATGGGGGGTGGGTATGATTCTTCACAAATAGCTGACCTTGTGGGTCTACATATATTAGATATACTTAGCAGGATTGATAGTCCAGAACAGATGGGTATATACCATGCTGATGGGAAAATATATATCCCAAATAGTAATGGCCCAAATAGCTCACACATACAAAAGAAGGTTATAAGGGCATTTAAGTTTTTAGGATTCAAAATAGAAGTTTTATCAAATAATAAGATAGATAATTTCCTGGATGTGACACTAAACTTTTCGAATAACACATCTAAACCTTTTCTAAAAACTGACCAGTACCCTTCCTATATTAATGTAAACTTGAAACACCCGAAGACCATAATTAAACAAGTCCCCAAAGCAGTAAATTTGAGGATAAGGAATTTATCTGCCAATGAGAAAATATTCCAAGAGAGTAGTAAGATATATATGGATGCCCTTAAAAATAGCGGTTTTAGGGAAGAGTTTACCTATCAAGAAGAAAATATATCTAATGATATTAATAAAGAAAATAAGAAGTACAGTCAACAAAATAGAAAAAGAAAAATTATATGGTTTAACCCCCTTTTTTGTAGACTAGCTAGTACAAATGTATGTAAATATTTTTTGAAATTGATAGATAAGCACTTTAAACATAATAATATACTACATAAAATATTTAATAGAAAAACGTTAAAAATTGTTACTCCTGCAAGAAAAATATTTTTCAAATAATCAATAATCATAATAAAGAGATAATTAAGGAATTTAATGACCGAACAAATAATAATAATAATAATAGTAAACAAAATGAAGGTAATTGTAAAACCCGAATGAATTGCCCCATGAATGAATTATGTAACTTAGATAATGTTGTATACCAAGGAATCATTTACCCAAAAGAAAATGTTAAGGATAGTAAAACTTATATAGGAATTTCCTCGACGAAATAGAAATCTAGATACGCTAATCATAAATTTTTTTTCCTCCCATGAATATCTGAAAAACCAAACAACCCTATCTAAGCATTTTTGGGGATGAAAAATAAAGGTTTGACCCCTGAGATTCAATGGTCCATATTGAAAAAGTCGAAAAATCCAAAATGTTTTGATAGTAGATGTAATCTGTGCCTAAAAGAAAAAATACAAATAATGATATACCTAGACCCTCAAAAATTATTAAATCAGTGCTGTGAATTAATAGCTAGATGTAGACATAGGAATAAATTTAAACTATAGACAAATCATCATAGATAATGTTTAATTAACCAAAACATAGGATTAATTTGAAATTTGAGGTGAAAAGAATAAAATAAAATAAAATAAAAAGATGAGAAGATACCATGTGATGTGTACGTACTTTTCAATGGAAGGCTAACTGAATAATAAACATGAATATAAATTTTGAATTTTAAATTTAAATTTTAAATTTTGAATTTAATTTAAGATAAGTATTACTGTATCATTACGTAAGGTTATTAAGGAATGTTGTACTTACCTAAATTATTATTAAATCTGGAGTTTTAAGTTGAAATGCATTTAGAATTTTAAAATTTTTAAAAACTTAATTCACTATAATTCCAACCAGTAATAAAAACCAAAAACTGGAAGTGGGCGAAATGGGGAGGAAACTCTTCACCCCTCTTCTACCCCTGCCTACCCTTCCTTCCTGTGTCTATTCTGAATCATTTTATCCATTAGATCTGAAGAAGTCCTGTTATTTTTGGTGTTATTAATTCATATCAATACCCATAACAGGATGGAAATAAATTTATAATCTTAATGTGACCGGTTTTTGTTTTTCTTAAAGAAATATATATATATATATATATATATATATATAAGTATTTTGTAATTTGCTTGAAGCATTGCACAAATTATTTGATTTTATTGTATTGTATTAATTTAGAGGGCTATTGTAATGTGAAATAATATTTGAGTCTCATTAATTTCCAAGTAAAAACTTCATCATCACAACATGCACTCTAGCCAACTGCCCAATAAGAAATCCATTATATATGTCAAAATCTTACACTATTTATTGTTTAATTTGCTTAAAATGCCATAATTTCTATATAGGAAGTACAATCAGACCCCTCCACATCAGAATTAACAAACCCCTCAACACATGTGCATCCTCATTCCATGAACATTTAATTAAATGGAAAAATAATGATGATAATTTTTCCAATAAAATAGAAGCAATAGTATGTAATGTTGGTAATCTCAGAATTAAGGAGGCTTTATTAATAGCTAAGTTACACCCTCAGATTTACTTTAGCTTAAAATTAGATACTGAATATATCATTAATTAACAAGCACATTTTAAATACATATTTAAGTTTTTAAGAAATAACGATAAAATGAAATAAAATAAAATAAAATAAAAAGAAATTGATTAGGACAACTGAAATCACGTCTATTCTGCATGGCATTTAAAATTTATTGGCCAAACAGTTAGGGTTAGGGTTAGGGTTACTATATTGAGGTTTTAAGGGAGTTCAAGAAGAGATTCCATCGGAAGACACCAGCACTCTTGAAATCAGGTCAGTGGCATTTCCATCAGGACAATGTACCAATCCACAACTCCATCCTTGTCACAGACTATTTGACCAAGATAGGCATCAAGACAGTTCCTCACCGTCCCTATAGTCCAGTCCTTGCTCCCTGTGATATTTGCTTATTCCCTAAGCTCAGAGGCTGTCGTTATGAGACAATTGAGGAGATGAAAGAGGCTGTGATGAAGGTCATTGACACACTCACACAAGAGGACTTCAATGAGGCCTTGCAGAAGTTGTTGGAACGGTACAACAAATGCATTGCAGCCAGAGGAGATTACTTTGAAGGGGACTAGAGTTTCATGAGTGTACTATCAATAAAAGTGCCCATACAAAAAAAGTCTGGAAACTTATTAATGATCCTCGTATATATATATATATATATATATATATATATATATATATATATATATATATATAGTAGTTTGCTTTTAAAAAAACCATCAAGGATTGATGTACCATTAAACCAAATAACCAAACCTAACCAGAGATATTCCATGGGTGCAACTTTTTTTTTTGGAAAGCTGATAAAAGGACATCACAAACTGCACTTTGTTTTGCTGATATCCATGCAGATAGAAATACATTCACAGATACTACATTCTGATTTTAAACAGAAGCTCTAAGGTAGAAACTTTGATCCTAGCACAGATAATACACTCTGATCATAAGCAGAGAGCAAAGAAGTTAAATTTTTATCCTAACACAGAGAGTACACTGAATATTAGCTGGAGGCAACAAGAGTTGATGTGGAATGAACAACATGCACCCTTCTGACGTGTCATGCCTCTCACCAAAACTCTTCATCATTTCACTGCCAGCAAAAATGGAGAAGGGAATGGATCCATCTCTTTTCCATCACCCAGCTTTGGGTAAAAAGTATACTGGACTGGACAATTTAGCTTTGGTTAGGCAACCTGTCTAGAAGAAGGAAAAATCCTGAACTTAAACCATCTTGTGCTCTGTTTAAAAACTGACCTTGTGTCACATCCATCTGTGGCAGAGGGGTTGGGTAAAGGTACATTATGCTCCTTATCTAAACATTTGAAGTTGGGTAAGGACACATTACATTCTTTATCTAAACACTTGAAGTTGGGTAAGGGCACATTATGCTCCTTATCTAAACACTTGAAGTTGGGTAAGGGCACACTATGCCCCTCATCTAAACACTTGAAGTTTGGTAAGGACACATTATGCTCCTTATCTAAACACTTGAACTTTCTTTGCTACCTTATTTTTTCCTTGGGATTTAAGTTTTATATCTTTTCATTTTTTCCAACAGAAATGCAGATCTCTATGTTGATATTTCCATCATTTTTATGGACACTATGCTAGTTTTAATATGATTTCATTATCAGTTTATATTAGAGACTGTATTTTTCTGTAAAAAGTTGGCGATCTTAGTTGAGTGTGACCCAAAGGCTCCCTTTTTAATAGCTACTACACCGAGGTGTAGGGGAGGGTGCTACTCATTAGGCTTATACTAAACATAAAATCTTATTTATATCTCTCAGCATTTTTTAGAGTTTATTTAATTACTGCTCAAGTTCCAAATTAATAAAATTTAGAACTCTTCAGTCATGAAGCTACTTGACAACTGAAGAGCTTATGGCATGGGCTGATCAATAAAACTGATTTACCCCATGATTGTTAATCACAAGACTTTGTATTGTGTTATATCAATCAACAAACTTATTTTCTTAATAAGAAATTACTGGTATTTTCTGGTAGTTATTTTCTGGTGGGGACACGTGGCACAGTGGATAAGGCATTTGGTTGGAAAGTACTTCTGAGTGAAATTATCTAGAGGTTGCAGGTTCAATCCCAACGACAGGTAAGAATAACGAGGAATACTATGACTTAATGCTTGTACTTGGTCGTGGTTAACAGAACTGGAGCAGTCTACTTCTGTGGTTCAAATAAAGGGTTTAATTTGAGATTCTATATGAACTCCCAAGTTCAACATGAAACACCTGAAGAAAATATCAGCAGAAACATTGTGAGTATAACAATAAAGATGAGGTCAACAGTTCAAATATTCAAAGTAATAACAATTTTCCAAAATATTGGAACTCTCTGTCAGCAGAATTTAGAATACACTGACAGTACCCACTGCAGATAGGTAAGAATTCCATATCACCAAAAAAAGGGGTGTCCTTGATATGACATTAAACAGCATCTGATGGTGAGACTCCAGTTCTAAGGAAGTGTAGAATACTTTTTCATTGCTTTTACTCCCATGTCCACCACGATCCAAGGTGTTAATATTTGTTAGGGTTCTATCAATAGATGTTTGCAGATTATTAGTATTAGATAGTATTATGTACAATGCTTGCTAGCCTATAACCATAAAATGATTTGTACTTAGAATAGTTACTTGAAGCTATAATTGTTTAGTAAGGATTATTATTAAACCTGGCCATTAGCTAAATGAGTAGCGTGTTCACCAATAATCTGGGAATCCGGGATTCAATCCCAGGTCGAGTCATACCAAAGACTCAAAAAATGGTATTTGATGCCGCCATGCTTAATACTCAGCATTATAAGGTAAAGATCAAGGGTAAAGTGGAGCAATCCACAGAAAGGAATAGTGCCCTCCCCTATACTTCGGTGTTGTAGCTATTGAAAACGGAGCCTTCGGGTCACACTCGACAAAGGTCACCAACTTTACTTTTTATAATTAGTTACTTGAAACCATATAATTGTTTGCCCAGTTGGTTGGGGCTGTAGAATACACCAACTGCTTCTCTGGAGAGTGGACCTAGGAGCAACGGCAATGAAAGGGTACTCTGCCTTCCCCAAAGCTCCAGCATTACTGGAATCTCACCATCAGATGTTTAGTATCATATAGAGGACACTCATTGGGGGGATCTTACCTGTCTGCAGAGATGCAGTTGTGTTGCATAGTATACTGTGTCGTTATTAACAACGAAGAACACGTATGTATATAAAAATATAAGATTATACTTGTGTGGAGCAGAAAGCAATCGCAGAGAGTTCGCGCACACAGAGGAGCTGTTGGGAGATGGAAGAGCCAGTGCATTTCACTTTAGCTGAAATTCAGGAACTTACATAGTCTACAACTCTCACGTGACCTGCAGCAATTCTTCTTTTTCATTAACCATGGTTATGCCCACATCTCACTTATTTGCTTGCCATTGGTTATGTTGTCTGCTTCCCATTGGCTACTTACCCAAGCCCAGTTCTGTGGACGTACGCATCTGTCACTATCACCGAATTCAACCATACCCACCATTCAGGTGATTTTCCGATATCTTCAACCGGATGCACCTGTTTTCAACATAACAACTGTGGGCATGGTGACATTTTGGCAATCACCTTGCTGATATTATCCTTGAGCGGATGTAGTCCTGTCAACATCCTCTGATACACAGCACCTGTGGACATGATGACATTTCTGTGATCACACCGGTCTTATCAATCTATCTGTCAACAACATCCGCTGTATTCACACCTGCAGGTCACATTAATATATTACAGTTGGCGTATTCTAAAGCCCCAGCTGATGGGGCAATCAGTTTAGTCAAACAGTTCTATTTCAAACAATTCAGTTTAATATAAATTTAATTTTTGACCACACACCATTAAATGTCAAAACAGTTCTATTTCAAACAATTCAGTCAAGCACAAGTACAGTTTCAATCTCAAAAACAGTTCTATTTCAAGTAATTCAGTCTAGCATAAGTACACGGTTTAGTTCTATTTGATCCATAGATAGGACCCTATCAGGTGCTACTACTCTGAGTCAGAGTGGACCTGGGAGTGATGGCAATGAAGGGGTACTTCACATTCCCCAAAGCTCCAGCATTACTGGTGTAATATAATGGCCAAGGGATTTCGTTTTATGCCTTTGGGTTTAGTTAGGCTGAGAACCTTTCGGCTCAGTGCATGGGTTATTTAGGTGCAACATTAACACAGGGGTTCACGCACAGTAGCCCAGATGGGAAACGGGGTTACAGAGTGCGGGTGACATCATGCACCAGAAGCGCATGGAGGATTTTGGGGATTTTAAAAAGTCAGTTAGTTGAGTTGAGTTGAGTTGAGTTGAGTTCTGCCTCGGGAGAAGACGGTTGGCTTTTGCTAGCTCGCCGAAGCCAGGCCAGTGGACTTTGTGGCGGATGCCACACGTGTTGGGGGGCAGATGAAAAAGCCAGAATAGAAAGAATGTGTATCTCTCTCCTCATGTCGAAGAACCTTTAAATTCAAAGGTAATAAAAAGTTTTGTACCTGAACTGAGAAGTCGTTACGTGTTTTTCGAATTTCGAGATTCCTATGTTCTATCTTTATGGACATTCGATGTACATTTTACACATCATGGCTATAGTACACTGGAGCCTCACCATCATATTGTTTTGTATCATATTTAAGATACTCATGGCGGGGGGGAGTCTTACCCCTCTGTAGAGGTGCAGTCGGTGTATTCTACAGCTCCAGTCAACTGGGCAAAGAACTAAAACTGTGTACTTATGCTAAACTGAACTGTTTGAAATAGAACTGTTTTTGAATAGAACTAAACTGTGGACTTATGCTAAACTGAATTGTTTGAAACAGAACTGTTTTGACATTTAAATGTTTGTAAACAAAAACTATACTTATACTAAACTGAATTGTTTGAAATTTAATTCAGCGTTAAATGACCCAAAAAGGGTTGATATACCGTAAAACAAAACAACCAACCAACAAAAAACTCTTAAACAATTACTCGAAAAATATAAATGTAAATGCTTACTATGATGTTGCAGTCAAGCATATTAGTTACTAAGGCATAAGGACTTCTGCCAGACAAGGAAGAATGCATGGATTGAAAAGAAATATATTTCTTATGAATGAATTTGGATCAAATGAACATAGGAATCATTGGAAAGATTCAAGGTTTTGAGTATTTTCAGCTGTATTTTCATTTTTTTTTATAGGATTCATGACTATTTGTTTTTATAAGATTTATGTCTATTCATTTGTTTTTATAGGATTTATGTCTATTTCTTTGTTTTTATAGGATTTATGTCTATTCGTTTGTTTTTATAGGATTTATGTCTATTTCTTTGTTTTTATAGGATTTATGTCTATTCGTTTGTTTTTATAAGATTTATGTCTATTCGTTTGTTTTTATAAGATTTATGTCTATTTCTTTGTTTTTATAGGATTTATGTCTATTCGTTTGTTTTTATAAGATTTATGTCTATTCGTTTGTTTTTATAAGATTTATGTCTATTTCTTTGTTTTTATAGGATTTATGTCTATTCGTTTGTTTTTATAAGATTTATGTCTATTCGTTTGTTTTTATAAGATTTATGTCTATTTCTTTGTTTTTATAGGATTTATGTCTATTCATTTGTTTTTATAGGATTTATGTCTATTCATTTGTTTTTATACCTTTGGAACACATAAAAAAATGAATCCTTTGAGTTAGAGACATCAAATCAATTTTTTTTTTAAATTGTTATTATATCAGCTTCCAGGACATGCAGTCTTTTTTTTAAGTTTCTTATCTCAGTAATAAGTCATGATCATATTAATAAGTTGCTTCTATTTTAAAGCAGTTTCAAATGATTTTTGTCTCCAAATAAGTAGTGCCATAAAATATTTTTCCTCTCTTGTCCAAGGCATTGTGATTGAGGATTAATAGTTGTTATAGTATACTATTTTCAAATCTGAAATTATAAAGGACACAACATTCTTATTAGTAGAGTTATGAGCAGTCACATGGGTCCCATGTATATTGAGACACCCTATAGGATTCATGCCTATTTATTCATTTTTAAAGAATACCTGCCTATTCATTCGTTTTTATAGGATTCATGCCGATTCATTTCCCTTCTGACAAATATATTTTACTCCCCCTTTTGATTCCAATCCAGTCAGATGGAACTATAGAATATGCTGACTGCATCTCTTGAGAGAAGTAAGACCCTTTCACTCAACAAGTGTCCTGGATATGACACTTAGCCATCTGATGGCAAGGCTTTGGTACAATACCTTTGGGGAATGTGGAGTGTCCCTTCATTGTCCACTTTGACCTGAGGTGATAGTACCTGTTAGGGTCCTATACGCGCAAATAGAAATATAAAATCATTTTCTAAACTTGAAACCATTTAACTGTGTGCAAACAAACTACTGATGTTACATTAAATTATTATTATAGCCTAGCAATGCTTGGAACCATTTAACTGTGTGCAAATAAAACTACTAGTGTTAGATAGCAATACTAGAAACCATTTAAATAAGTGCAAACAAATGATTAATATTAAACAGAATTATAAATGTTAAATAGCAATACTTGAAACCATTTAAATGCATGCAAACAAATAATCTCTGGCTCGTTTGGAAAAAATGTTTCCAATAAATTATTCCTTTACAAATCATATATATTTAATATATATATGTATAAACAGAATTTGGCCTCAAATTACCTAAAAGGGTTTATATATCATAAAACGCCAACTAACCTAACATTATTTTGATCCCCCACTCACAAATTCCCACTACTCTGTGTTATTTGATGGTAAATATTTTCAGTATTATTTACTAAGTATACTGATTCACTGCTATAAATATTTAATCTAAGTTCTCTCGTAACACAACTGATATAGTTATTGATACCTTTTAAACCTTTTTTACATTTGATACTTCGTTATACTGTGATCACTTAATTAATGTTGGATCTCTTTCTTCTAAAAATAGGTTATTACCATCTTGGCTGGACTTAGATCTTTTCATCTGCTTCTTGTATATATAAAGTTACGTTGTACTTTATATATAGATATGAAGTACAAGGTAACTTTATAAATACATGAAGGTAATGAAAAGTTCTAAACTCAACCATATTAGCATATGAGGTACAAGGTAACTTTATATATACTAGAAGGTGATGAAAAGTTCTAAACCCAACCAAGAAGGTCATATGAAGCACAAGGTAACTTTATAAATACAAGAACATGATAAAAACTTCTAAACCTAACCATATTTATATATGAAGTACTAGGTGATGAAAAGTTCTAAACCCCAACCAAGATGGTAATAACCTTTTTTTTTTAACTGCTGAAATAATTGATAGCGTTTTATACTTTGTTATACTGCAAACGCCAAATCTAATTTGTATCTCTTTTTTTCAACTTACATATAATGGACAATTACTTTATATATACAAGAAGATGCTGAGTGGAAGTCCTTGTGGCATTTGTCTAATGTGCTGGACTGCATTGTAAATGAGTTCAAACTCCAATCGTACTATTACATTTCCTTCTGGACCTCCTTCTCCCTCCAGCTATGGATTAAATAGTACCACTACTGTTATTCTACAAGGATGTATTTTGCATTAAATGATCCATGAAGGTTGATATGCTATTATTCAAAGAAACCTACCAAACCTTTGCTCTCCAAGGAGCCAATAATTTAAGATTGTTGTGAATATTCATCATGTACAAAATGTTCCATCTTGTATTTTTGGACATTAGCACGATCTAAGATATAAATATAGATATTTTTGTCAATGTTCTATGAAGAAGAGAATGGTGCCTATTGTGTTAATGAACTCATCCAACTTGAGTCTAGGAACTAAAATCAAATTTGGAAGATGAAAAATTTATCATTTTGTAAAGCTCAATCATCTGATTGATAATTCTTGAAAATGAATCAACCATTAAAAGTAACCAACCATTAAAGATTATCATAAATCTTAGGAAACAACTATTTGACTATGAAAATTTAGTATCAATCATGGATTCCATTAATTAAATTAAAAGTTACATTTTAGTCTCACTGCAAAATTGATTGGTAATATTTGGTATTTTATTGTGTGAGGGAGTCATTTTTTTAAATGTGTGTGTCATTTTTTTAAATGTGTGAGTAATTTTTTTTAAATTTCTGCACTAAAGTGAGAAATAACAAGAAATGATTTTATAAAATGTAAAAAGTAGTGAACCACACACTCTATTAAGTTGGAAATCATTGGAAATCAATGTCTGAGTTAATATTTCAGTTATATAAATCGGCACTATTTATATAAGTAAAATATTAACTCCCTTGTATTATGCACATATCTACGAATATATCTGTGCATCGTAAAATCAGGAAATGGTCACTGTAAACGCATAATGACATCAATGGCCGAAAGTAAATGAGTTTTTAAACAATCACAAACTGCACACTAAAAATGAAAATCAACATTCAATGTAATCTCTGCTTTTAATTGATCTGGCATATATATATATACATATATATATATATATAATTTTTTTAAATACCCTGTCTGGTGGCAAAAGCTGCTTGGTAGTGCCAGGAGTGGCAGTACTGCCTTGAGCTACCAAAACTGTGTTATCTCCCCTGGTTGGCAGCTGATGAGGGCAGGGTATCGCACATGCTTTCACATGTTGTATTATGAAAATTTGCCTGTCTGGATAAATATATGCACATATATGTATTACTATCAATATTATATACATATATGCATGTATGCATGTGTACAGAAGAATACACATATACCTATCTATATATGATTTGGTTTGGTTTCTTTGTTTAATGGCATATCAACCTTTGCAGGTTATTTAATGTCAAAGCTATTCTCCTAGAAGAACAGTAGTGGTATTATTTAACCCATAGCTGGGAGGATAAGGGGTTCATACCTTTCCCAAGGGTATTTGCCCGAAAGTGAACATGATAGTGCGACTAGAGTACAAACTCACTCTCCACAATTCCGCAGTCTATCGCTTTAACCATTACATCACGAGGACACCCCCCTATATATATGAGTACATGTGTGTATTCACCCAACTTCTCTGCCAAAAGTAAGGTGAGACTCAAGGACAGTTTTTAAGCAGATTATTGCGGGAGGAATTTAGAGGTTTCCTTCTCATAGATTGGTTGTCTTACTAATACTAAATAATTCAGTTTGCTTCATTAATTACTCATAGCTTGGATGAGAAATGTAAATAGATTCGTCAAGGATTTGAAATTGGGTAGCCAATTCAGTTTCCTACGATGATAATTATTATGATAAGTGTACCTCGTATGTATATATATATATCATCATCATCATCATCATCAAGTAACGCTGCTAGCACTGATTTCTCTGATTCTTTCTCGTGATTTGTCTCTATCATTCATAATGCCAGGCAAGTTTTCTAGACTACATCCTGTGTCCACACAGAGCTGTTGTAAGTTCTTGCTGGTTGGCCAACACTGGCATGTCTATGTGAAGGCATCCATTGGAGAAAATCACTTTTGAGTTTGTCCTTGCTTCTCCTGCAGTGTTATATATATATATATATATATATATATATATATGTATGTATATATATTTATGCATATATGCATGTATGTATGTATATATATATGTATATATATATATATATGTATGTATATATATATATATATATATATGTACATATTAGGTGCATAGAATAAGTTTCCAGACTTTTTTCATATGGGCATTTAAAATTATTGTAGACTCTTAAAAATTCAGTATGTTATTTATATGTATGTGTGTGTGTTAATTTATGATTGAATATTAAGCCAACATTGAATGTTACACTTTTTTCATTAAACCCTCATGAGGGTTATGTTACATGGGGTCTTCAATAAGTTTCCAGACTTTTTTTGTACAGGCATTTAAAATTGTTGTAGACTCTTGAAAATTCAGTATCTTATTACTATACATCTTATGAGATGACTGACCAATTTTTATGATTTCAGGTTCAAATGAACAGCTACAGCAGCAATTGGAATACACCCTACTAAAGCTTGATTGTTACAGCTGGCGAATTTCAAAAATGCAATCTGGACGTGAGAACATTTTAGAAGAACGATATGCAATAAAATTGTGTTTTAAACTAAGAAAAATGCCACGGAAACGTATGGAATGCTTCAGACTGCTTTTCTACCATCTTGCATGAATCGAGCATCCATTTTTGAGTGGAATAAGAGATTCAAGGAAGGCATAGAAGTGTGCGAGGAGTAAGGAAGTCAATACACCACAGTTGATTGGCCAAACAGTTAGGGTTAGGGTTAGGGTTACTATGTTGAGGTTTTAAGGGAGTTCAAGAAGAGATTCCATCGGAAGAGGCCAGCACTCTTGAAACCAGGTCAGTGGCATTTCCATCAGGACAATGTACCAGTCCACAACTCCATCCTTGTCACAGACTATTTGACCAAGATGGGCATCAAGACAGTTCCTCACCGTCCCTATATTTGAGACATTGGTCCCTGTGACTTTTGCTTATTCCCTAAGCTCAGAGGCTGTTGTTATGAGACAATTGAGGAGATGAAAGAGGCTGTGATGAAGGTCATTGACTTGCTCACACAAGAGGACTTCCATGGGGCCTTCCATAAGTTGTTGGAATGGTACAACGAGTGCATTGCAGTCGGAGGAGATTACTTCAAAGGAGACTAGAGTTTCATGTGTGTACTGTCAATAAAAGTGCCCATACAAAAAAAGTCTGGAAACTTATCGTATGCACCCTATATATCTATATATATATATATATATATGTATATATATGTGTATATATATATATACATGTGTATTTATATTTGTGTATATATATATATATATATATATATATATAAAACATAGCAAAAATGGCATACCATCGTGAGATTTTATTAGAGTAATAAACTTAAAATGTTCTAAGAGAACAACACAAATTCCAGTCCAAGTATGATCTGGGTTTGAGTTGAATGTCACTTTTTTGTTCTTCCAAAATTTTGCATATTTTCTAACAATGAATTGCCCTGTTGGCTGAGGCTGTAGAATACACAGATTGCTTCTCTGCAGAGGAGTAAGATTCCCCACAAACAAGAGTCTTTGATATGACTCTAAACAATCTGATGGTGAGGTTCCAGTAATGCTGGAGCTTTGGGGAATGTGGAATACCCCGTTACTGCCATTGCTCGTTCAGGTCCACTCTGGCCCTGAGTGGTAGCACTTGATAGGTTCCCATCTATGGGTCAAATAGAACTAAACTGTGTACTAAAATGAATTGCTTGAAATAGGACTGTTTTGAGATTAAAACTGCGTACTTATGCTAATCTGAATTTTTTGAAATGAGACTGTTTTTTAATTTAACTGTGTGTAAACAAAACTATACTTATCATCATCATCATGTCATGCTATCAGCACGGATATTCCTGACCCTCTCTCGCCACACCTCCCTATCGTCCGTTGCTTTCGGCAGATCCTCAGGGCTACATCCCTTATCAGCACAGAGCTGCTGTGTGTAGGTCCCAGCTGGACATCCTGCCTTTGCTTGTCCATGAGAATGGGGTCCACGGGAGTACATCACTTATGAGCTCATCCCTATTTCTCCAGCAGTGTCCCGCGTGTCTGGTTTGTCTAATTTTGATAGTTTTAAGGATGGTTGGTAAGTGGCCGTATTGCTGCTATTTTGTGGGACTTGTTCAATATTGCTTACAGCATTCTTGTGTAGTTGTCCTCAAGCTTTTTCTCCATCTATTTCATCAGCATCCGTGTGGTGCATCCATACAGCAGTATCGACACGATCTCTGCTTGCGAGAAACTGCGCTTCATTTAATCATTCAGGTCTGACTTTCATATGACCGAAAGTCTATCAATAGCTGTCCATGCCTTTGCTAGTCACTAGTTGATGTCTGTCTTGGTTGATGAGACACTGCTCCCTAGGTAGGTGAACTTGTCAACTAGTTTTAGCATGCTACCGTTTACTGTGGAGATGTCGCTTGTTTGATTAAAGAACAATTATTTCATCTTATGTGCATTGACATGGAGGCCGATGCCTGCAGCAGCTCATTCTAGACTATGTAGCAGGGTTTCAGCTTGGGCAGGTGCATTTGTCAGAAATACTATATCATTGGCGTAGCCGGTATCGGTAATTGTTTTTGGGCGTTACCTTCTGCTTCTTTCTTTTGTTAGCTTCAAACCGTTTTCTTTGATTTTATCGAGAGATGTTCTCTGTACGTAGTCTAGACAGATGTTGAAGTAGTCTGTGTCTCCATCCGGAGAATGGATTTTTATTTTGGTGTTTCTATAGAACATCATTACGGCAGCGATGGTTTCTTTTAGTAGGCTGTAGGTGAGAAGAATTTGCTCCATCTTTTCTCAGTGAATGAAGTCAAAGCCCTTAGTAACGTCAATAAATAATAAATAATCAATAAAGGATATTGTTGCCTGTAGGTTTTTTGAGTGTACACCTTCAAAAATTCAACAATAGTCAAAATTTGTGAGGTCATGGATCTATTTCTCCAGAAGCCATTTTGGTTCTTCCTAAGTATGCAGTCAATTTTGGGTTCGATGTGGTTGCATACTAGGGCATTATACTAAGCTAAGTTGTTTGAATTAGAACTGTTTGAATAAACTGAATTGCTTGAAAAAGAAATGTTTTTGACAAATAAACTGTGTACTAATGCTAAACTGAATTGTTTGAAATAGAACTGTTTATTTGTATAAAAATGGATTTGGCATTAAATAACCAACAAAGGTTGATATGCCATAAAACCCAAACAAACAAACAAAAATAAAAATGAAATGTCTATTAGAATTCTTCATTTTTTAATGATATCTTCCATACCTCCTTAATCAAATACCATACACCCTGGTCACTAGTTGAAATTTGCCTTTACCAAAAGTGCTATAGCTTTTGATTCAGTATTTTTCTTCAGTTAGACTTGTTGCCACACCAAGGCTTGAGAATTTCATCTGTAATAATAATTCATCCATAGGTTGGAGAATAACAGATAAATTCATGCCTTACCAAGGGCATTAGTATAAAGTGAACGCAAGCAACCTCGGTCAGAATTTGAATTTGTCTTATCGATTCCAGTTCCCATTTTGATTATTGTTATGCTGCCTCTCGTACAAATATCAAATTAGTGATGGAAAAAAAATGAAAATTGCAAATTGACATGGAAGGATCCATTGAGAATTTCTTGAGATAATTTCAAAGAAAAACACTCACAAAAGTGTCATGAATGTAGAGAGAGCCAAAAAAAAAAAAAAAAGAAAAAAAAAGAAAATGATTATTTTCAAAGATTGGCAGAAATTAAAACAAAAAGGCTGAAACTCTTTCCTTCCTATTTGTTGTTTGTGTCCACTTGGCTGTCAACATGAAAAATAAAAAATAAAAATAAATCACATTATTTTTCTTTTCTGTTAATCATCCTCTCTCTCTCTCTCTCTCTCTCTAACCGTTCAATCTCTGTACAAATTTCTCACTTTTCATTTCCTTTAGATTCTCTCTTTTGCTTTGATGCCTTTCAATCTTTTTCTCTCTCTCTCTCTCTCTCTCTCTCTCTCTCACTGTAGCCTTTCAGTCTCTGTCTGTCTGTCTGTCTTTCTTTCTTTCTTTCATCTCTCTCTCTCTTTCTGTGCAACTTCTCTCTTTTTTTCTGCTGCAATTCAATCTCTCACTCTATTACAGCTTCTTTTTGCATCCTTTCTCTCTCTTTTTGCAACTATTCTCTCTCTATCTCTTTCTCTCTCTCTCTCAGCTTTTATTCTCTATTTTAATTTTCCCTCTTTTTTCTCTCCCTTTTCTCCATAATATTCTTCTACTCTAATTTACTTTCCCATTTTATTTATTTTCTTTAAAACTTTTATTCACTTTTTTTTTGTTTTTATTCTTTTTTTTTGTTCCAGCTCATTTTCCTGTTTTTCACTGTCAACTTAATTTTTTATTTTTTTGAGTTCTCTCCCTTTTTCTTAATTTTCCCACCTTTCTCTCACTCTCACTGATTTTTCATCTTTTTGTTAACCTATCTCTTCTCTCTTTCTCTTTTTTCCTTCATTTCTATACCTTTTTTCACACTGTTTTGTCACTCTATCTTTTTTTCTTTTTCTCATTCTTCCTTCTTCCTCAATTTTCTGAATCATTTTATTCCTATATCATTTCTATCTCTTTACCACTTTTTATTTACCTTTAAAATTTTCTTTTTCTTCATTCGCTTTCTTTCTTTTTCCATTTTTTTATTGCCTCATTTTGCTCTTTATCATTGTAAACTTGATTTTTTCCCATCACCCCCACTTTTTTCTTTTCTTGTTTTTTTTTTCCTCTTTATTTATAAAATTTTTTCTTTTTTCTTCATTTTCTTTCCTCCTTTTTCTTTTTATAATATCTTATTTTGGCCACTGTTTTTGTAAACTTGATTCTTTTCCATTTTTTCAAACTCTTTCTCTTTTCTACTTTTTAAATTTTATCTTCCTTTTATTTTTCTTAATTTTCTTTCTTTTTTCCTCCTTTTTTTATTGCCTCATTTTGATTTTTTCATTTATTCCCTACTCTTTCTCTTTCATCCTTTCTTTTTTTTAACCCTTCTCTCTTCGTCTTTATTTCTTCATCTTTATCTCTTATCCCTCCATTTATAGCACTCAAATTTCTCTCATATTTATTCGCTCTCCATATCATTTTTCCATCTTCATGCTTGATGGCTTTGTTGTAGGCAACATAATTCCCATTTGCATGTCAATGTCCGATTGAACTGGGCATTACTTCTATGCAATTTCCCAACATTCAATCCTTCACAATGTTGGCATGTGGAACCATGAAATCTTTATTGATCTGTGTCAAATGTGTGAAAGTACAATTCACTTCTCAGTTGCAAGCTGGATTTCTAGCAAGATTTTCATTCCAATAGTCTGTATGTCTCTAATGCCATTTAAAGTTCATTCACTTTAATTATTCCAGGAATTATTTGTCCAATTCAACTCATTTCATTTATTTATGTTGTTCCTATACTTTTTCTGCCAATTTCTTTTACAGCCTTCTTCAGGTGTATCATTAGCATTCTAAGTATTATTATGTTTTCTTTATTTTAATGGCATATCAACCTTTATGAGTTATTTTATGTCAAAGCCATCCTTGTAGAATAACAGCACTAGTAATCTTTTACCAATAGCAAGAGGGATGAGAGGGTTCATGACTTTCCCAAGAGTATTAGTCTGAAAGTGAATATAATAGCACAACTTGAATTTGAACTCACTTACTATAATGTTTCAGTTCAGTACATTAGCCACTACCTCCTCAAGGGTTATTAGATTGCATACACACTTATTATTTATGATGTTTCAGCCAGTTCATTCTACTTCCATCTTCAGGTATAGAATGGTACTGTTCATAATTCTGATTAGAGTCATTATAATGTCAGAAATTATTCGGACAAATCCATTCTACAATGTTTCAGCCAATCCATATTATGACCATCTTCAGGTATACAAACGTACATTCTATAATTTTTAGAAGGGTCTTTATTATCATACTTACCAACCCCTCTGCTCAGGCAGGATATGACACAAGGTCAATTTTTAAGCAGAGTTTAACAGGTTTGAATTCAGAGTTTTCCTTCTCCTAGACCAGTTGCCTCACCAAGGCTGAAGAACCTAGTCTGTCTTACTATTTACCCATAGCTGGAGGAAGAATAATTGGATTCATACCTTCCCCAAGGGTATTAGTGCTATGTGAAATGCAATCAGTCTCGTCCGGAATTTGAACTCATGTCTCCATGTCCATTTCCTACTACGATAACCATTACACCACAGGCACCTCCAAAGATAAGAGTCATTATAATGTCAGAAATTATTCGGACTAATCCATTCAACAATGTTTCAGCCAATCCATATTATGACCATCTTCAGGTCTACAAACATATATTCTATAATTTTTAGAAGGCTCCTTATCATTGCCAACACTTATTAGTTGATCAAACATTCAGTGTTTTTTTTTCTTTCTGATAATATTATATATACATGCAAAATTACCATAAGTTCTCATGTATCATCATCATTTTGTCGTGCCACCAGTATGGATATCCCTGACCCTCTCTCGCCACTCCTCCCTATCATTTATCGCTTCTGGCAGGTCCTCAGGGCTACATTCACAGAGCTGCTGTATGTAGGTTTGAGCTGGTTGCTCTGCTTTTACTCGGCCATGTGAGGGGGTCCATAGGAGAACATCACTTATTAGCTCGTCCCTGCTTCTCCAGCAGTGTCCTGCATGTATGGTTCGTCTAACTTAGATAGTTTTCCAGATGGAAGGTAGGTGGCCATACAGCTGGTGCTTTGTTGGGTATTGCCTCCATGACTTGTTCAAAATTGCTCGCAAGCCAAAAAGTTAGTGTGCATATAACTAATGAAAATGAAACATTTTTTAACCCACAGACAAGGGCATATTTAAAATGGCATGGCCAAAAGTAAATTATATCTATGGTTCAAACTAACTAATATATGACTTCTGTTTTATATTGCTGCAGAGAAATAGCCACTGGAATGCATGTTTGTTCATAATTTCTTTCTTCGATAGTGAACTTGATTTAACTGAAGGTTTGTTACTTTTCCATAAGATGTTGTTACCTTTGCTTTGAATTGTGGGTAAATTTTCTTTTTCATAACTTAATACAAACTATGTAAATTCTTATTCTTTGTTAATATAAACCAGATAAAAAGTTGAGTAAATATTAAATTAAGTTGATAGAAATTCTAAAAGGTCAATGCATATTACATGAGATTTTATTTTCATATACTCAAGTTAAGG